>JAULUF010000005.1:6052500-6782500 GCA_031834385.1 Semotilus atromaculatus | reverse complement strand
ATGCAAACACTCGCCAGACATTTAGACATGTTTCACTACAAGTTGTTCACTCAATGGCAATGAAAAAGTGATTAATACATGAAAATGCTTACATAAACCCTCTGTCCAATATTGACATTCAGTGAGCAATATCTGACCGTATATTTTAATGTATACTCTATAGGTGTGCGCTGAGCCCCAAAGCAACTTCTTTTATAGTTTTCTTTTTCCAATTTGGATCCAACCATGGATTAAGATCATGATTAATACACCTTTAAATTTAAAAAGATGTGTTGCATGATTTACTTGCATAGCAAAAACTGTATATGTTGATCCTGTTAACACTTGTGGAAAAAAAATAAAGTTATTGAATTAATTGAGAATAAAATGACATATCTGATTAAGTCTTTTCAAAAACAGCCTCTCAAAGTTACAAATGACATCTGATAATGTTCTATGCAGTAAAATACAAATGACAAAACACTCACAAGTTTTTAAATACATATTAAAAAAAATTTAAAATGTTTTTTTTTGAATAACAGAAAAGTCATAATGGCATAATCATTCCATATAAGATTTTTAAGCAATATTCCAGTTTCTGTGTCTGCTGGACACTTTTGGATGCTTATCTGTTATTCGGGTCAAGTCATGTGTATATATAATAATAATAATAATAATGCAAAATTTTGTTTTGTAAAAGAAAGAAAGAAAAGCCTGTTAGCATTATCATGCAGTATGGTTTTCTAAAAAATCTTGTAATCTAATTTGAACTTGTATTCGAGCAGTTTGTTGCTCTCTGTTTCTACCTTGTCCCATCAATTCCATCCCTATTGTTTGATCATTCCCTCCCACATTGGTGCGTTCAATGAAAGTCAGCCCAGAGACATCCTCAATCTGGTTAATGCCCACACTATAGTCTTCCAGGTTTGATGAAAAGGGGGGATAATTGGGCATCAAATAGCATTCCGGCTCTCTTACCGTCCCATTCTCATTCTCCACAATTATCACCTTAAAGAAGTGACTTGGCACTGCTTTCTCTTGAATCCAATGAGGATTCATAGGACTTCGGTAAAGTGGTCCAGAGTACACACATGGACATTGCGGATATTATTATGTGGACCTCCATCTTCGAACTTATTTTGACACTCATTCTCCGCCATTGTCCACGGGCCGGTGTTTAAGGTCCTATGCTGTGGCACTATGTTGCTGAAAAAATTAGCGTCATTAAGGGCTTCCCGACACCACCTGTGATTGGCAACTTGAGCAAGATGACCTCTGTGATAGGGAGCTTCAAATCCTTCTTCATTCCTTGAATAATTGTTAGCTAAAGTTTGTCTGTTCAATATCTCATACACCCAGTTGGCATTATTGGTTAGATTGTTGAATGACATAGCATAAGATTTTCTTTTCCTTAAATCATGATCAATTAAAGCTGAAGGAGATCCATTTATTAATTTATAGCGAGATGGGACTGGTTGAGCTTGTTGCACTGGTACTCTTGGTTCATTTTGAAACATAAGTCTGAATGGGATGCGTAATGTAGATAGGCCTATGTATCCCTTCATTTTGTAATGCTACACCAGGCCTGTCCTGGCCATCGGCAGCACCGGGAGGATTCCCAGTGGCCTGACTCCTGCCTGGAAAATGTGTCCCAGTCTGGCCCTGACTGACACTATATGGTTGCACACATTGGCCCTCATTTATCAAAAGTGCGTGTACCAAATTTCCAGCGTACACCTGGCGTACACCCAAAACCACGGTGACTTTGAGATTTATCAATATGGACGTTGGCGTACGGCACGCTCAAATCCTACGCCATCTCATGTACGCACGTTTCGAGTTACTGCGGAAAACAATTCCTAACACCACAAAACGCACTGACAAACTAAAAGATATGATATATTATGGCCAACTGTAAAAAAACAACAACAGTAATTATAAACTTCAGTGTTTATTTTTGTGTAACATGGACTTCAATGTTTAATTTGTGTGACTTTACCAAAGCATTTGATTTGTAGGCATATGTATTCCTTCAGTTGCAAGCCTATGCGCTTTACCGGGCGTTTCAGGGTTCGGCCCGGCAGGTGCGCACGGATGGGTTCAGTAATGAAAGGCTTTCAATGACCAAAAAATAATTCAGACTGACAAAATAATAAAAAATACTTTCTTCTTCTTTTAAATAATAATAATAATACAAATAATAATAACGACATTCTTCTTCTAAATAACAATAAGCGTCATTAATAATACAAATCATAATAATAAGAAGAAGAATATTACAAATTGTCATACAATTATTAATGTGAATGAATGCACTCCACATCATCATCATCACTATTGTACACCCCAATGTGACGTGATTCGAAATTGAATGCTAATTCAAAAGACGTGCTGTAAAATAATGCATTGTGATAGGTCATTTCGGCTCCACGTCAGAGAAGTTTCTCTTCTTTGCCGTCTTCCGTGTGTCCATGGCGTAAAATGAGGGCGTGGGGGAAGCGGAGACTTGAATATATTGGGGCGTGTTATTCTAATGACGATCGTTTTCAGCCGCTGGATTTATCAAGGGCAAGTATTGCGTACACTTGGATTTCAAAGGTAAGCACAGCTTCATAAATCAGGCGGTGAGAGGCGTGTAAGCATAATCTGACGCCAACATATATGCCCGTTTCTACGCAAGAATGATAAATGAGGGCCTATATGTTGTGGGGTTATGTCCAGAACGCTGTTGAACTCCTCCAGCCGCTTCCACTGTCTCCAGTTCAGCATTGCTTTGAGATGATTTGTCTTCTGAGTTTCCTTTCATTATTTGTGCTTTTCCACAAGATTGATTCACATCGACAGTTGCCCGACGATCATCTTCCCATCTCGCATTCTCTTCATCATGCACATCTGCTACACGCAACTCATAGTCGTCAACATTTTTTTGCTGCTCACAATTGTTAACTAAAGGATCCTCATTCTCATTCACAAATGCAGCATCCTTGGTTTCATTGTTGTTTTGATTAGCATAACAGTTTGTGCCCCTTAATTCAGCAGTAGAAGCTTCATCTGTGCCAGATGCTGAAAGTGGACTTTCCGATCCTAGACCAGAATCCTCTGTGGGTTTGCATTTAGATGTTTCCAGACCTGCTCCAGAACGCTGTTGAACACCAGCAGCTCCCACTGTCTCCAGTTCAGCTTTGCTTTGAGATGATTCTGAATGCGGCTGAACCATCACTTTCTTTTCTCCGCCTGGAGGATTTTCTTTCATTGTTTGTTCTTTTACATTCTCTTTATTGCTCACACACAATTCCTTGACAGTGGTTATAGTATTGCTGTCATAATTTCGTGTTGCTTTGCTAACCGTTCTCGTCTCAGAAGATGAGGGGATTTCAGATGGCACTTGTTCTGTCTCAGAAGATGAGGGGATTTCAGATGGCACTTGTTCTGTCTCAGAAGATGAGGGGATATCAGATGGCACTTGTTCGGTCTCAGAAGATGAGGGGATATCAGATGGCACTTGTTCTGTCTCAGAGGGTGTGATTTCTGCCTCATCAGACAGTTTTGGGGAAGTTTCAACCTCCTTCAGATCAGACTCTGCTTCTAATCTATTAAACCCACCATAATACAAACATCTTTTTAACACCTGCAACATTATCACACGAGCCCAGTAACGTCGTTCTTTTGACTTTATATCCATTATTTGTGTTTCTTTCCAAGCTTCTTTGATATCATCCGCTGACCAGCGACCACCACCTCCCCTTTTAATGTCACATGTGTCTTCAATCTTTGTTTTTGTTTCATGTAAGTACTCAAACCCATTAAAAAACGATAACAAATCCTTAACTATTTCGTCTAAAGTGACATCAGGTTGGTTTCCCCTCCTGTTTTCAAGAGTGGTTCGACTATTTCCAGAAGATCCAGGAGGCTGGATGTGTGAGAAGAACCAACTCATCTTGATGATCAAAACAAGTTAAGGACTAATTCACCCTTGACTCAATCGGTTATTATTACTCCTTCAAGATCTTCAACCAAGGATCTTCTCTGTGCAAAAGTAATCTCTACACTTCTGAAAAACAAAAAAACAACAACCTTGTGTCAAAATTCTGCTTAATTCAGGAGTTAAGTTCATTAGAGACGGAAAGATATACTCATATAAACAAGTTGTGCAAAGCTATCAGGCTTTTGTTATAAGAACGTTCTGTAAATATTCAGTGTTGGTTCTGGGAACGTGAAAAATGTCCAGTTTTCTTGACGTTAGAGGAACATGTTTTAAATAATGTTTCTCAAACGTTCTTTCAACTTGATTTTGATTTAAAATGCAACATAATATAAACGTTGATTTGTAACATTCCAAAAACATCAAAACATCCAGTTTCCTGAATGTTACTATAAATGTTATTTGAAAGTTAGTGTGATGTTCCTGAAACAGTCTTTCAATCATCGTTCGAAAAAGTAATAAGAACACAAACTACAACTCAGAGAAGTACATTTACATTTACTTGAGTATTTTTTTTGGAAATGTTTTTACTTTTAAGAGTAGATAAAGGTGCACTATAATTTTGCAGTAAAATATCCAAAAACCTCTAGGCCAGTGTTATATATTTTGTTTAGTTGGTTACTTAGTTGGTTACTTAGGCCACATTTACACATAGCCGGGTATTTAGAGAAACGAATATTTAAATCTGTGAAGATCTCAGCAGAGGAGGATTAAACAACTCCACAAACAGCATTACCAGCTTCACTTACTAACTAGACTAACTTTATTTCTGTCAGACTTCTACAGAAGCTTTTATTGAGAATTAACAGAGGTTTAACTCTAATGTCTTTCATTTGAAGTCACCATAACAGTGATTAGTGTTTCCATTAGTTGGTCTCTTAACTCGTATTTTATCTAGTGTCTCTGTTGGCTGTTGTGACAGTGTGTGTGTGTCAAACACATATACAGCAGCAAAGGAAGCTACAGTGAAATGAGATCAACTGGTGATGGATTTTGTAATCATCATGAAACATACTGATTTACTTCTTTCCTTCAGTGATTCTGCTTGTTAACAGGCTTTATTAAGGCTGAATTGACTCCTTATTGAATATACACAGGTTTTGTGGCTCAGATAAGGTCCAGTGAATTTAATAAAATAAGCATTTGGTTATATTCTTTGGTGTTCGAAGGCTCCCCTCCTGTGGCTATTAATGGTACTGCAGACAGTGTATTTTGTCGCTCTTCTCTTGCAGTAAAAGATATTGACACAGCAGCGACCCCATAGATTTCAACGGAGAAAGTTGAAGCCCATTAGAAGCACTCACTTCCTGATAGCCAAGCGTACTGCGCAGGCTCAAACTGAGCTTGACGACGTAGATGTGACGTGAGCAACCGTTCTGACCTTCTAGTAGCTGTGCCGAGACAAATCTGAAACAAATCTGTTGTTGAAATATTTTGTCCCGTTGCTTTTATGAACTCTCGATCTATGGGCTTCTCCATTGACTTTATGCCTCCATGTCCCCCCGATTGCCTCATAGACAGTAAAAGGTTGCCTGCGAGCTTCTCCACCTGTAACGGTCGAGAGAGTCGAGTGGTCATGAAACAATAACAGTAGTATTTTTAAATTTCGCGGCCTTTCTCCTCTGAACGTAATTATATCATGACCAAATACAACCAGAAACAAACGTGCAGTCTTGCTTGTGAAAGGTAGGCTATTTCCTCGAGACCTGTTTTCAATGGTGTGGCGATTTGTACAGTTTAAGCAGGAGCAGCAGCACGAAACAGGCATTTATCTCAATTCCCGGTATGAGAGGTCAAAGTCTTATTTCATGCAAAGTGATAATATAATTACACTTTCATTTTTAATTCTGTTATTTGATATGTTTTTAAAATATGACGTTAATAAAATAGCTACATTTTAACAGTTACATTTGAAGCCTAGTTTATTAACATTTTGTTGTGGCGATTGGGGACAGGTGTGGCTCTGAACCGTTCCTCCAAAGTGAGAAACACTGCTCTAACGTCAAGAAAACTTGACTTTTTTTACATTCCCAGAACCAACACTGAATATTTAGAGAACGTTCTTATAACAAAAGTCAGTTATCAGTTTTCTCCTGCAGAAATGAAAGTGTTCAAAAATAACTGATGCTCACACTGAAAACATTTCAACAAATTTTATGTTTGAAAATCAACAATTAGGAACTCCCGCACACTATCAGTACTTGCAAATAAAACTTTAATTTAGCGGCAACGTTTCGGTCTTACGACCTTCATCAGGCATAGCCTATACAACATTTTTCCAAAATCCTATTTAAAATACACACATGACCAATCAACACAGCTCCATCTGTGATCACTTAAGCTCATTGATAATCTCTAATTGACAACACGTCATCAACAGTTACAGCACGTAATTGTAGGCTACACAGTTACAACCATAGGCCTACTTGAAACCATAATATAGCCTACACAAAAAAAAAAAAAAAAAAAAACCCACACACATTACATCACATCACATCACATTAAATGATGCTTCATCATTCATACCCCTAGGAGATAAGGTCTGAAGAGTGAAAATCCAAAAAAGTTCACGTCTCAACAGGAGCAATTCAATGTCGCCCCCTCTAGGTGGCACATTCACGTTTTCAATCCCACAAAAGCGTAAAGAGGAAACATCGTGATTACAGGCTAAAAAATGAGCTGCAACTGTATAATTTTCATCTTTTCTTCTGATGGAGCTCTTATGTTCACTAATTCTTTGTTTTAATTGACGTGACGTTTTCCCCATATAACCTAACCCACACAGACAACGGATCAAATAAACAACATAAGTACATCCGTTTTTGATTATTGAAAATGAAATCAGAGTTGATTTATTGTTTACAGAGTTTCATAATATCAGGTCACATGATGGTATTTTCTCCAACAAAACACTTTATGAGCAGGTCATGTTTTCTCTTGCAGTAACAAATGTGCTTTATAAACACAAAGTTGGAACAGCAAGAGAAAAACTAACATTAAAAAGTAAAAGTCAAAAGTCGATACTTTTAATCAATACTCAATATCAATAGTCGATCGATACTTTGAATAAATAAATAAAATTCAGGCTTAAAAATAGTTTTTGTGTTCAGGAGGTGATGGAGCATAATGCAATAGACACCTTACATCATTTCTATAATACACTGGTGAAAGTGCCGAAGGTTGTTTTGACAAGTCAGTGCATGAACATTTTTTCATAAAAAATTTGTTTACATTGTATTTATTTTTTATTTTTATATTTTACATCTGATTTTGGAAACCAAAACCATGTAACAAGCATTAAATATGAACTGACTTTGTAGTATAGAATACATGTTTAACATCTTAAACAATATTCCATGAGAAACTATTAAGTTATATATTTTATAAATTACATGTTTAAGGCGACCATATTTTTGTTAATAGTGTCAACAGAACTGAATTGAGTCCTTACCTTGTCCGTTCTCTAGAAACACAGAAATCCAGTATACAAGGTTAATTGAAATCTGCTGAATTTTCATACACTGAGAAATATCACTGGGTTCTGTGTTGTCACAGTTCAGCTCAGAGAATTATTCAGGTCTGTCCAGTAAATGGTGATGATTGAGGAGTGTTTCGGTTGAGTAACTTTTAAACATGGTCAAGTTTAGGGCGTCACCTTCAGATTGAGCTCCTCCTCCAGCTATTTAAGCAAACTGAGATGTCAGATACATTTTAGACCTATGTAGTTTTTGTGGGAGTTTATAGCTTCCACAAATTATTTAAATAAGATGTTGAACAAATTGATTTATGATTGTATATTACAATAAGATGATACTACATATTGTAATGTTCATGTTATGTTTCATGTTCACACCCATTGCTTTTAGACATAATCATTGCATTGTGTTCTTTCATTGTCATGGACTTTTAAATGGTTTTCAATTTCATAATATGTTCAGTTTTCCCGCTCCTCATTATTATTATTCATATGCGTCAGCTATTAAACATCCGCCTCATTTGTGTTTGGTATATAAGTTGGTCCCTCACATTCATTCTCTGTCTGATCACCGTTACATTAAGTGTGTGTTGCCCTGCCTGTTTGCCTGTCATGTGGATATTTCTAATTGAACTTTGTGTTGGAACTTTATTCTTCTGTCTGCCTGAAAGAAAAGTTGACAGATGTCCATTTATAACACTTATTTATAATGCAGTCCTGCACTTTATTCTCACACTAAAACGGTCAATTGTGAACTGTGCAATTATAAATAATTTAATCAAAGATTATAAAAAAATTAAAATGACTAAAACAAGAGACAATTTCTAACATGATGTTAGAAATTGTCTCTTGTTTTAGTCATTTTTATTTATCTTTGATTATTTATAATCTTTGCACATTTTCACACAAGCACTTTATACAGTCTTGTGTAGGAAAAGGTGTCTTTTGAGAAAAGGAAGGGTGTTGTTTGTTTCAGTTCTGCATGCTGATCTGAGTTTGAAACATTACAAACTGTTGTCAGAAAAGTCACTTGTATTTCATGGGGACTTCCACCTTCATGATTTAATGACTCGTAAATGTAAGTACACATTGATGGCCTAAGACACGAAACGAGCGGTTTGTGTGAGAAAACGAACAGTATTTATATCGTTTTACCTCATGTAAACACAGCCACGTCCAAGTGATCTGAGGGCGCCGGCGCTTCGGTCTGCGCAAGCGCCGGAAAGCCCCGGAAGTGATCTCTCGCGCGTGTACGTCACTCATTGTCTACACAGAGATTTCAGTAGGTGTTTCTCAATGTCAAGGATACTTCCTTGGCAGGACGCGTCCTTCCAAGTCATTTCCTTCAGAGGCTAGGCGAGGCTCCTCTTTAGCATTCGGAGAACACGTAAATGGAACAGGCTAGCAAGTGCGCGTCCTTACGTCAGTGAAAAGGCCCGTTACATATTGTATTGTAGTCTAAAGAACAAGGTTTTAAAAAAATGGATATACAGTTTATATATTAAATATAAATTTGACCGGATGTTTATATTAAATAAATCATGACCGGACGTTTATATTAAATAATAAGCAAAGACAAAACCAGTTCAATTTAATTGACTTTATTTTTCGTATGAATGTCTCTGTTTGTTCCTTGGTCCCTGATAAAAAAAGACGAGAAAGCTATGAATAACGATGTGAATGGTATAATATTAACGTTAAATTACTTTGTACAATTAACTAATTATTAAAAGGAATACCGGTGACGGCAACCCTGACCTTTTCTCACCCTGTTTCTCCCCCTCTGATTCAAAGTCTGTTTTGGGGGCGTTTCCCCTTTAAGACTTCAGTGTTAACACCCACTGTTATGATTGGCTAACGTTAGTGCTGCTTATGCATAAATTATTAACGTTAATCATTTTGTATCACATGTAGACTACACAATGCTCCACCACGTGAAACTTCGGTCTTCCAATCTTTTACCATCGTGTCAATTCTCAATTGATTTTGATTCATATGCGCGAGGGAGGGAGGGAGAGAGAGAGAGAGAGACAGTTTGAAGGCGCGCGCCGGCCGGGGCTCGCTCGCTCTCTGCTCGTTCTTTCAATAACATTCCCTGTCACACTCATCTCACTCACCGTTCAAATAAGGCTTTGGCGCGCTGCATATGCTGCAAATAAACTGCATCCGACTGCTTTCCCTGACGTCTGGATCGTTCGGCAGCGTATTCAAACACTCAAACAGGAACAGCACATCTGCGTGGCATAGCAATCTTCTTGTAAACAGACCCACTCGCTGCACGTCGAGTCGTCGACTGAACACATGTGGGCGCGAGCCGCACGACAACGATGCGAAATGAGGCGTAGTTGTCCTGCGCTGGAGGCGGTCATATGCAAACGACTGGTACGTCACTTCGCACCGTGACGTCACTTCTAACCATGGATCCAGAACGAGCTGTATTTAGAGCTTGATTAAATAAATGCTTCGTTTATAATGGGGAGGACGTCTTAAGCTATGAAACTTGCAGGAAGTTTTAATAGTACATAGATCTCTTATATACCAAAAGATCAAGGCAAATTTGGTTTCTCGTGTCATGACCCCTTTAATGTAATGCACTCTAAAAAGAGATGTGTTAAAAAAACAACGCACAGCATGTGTTGATGGTATTTTGACACATGTTGTGTAGATTTTATGTGCACGCTGGGGTGGGGGTGTTAGCTGATGAAGAAACTTATGAAAGTTTGCATTTACTACTAATATGTTGTTGTCACTGACACATCACGTATACAGTCATTTCGATCTTCACAGTACCAAGCTATAGAGACTAGAGATGCTCCGATCAGCATTTTTGGGGCCGATCACCGATTACCGATCACCAAAATCATGATCTGCCGATTGCCGATTACTGCCGATCACAGAATGGCAGGGGAATGGGAATTTTTTATCTATAATCTAGCAGAGTTTGCACCATTTGTAGAAATGAAACTAACTATGAATTATGAAATATTTGAAATATTATGAAATATGAAAACTGTATTGAAAAAAAAAACCAGTAGACATAAATATGCTACAGTCAAGATCTTGAAGAACCACCAAGTGTTTATTTAATTGTATTTAGAAAATGAGATAACTTAAGGCTACTGTAGGCCATCTTCCCCAAATAAGGCAGAGTAACATAAAATTATTCCAAACAAAGAGGGGTCAGGCAGACCAACACACACTAGATCAGCTTAATGGGATGGGATCAAGTTACACTTAGGCATACTTGAAAATTGTAGCCTCTTAATATACTGCAGTGTTAATTTTGACAGCAAATTTTGATTTAGTTTTAGTCATAGTCTTTTGACTAAAATGCCATTTAGTTTCAGTCATATTTTAGTCATCTGAATTGTTTTAGTTTTAGTCGACAAAATACAATAAGAATTTAGTTGACTAAATCTACAGTAGATTTAGTAGACTAAAATATAATGGGTTTAGTTAAATTGTAGCTAATGCATTAATTTAGAATTTCTCTAAAATTTCCAAACCCATTATATATTCCTGTAGAAAACATCTATTAACCTGTTAATATGAATAATTTTTAAAGATTGAACATGCAATACAGACACAGATTAAGCACTGTGACATAAAATAATATCTTAAAATTAAATAAAAACACTTCTCCTAAAGTAAAACAGTCTTTTTTTCTTCAATGAATGATGCACTCTTTAACATACATCATTCTTTATTCTTTCAAGCAGACATATTTATTTGTAGCCTATGAATTAAATATAATTAAACCTTATTAAAGCTATTAAAAGAGCAGTGAATGCTTTTCTCTTTTTATTTTGTTGTTTGATTAATATTAAGTGTACAAACGGCATTAGGTTTATGACGCACTGTCACTTGACCGACTGTGCAGATCCAATTGCACTGATGCACGTCCTATATTCTCACAGGCTGCTGTACGCTCTGTAAAGACATAACCGACTGTGTTCACGCGAATACTCTCCAAAACGGACATTCAGACATAATTGTGTGTGTATTTGCCCATTCAGACGCGAAAGAGGGCTCAGTTCAGTCCTCGCGCGCTGTATAGCGGTCTATGTGCAGGGCTGCACGCTTCGCGTCGGTTGTGTGTGTGTGTGTGTGTGTGTAACGTTATGTGTGTGTGCGGCTGTGCGCACAGAAAAACATACCAAATAAAGCTCTTTCGCGTCGTCACTGTTATTCAGATAGATAGATCTATATGTCTTCTCTTTCTCCCAGACGTTTAAATTTTTTTAAATTTATGAGACATGCATCAAGCGCGTGCAACTCATGTCCCGCGAACATCGGACATCTAATTAATCTCCAGTTAACTAGCAGAGCGTTCATCAAGCGCATGCAACTCGTGAATAGAATTAGAATACACGCTACAAATAGTTAAATCTCGCCGTTAGCAACGTCTCTGTCAGACACTTTGAAAAACTTCCAGAAGGGAGAACTCATGTTGACACTGGCAAGCTCCGCTCTGATGTTGTGTGCCCGTGCGCATGCATGCAGGTGGAAAAAAGTCGCGCGAGTAATTTACGCCACGTGATCGGCTTTTTTGATCGGTGCTTTTGGGGTTCGCCGATCAAGCTATCTTTAGCCAATATCGGCCGATCATGATCGGCGGCCGATCAATCGGAGCATCACTAATAGAGACCCAACTATACCACGCATGGTCTTCACATTTACATTACATTTACATTTATTCATTTAGCTGACGCTTTTATCCAAAGCGACTTACAATTGCTATATTTGTCAGAGGTCGCACGCCTCTGGAGCAACTAGGGGTTAAGTGTCTTCCTCAGGGACACATTGGTGTCTCACAGTGGATTCAAACCCGCATCTCTCACACCAAAGGCATGTGTCTTATCCACTGCGCCATCACCACCCACATAATTTCACAGTTTGCATTATCCCATTAGAGTTTTCGAGAAACATAGACCAAACCACACAAAAGGCAACTCATGAGATTGGGAAATTAGATACATTGTTCATACAGTTCTCAAGTGGATACATAATAGCATATATATGAATATAGGATTCATTTCTCCTCCTTAGTTAGAATTCAGAGAGAGCCACAGTTCTGTGAACATTCCTTTAGGTTGTAAACGCTGTTATCTAAGAACACCAGTGATGTTAGTTTTTGGTCTCTTTTCACTCCAAAGATGGAAAACATAGTAAACTATATTTTACTGGATATTACTGTATGTATTCTGACTGATCACACCAAAAGCATTCTGGAGGTATCAAAACGATATGTAAAAGTTATGGGAATAGACAGTTATATTTCCAATGTGACATGGGCAAACAGACACACATAAAAACATATCGAATATATCTTGGTAAATGTCTTTTAAAAGAGAAATTCATTTCTTCTTAGCAAGAATCCAATTCTTTAGGACATTCCAGCTGGGCCATAAAATGTCTTGTAACTGGACACCAAACTCTGTCAAAGCTGGCTTCACGTGTGTGTGTGTGTGTGTGTGAATTTACATTCAGACTTTTTGGGTCTGAAGGCTTTGGGACTTTAGCAAGGATGTATTTAGTTATTCAGATTCACCCTTCGCCCAGTCAATTGAAACGGACCCCGCCCTTCAAGGGGGCCCCCAACAGACCAGCAAAATCCCATTCATTTTCTCTGTAGGATATTGATTTTCATCCATAATGTCTAAACCATCCAAGGTAGATTGACCAAGAGCTACGAGGTTGTAAAACGAAAGTTTCTGGGCCGGGTTTCCCGATAATGATGTATCTTAGCTCTTAAAAGCGCTCTCTACGTGCAAGGTTACGAACGCTCGCCGCAATTCCACGTGCGTTTCCCAAAAATACACTTAACATGAACGCGTGAGAACGCGTTCTACGTGCTACTTAAGAGTCGCTGTCCATTCGCGAAGTGCTGAAATATATATGTAATCATATTATGAGCGTTTAACCTAATAATCGTCATATGTTGTGGATTAGCAATCAAGACAAGCAGGGTCGGCGCTACGATGGGGCCCCAGGGGGCTTGCAGCTAAAACAAAATTATTTTAGCATATAAGACAAAATTACAGCTTGTAATTTATTGTAAAAAATCCCCATGGTTTCGGTGCTGACACGGTGGTGACGCGTTCATGTAACATGTAAGGGTGACGCTGCCAATAAAGCACCTAAAAGCTGTCACAAAGAACCGGCAGTAGTGAACGCGCCAGAGAGAAATGCACATTTCATACGGATTAAACAGAGAGCAGTCTGTTTTCTTTTGTTTTGAACTGTTCTTTTTAGAAGTAGACATTTTAGATATATTTCTCAGGTCTGTGACTGTGAGGCGAGTAGGCTACCTTATGGCCTATGCTGAGTTTTGGTTATGAGACGAGCTCCAGTTTACGCGCCGGCGCAGGTGCCTCCGTGTCGTGATAGGCTATATCTGCTATATTTACTTCTTATTTATTAAATCCAGGCAATTTGGTTGATGAAACATTGATTAAAATTAATATACAATTAATACAAAACGAAATTAACTTTAAAGAAAGGCTTTGTGCTTTCTGTTTGATGTCTCTGTGAAAGTTTTAAAGCAGTCTTTTAGTGCCACTTTCAGAGCGCTCACGTCTGTAACGGATTCCCCAATTTTAAAGAATTTATCCTCAACTACTTTTGTGGTGTAGGACAGGTCTACGTATTGTATAATGCTAACTTCAAATAATAGTAATTTAAAGACGTGGCAGCATTGGATCTGGACGGTGTTGAAATAACGCGGAGCCCATTGTTATTTATGATAAGTTCGGTTCAATGTCAGTCAGATATTTTTTTTTTCTTTCTTTTGTTAAATAATTCAAGTTGAGGGGATTTTTTTAAAGTCAGCACAGACAGATGGAAATATACTGCGCAAAACAATTAGTGAAGATGCCCAGCTTGAAAGGGTGAGGCTTATTCCAACGTAAAACGCTGTAAATGTATAGTTTTAATCAAATAAGGTTGGATTATTTCTGTGTTGAGCTGCCTGTTCATGAAGCTGAAAGTGCACAAAATAAAATAATATACAATGCAAACCAACAGGAATCCTTGCCTTTTCTGCTCTATGTTTATGTTTTATGTGGGTACACAGCAAAATCCTCAGTGTACATATGAACACTCTCGGTGTACATATAGGTCCAAGTGCAGGGTGTTAAAAATGAACACTGAAGCAGTGTTGAAGTTAATGAGATAATTAAGTGATGATTGGCCATTAGTGGTGACACCTGATGTTAATAAGAAGAAGAATTGAAGGAAAGAAAAACACAAGAACTACTGACCTCGAGCCATTACAAATTATTGCGCTTATTATTTACCAGTGTGACTTTATTTCTGTCATACATCTACACACATTCTTATTTATAATTAACAAAAGTTTAGATGGTAATGTTTTATGGAATGTTTCGTTTCATGTCACCATTATGGTGATCAGTGTTTGCTTTAGTTGGGCTCTTGACCCTTTACTAATTAACATAAAATTTTCTCTGCCTGCTCCATCTCTGTGTTTATAAAGCACATGTGTTACAGCAAGAGAAACCATGACATGGGCTGTCTTTCCCGAATGCATTGTAAGCCTAATTTGACAAAAGCTTTGTTGAAATCGTTCTGAGATATATTAGGCTTAAAATGTTATTTGGAAACACAGTCCAAGTCATGATGGTTATCTTTAAATGATGAAATTACTATCCTGTAATGACCGCATTCACTCAACCCGCATTATAAACTGCATGTTAATGTTTGGTTAATATTCTTCACAGCATCTATTTCCAGCAGAGCTTTCATTATCAGAAGGTTTAAAATCACACACAGATATCAAGAATCTACATATGAATCTCAACAATGGTGACAATCACACAAATGCTTCATGTTGCAGTGCATGATGGGAGCCACCAATCAAAATGCACCCATGGCTCCCATCATGCATTGCAGCATGAATAAATTATGCACCTGAATTGTCCTGTAATTTTCATTGTTTTTTCCTGTTTGCTTTTATTTTGCTATTGTTTTGTTATGACTTCAATAGCTTGTTTTGTGATGTTTAGAGTTGATCTGTTTGTCACTAGTTTGTTTTTTGTCACCATTGTTGAGATTCATACGCTGATTCTTGATGTCTGTGTGTCTAAACACAAGAGCTTCTCCACTCACAGAATTGTCAAAATTGTTCATATTGCTGTTTAATCTCTAATTATAGAATCTCAGGGCTACAATCCCCAACACTAAAATGCATCATCAAGCATATAGTCAAAGATTTAGACTCAAAATGACATCAGTGAATCAGGACACTACATTATGATAATGTCATCATCACCACATATTGTTAGCAGGTTTTCTCTTACAGTAACAAATGTGCTTCATAAACACAATGTTGAAGTAGCCGGAGAAAAACTAACAATAAAAATGAAAAGGGTCAAGAGCCCAACTAAAGCAAACACTGATCACTATAATGGTCGCTTGAAACGAAAAAATCCATAAAACATTGCCGTCTAAACTTCTGTTGACTCTCAATAACTTCTGTAGATGGATGACAGAAATAAAGTCACACTGGTAATAATAAGTGCAATAATGTGTAATGGCTCGAGGTCAGTAGTTCTTGTGTTTCTCTTTCCTTCAATAATTCTTCTTATTAACATCAGGTGTCACCACTAATGGCCAATCATCACTTAATTATTCACTTAATTATATCATTAACTTCAACACTGCTTCAGTGTTAATTTTTAACACCCTGCACTTGGACCTATATGTACACCGAGAGTGTTCATTTAACACTGGGGATTTTGCTGTGTAGGGCCCCATATTAGTTATTGAAACGGGCCCCCAGATGCTTAAGGCCGCCACTGTCAAGAGGATACACAGGCGTGAAGAGAACGTGTTGAAACCGCCTGCAGATATGAGATAGATGAAGTGAAGAAAAGAGCAAGAATTTTAGACAACAGCATAAACGATAGGCCATCCAGCTTAGTAAAGGGGCGGTTGAGTTAAACGGTTTGCATACGTAAGCGTTAATGCATAGCATATAAGAGTAAATAGCTATAACGTTAAGGGCTTACATAGCCCCATAAAAAGGAAAACAATTCTCAATGAGCTTAAACATCTTATCCTTTATACAAGAAAGCCATCAGATTCATGAAACGTAAGAGGTCATGGGCCAGCCAAGTGTATTTTTCATCTCAAGGTTCAGGGAGAGGCGTGGGGTGGCAATATTGTTGCACAGTTCGCTGCAGTTTTGTTTACATTCAGAGATTTATTTTGGTGAATGGATCCATCTGTGGTGTGACTGTCTCTGAACATGTGTAAGACATAAAACATAACATTCTGTCTAACCAAGACTCTCTAAGTTAGGTTAGACTCTGTTCTGAAAATTTCCCAGTAGAATAACATTCCCACATGAACCAATATACATGAAAATGCACATTTCGAACTTAATTGGTTGTAATTCAAGAATGCTTTGGAATATAGACGTAAGATTGGTCTCATTTTAAAGAAGACATTTGGCAGATTTTTGTAGAAGTGAAATAAATTAAGTGAAACAGAAAAGAAGACATTTGGCAGATTTTTGTAGAAGTGAAATAAATTAAGAAAGTGAAACAGAAAAAAAGTTATTGAATTTTGAGTTTATGAAAATGTACAATGTAAACATTTTTATTATTAATATTTTATATAAAATATATATTTTCAAAACCTGGGCGACTCTAAAACTGCACAAAAAAAATCAAAGCCAAAAATCTGAACAAGTTGTGTTTCAAGTTTTAGGTTGATATCTCAAAAAATTTGCTTTCAGTGAGATTTTGTTTGGGCGCAGTACCACACTTTTTCACTAGATGACAACCAGACTCCATTACCAGGCCAATATCTGCACAATTTTGATCAACAAATTTAATGACTTTTAAGACCTTTTTAAGACCTTCAAGAATAAAAATTAAGACCATTACCACGGCAAATATACATATATATAAAACAACACTCTAGGCTGTTCAGGTTAACAAAGCACATTTTTATTTGAGCAACAGTGCAAATAATCAGTGCATATTTAGCAACATAAAGTGCATGTCAGGTAACTGCCTTCTCAATACTACAACAATACTGCTGTAAATAACAAAGTGCACGTCACTGCCTTCTCAATAACAATACTGCTGTAAATAACATAAAGTGCACGTCAGGTAACTGCCTTCTCAATACTACAACAAGTTAAACACAGTCCAAAAAATGGATGGAGTAAAAACAGGGAATTAGTGTCCAAACAACAGCAAAGAACCCCAATATTCTTGCACACTTTTACTGTTGATCCGTTACGCATCTCAGTTCAGTAGCCTTCTTTTCAATCTCAGCATTCAGGACCACCAACTGCTCTCTTTTTTCCTTAGCTCGTCGTCTCAGGGTGTTTGACTTTGTTATTAGTGTTGCCATTTTGGTGCCAGTAGAATTCTCCGCTTTTTCTGCCATTTGGTCAGCATCGGTTTGAAGACTCTCACATACACCTTCCAATGATCTCCTCTGCCTTTTGAGATCCTCCAGTTCCTCCATCACATTCTTTCTTTTTTTCTTTCGGTCATCTTTTTCCTTTTTACTCCTCTCCTCATCCAGGTATGCTCTGTACCTGGTGCGTGCTGTAGCCGATCATCTCTTTGGTCAGAGGCACTTTGGTCACTCCTCCACACACTCTGACATGGTCACATATAAATCTCTGTGCAACGATTCCTTCCTCAGTTAGGTTGCAGGTCTCCACCTCTTTATTTGTTGAAAACCCACGTTCAACTTCAGCTTGCCCATGGGACAATAGCAGCAGATTTTGGCAGAATGTCCAGAGGTCAGGATAAGACCCACCCATTCTCTGATGCAAAAATACATCAACTCTGCATTCTTCAGAAGGACTGAAGGAGATGAAGTCCAATCCTTTGGCATCAGTGTGCAGGAAATTTTCGAACTGCTCCCAGCCAGCAGAGCCATGTGGGGCCCACATGGGTTTGACCTGGGCTATCTAACTGGAACCCAGCCAGTTTTGCACCCGGTTTCCATGTAGGCCCCACATGGGTTTGCCCAGATGATTTGAACACTGCTCAGTGAGCACACTACAGGCTGTTAAATGTAACACATATCAGTGTTGGAGTTAATGAGATAATTAATTGATTCAATAATGATTGATGAACGCCTGCTGTTAACAAGCAGAATCACTGAAGAAAAGAAAAACACAATAACTACTTCTAGACACAGCCTTAGATGAAATCAGCTGAAGATAAAATACACACAATCTCTCAAGATCTGATTAAACAACTCCACAAACAGCATTACCAGCTTCACTTATTACTAACCAGGTTGGCTTTATTTCTGTTAGACGTCTACAGAAGTTCTTATTGAGAATCAACCGAGGTTAAGATGTTGATGATTTATTGAAAATAATAGTTTGGTTTGATGCCACCATTATGGTGGTCAGCGTTTGCTTTAGTTGGGCTCTTGGTTTTTTAACATTAGTTTTTCTCTGCTTAGTTGTGTCTGATTGTTATGTTGATAACAGCAAAAGAAAATGATTGATTTTGATCTACAACTGATAGATGATAATAATATGATCATCAAGTAGTGGCTTAGCTCACTAATATTGTGTTTGAGTTTTATTTGAGTAATATGTTATTTAATTTTTTTGAGATTCGCAAGAGACTGAGCACATTTTTATCAGAAAATCAAACGATTTTTAAAACATCTTTTACACATTTTTGGAATAGCGATTTCACACACAGACATCAGCATGAATCAGCTCCCAGAATTCATTGCAGCATGTCACCTTTGTTGAGATTCATATGCTTGATACATTTATCACACAGACATTGTGACTGTACACTCACAGACATCAAGAATCAGCATATGAATCGCTACAATGGTGACATGCTTCATGGTGCAACGTATTCTGGGTGCATCGTACGAAACGTATCCATGGCTCTCAGAATGCATTGCAGCATGAAGCATGTCACCATTGTTGAGATTCATATGCTGATTCTTGATGTCTGTGTGTGAGAAAGAAATCACAGAAGTCCAAAATGTGTAAATTATGTTTTAAAAATCACTTAATGTTCTGATAAAAATGTGCTGGATCTCTTGATGTAAAATCACAACAATAAAACAAAATGAATAACATATCACTCATTTAAAACTGACACACAATATTAGTGAGTTTATCCACTACATGATGATTATATTCTTATCATCAAGCAGTTTGTAGCATCTGATTGCTTTTTCTTTTGTTGTTTTCAACATAACAATCAGACACAACTGAGCAGAAAAAAACTAATGTTAAAAAACCAAGAGCCCAACTAAAGCAAACGCTGACCACCATAATGGTGGCATCCAACCAAACTATTATTTTCAATTTAATCATCAACATCTTAACCTCTGTTAATTCTCAATAAGAACTTCTGTAGACGTCTAACAGAAATAAAGTCAACCTGGTTAGTAATAAGTGAAGCTGGTAATGCTGTTTGTGGAGTTGTTTAATCAGATCTTGAGAGATTGTGTGTATTTTATCTTCAGTTGATTTCATCTAAGGCTGTGTCTAGAAGTAGTTATTGTGTTTTTCTTTTCTTCAGTGATTCTGCTTGTTAACAGCAGGTGTTCATCAATCATTATTGAATCAATTAATTATCTCATTAACTCCAACACTGATATGTGTTACATTTAACAGCCTGTAGTGTGCACACTGAGCAGTGTTCAAATCATATGGGCAAACCCATGTGGGGCCTACATGGAAACCGGGTGCAAAACTGGCTGGGTCCCAGTTAGATAACCCAGATCAAACCCATGTGGGCCCCACATGGCTCTGCTGGCTGGGCTGAGATATTACGTCACCTGTAATTAGATTTGATGCAGAAGAAAAATGTCAACACCGGATCACAATAAGAAAGTAGCTTGTAATCCAATAATCCCATGATACCAGAAATGTGCAATAAAATCTCTGGGTATATGTTAAGCTGGGCTGCGTTTCCCAGTTAACAATAGTTGCTATCCAGTTAACAACTTAGTTGGTTGGCAATGGGAAATTGCAACCGACAAAGTAGCTAACTTAGCAAAAGAGTTGGTTGGTTGGTTGGTTGATAAAAGGTTTTAAAATCCATGTGTTAAAAATATTCATGTTGAAAACAAAATGGAAAAACAATTTAATATTCCATTCTATTCTAATCTATTCTTATTCCTAAAGTTTACCAGCAGATATCCCGCCTGCCAACTGTTTGTCCTGCACAAACTTCTGGATGAGTGCTTTTATCTTCTGCAGACAGTCATCGGCTTTGAGAGCATTTTCTTTGGGTCCAAACACATCATATTGTGCACAATTGAATACTTCAGAGGGCACTTATCCAGCGCCTTCTTGCAGATGTTCAAAAGAACAATCTGGCAGTCTTTTCTGAATTGAAGCAGACCAAGATCACTAACTCTGCCTTTGGCCCCTGACAGCTCCTAACAACAAAACATGGCTTGTCAAATTTCTATGATCTCTCCAAACACTAAGCAGAAGGTTAACAATACCTCAATTGTACATATCAAAACAGCCCACACTCAAAGTTAGTCACATTTGTTTGACATTTCTATCTAAAGATATCAGTGAATGTACAGGAAGTCCCACCTTGATGACAGCTGTTGCACCCATTCCAATGTCCACTTCCTTTGGACTCAACCAGAGATTTTGATCCGTAACATCAAGCCTAACAAGTTTGTACGGAGTGGGAGGCAGGGCATCTCGCTTGATAAAGCGTTTAAGGAGATTCTGAAAATAAAATTTGATTCAGTTAATTTGTGCGTGTGTTTGACATGTGTTGTTGTTGTTACTGTTGTTGTGAATGATTACCCGGATCAAATTTTCCAAGTCCTCCCAAAGGAAGGGCATCATTGCCACATCCGTCTGATATTTCGCCAGAAATGGCTGAAAGGCTCGTGATATTGACATGAAAATTTTTTATTTGGCCAGTAGAAGGGGATCCATTTGAGCTTCACAAATGCTGTCAAATGATGATGTCCCTGGATTCTTCACCTTCTTTGACTTCACAAGGTCTACATACTTCACGATGGCAGGCCAGACTTCGAAAGCTCTTACAACAGCAGGGAAATTTTCTAACCACCTATGCCCACAGAAAGGCAAGGGGAATTTTGAGGTTGCTGTTGCAGAAGTGAAATCTTCTCTTCTGGCTGGTGCGCAGAGGAAGAGAAAATGAAGTGCTTTAAGCACTTTTTCCACCATCCACAATTCAAAACCACCCTTAAATGCATTATGAAGGGTGTGTAAACCACAGCTTCCGACAATTTGAATTTGTGTCCCAGCAAATTGCTCAGCATGCTCTTTTTGCAGGAGATTCACAAATTTCCAGTTGACGTACGGTCCATCCATTGACAAGGAGAGCATATTCCTGAGATTTAGTTCCTTTGTACATTCCTAAAAATATGAAAAACACAAACATTATAAGAACTGCCAACTTATTCCTAAAGCAATGATACCAAGAGAATTGTATTAAGATAGCCTATGTCTGTCAAATATTTAAATAAAGTAAGTTTACCATAAGATAAGGTGTGCAAACATAAACATACATAAAAATTGCCTTATCACACACACACACACACACACACCCCACCAGACAGCCCCCTCACAGCACACACAATATTTCTATGTAGGTGACAATAAAAACTCATTGAATCCGTGAGTTTGCTTATTAATTAGAACAGGAGAACATTCAAAATAGCTTTAAGAATATACTATTCAATTAAAAACCAGCTGACTTAGTTCCAAAATCAGGGTAGGAAAGCTGGTTTTGCACATTTATCCACGAGAGGACCTAAACCAAAACCAACTGTTGCAAATTTGCTTGCCAATAATTATTATTATCCCATTTACAAACATTAAACTGACATTTTATATCACATGCTTGTCTTAATTTGTTAGACTGTTGAATGGCTTACCTTGAACTTTTCCAGTAAGTCTTCAGCAGTGGAGTGACCCATATACTGTGAGCCCAGATACCGGGACTGTACTCGAGAACCATTCTCGTCATTCGCCCAATACCTGACATGCAAATCCAGTTGTTTGCTTTTGGTGGTCCTATTCATGCTTCCGTCAAACATGAGAACGAAGCTGCCTTGATTCACACTTGACAGAAGTTCCCTTTTTATGTACGGAACAAGTCCAAATCGAGCAAGATAAGAGGTTTTGTCCTTACCACAACTAAATGTTTTTGCACATTCCGAGTCAGGGAACATCGTCCTGAAGACGGTGCTCACGTCTTCGTTGGACGTATAGGAGTGATGTCGGCTAACCGTGTGCAAAACCCGAACTTCAGTGTAGTGGTTGGGGAGAATGTACCGAAGGCATTACTTGTACTGGGACCCGAAGACACCAACGCGGGTGTAACGTTAGCCTTTGAAGTAGATACCGATGCTGCAAACAACTGAATGGGGACAGTTGTTGCCTGACTGTCGGCATAGCGCTTGTGCTTCTCCGCTTTCATATGTGCATCAAGGGCTCTGCAGCCCATTGTTCCCAATTGTATCGTCTTTTTGCAAAGTCTGCACCGCACTTCGTATTCCGAAATTTTTTGTAACCAGGCGCGATATTTCTCATCATCGAGCCAGTTATCATTAAACCTGCACTTCCCCATTTTGGCTTGCGTCTGTCAACTGAAACACTTCTTCGTCTGTTTCTATGACAGGCCTACGGGGAAAACACTGCCCCCTAAATGAAGTATGACGCCTGTGCTATAGGCACACGCTACTTTTTGCTGTCTTTATACATGGACGTGCGCTGGTGAAATTACGTTAGCATGGAAAATAGTTTTTTTCCGATATCTTTCTTTCATTCCGCCCAGATGAAATTTAATGCCACCCAGATTAAATTTAATGCCACTCTTCGAAAATTTGCAAAATGTAATACATTTTAAGACCTTAAAAAACTTATATTTTATTTAAGACGTTTTAATACTTTTTAAGGATCTGTGGAGACCCTGATTACTGCCCATATAAGGGCGCCTCCATTTCCATGTGTGTTTTGAGTGATCTGAACAGGGGCGTAATTTGCGGGTGGGACAGGTGGGACATGTCCCCATCACTTTTTGCCAGGGTCGATATTGTCCCCACCACTTTTTAAAACCTCTCACGGCACGGATATACCAATAGAAATAAATAAAACATCTCAGCTGGCAGAGCATTCATTTCGTTCGTTTGCTAAATAAGAGGCGATCTAGCGCTGAAATACGTGGGGTTTTTTTTAATCAAGTGATCAAAAATGTAATGGATTCGGGCCCACCGGTGACACTTAACAGGGAAGAAGTCAAACCTGGAAATCTGTGTTCCAAAAAGCAAACAGAGTTTTCCGCTGGATATTATATAAGAGATGTGTCTTGTGTTTTTGAATTCTTTTGCCACTACATACACTCAAAAAAATGATATGTTGGCTTTACTTAACTTTTCTTTGTAAACAGGTTCCACCGGTTCCACATAACTATGTTTCGTTAAACAAACATAATATGTTCATGTAACTTCAACAACATGGAATTTGGTCATTTTAAGCGACCCAATTAAACTCTGAGCTAATGAGTTAATTAAGTGATTTATTGAGTGATGATTGCGCATTATTGAAGACACCTGATGTTAACAAGCAGAATCACTGAAGGAGAAAACCGGAAATGTTTAAGTCACCATTATGGAGATAAGTGTGTGTTTTAGTTGGGCTCTTGACCATTAACTCATTAACTTTTGAGTTTGTTTGGCTGCTGTACGTGAGTTATAACAGCCAAATGAACAATGAACAAAGGTGATCTGATGGTGTTGGTTGTGTTTTAACATAATCATTGTTTCACAATCATTTGACCTGAGTCACTGAACCTATATTAAACCCAATTTCTGAGTTAAGTTTACCTTACGGATTATAGCAGCACTGTCATTGTAGAGCGTACTATTTTGAGCCTTTTTAATGAAATTCATATGATCAAATCAATACATAAAAAAGAAACTTCTTAAGAAATATTTTCAGTAGGCACACACAGACATCAAGAATCAGCCTGTGAATCTCAACAATGGTGACAATTATAAAGCATGTTGCAGTGCATTCTGGGTGCCACCAATCAAAACTCATTCATGGCTCCCATCATGCATTGCTACATGAATAAATAATGAGCTTATGATCTGTTTGTCACCATTGCTGAGATTCACAGGCTGATTCTTGATGTCTGTGTGTGCCTACACAAAATATTTTTTAAGAAGTTTCTTTTTTTATTTATTGATTTGATCACTTAAATTTCATTGAAAAGGCAAAAAATAGTATGCTCTACAATGACAGTGCTGCTATATTCCGTGAGGTAAACTTAGAAATTGGGTTTAATATAAGTTCAGTGATTCAGGGCAAATGATTGTGAAATAATGATTATGTTAAAACACAACCAACACCATCAGATCACCTTTGTTCATTGTTCATACGGCTGCTATAACTCACGTACAGCAGCCAAACAAACTCTAAAGTTAATGAGTTAATGGTCAAGAGCCCAACTAAAACACACACTTATCTCCATAATGGTGACTTAAACATTCCGGTTTTCTCCTTCAGTGATTCTGCTTGTTAACATCAGGTGTCTTCAATAATGCTCAATCATCACTCAATTATTCACTTAATTAACTCATTAGCTCAGAGTTTAATTGGGGCGCTTAAAATGACCAAATTCCATGATGTTGAAGTTACATGAACATATTATGTTTGTTTAACGAAACATAGTTATGTGGAACCGGTGGAACCTGTTTACAAAAGAAAGTTAAGTAAAGCCAACATATCATTTTTTTGAGTGTAGTGGGCTTATAGCAGCCTATTCATGTCAGCCATTCAGAACAGATCTGTGTGTCTCCGAGGTCTGGGGCACGTTCAAGTTCAAAACGGTGCGCAACGTTTTGCTACGGTTTCCGAGTTGAACGTCATGTTTCCTGAAAACGTCTCCGGTTACTATCGTAACCTCGGTTCCCTGAGAGGCGGGAACGAGACATTACATCATACTGATGTATATGGGAACTCCTTCCTTCTCCATTTTCACTGAAATCTTATAGGCTAACCAATTGACGCAAACATGCAAATGCTGACCGGTCCGCGAGCAGTATAAATAGCATGGGGGAGACAATTAGCTCTGTGCACGAGAAAAATGCTAACTTCCGGCTTGAGGGCGGAAATTGGGTACTTCGTACATCAGTAGACCGGCGTTAAGTTAGTTTAATCGTTCGCAATGGACCTAAAACATAAAAAAACCCGATTCACTTTTCAAAGGGCAGTCGGTGGTAATAACCACCATTGCTGCGTGCCACTATGTACCGCTGAGGGGAGATTCAACACAACCTTGAGCTTCCATAGTTTCCCAAAGGAACTTAATTTACGCGCCCAGTGGCTTGTTAAAATCAGAAGGGAAGGTTTCACCACCAACTCCAGAGTGTGCAGTCGGCACTTTGAGCAAGAAGAGATAGTAATATCTTCTTCTGGAAAGCGTTGTCTTCGACCTAAGGCAGTTCCATCCTTGTTCGGTTGGAATAATTACACTAAAAAACCCCAGCGACCCGGAGTTTGGGAGCGCCGCGAGCAATCCAGGCTTTGGACCGCGCTCCAGAGGATGACTCCACCGTGGACATGGTGACTGAGGTGGATGAAAACACACCTGTCTCTGGTTGTGCTGAGTTGGCTCCGACACCCCTGATGCAAGACCACGGCTGTGTTCGGAATCGCATACTTCCCTACTATATAGTAGGGGAAAAGAGTAGGCGAGCGAAAAAGTACGTTCGAATCCTCAGTATTCATAAAAGAGTAGGCGAGAATTACCTGGGTGACGTACTAATTATCGCGAGATTTGGACGATAGTGCGTTCGAATATCCCTACTTTCCTACTATATAGTAGGCGAAAACAGTACGTGAAAGAAGAAGTACGTTCGAAACATCAGTATTCATAAAAGAGTAGGCGAGAAGTTCCCGGATGATCTACTGCTTCAGCACAGATTTTTGAGTGCTTGTCCGATGGGTACTCTTGATACTCATCTATCCCATGAGGCCACGCGAGAGCATACGTCATTATCAAACATCACAGAGATCAGCGACGCGGGGGTTTTCAAAGGTGAGTAAACACGTAAAGGTGTTTCAATCGTATGTGTTAAACTAAACGTTTTAACTGTTCAAGGTGTAAAGGAGTTAGACAGTATAGTATAGTTGTGATTTTGCTGTAAAAACATGTTTTATCATGTATAGCTAACTAACAGGAGCTCCAGTAAGCACACGTAACGTTACGTCTCTAAAGGGGATTTACATAACCATATACATCTTAAACACGCTTATTTAAAATGTCTACTTACATCTGTAAGGAAAATATTGTATAAGTATTGCAGATGAGCAAATCACAACTTGAAAAAGACATCTGAGTGATGATTGTGTGCTATTTTGCAGGACAATTCACTGTTGTCAACAATGTTGACATTAGACAAATGTGCTGTAAATAATTTTGTATGTTTGTGCATTTTTGTAGGATCTGAAATGTCTGCAGACTAGTGTGAGGCTGTGAGCACTGAGGATGATTTAATCCTAAATACCAATGCTAGGCGGGTAATAATTTGGCGGGGGTCGAAATTCGGCACAACACCGGCACAAAGACACGGCTCAGCTCTGGTGACTGCATCAGGATAAAGCCCAGAATGGGAACCGCTGTGTTGAGATGGCAGTATGTGCGGTTCACCGCCTGTAAATACATGCTTGTAGTTTGAATAAAGCTTCATTTCATGTGTTGTTGTCTTGTATATGCATTTGTTTATTGTGATGGTTACTTTTATTTGTTATTTTACTCATTTATTCATGTTTCTTATTGTTGTCAGGATATAAAATATAATTATTGAATTAATGTATGCATTAATTCATTGCTTGACTGACAATTGAGATGTTTCACTGCATTTAGTGTGTATTCATGCATAAGTCATAAGACAAAACAAATTACATTTTGCTTGTTTTATTAAATTATATAATTTTTAGTATATAAAAAAGTAATATAATTAAGTATTGGTCAGCATTTAATATTATTATTTTGTTTAAGTTTTGGGGTGGGCTAATAATGCAATTCATTCTGAGGTAATATTAATTTTTAAGGAGCGATAGATTTTTCGAGTATAAAATCAACAGTTTTCTCCAAAGGAGAGATCTTCGAGCAGCTGCACGTCTCCTTTGTGCAGACATTACAAACGCTGAGGAAAACTGTTCTAGGTTGTGCTGTCGAGTTACTGATGTTATGAAGTAGTGTAGGCCTACCTGTCGCTCATATATCATTTACACTTAATAAACTTATTACCTACAAGATCATGGAAATATACCAAAGTTGTATCTAACAATGAACAATCATAATGACAAAACAGAAAACATAAAGATTGTTGGTTTGTGTACATCATAATATATTTATATACAAAAAAGAACAATAACAAGGCTAAATATCTTTAAATAGTTCTTCATAATACATAAAAAATGTTTTGTTAGAAGTCTGAGGGATGAATTAAGAGGTAAATTCATAAAGAAAAAGAAAACTTGAAGGAGAAACTTTTTGGGTGTAAAATAAAGAAATAACATATGCAAGAGATGACGATTTGGGGGTTTCTTAATAAAAAAATTTATCGTTATAAGGATACAACTGCTTAAATCAACCCTAAATGTATTCACAAAATAAATGGGCAGCTGTTTCTTCAACAATACCACAAAATGAGCAACTTTCATCAATATCAAGATATTTACAGATAGATGAATTAAACCTGTCGCTCATATCAGTTGTTGCGCTTGTGATAACGCGTCGTAGGTCACATGATAACGTCAACATGGCGATGATGTCCGGATCGCATTCATACTCAACGAGATTTGGCTATAAAGTACCTACTCTTTTTGCGCTCGTTAAGTAAGTACTTATTGAAATTACGTACCTACTCGAGTATGCGATTCCGAACGCAGCCCACGATTCATCGTGGTCGACCGGATGAAATTTGAGAACATGTCAAGGCAGATCGAGGAGCTCACAAGGCAGCTCGAGTCACATCATTTGGAGAGATTTAGGTTGTAGCGGTTTGCCACATCACCTGATGACTTTCGGTACTATACCAGGTAAGAAATCAGAGAATTCACACCATCACATTTGGTGTATTTTCTGTTCTTTGTTCTGTAAATTCATACATATTTTATGAATATATACATACATGTCACGGGACAGATCTATCCCTTCCAACAAAGTCAGCCTCATCTCCGCTGACGAGGCAATAAAAAACGTATCATCAGCAGCCGGTGATTTGATTAGCTTTAAAGTTTCACGATAGCTGTATAATAGTTTGGCTAGTATGGATTTTTGCGGTTCCACACAATGCGTGTGTGGTGAGTGTCTGATGTGTGTGGATTGTGACTGTGTGTTTCAGTAAAGAAGAATAAAATATAATGAAGGAAATATAATGAACAGATCTAGAGAAAACAACGCTAGATTCCATGTTCACAACTTGAGAATGTTTTGATGTAATCTGAATGCCATCAATAGAAAAACGATATGATATGTGCTGTTTGTATGCACATTTCCATCATATGAGCATTTCATGGCCTTTTGGAATCTAATCCAAGAGGCAACGAGCAGAATGGTGAGAGTCACCAGTGGTCAGAAGAACCTGTCCACCAGTACATCCACTGAGAGCCCTATGAACAGATCAACAGTAAGTTCTACAATAAACAAATACTACCAGCTTGGTCCATGTGAATTACACATTTTGCACTGTTAGCTGTGTTTTGTTTTTTGCTTGCTCTGGCACTCTTGTTGTCTGTGCAAGAGACTAAAGTTTCCAATTTTTAGATTACATACACCCCCACATGCACTGCATGTTTTAATCACCTTAGTTTGTGTATTTTATCTTTGTTGTATAGTGTTTCTATCTATTAATAATACGGTAACTATTTTCCCCAGAAATTGCTGCCAATTGACGAGCTCTTTCTCTTCCTTAACTATCTATCAACCGGCTGTACACAAAGGGAACTTGCTCACAAGTTCAACATCCACAGAGCTACAGTGAGTCGAATAGTTGTGACGTGGTCCAACTTTCTATATACTTTACTTGGATCTCTCTCGATACAAGCGGATCAGTGAGAGCAAACTGCCCCACAGATTTCCATGGGACTTATGAAAACACCCAGGTCATCCTTGACTGCACAGAAATGAGGTGCCAAACCCCTACCTCCCTTCTGCTCCAAAGTGAGGTATTTTCCACATACAAGTCGCACTGTACATTCAAAGCGCTTATTGGCATGTCCCCCCATGGAGCATTGACATTTGTGTCGGCACTTTTTGAAGGCTCCATCAGTGACAAGGAGATTTTTCGTCACTCCGGCATCACCTCCCTCCTAACACCCGACATGGAATTTATGGTAGACAAGGGATTTCTGATAGATGAGCTAGTTTCCGGGAAAGTGCATCGCCCAGCTTTTATGTCCAAACAGGATCAAATGTCAGAGGTGGACGTCCTTAAAACCCAGGCCATTGCACGTCTGAGAGTCCACGTCGAGAGGCTCATTAGGAGGGTCAAAGAGAACAAACTTTTTGACACGGTCATCCCTCTCTCCATCTGTGGGAATATGAACCAATTTTTTACTGTTGCATGTCTCCTCACTAATTATCAGTCCGGACCCCTGGTCAAGAAATGGATGGTCTGATTTTCTGGTGGCCGGATTTCCTAATCCATTCTATAATGAACTTTGACACCACACTCTCCTGGCAAAATAAAGGTCAATAACACATCACAGGATGTTTAACAATACTCTTACAGTTTTGGGAATGATTTGCTGTTACTCTGCGAATAAAACTGCTTTACTTTTACAGTGTTGTCCACAGCTTTGTTCTGTGTGCTTCCTGTTGGCTGTGATAGATTTTTTTTAGAAGACCCATTTATTTATTTTTTTAGCACTTTCATATTTTATCTTAAGGTGTTTTATATTTTAATAATTTAGTAATTATATGGTTTTGACGTGTTTTTTATCTATCTATATATATATATACATGTGATTCTTGCTCTGTATTGTTCTGTATTATCTGTTTTTGTGGGTTTCACAGTTGTAAAGCACTTTGGGCAACCTGAGCGTTGTTATAAGGTGCTTTATAAATAAATTTTGATTTGATTTGATAGATTTTGTAAAAGTGCAAAGACCATTTCTCTGTTCTTCAGGAAGCAAAAACACATAATAGATTTCAAGTGAACTGTATTTGACAAACTTCAATTTCATAAATGGTTAACATGAAAGTGTCACTGCCCTTCAATAACAATGCATACAAAGGCACAAATGAACATTTATAATATGAGAAATGATCAAGGTAATTATGCAAGATAATAACAGATTTAAAGGAGTCTTCTGTAAAAATGTGCCCAAAACTCAGGAATGACAAGCAACCAATTTACGCCACTGCCAGGTATTTGTCCATGTACACGTGAAAGTAGAACTTATCTATCCCACGCTTCATTTTTTCCATCACACTCTCATCCCTCTGTATTCTTTGTATGAAAACATCATCTTGAGCGGAGATGACATAATCGCACCAACTCATACCGGTGACAAGTAGTTGGCCCTGAACTTGCCAATAATAGGCATGAGTTGGTTTGAGCTGCAATGAGCCATTGATGACCTTGAGATAAGGTGCGTCTACATAATTTGGAATGTTTGGACATTTTATTTCCACACGGCCAAACTGAGGCTGCTCCAAGGGGTCAAAAACAACCCCATCTGGTGAGGCACCAATCCATGGTGCATCCGGTCATAGGCGTAATCCTATGGGGGGACAGGGGGACACGTCCCCCCCAATATTCAAAGAAGGACAATTTGTCCCCCCCCAATATTTGATCATACTGTATGATTATGCGGGCGGTTGCAAATACGTCTTTCTTTCCAGCTCCGAAAATATAAAATCCCGGCCGGTCCATTTCCCAAATCCATTCGACTTGCCTTACACTATAGGCTACATTAACAAAACCTATTTCTCCTGAAATCCATGTCATGTTTTCCCTATAGTAGCTCTAGTAGCTCGTGCACCGTCAGTGAGTTAGGAAAAACCAAACAGAAGAAGAGTTAAGGAGCGCGAAATCTGACAGACATTTGGCACATATGAATGGTAAATATCCTTGGCTGATAGAGCCTATCCCTTAGCGACCAGGTGAATTTCACTAGAATTTATTTTAGGAAAATATCTAAATCAGAGAACTCATAGGTTCGGGTAGGGATGCTCATTTCGGTTCATTTTCCCGACCGACAACCGCCGCTCGTTAATCGATTATTAACGGTTAACTGATAAGTTTTAATTGAATTGGCATTAAATAAAATTAAATTGACGGGTATCTGTGACCCATTGAAAACACAAACATTTTATTTGATTTAAATTTTTTTTATCAAAGGGTTTAATTTAACATGCAAAGTGCAAACAGCAGCATACAGAACAGATTCAGATAAAGTTTTCACGGAGCATTTCTGACAGTGACAACAGAGAAAAACAGAATACAATAATATAAATAAAAAACATAAAATAAGACTACAGTAAATATATATATTTTATAGCTTAAATAATTAACAAATTACGATGTCAAAAAGAAAACACTGAATCAGTTTGCGTTCAAAAAACTGCATTTTTTTCTCTCCATCAGACTAAGTTTTTCCGTCAAATAAAATAGCAGCCCTACCACAATCCACAGCTTGTCTAGTTTTTATTTTAAAAAGTACCATTACAGTCTACATGCTGTTGGGTAGCCGTCTGGAGCGCAGAGAGAAAACACCCTCTCCGATGGCACAGATGTTCGGGAATACAGAGATAACGTCTCGCTATGGCAGCTTCGGGAAGCTGCTTCGCAAGTGATACTGCATTGTATGCTACTTGGACGACTGCTTTATTTTAATACCACGTAGCATATTTTGCAAGTAACTTTGTCGCCCTTTCTGTCGAAATGGTCCCACATTAGCCTAGCTAGGCTACTTCTTTTCTCTCGCTTCATTTTGCTTGCTCAGGGAGAATATCTGTTGGTGCGTGTGATTGCGCATGTCGACGCGCTCAGTGAGTTAACAAATGTTTTTTTTTTAACCATGAAGCAAAAAATGAAATAAAAAAATCTAAAATAAAAAAAAACGTTTAACTGTTGTTAATCAGTCAATTGTTTTACTTTCGGTTAACGGTTAAACGGTCAGTATGAGCATTCCTTCTGCGATTGGCGGGGAGATTTTTCATTTTCAACAGTTGATTTGGATGACTCAAAGTGCACCAGATTAATTAATTTATCTTTAAAATGTAAAAAAAATTCTCACAGAAATACTGTGGGAATCACTGGATATGATCTGTGAAAAATACAATTGTAATGATCTTATAAAAGGCTACATGATCAGAATTTTACCACCTCCGCCTCGTTTTGAGCCAGGAAAAACCCTGTGTGTTCTCATTGGGGGCTGAGCCTCCCTAAAATTAAAATCGCCCCTGGTGTCCCCCCCAATGTTAAACTCCTTCCTACGCCCCTGCATCCGGTTGTACCACAAACCCGCATTTGTAGTGGTTCACACGTTTTATCTGGCAATATTCCCAGATCGCATCTGCCTCCAACTCCAAACCCCTCTTCATAGGCCCTGTCTGATGAGTACCAAGAAGGCATTCAGCAAGTCCCTCTTCAGAGGCCTTGCCCACATGGCAGATCTCTCTAAAACGAGATGCAGTCACCCGTGGTTTCCGTAGATTGTACCAATCGGCACACAAACTCTGCTCTCGCGTAGCACATTCAATCTTCTGGGCCAATTCCAGGGTAACCTCGAGACTTTTCATGTGCAGCTGTTGCTTCCTGGAACAGACACACATGCACTCTGATGGTTCAAGTCTGTAGCCTTGCAGTGACAATGATGGAGGAGGTGGAGCATCATGGAGAGTCTTTGCTTTCTCTTTGGCAGGTTGCTGATAAGAAAGGGGACTTCCATGTTGCACCTTGCCGAACAGTGAGTCCACAAGTGGGATATCCTCTCTTATTCCCATGCTGCAGATCATAGGGCGGTCAGCATCAGCAAAATCTTTGAACACCTCAGACACCCGAAGAACTGAGAGGTCAGGAAGTTCCCCATGAAGGCCTTTGTACAGTTTACTCCTGTATGTTAGAAAACACACACACTCAAAAAAATGATATGTTGGCTTTACTTAACTTTCTTTTGTAAACAGGTTCCACCGGTTCCACATAACTATGTTTCGTTAAACAAACAAAATATGTTCACGTAACTTCAACATCATGGAATTTGGTCATTTTAAGCGACCAAATTAAACTCTGAGCTAATGAGTTAATTAAGTGAATAATTGAGTGATGATTGAGCATTATTGAAGACACCTGATGTTAACAAGCAGAATCACTGAAGGAGAAAACCGGAATGTTTAAGTCACCATTATGGAGATAAGTGTGTGTTTTAGTTGGGCTCTTGACCATTAACTCATTAACTTTAGAGTTTGTTTGGTTTCCTTACATGAGTTATAGCAGCCGAATGAACAATGAACAAAGGTGATCTGATGGTGTTGGTTGTGTTTTAACATAATCATTATTTCACAATCATTTGACCGGAATCACTGAACTTATATTAAACCCAATTTCTAAGTTTACCTTACGGATTAGAGCAGCACTGTCATTGTAGAGCATACTATTTTTAGCCTTTTCAATGAAATTTAAATGATCAAATCAATAAATAAAAAAGAAACTTCTTAAAAAATATTTTGTGTAGGCACACACAGACATCAAGAATCAGCCTGTGAATCTCAGCAATGGTGACAAACAGATCATAAGCTCATTATTTATTCATGCAGCAATGCATGATGGGAGCCATAAATGAGTTTTGATTGGTGGCACCCAGAATGCACTGCAACATGCTTTATAATTGTCACCATTGTTGAGATTCACAGGCTGATTCTTGATGTCTGTGTGTGCCTGCTCAAGATATTTCTTAAGAAGTTTCTTTTTTATGTATTGATTTGATCATTTGAATTTCATTAAAAAGGCTCGAAATAGTATGTTCTACAATGACAGTGCTGCTATAATCTGTAAGGTAAACTTAACTCAGAAATTGGGTTTAATATAAGTTCAGTGACTCAGGTCAAATGATTGTGAAACAATGATTATGTTAAAACACAACCAACACCATCAGATCACCTTTGTTCATTGTTCATTCGGCTGTTATAACTCACGTACAACAGCCAAACAAACTCTAAAGTTAATGAGTTAATGGTCAAGAGCCCAACTAAAACACACACTGATCTCCATAATGGTGACTTAAACATTCCGGTTTTCTCCTTCAGTGATTCTGCTTGTTAACATCAGGTGTCTTCAATAATGCGCAATCATCACTCAATTATTCACTTAATTAACTCATTAGCTCAGAGTTTAATTGGGTCGCTTAAAATGACCAAATTCCATGTTGTTGAAGTTACATGAACATATTATGTTTGTTTAACGAAACATAGTTATGTGGAACCGGTGGAACCTGTTTACAAAGAAAAGTTAAGTAAAGCCAACATATCATTTTTTTGAGTGCACACACACACACACACACACACACACACACACACACACGCTAAAAATCTGCAACAGAGTAATACATTTTGCTTGAGGGGAAGACAATAACCAGTACAGTGACAGGTCATCAGAATTAATAATAAAATTGAATTTCATGATTTAAGGTGTACCTGCTTTGGCCAACTTGAATGACACCTGCAGAAGGATTTGACACATTTTAAGTGGTATCATTAATTTATGAAATTGGTTGGACCTATAACTCACTAGATGTAAAACACATAGAACCAATCTTGTAACAATAATAATTTCAGTTTCCCCCCACTGGTTTTAAATGCTATTGTCCAATGGAATGTTGTTTTCTGAAAGCCCATAAATGGAGCACTTACCGCACTCCCTCTGCGGTCTTTCTTGTTTTCGGTTTGGCTGAGATCACAGCCATCTTGTCAACAGGGCCCGGCTTTATCCCCTATGTCAATATAGTGAAAAATAAATAGAGAATGTAGGCAAGTAGGATTTTTTTAATCCACTGTAAACCAGGTACAATGTATTTATGAAAAGCGCTTTATAAATAAAGTTTGATTGATTGAACTCACCATAACTCTAGGCTTATGCCACTGTTGTTCACCTTCAGTGCAGCTTAATATTGGGGGAACAACTTGGAGTTTCAATTGCGAATAGTGTGCAGATTGAAACAGAAGAGCTACACAATGGTTGCATAAAGCTTTCCCAGCCTTGCAGGTGCAGCAGAAGTTGCACAGGCTGCAAATCTTTTTGGACAACCTATTAAGTAAAACATATCAATGTATTTAATGTAATCAATGCATATCCCTTGACAGTATTACTCATTTCTTTAAAAAAAAAAAAAAGCCTGTCTGAACACCCCCTTGACATGACGACAGCCTGACATGATCCTAGAAAAAATAAGAATACCCTACGTCCATCAATACCCTACAGCCTAACAATACCCTACCCAACATTAGGCCTACTAGTATTTGTACACTGAACACAAATTCACACTGCTGCTGACTGTAACCATACTCTGAGCTTATGAGGTTTCTCTGCCCTGACAACCACCTCTCCTGAGCCCTGATCTTTCTCAGACACTGCAGAAAAAAATATCAATATTAGCAAGTTAGCAATAGAATAACATGCAAGTTAGTTGGTAAGTATAATAATTAGCAACTGTAATAGGAACATATTGTTGTCAAGCTATCTAAAGCTTAGCTATCTAAATACATGTATCTAAAACTATGTTCGTTTGTTCATAGTCAAGTCAATCAACACAGTTTTCACACATATTTGGGTGGAGCCAGGCGCTGCTGCATTGTGAAAAGTAAACAATGTTTCACATCTGCTTTTTGTCACCGCACCCAAGCAGTCGCTTTACAGAGTGGAGCGTTGCGTATCCATGACAACTAGACGGAAGTTTTTAGGCTACTAATTATTTATTATTATTATTATTATATTATACCCTTTAACCAGGAGAAGCCCCTGGGGTTAGAACCTATTTTGCAAGGGAGACCTGTCTAGAAATATGTGTGAAAACAGCCTAACTTGATAACGAACGAACCAACGTCGCATACCTTTACTCCCTGTATGACATGTTTAGGAGTGGTTGTCAACAACATAGCCTCCGAACATCATAAACAAAACAATGGCTAACACAAAATGTTCGGGAAAATGCATGCATGCAAAATGCATCTAACGCATGATTTCGACTTTTATAATGTATAGAGAGATAACATAACAGTTACCAGATAGCATAGCTTGAGCACGTAGCATGGATGTTGTTGTGACTTACCTTCAAAATTATGCAAATACTGAGAGATGTAATATTTAAACCCCTTCTCTCTCTTGCTCTGGGGAGATGGAGAAAAATCACTAACCAGTCGATGAACATCATCGACAATTCACATCATCTGCAATTTATAGCGGCATGAATCATGAACCCATATCAGTGTGTAGTGTGCACGTAAACACAGCGTCATTACATCGCACAACAACTGTGAATACGTGGTCAATCAGAATAGCCAGTTGCACTGAGGGACACAGGGCAACATATAAGGGCATATCAGTTAAATATAGCACATATCAGTGTGCAGTGTGCACATAAACACAGCGTCAGTGGCGTAGCGACAACAACTGTGAATACGTGGTTAAATCAGAATCCAGTCACTTCCAATGCCAGAGCGGGCGTCTAGAGGCAGCCATGGAAGGACCCACGTCTGGCGCGCGCTCTCCGTGGCCCGTGTCGCCACATTCCCGGTCCCGCCCTCTGTCAACGGCGAAGATCCGGTTCATTCGGGTTCGGGGCCGATTGGCGGGCTGAGACGAATTTAGGCGGGACGAGGTACCGACGAAGAGAGAAATCGAGGAAGGCTGGACCGTAATAGAGACTATAGCATCCGTACATCCGCGCCTTAGACACAGAGCCATGGCCTTGCCTCGTCTCTCTAGACGCGTCTTGCGCACGACTTACCATAGGACGTCGTGGAAGACGGAGTCTTTCTTGAAGTAGCTGAGGTACCGGGCTAAAAATCCCTTTTTGATGAAGCCTATCGCGTCGTGTAGCGACGTCAACTCGTCTTTGGGCGGGAGAGGGCCCACCAGCGGCCTGCTGGCGGCAGTGGGCCTCATCCCTGCTGATACCCGGGTTACTCTCCTGAGGGCGCGCACTGGAAGACCGGCACATGCCTGTCGTCCGTGAGTGCGGCCTCTGTAGATCCTTGTTAAGGTAGAGCGAGTCAATAGGACCCGCACATATCTGGCATGTAGCAGCCATCTGATGCGGGAAAGAAACGTGGTGAGTAACCTCTATTGCAACTTCCACGATGACTTCAGATAAGACTTCTAGCGTGAAGAAAGAGATTCTGACGTAATTGTCGCGCCCATGCTATTTATACTGCCCGCGGACCGGTCAGCATTTGCATGTTTGCGTCATTTGACTAGTTGGCGTTAGCCTATAAGATTTCAGTGAAAATGGAGAAGGAAGGAGTTCCCATATACGTCAGTATGACGTAATGTCGAAGTGACCGTCTTGAAAGGGAACAGCGTGCACCGGTGTGCAACGGGTTTTGAGATGCGTTTTCTCTTGTTTGGTGGGTGTGTCAGAACTGCAGTCCAATCAGCAGCAACATGTATATACAGCAAGCGGTATTAAAGTGAACTTGCACAATGGGTTCAAGGAAAGTAATTTACAAATGTGTTCGATGCAGCTCGGTATACGCAACAACTGAGGATATTAGAAGACATGTTTGTCGTAAGTTTTATTGTAAAAATATAGGATATCAAATAACAGTATGGTAGTGTATACCGTCACTATCTGGGACGTATGGACCCACACAGAGCACAGGGTGAGCGCCCCCTGCTGGCCTCACTGACACCTCTCCCAGCAGCGACCTGGTTTAGGTGTCTCTCATCCAGGCACTGACCAGACTCAACCCTGCTTAGCTTCAGTCGGCGACCAGTCTTGTGCTGTCTAACGTCAAGAAAATTGACATTTTTACGTTCCCAGAACCAACACTGAATATTTGGAGAACGTTCTTATAAAAAAAACTCTGTTAGCTGGGTTGTGAATCACGTGACATTAAGGAAACCGCTGTGGTGTATTTCAGAAAGCCACAAGCTGACAGGAAGAGTTTGATGAGAACAGAAGGTTTCAAATATGAGAAAATTTGACATATCATCTTACACGTTTGACAATATGACAACAGTTATGACACATTTTTGATGAGTCAAGTCAAGTCATCCTTATTTATATAGCTCTTTTAACAATGTAGATTGTTTCAAAGCAGCTTTACAGAGATAAACATACAATTTACGGTAACAGAGATTGTTTTGGCTTTATAGCGAGTCCACAGTCCCAATAAAATTATGTGTTTTCTTCATATAATCAGTCAGACCTTTGTTAAAACATTAGCAAATAAAAAGTTACATTTTTGCAAATTTTGAAGAACACCTAACTCTGTAAATTATAGTAAAATCATGATTATAAATTACAGCCGATGTTTACATTTATTTAGTTTGTATTAAAATGTGTTTGTCCTGTTGTGTTTTTATACATGTTTATTATAAAAAAAGTTGTACCTACAGTACAATTTTAGTGTGCAGTATTGTACTCTATAATTCTGAACTTTAAAATATATACAGACATTGAATAATTGAAAACAAACTAATCGAATGTATTTTATTGATGAATAGTCAAACTGTTGTTGATGTCTCTGTCCATTTCCTGAGTTCTCAATAGGAAGTGAATCTTCTCTGCATTCCTTTATCTAGACACTCAAAAACAATTGTGATTTCTGTGAAATCACATGACATTCCTGAAAGTAAAAAATCTCTCTTTTTTTCTCTTTTTTGTACACATTTAATTCATTAATAATTATTGTGTGTGCAAACATTTGCCAGCTTCACAACTGATGTTTTTGTCAATAATTTTGTTCTAATGATGAATCTATCTGATGTTGATGAATCTATCGACACTTTCCACACATTTCTGCACAGATATGTTCCGCAAATATACTCTATTTGCTACTATTGAAGCGTGTGATAAAGACCTATAATTTTTTGGCGTATACGAGAAATTAGATTTGTTGTATATAGATACGCACTTTTATGAGATTGTGTTGTTCTTTCTGATGTCCTTTTAAAGATGCTGATGATGAACATAAAGTTGCATTCAGTTTATAATTTATATATAAAGATACTTTATTTTTTGCTTTTCTTTGGCTGTTTTTAACCCAAACTCATGGCTTTTGATTTGGTCTCAACTGTATGAAGGTAAAAGAGTGCTTGTCTGCAGCTTCAAATTCAGAATAAAGGTTTGTGACTATTGTCTGCGAGTGCAAATTTCAACATTCAACTTCAGATTTTTATTTTACAGGTTTTCACATTGGAGCTGTGAGTATAAATGTTCACGTACAAGTACGAATATTTATTGTACAAGTTTACAAGTTCACATCTACGTGCTCTCGAGTTTTGCTACTCTTTTACATATAACTGGCACAAGAACACACAATGTTCTAGCTGAGTCATGGGCAATCATGTGGTGTAAGTGTGATTTTTGACATGCTACGCCTGTCTCACACACACTCCGTGTGCAGTGTGTATACAGGGCAGGATCAGCACACGCTATAGTGCTTTCACACACATGCTGTGTTTGCAGTGTGTAACTGATCCGTGGCTGTGCCACAAACATAGACTCACTCTTTTTATTTGAAATCCAGAAGTTATCAGCAACTTTTATTTAAAAACAGTTTTGTCAGCAATGCGATTCTCTTTGTACACATTTACACTCTTTAACAGACGTATTCACGTTTAAGACTAAGTACGTTTTGATTAATTCATACAAAATGTCAGGGCAGTATGACAGAAATAGATCTTTTCACGAAAACAAGTTTTCCAAAACAAGTTTTGTTCAATAAATGCAGCAGCAGATGTTGAATATGTCTACTGTCGTGCCTGTGCAGTATGAGTGTCATCACTCTAGCTTGCTTCTGATTGGAGAACAATTACATGTTGCAGCAACCATCCCCTGTTGCAACTGTCCCCGGTCTCCCCTACTTATATCCACATAAAAAGATATATCCACAATAAAAAAAAATGCAATGATTTAGAACGGAAGTCAAAACTCAGTGCTAAAAGCACGATCAGTTGCTGCCCCCTGCTGGATACACAGAGCACATCTCATTTCACACTTATAACAGAGGAAATAACTATTCTGGGAAAGTGAAGCATTACAGCAGTGGTTTTCAAACTTGTCCTGGAGTACCTCAGCAATGAACATTTTGTCTCCCTAATCTGACACACACTTCAGAGCTTGCAGTCTCTATAATGAGCTGATGAGTTGACTATGACTATACCGATGTCATTGTCAAGGTCAACACAGACAAGAGCAGGTAGAAAATCAGATATTCGATCTGGCATAAGACAGAAAACAAGAGGGGAATATAAAGGGTGACAAACAAACTAAAACTGGTGTGAGCTATAATGAGTAGGGCTGTAGTCAAGACCACCTTTGTCGAGTCCAAGACCAGGACTAGTCGAGTCCAAGTCAAGACCGAGTCCAAAAAGGTTCGAGTCCGAGTCAAGACCGAGTCCAGGACAGGAAAAAAAAAAAGTCTTCAGGGCCTGAATTTCGTTTTTGCCAAACAAAATTATTCAATTTATCTTGCCTAAATGTTTGTGCTCATTGCATTTTTACAATGGGGTAATGTTGTTAAGAATTTACACAACACAAGGCTTGATTTAAATTGTTCAATTAAATTGAAAAAGTTGCACAAATAAATACAATAGAATAAAGATACAAATAAAGACAAATAAAGAGTAAAGTTTTTGAATAGGTCTAACACTAGTAGGCTATTCATAGACAGAAACTGAATAAAGTAATGAAATGGAAAATATACTGGATAGTATTTTAGTTCTGAATAAATTAAACACATAGGCTATCAATCCTGATTCCTTTAACTTAAAGCTCTCTTTTGTTGTTTTGACGACAAAATTAATGACCGACACATATGGTTGCTGTCACAAGAGCTAGTGCACGGATTCTGTGTTCATTATACTGGCATGCGTTTTATGCTAATTAACGACAAAACCGACTATGTTTAGAGTATACTCACGAAGACCGAAATTGACACAGTTTTGCGTGTTAAAGCAATATAATCCGTGAAAAATAACTTTTGTTACTGGCCAGCTCAGCTGTTCTTGAGGCGGATTTTCTATGAATGTGCGCATAGTCATCCCAGCGCGCGAGCACTGATAGTTTAAAATTGCTTGAATGTTAAACTGGTAGGCTAATACTTAAAAATACGTGCAAATGGTAAACTTTATTCACGATGCACTGCTGGCCCGATTGTGCAAGTGAATATTCCGTCATGTCTCGACTCCTGAACGCGAGTGTGTATTATCGCGGCAGCGCTTGATGCTTGCCTTCCACAACACATTTTGAGAGAAGAGAAGACGCGGCACCGCTGAGCACTCACGCTGTTTGTGAAATTGCGTCTGGCAGATAGTTATTAAAATAATTATTTGATTTTATAATCTGTGTGGATTACGATTGCAGGAATATCCCGCATTATAAATGGGAGACCTGCGGGAATGTTTAGAATTATCCAACGCATTCTCATCCCAAGGCGTAATATTCTGACACTTTGACAAAGCGTCTATATCGAACGCGCATGGAACCCTTTAGCGTCAATATAACACGCAGAGAGATGGGTAGGTTTAGGTATGGTGTAGGGTTAGGGTTAGACCGCTAGGAGGCGCCTTCTGACCCATATATTTCGGCGTCTCATATTGACGCTAAAGGGTACCATGCGCGTTCGATATAGACGCTTTGGCAAAAGCGTCATTATATTACGCCTTGGGATGAGAACGGGCTGGAATTATCGCAATCCCGCGCCGAAATTCGAGCCCTGCATGGTCTTATGCATGACATTATCAAGACAGTAATTTTGGGTTATTATTTGTTGATCTAAATGCAAAAGTGTCACAACACCCAGGATTTTTAAGTAGTAGCTAGTAAGATAGTAACTATAGTAACAGCATGAGAAGACGCTCCGTTGTAGTGAGCACTTGGTCGGTTAATTTTGGCATTTTCTAAGTTAACGTACCCTAATAGGCTAGTAGCCTAATAAATGAACACAAATACAAAAATGTTGGACTCGGTCGAGACCAAAAGCCATATTTGGCAAGACCAGTGGCTGAGACCGAGACAAGTCCGAGTCCGAATACCAGCGAGTCCGAGACAAGTCCGAGACCATAGAAAAACGGTCTCGACCGGACTCGAGTACTACAGCCCTAATAATGAGGTAACAAGAGAGGCGGAGTCACATCGACCACAGAGCACATGACAACCCCGACAAAACGTTGCACAACGTTTTTTAAACAGAAACGGTGATGCGTTGAACACACCATTCTGATGACGCAAGAGTTGCAACTACGGCAGCTGAGAAGGCCTTTCTTTGTGAAGAATTTTCGGAGCCTGATGAAGTCGGTATAAATATGTGTTTAATACTACAAAATATGTCCGATGTTACAGTTACTGTACTTGCTGCCCAGAACACAAGAGAACATCCCAATAGAGTTAAGGGATTTGTGGAAACTGAAATGCAAGTGTAACAGAGACAACAGAATAAGTATTTAGAGAATGTTACCCAATAGGGGTTAAATAAAACCTAAGTTCGACTCTAGGAGGATTAAAAGTAAAAATTTGGGCCAAATCCAACTCAATTAACAGCCGGCAATTTTTATTACAAAGATTCAAAAACACTTAGTAGATACAAAACAATTTTTAGTTTAGTAGTTTAAAAACACATTAAACACAATTGTCTGGTTTCCACTCAACATATAGGAGCTACTTTTAGCCTTAAAATTCTTTGTGAATACGGCCCCAGTTGTATAACAGATGTGAGTGTTGCTGTAGTGCTGGAAATCAGTCATGTGATCAGCTGCAGCACAATCACAGATCAACAGCACTCTCACTCATGTGATATGAATTAAATATTGGGCACATGATGGCTGTAAAAGATGAAAGTAGGTCGATCCAGACCTACAGGTGTAACATTTACTGACTATTAACTGGTAAGATCCTCAGAGAGGAAGAATAACAACAGAAGAATGGAAAGAGTGTGTCAGTGAAGGTGGTTGTGAATGTGTGTAGATGTGTGTTAGTTACAGGATCAGAGAATGACACCGTTCCTCTGTCATAGTCCAGATCAACCCTCACACAATCAAGATCCTGTTCAACGGGAAAACCAAACTCTTCAAGTGATCCGTACGGATCATAATCCACACACCAGACATCAGTGTTATAGAAATCACGTCTCTTCCTCTGGTTTGATGCTGTAGTTACTCCAAGTCTCCAGCATTCATTCTCTTTGACCTCCACATCCCAGCTGTGTGTTCCTGAGTTAAAACCCTCTGAACCCAGAACACAAAGAAAGTCAAATCTCTCTGGATTATCAGGAAGCGATTGTACGTCCCAGCTGTACCTCACACTGGTCAGATCATCAGACAGGACGAGAAATGGATTTGCAGTGTTTGGATCCAGAATCACAGGAGCTGATGAGACACAATCAACAGATGCTTTTATTCTGATCTTCATATAATGATCACGAGTGAACCGAACACAGATTATTATGAATCATGACACATGCCATATTGATCAAACACATCAGACATTTTCCTCTGATCACTGTCAGTGTTTTTAGTTTCACACTCATTTTTATTATCAGTGTTTAATGGTATCAGCAAAAAACATTAAATGTGTGATTCAAACATTTATGTCTCATCAAGAGAAACTGATATTTTGGAAAAGTTAAAATCACAACCCAGCTAGCACAGCCATGTGGGGCCCACATGGGTTAGACCTGGGCTATCTAACTGGGACCCAGCCAGTTTTCCATGTAGGCCCCACATGGGTTTGCCCAGATGAAATGTACACTGCTCAGTGTGCACACTACAGGCTGTTAGATGATTTGGGCATTATTGATGAACACCAGGTGTTAACAAGGAGAATCACTGAAGGAAAGAGAAACACAAGAACTACTTCCAGCCACAGCCTTAGATGAAATCAACTGAAGATAAAATACATTAAATCTCTCAAGATCTGATTAAACAACTCCACAAACAGCATTACCAGATTCACTTATTACTAACCAGACTGACTATTTCTGGTAGACGTCTACATAAGTTCTTTTTGAGAATTAACAGAGGTTAAGATGTTGATTTATTGAAAATAATTGTTTGGTTTAATGTCACCGTTATGGTGATCAGTGTTTGCTTTAGTTGGGCTTTTGACTTTTTAGTGTTCACTTTTCTCTGCTAAGTTGTATCTGATTGTTATATTGAGAATAGCAAAAGAAAATGCAGTCAGATACTACAAACTGATTGATTATAAGAATATCATCATCACGTAATGGCTTAACTCACTAATATTGTGTGTGAGTTTAAGGATTATCTGTTATACATTCTGTTTTAGTGCTGTAATTCTACAGCAAGAGAATTAACACTTTTTTTTTTAATCAGAACATCAAATAATTTTTAAAACACCATTTACACATTTTGGACTTCTTTTTTCTGCATTCTTTTACTCACACACAGACATCAAGAATCAGTATATGAATCGCTACAATGGTGACATGCTTCATGGTGCTATGCATTCTGGGTGCATCATTCGAAACTTATCCATGGCTCCCAGAATGCATTGCAGAATGTCACCATTGTAGCGATTCATATACTGATTCTTGATGTCTGTGTGTGAGTAATGATCCCAGAAGTACAAAATATGTAAATTGTGTGCTGTTTGTGGAATTATTTAATTAGATCCTGAGTTATTTTGTGTATTTTAACTTCAGTTGATTTCCTTAGATTCCTTCTAAGGCTGTGGCTGGAAGTAGTTCTTGTGTTTCTCTTATCTTCAGTGATTCTGCTTGTTAACAGCAGGTGTTCATCAATAATGCTCTATCATTATTCAATCATTTAATTATCTCATTAACTCCAACACTGATCAGTGTTACATTTAACAGCCTGTAGTGTGCACACTGAGCAGTGTTCATTTCATCTGGTCAAACCCATGTGGGGCCTACATGGAAACCATGGACAAAACTGGCTGGGTCCCAGTTAGATAGCCCAGGTCAAACCCATGTGGGCCCCACATGACTGTGCTGGCTGGGAATCAAACAATCAGAGCTGAAGAGATGGAAAACCTAGCCTGGCATGCCAGACCTACATCACGATGCAAGGTCTGGGAACTCTCCGTTGACAGGGCTCAATACAAGGGCGGGATAAACGGTTGTCTTTCACATTCCCTCTGCACGCAATAGGATCGCTCTACAACCAACCAGAGCAACGAAGAAGGTGACGTCTATGGAAGCATATGGGTAGCAATATTAAATTTGAAATGTAATATGCAAAATGACAATGCAATATGTAAAATGGCATTGCATTCTGTATTTAAATTTACATTTTACATTACCATTCTAGCAACGTTTGGTGCAAAATGAAAATGAAAATGAAATTACATAATTTGCATTTGCCGTTTCATACACTAGTTTTAATATGCATAATTGAAACGCTTTATAAGTTGCAAAATTAAAATGAAAATGCATTACAGAAATGATTAGATATGTGTAACATGTTCAAGCAAAAACTGTGGCAAAATTATCATTCAAATGTTATTTTTCTTAATTGCATTTACACTCACAGTCAAGACACTTGCGATTGCATTTTCATGAAATGTCCCGCAATGAATGTAGCAAAATTCAATGTGCACATTGAAAATGCATTCCGAGCCGATCACGCCCCCTCCTGCCCTGTCAATCACTGCATCAAGGCGGGGCTTAAGATGGTGCATTCATGATTTCAATGTTGAGTCAATGCAAAGACGCGTAATGCGCGTAAAAAATTCCTGCGCCGCGAATGAGGCGTAGAGCGCGGCGCGGTAGACGCGAATTGACCGTCTAGGGCGTTTCGCGCGAATGATTTTATTAATTAGGCTAGTGCTTTTTGTGCATTCACGCGTTTAACGCGTCTGCCGCCCGAGTTGAAAAATCGGAACTTCTGCGTCAATTCGCGGCGCGTTAACCAATCAGGAGCCTGCTTGCTGTCACGTGGTGAAGTAGCTGGATGCCTCAATAAATTATTTTGTAATAGGCTATGACTAAATGTATATTCTGTGCACAACAAAGCAAATATTTTATCACATAAAAACTTGATTTCAATATACAAGACATATTAATTTTGTATTGAATGCTTTTTATTCCATATCTAGATTATATGAAACATTATTATTCTAATGTAAAGACAACCAACATATTACATAAGAACATAGTTCGTGTCTGGACAGTGTTGTGTGAGAGAGAGAAAAATCACTGGACAGGTTAATCACTTTTGGAGGCTGGCTTCATTTAGGCTATCATCAAAACAAAAATAAGTGACAGATTAGTCAGACCAATAGTAGCCTATATTATGTTGGTTTTGTTACTGACATATTATTCTAGACCCGACGGTGTCCGGTCTGTTATATATTTGACAGATTAGGTTGGTGAGGGCGAGGGTGATCCTCGCTCCGATGCGGGACAACAGGTCATCAAACTGGGCGCGGGACAGGCGGAAGTACCGCTGAAAGCGGCCATCATCCAGCCGCGCAGCTCCTGGAGCGAGGAAATGGTGAAACTCGACAAACTGAGTTCGCCTCCGAATGGTCTGGTGATTCAAAAAGTGTTCAAGCGTATAACTAGACGCGGTAGGCGTGAATTTGACGCGTTATTCGCGTCTGGTGTGGACGCACTAGGGCTGCACGATTAATCGTACGATGTTGTTATGCGCATCTAATCAGTAAAGCCGGTTCCTTGATTAGTAGTAAATCACCTTCACCTGCTTTCAGATGGACGATATGATGCAGATATGAGTGTTAAATTAACACTCAAGAGTGTTAAAGTTAATGAGATAATTAAGTGATTAATTTAGTGATCATTGAGCATTATTGAAGACACCTGACGTTAACAAGCAGAGTCACTGAAGGAGAAAATCACAAATTGTAAGCCACCGTTATGGCGATCAGTGTTTGCTTTAGTTGGGCTCTTGATCCTTATACTTTAAGTTTAAATTTTGTTTGTCTGCTGTTATTGATTTATTACAGTCAAACGAACAAAGACAAGTGTGATCTGACAGTGTTGGTTATGTTTAGACATAATCATGCTGTGATCTGAAAAATGAAACTTATTCAGATGATCTGGTTTAACTTGATAGCAACAGTTTAGTGGTTCTACAGCATATGATAATTGAATTTTTCTTATAATCCAAATATTTTGATAAAAATTGTTCTGATCAAATCACTTTCAAATGCATTTATTTAGAAACACAGACATCAATAATCAGCCTGTGAATCTCAACCGTGGTGACAACAATAATCCTTGTTGCCACCAATCACAACTCATTAATGGCTCCCATCATGCATTGCGGCATGAATAAATTATGATCTGAATTGTCTATGTAATTTACTTTTCCTAATTGAATATTCTGCTCGTCACCATTGTTGAGATGCATTGACTGAATCTTGATATCTGTGTGTGCCTAAAAGAAAGATTTTTAAAATTTTTTTTTTTTTACAACTTTTAAGAAATCCATTATACTATATCTCAAATTCTGGATATTTATGCAGAATCTCAGTTATGCTGTAACCAACATCATAAATACAAACAATTAGTTCAAATGATGAATGTCATAATATAACCAGCACCATTAGATCATTTTTTTTCTTTGTTCATCTGGCAGGTATAACTCAGATACAACATCTGAACAAACTCTAAAGTTAATAATGTAAGGGTCAAGAGCCCAACTAAAGCAAACACTCATCTCCATAATGGTGACCTGAAATTCCGGTTTTCTCCTTCAGTGATTCTGCTTTAGGTGTCTTCAATAATGCTCAATCATCACTCAAATAATCACTTAATTATCTCATTAACTTTAACACTCTTGAGTGTGGACTCAAATACACTCCCAGGTGTGTTAATTTAACACTGAGTTTTTGCTGTCTACAAAGAGCCGTAGTTAACTGACAAGCTGAGCCAAATCGCGTTAAAATCGAGGCCTCGATTTTAACGCGATTTGGCTCAGCTTGTCAGTTAACTACGGCTCTTTGTAGTAAATGCCGCTCCATCTGAAAGCAGGTGAAGGTGATTTACTACTAATCAAGAAACCGGCTTTACTGATTAAATGCGCATAAAAAAATCGTGCGATTAATTGTGCAGCCCTAGGACGCACCATCTTAAGCCCCGCCTTGATGCAGTGATTGACAGGGCAGGAGGGGGCGTGATCGGCTCGGAATGCATTTTCAATGTGCAGATTTAATTTTGCTACATTCATTGCGGGACATTTCATGAAAATGCAATCGCAAGTGTCTTGACTGTGAGTGTAAATGCAATTAAGAAAAATAACATTTGAATGATCATTTTGCCACAGTTTTTGCTTGAACATGTTACACATATCTAATCATTTCTGTAATGCATTTTCATTTTAATTTTGCAACTTATAAAGCGTTTCAATTATGCATATTAAAACTAGTGTATGAAATGGCAAATGCAAATTATGTAATTTCATTTTCATTTTCATTTTGCACCAAACGTTGCTAGAATGGTAATGTAAAATGTAAATTTAAATACAGAATGCAATGCCATTTTACATATTGCATTGTCATTTTGCATATTACATTTCAAATTGAATATTGCTACCCATATGCTTCCATAGACGTCTTTTATATCTTCCCTTTTTTTTAATGACTCAAGTGCTGTTCTTTGTTCATGTTTTAAAGAAAAGTTTAACTTAAAATCCTCCAGAGTCGCGGCAAAAGCCGAATTGAAAGACAGCTGTTCGCCAGCCATTCTTTGTTTTCAAGTAGCAGTGAACCGTCACAACTCTGTCGTCATTATGTTAAGCCCACCTGCCAACTCTATACATGATGTGATTGGCCTGACCAGTGTTTGGTTTTTCCAGCTAAAACGTCTATGGAGAGTTGCTAGATCACACTGGCTGCGAAATAAGTTTTGCTGCCGCTAGGGTGCGTCTAGATTTCTAGGCAATGGAAAACCTGTATCTGTAAAAATGTTACAATATTACAATATTAAACCTCAGCATCATCTGATCATGTTCATTAAACTGGGTCTTAATGTGTGTATTTGCTTAAAATACTTTGTCATAATACTATCTGTTGTGTTTGACTTAGTAACGAATAATCAATGATTTTAATATTTTAAGTTGTAATAAATGTATTTTTTTTTTGGTTTGAGTAATTGAAGCAGGTTCTTCTGATAAACACATCATTATCTGAACAGACCCTCATCACTGTGTTTCTGAAACATTGGAAAATGAAGATTCATGAAAATCTTCTTAGGAAACAAGTCTCAATGTTGTGAATCTGGCCGCAGCTCTGAGGAGATTATTAAATTATTAATTTTCTTCATGAATTCAAGAGATTGTCTATAGTTCCTCTAGTAACAGAATCATAATGGAAACTTTTTGAGGAACTTGAAATATATAATGAAGTTCCTTTAGTTCACAATATCATATTTGAACTTTGGGGTTTAGTGGGAAGAATCACAAATGGAGCATCAAGTATCTTTTCACTTTTACTCTGATGAGTTTTTTTCTGGTCTTGAGTAGATGAAGAAAAGAGAAATATTCTCATCCAGGTGGAGCTGCACATTGGTGGTGGTTGAGGAGATTCCCCCTTATATGTAAAGCGCTTTGAGTGAATAATAATAATTCATTACATTTATACAGCACTTTTCTCTGCAGAGGTGGGAAATCCAGGGGCCAAAGAGTAGAAGTCCTGCCATATGTTTATTCCACCCATGAACTCAGTCAGCTGATTTCACTCATTACCCAGATAGCAACACTGTTTCGGCCCAGATCTGGCCCACATCTGGCACTTGTGGAATGCGGATCTGGCTGGCCCACTTGCAGCGTGGAATGACGGCCCTTGGGTGGCCCACTCCTGTTTGCCAGATCTGAGCCACAAGCAGGCCATAACAATGCCACATGTCAGCCAAGAGCAAAGAAATAAACCAGAACTGGAACTTATCTGAGCCACAAAATTTGTGTATATTAAACATCCTTAATAAACCTGTTAACAAGCAGAATCACTGAAGGAAAGAAGAGAACAGAAAAAGGGACGAGCAGAAACACAAGAACTACAACTGACTTCAGACACAGCCTTAGATGAAATCAATTGAAGAGAAAAGAAGACGTTAAATCTGTGAAGATCTCAGCAGAGGAGGATTAAACAACACCACAAACAGCATTACCAGCTTCACGTATTACTAAACAGACTGACTTTATTTCTGTCAGACATCTACAGAAGTTTTTATTGATAATTAACAGAGGTTTAAATCTGTTTCATTTGAAGTCACCATAGCAGTGATTAGTGTTTCCATTAGTTGGGCTCTTAACTTTTATTACATCTTTTGTCTTTATTTGGCTGCTTTGACAGCGTGTTTCTCAAACACATTTGCAGCAGCAATAAAAGCTAATGTGAAATGAGATCAGGTGATGATGGTTACCTGGTGATGGTTTTATAATCATTGTGAAACAGCCTGATTTACTGATGTCTTTGAGATTTATCAATTGTGTTAACCCATTATTATTTTAACATTACAAACCCTGTGTTATGGCAGCATGAAGTCTAGCAATATTATAACAGTCAGTTTAAATCTTTAATAAACATGAAATCAAAAAAATAGTTTATGCTGACACACACAGATATCAACGATCAGCGTATGAATCTCAACAATGGTGACAATTAAGCTGCATGATTTATTCATGTTGCAATGCATGCTGGGAGTTTCGTACTATGCTGGTACCCAGCATGCATTGCAGCCAGGTGCTTTTGATTGTCACCATTGTTGAGATTCATACGCTGATTGTTGATGTCTGTGTGTGTCATGTTAAACTGGCTTTTTCGTGCTCATATTTGTTAACATCTTTCTGATTGTTATAATATTGCTGAATCTAATGCTACAGCAACACATGGTTTGTGATGTCAAAACATTAATGGAACAACATAACTGTTAGATTCCTAAGACATAAATCTATTTCATGATGATTACAAAACCATCACCAGGTAACCATCATCACCTAATCTCATTTCACTTTAGCTTTCTCTGCTGCGGCAAATGTGTTTTGACAAACACTGTCACAGCAGCCAAATAAAGACAAAATATATAATAAGAGTTAAGCGCCCAACTAATGGAAACACTAATCACTGTTATGGTGACTTCAAATGAAAGTCAAACCTCTGTTAATTCTAAATAAAACTTTTGTAGAGGTCTGACAGAAATAAAGTCAGTCTGGTTAGTAATACGTGAAGCTGGTAATGCTGTTTGTGGAGTTGTTTAATGCTCCTCTGCTGAGATCTTCACAGCTTTAATGTCTTCTTTTCTTTTCAATTGATTTCATCTAAGGCAGTGTCTGAAGTCTGATTCTGCTTGTCAACAGGTCTATTAAGGATGAGATGACTCCATATTTAATATACACAAATTGTGTGGCTCAGATAAGTTCCAGTTCTGGTTTATTTCTTTGCTCTTGGCTGACATGTGGCATTGTTATGGCCTACTTGTGGCTCAGATCTGGCAAACAGGAGTGGGCCACCCAAGGGCCATCATTCCATGCTGCATGTGGGCCAGATCCGCATTCCACAAGTGCCAGATGTAGGCCGGATCTGGGCCGAAACAATGTTGCTATTTGGGAGTTAAACTTAAAGTATAAGGATCAAGAGCCCAACTAAAGCAAACACTGATCGCCATAACGGTGGCTTACAATTTGTGATTTTCTCCTTCAGTGATTCTGCTTGTTAACATCAGGTGTCTTCAATAATGCTCAATCATCACTAAATTAATCACTTAATTATCTCATTAACTTTAACACTTTTGAGAGTTAATTTAACACTCATATCTGCATCATATCATCCATCTGAAAGCAGGTGAAGGTGATTTACTACTAATCAAGGAACCGGCTTTACTGATGAGATGCGCATAACAATGTCATGCGATATATCGCCCAGCCCTACATATCGTAGCCAAAAAAAATCTGTGTATATGTTAAATATGGAGTAATTTCAGACACAGCCTTAGATGAAATCACCTGAACAGAAAAGAAGACATTAAGGCTACGTTTACACATAGCCGGGTATTTAGAGAAACCAATATTTTCCCCTCCTCCGTTTTCAATAATAACATCGTGCACACGACCCGCATAAATACGCCGCGAGCGCCATCATAACTATGCCAAACATATGGGCGGCAGTAGGGCTGCACGATTAATCGTACGATGTTGTTATGCGCATCTAATCAGTAAAGCCGGTTCCTTGATTAGTAGTAAATCACCTTCACCTGCTTTCAGATGGACGATATGATGCAGATATGAGTGTTAAATTAACACTCAAGAGTGTTAAAGTTAATGAGATAATTAAGTGATTAATTTAGTGATCATTGAGCATTATTGAAGACACCTGACGTTAACAAGCAGAATCACTGAAGGAGAAAATCACAAATTGTAAGCCACCGTTATGGCGATCAGTGTTTGCTTTAGTTGGGCTCTTGATCCTTATACTTTAAGTTTAAATTTTGTTTGTCTGCTGTTATTGATTTATTACAGTCAAACGAACAAAGACAAGTGTGATCTGACAGTGTTGGTTATGTTTAGACATAATCATGCTGTGATCTGAAAAATGAAACTTATTCAGATGATCTGGTTTAACTTGATAGCAACAGTTTAGTGGTTCTACAGCATATGATAATTGAATTTTTCTTATAATCCAAATATTTTGATAAAAATTGTTCTGATCAAATCACTTTCAAATGCATTTATTTAGAAACACAGACATCAATAATCAGCCTGTGAATCTCAACCGTGGTGACAACAATAATCCTTGTTGCCACCAATCACAACTCATTAATGGCTCCCATCATGCATTGCGGCATGAATAAATTATGATCTGAATTGTCTATGTAATTTACTTTTCCTAATTGAATATTCTGCTCGTCACCATTGTTGAGATGCATTGACTGAATCTTGATATCTGTGTGTGCCTAAAAGAAAGATTTTTAAATTTTTTTTTTTTTTTACAACTTTTAAGAAATCCATTATACTATATCTCAAATTCTGGATATTTATGCAGAATCTCAGTTATGCTGTAACCAACATCATAAATACAAACAATTAGTTCAAATGATGAATGTCATAATATAACCAACACCATTAGATCATTTTTTTTCTTTGTTCATCTGGCAGGTATAACTCAGATACAACATCTGAACAAACTCTAAAGTTAATAATGTAAGGGTCAAGAGCCCAACTAAAGCAAACACTCATCTCCATAATGGTGACCTGAAATTCCGGTTTTCTCCTTCAGTGATTCTGCTTTAGGTGTCTTCAATAATGCTCAATCATCACTCGAATAATCACTTAATTATCTCATTAACTTTAACACTCTTGAGTGTGGACTCAAATACACTCCCAGGTGTGTTAATTTAACACTGAGTTTTTGCTGTCTACAAAGAGCCGTAGTTAACTGACAAGCTGAGCCAAATCGCGTTAAAATCGAGGCCTCGATTTTAACGCGATTTGGCTCAGCTTGTCAGTTAACTACGGCTCTTTGTAGTAAATGCCGCTCCATCTGAAAGCAGGTGAAGGTGATTTACTACTAATCAAGAAACCGGCTTTACTGATTAAATGCGCATAAAAAAATCGTGCGATTAATTGTGCAGCCCTAGGCGGCAGTGTAGGGAGAAGGATAAAGCCAATCAGAATCCTCAGAATCGACCGAGAGAACCTAAAACCCCGTTTTTCCCAGTTGACACGGCAACACATAGGCCTAACCGGCTTTTTCAGAAATCTCCACTTTGGTTTTTAGAAAAAATCGGTTTCTGTGATAAAAAACGGGGTTTTCGTGTAAACGAGAGGGCAAACCGCAGGGAAATATCTGCGTTTTCCCTCCGTGTAAACGGGGCCTAAATCTGTGAAGATCTCAGCAGAGGAGGATTAAACAACTCCACAAACAGCATTACCAGCTTCACTTATTACTGACCAGACTGACTTTATTTCTGTCAGATGTCTACACAAGTTTTATTGAGAATTAACAGAGGTTTAACTCTGTTTCATTTGAAGTCACCGTAACAGAGATTAGCGTTTCCATTAGTTGGTCTCTTAACTCTTAATGCATTTTCTGTCTTTTTTCTGCTGATGTGACAATGTGTGTGTTGAACACATTTACAGCAGTATAGAAGGCTGAAGTGAGCTGAGATCAGATGATGATGGTTAGCTGTTGATGGTTTTATAATCATCATGAAACAAACTGAATTGCTGAGGTATTTTAATCTAACTATCATTATGTCACATTAATGTTTTTTCACAACATATTCTGTAACTGCAGCATGAAGTCCAGCAATATTATAACAAACAGACATCAATAATCAGCATATGAATCTCAACAATGGTGACAATCAAAAGTACCTTGCTGCAATGCATGCTGGGTACCAACATAGTACAAAACTCCCAGCATGCATTGCAACATGAATAAATTATGCAGCTGAATTGTCCTATAACAGTGGGTTCCAAACCTGTCCTGGCGACCCACCAACACTGCACGTTTTCTTTGTCTCCCTAATCAAACACAGCTGATTCAACTCATTAGCTCATTAACCCATATGATAATGAGTTGATGAGTTGAATCAGGTGTGTTGATTAGCTGGTAATGCTGTTTGTGGAGTTGTTTAATCCTCCTCTGCTGAGATCTTCACAGATTTAATGTCTTCTTTTCTCTTCAGTTGATTTCATCTAAGGCTGTGTCTGAAATGACTCCATATTTAATATATACACAGATTTTTTTTGGCTACGATATGGTCTAGTTCTGGTTTATTTCTTTACTCTTGGCTGACATGTGGCATTGCTATACAGAGGTGTAAAGTCCAGGTTCAGAAAGTAAAAGTCCTTCTCAGTATTTTGTTCCAATCACCTGGATTTGCGAATTCAGACAGGAGACAGAACTAATGAGTGAAATCAGATGACTGAGTTCATGGGTGGAATAAACATATGGCAGGACTTCTACTCTTTGGCCCCTGGATTTCCCACCTCTGTTATTATTATTAAAATACTGTTGTTAATATTAATTATATACCAGAACTAGTATGATCTTAACTTACTACAAACTAAAATAATCTAGTGCTTTTGTGTCATGATAAACCCATGCATGATTTCCAGTGTGTAAGAGCAGATCTTCTCCAGACTCACTGTTTTGGACGATGTCCTGCATCTTCTTCCAGACTCTGAACGGCAGGTTGCCCAAGTATTGTGACACATGAATTAAAGCTCCAGAAAGCATCTGTGGATCCGGCTGTGAGATCTGGACTCTGGAGGAACATTCAGGAGTCAGAACTGCAGTGGATCAGAACCAGAGAGACCAGCGACACCAGCAGATCACTCACCTTTCCATTGAGACTGGAAACTCCTGCAGAACAAACACACCATTTATCATCAATAACTCAATCAATCAATCAATCAATCAATCAATCAATCAATCAGTCAATAAATCAATCAATCAATCAATCAATCAATCATGAATTAATCAATGATGTGAAATCAGACCTTCAGAAAGCAGACGTCATTGGCTTTCATCATCTCCTCCATGTTTTTGATTGTGCGTGAAAGATCTGAGATGTGTGTGTTCATCTCCTCCAGCTTCTCCTTCATCATCTGCTTCTTCTGCTCCTCTTCCTCCCTCAGTGCAGTGATTGTAGCTTCTTCTTCATCTCTGAGGAACTGATGAAGCTTCTCAAACTGCTGTTTAATCTGACGCTCTGTGTGCTCAGCTTGAGACTGAAATCACATCACATTCACTTCAATCATCTCAAATTTCTCTAAAGTAGGGCTGGGCGATATATCGCATCACATTGTTATGCGCATCTCGTCAGTAAAGCCGGTTCCTTGATTAGGAATAAATCGCCTTCAGCTGCTTTCAGATGGAGCGACATTTACTACAAAGAGCCGTAGTTAACTGACAAGCTGAGCCATATCGGATTAAAAGTAGGGTAGGTAGAATTTTTCTAACTAAATATGTTTAAACTGTCTATATACACTCACCGGCCACTTTATTAGGTACACCTGTCCAACTGCTCGTTAACACTTAATTTCTAAGCAGCCAATCACATGGCGGCAACTCAGTGCATTCAGGCATGTAGACATGGTCAAGACAATCTCCTGCTGTTCAAACCTAGCTTCAGTATGGGGAAGAAAGGTGATTTGAGTGACTTTGAACGTGGCATGATTGTTGGTGCCAGAAGGGCTGGTCTGAGTATTTCAGAAACTGCTAATCTACTGGGATTTTCACGCACAACCATCTCTAGGGTTTACAGAGAATGGTCCGAAAAAGAAAAAACATCCAGTGAGCGGCAGTTCTGTGGGCGGAAATGCCTTGTTGATGCCAGAGGTCAGAGGAGAATGGCCAGACTGGTTCGAGCTGATAGAAGGGCAACAGTGACTCAAATAACCACCCGTTACAACCAAGGTGGGCAGAAGAGCATCTCTGAACGCACAGTACGTCGAACTTTGAGGCAGATGGGCTACAGCAGCAGAAGACCACACCGGGTGCCACTCCTTTCAGCTAAGAACAGGAAACTGAGGCTACAATTTGCACAAGCTCATCGAAATTGGACAATAGAAGATTGGAAAAACTTTGCCTGGTCTGATGAGTCTCGATTTCTGCTGCGACATTCGGATGGTAGGGTCAGAATTTGGCGTCTACAACATGAAAGCATGGATCCATCCTGCCTTGTATCAACGGTTCAGGCTGGTGGTGGTGGTGTCATGGTGTGGGGAATATTTTCTTGGCACTCTTTGGGCCCCTTGGTACCAATTGAGCATCGTTGCAACGCCACAGCCTACCTGAGTATTGTTGCTGACCATGTCCATCCCTTTATGACCACAATGTACCCAACTTCTGATGGCTACTTTCAGCAGGATAATGCGCCATGTCATAAAGCTGGAATCATCTCAGACTGGTTTCTTGAACATGACAATGAGTTCGCTGTACTCAAATGGCCTCCACAGTCACCAGATCTCAATCCAATAGAGCATCTTTGGGATGTGGTGGAACGGGAGATTCGCATCATGGATGTGCAGCCGACAAATCTGCGGCAACTGTGTGATGCCATCATGTCAATATGGACCAAACTCCCTGAGGAATGCTTCCAGCACCTTGTTGAATCTATGCCACGAAGAATTGAGGCAGTTCTGAAGGCAAAAGGGGGTCCAACCCGTTACTAGCATGGGGTACCTAATAAAGTGGCCGGTGAGTGTATATACCAACACATAATTAAAATGTAAGTACTCTGAAAAAGAAAGTATAAAAATTGAGTGTCTGTAGTCCTCTCAGGGCTGCAACAAAGACAGCTACTTATCTCCATTCGGGACGAATGAAATGATTGGCTGGAGCGTCTGTCACTCCCTCGCTACCATGGCAACCACCCCTGCTGCTACAGGAGCCGCCCACACGCGCGCACCCATTTGACTCGAGGAGTGGAAGAGGCACGGACGCTAGAAAGAATCACAATTATGGCCGCGAATTTAGCAGTCAAAATTCCCAGTACCTGCATTCCCAGTCAGCGAAGGCAAACCAGGTAAGAAAAAGAAGACAGTATTTGAAAAGGCTATGCCCAAAAAGTCTTTGGATAAAGCAATCAATATCAGGGCTTTCCAGCGGTGGACAACTGAGGGACCTAAAGGACTGAACAGTGACGGCAACAGTGCTTTCATCGTGGAAGCTCTTACATGCAGGAAGGACTACAGACACTCGATTTTTAAAATCTCTTTTTCAGAGTACTTACATTTGAATGATGTATTGGTATAAATACAGTTTAAACAAATTTGGGATTTTGACTGTTTTGAAAAAATTCTGCCTACCCTACCTTTAATATCGTGGACGTATCGCCAGCGATAATTAATGCATTAAGCGATAATTAATTAATTAAATAATACTCTTTGTACACAGCAAAAACTCCAGTGTTAAATTAACACTCCTGGGAGTGTATATGAGTCCACACTCAAGAGTGTTAAAGTTAATGAGATAATTAAGTGATTAATTGAGTGATGATTGAGCATTATTGAAGACACCTAAAGCAGAATCACTGAAGGAGAAAATCTAAAATTGTAAGCCACCGTTATGGCGATCAGTGTTTGCTTTAGTTGGGCTCTTGATCCTTATACACTCCAAAAAATGATATGTTGGCTTTACTTAACTTTTTTTTGTAAACAGGTTCCACCGGTTCCACATAACTATGTTTCGTTAAACAAACATAATATGTTCATGTAACTTCAACATAGAATTTGGTCATTTTAAGCGACCCAATTAAACTCTGAGCTAATTAGTTAATTAAGTGAATAATTGAGTGATGATTGAGCATTATTGAAGACACCTGATGTTAACAAGCAGAATCACTGAAGGAGAAAAACAGAACGTTTCAACAAATTCCATGATGTTGAAGTGAACATATTGTTTGTTAAACGAAACATAGTTATGTGGAACCAGTGGAACCTGTTTACATAAAAAAGTTAAGTAAAGCCAACATATCATTTTTCTGAGTGATTGTTAACTTTGATTGGCTGTTGTATCTGAGTTATAACTGCCAGATGAACAAAGAAAATGGTGTTGGTTATATTATGTAGAGGTCAGTAAGCTGGGCTGAGTTCAGTGGGGGACGGAGGGGGGTGACTCTGGGACGCCAGAGTCACTGTCGAGCCCTCTTGAGGTGTCGTGGGCTAGTCGACGAAACACTGAGGACGGAAGGTGCTCACTTGAAGACCCTAGAGATGTCCCCTACTCGGCTCAATCCAGACGGTTGTCGTGCTGGTCCACTAGGGCAGTGGTTCTCAAATCCAGTCCTCGCGACCCACTGCTCTGCATATTGTGTATGTCTCCCTTATTTAACACACCTGATTCAGATCCTCAGCTCGTTAGGATAGACTCTATGACAGGGGTCCTCAACTCTGGTCCGCGAGATCCACTTTCGTGCAGAGTTTACCTACAACCCTAATCAAACTCACCTGAACAAGCTAATCAATGTCTTCATGATTACTACACCTTACAGGAACACAGCAAAATCGCCAGTGTTAAATCAACACTGCTCAGAGTACATATTGTCCCAATCTAAAGAGTGTTCAAAGTGGTAAAGTTAATGAGATAATTAACTGATTAATTAAGGGATGATTGAGCATTAGTGATGAACACCTGCTGTTAACAAGCAGAATGACTAAAGAAAAGAGAAACACAACTACAACTGACTTCAGTCAGAGTCTTAGATGAAATCAACTGAAGAGAAAAGAAGACATTAAATCTCTGAAGATCTCAGCAGAGGAGGATTACTCCACAAACAGCATTACCAGCTTCACTTATTACTAACCAGACTGACTTTATTTCTGTCACACGTCACGAGAATTAACAGAGGTTTAACTCTGTTTCATTTGAAGTCACCATAACAGTGATTAGTGTTTCCATTAGTTGGGCTCTTAACTCCTACTGTTTCATATGTCTTTTTTTTTTTGGCTGCTGTGATAGTGTGTTTAGTAACACACATTTGCAGCAGCAAAGAAAGCTAAAGTGAAATGAGATCAGGTTATAATGGTTATCTGTTGATGGTTATATAATCATCATGAAATAGCTTGATTCACTGAGGTATTTGGAGTCTAACAATTGTTGTTTAATTAACAGCGCTCAGTGTTTATATGAGTCCACACTCAGACACCGTTAAATGAGCACTGAAGCAGTGTTAAAGTTAATGAGATATTTAACTGATAATTGAACATTATCAAAGACACCTGATGTTAACATCAGAATCACTGAAGGAGAAAATCGTAATTGGTATGTTACCAAACCCGGTAAGGGCTAACAGTGTAGTTAAAACTGGGTGGAAATACTGCCTTGGTGGCACTTTTTTTTCGGTCCTCCAAAACTAGGGTCCTGGAAATGCGTTCCTGGGACTGCGGTTCTCCGACTCGGTAGGTGGCGCTGTCACAAAAAACTAGGGTCCTAGAAATGCGGTCCTAGAAGTGGGGTCCTGAAAATGCAGCCTCCGGGACTGCAGACAGATAATATTGCTTCAATAGGCTAATGCTCAATCGTCACTCAATTAATCACTTAATTATCTCATTAACTTTAACACTCTTGAGTGTGGACTCATATACACTCCCAGGAGTGTTAATTTAACACTGGAGTTTGTACAAAGAGCCGTAGTTAACTGACAAGCTGAGCCATATTGCATTAATATCGTGGACGCCACGATATTAATGCAATATGGCTCAGCTTGTCAGTTAACTACGGCTCTTTGTAGTAAATGCCGCTCCATCTGAAAGCAGGTGAAGGCGATTTACTACTAATCAAGGAACCGCCTTTAACGACGAGATGCGCATAACAATGTGATGCTGCGATATATCGCCCAGCCCTAACGTCAATATGACGTCAGGAAGACGTTGGACTCCAACTAATCCAACGTCGGTCAGACGTCATATTTTGGTTGAAAATGAAAATCAGGTTGACGTCTAAACCTAACGTTTGTTTGACGTCAAGCTCCAACGTCAGACAGATGTTGAATTTTGGTTGGAATAAGCACCGCAAAAAAATGTGACATGTATGGCAGCACATTAAATCTGTGAAGATCTCAGCAGAGGAGGAGTAAACAACTCAAACAGCATTACCAGCTTCACTTATTACTAACCAGATTTACTTTATTTCATTTCCGGTTTAATGAAATCAATAGTTGTATTTTAAAGTCACCATTATAGTGGTTAGTGTTTGCTTTAGTTGGACTCTTGGCCCTTCACTTTTTAGTATGAATTTTTTCTGGCTGCTATAATTGTGTGTTTTTATAAAGCACATTTATTGTGGAAAAAAGCCTAGAGAAAATTAGGTCAGGTGAAGTAGGTTGTTTATTGACGATAAAGTCATCATCATATAATTGCCTGAAAGTTTTGCTTATATGTTACTTGTGTTTTTAATGTTTTATAACAGCACCCACTTTATTTTACAATATGAGAGCAATCAATGCTATATCAAATAATATAAAGGATTGTAAAAACATGAGTGCCTTAAACTCTTTCATCTACATTATTACTTAGACATCAAGAATCAGCGTATGACTCTCAACAATGGTGACAATAAATTAAATGCTGCATGCCGAGTACCACCAATCAAAACTCACCCATATCTCCCAGCATGCACTGCGGCATTAATAAATTATGCAGCTGGATTTTTTGTAGCTTGTTCTATGCTCAGAGTTGATCTCATTATCTGGATATTTTGTTTGATTGTCACCATTGTTGAGATTCATATGCTGTTTCTTGATGTCTGTGTGCGTCTAAGTAATGTCGTAGATTGAAAGTTTTTGTGCGCTAAGTAGTATCTAAAAAAGTATATTATTTGATACACAACACTGCTAGATATGCTATAGAATCAAATGATTTCTATTATGAATAAAGCAATATTAAAATCACAAAACTTATATAATCAAAGTATTAGACACTGAATAAGATCAGGGATTCAGGGTATTACATGATGATATCATCATCAATAAACAGCCAACATCATCTGATCTCATGGCTTTTTTAGCTACAACCATTGTGCTTTGGAAACACACAATTATAGCAGCCAGACAAAATTTTATATTTAAGAGTTAAGGATCAAGAGCTCAACTAAAGCAAACACTAACCACCATAATGGTGACTTTACAATACAAAATATGATTTAATTCAAACGGAAATTAAATAAAGTGAATCTGGTTAGTTTTAAGTTAAGCTGGAAATAAGTGTACGGCCATGCATTTCACCTTTTTGTTTGGTTTATTCCAACCAAAATTCTATGACTGCCCAACGTTGGAGCTTGACGTAAAATTAACATTGGATTTAGACGTCAACGCGACTTTCATTTTCAACCAAAATCCAACGTCTGACCGACGTTGTAGTCTATATCCTGTGCCTGCTGGGGCTGTGTATGTGTGTCTGTGTTGGTTTGTTGTGTACGTGAGTGTTGTTCAGTTCAGGTGTTATGAGAAACAAAATGTCCCCACAAAGATAGAAATATCTGTAACACTTGCCCTTGTGTGGACATTGTTTGGTCCCCGTGAGGAAAGTGATGTTTGTTGAAAATATAACAATGCAAAAAGTTTTCTAGGGAATACAGTTTGTTCATTATGAAATTGATTATGCCTAAGTCCCCATAAAACATGAAAACCCAACATTTGTGTGTGTGTGTGTGTGTGTGTGTGTGTGTGTGCGTGTGTGTGTGTGTGTGTGTGTGTGTGTGTGTGTTTGTGTGTTCCAGTCAATAAAGGAACATGTAATTATTGCAGACAAATCAATTCAGCTGTTCTAATCATGTGTGAAAAAGTTAAACAAATCAATCCTCACCTTGATGTGTTGAACTGTTTTCTCAAACTCTCCTTTAATGTTTTCATTGTGTTTCTGTTTCTCTTGTAAGGACTTCAGTGCTGTATTGATCTCCTCCTAGAATTTAAAGTGAAAATATATAAGATAGGTGGGAAATCCAGGGGCCAAAGTGTAGAAGTCCTGCCATATGTTTATTCCACCCATGAACTCAGTCAGCTGATTTCACTCATTAGTTCTGAATTAGCAAATCCAGGTGATTGGAACAAAATACTGAGGAGGACTTTTACTTTCTGAACCTGGACTTTACACCTCTGCATAGCAATGCCACATGTCAGCCAAGAGCAAAGAAATAAACCAGAACTAGACCATATCGTAGCCAAAAAAAAATCTGTGTATATATTAAATATGGAGTAATTTCAGACACAGCCTTAGATGAAATCAACTGAAGAGAAAAGAAGACATTAAATCTGTGAAGATCTCAGCAGAGGAGGATTAAACAACTCCACAAACAGCTTTACCAGCTTCACCTATTATTAACCAGACTCACTTTATTTCTGTCAGAAGTCTACACAAGTTTTATTGAGAATTAACAGAGGTTTAACTCTGTTTCATTTGAAGTCACCGTAACAAGTGATTAGTGTTTCCATTAGTTGGGCTCTTAACTCTTATCATATCTTTTGTCTTTTTTCTGTTGCTGTGACAGTGAGTGTGTTAAACACATTTACAGCAGCAAACAAAGCTAAAGTGAAATGTGATCAGGTGATGATGGTTACCTGGTGATGGTTTTATAATCATCATGAAGAAGACTGATTCATTGAGGTTTTTATAATCCAACAATTATGTTGTTCCACTAATATATTCACATCACAAATCCTGTATTATTGCAGCATGAGATCTAACAATCGATTGCAATATAACAATCAGTTCAAATCTTTAAACAAACATTAAATAATAAAATTGGCTTATGCAACAGATATCAAAAGTCAGTGTATGAATCTCAACAATGGTGACAATCACAAATATTTAGATAAACAGATTAATTCAGAACATCACGAAAAGATACTAATTCACAACAAAAACAACAGCAAAAAATAAAAACAAAAATTTAGAATCAAACTAAATTATAGGACAATTCAGCTGCATAATTTATTCATGTTGCAATGCATGCTGGGAGTTTTGTACTACGCTGGTACCCAGCATGCATTGCAGCAAGGTACTTTAGATTGTCACCATTGTTGAGATTCATACGCTGATTATTGATGTCTGTGTGTGTCATTTTAAACAGATTTTTTTTGTGCTCATGTTTGTTATAGGATTTTAACTTGTTATAATATTGCTGGATCTCATATCTCAACACAATATGTTGTGAAAAAATATTAATGTGACATCTTGTTCGTTAGATTAAAATACCTCAGTAATTCAGCCTGTTTCATGATGATTGTAAAACCACCAACAGCTAACTATCTTCACCTGATATCAGTTTACTTAAGCTTTTTTTGCTGCTGTAAATGTGATTAACACACACCGTCGCAGCAGAAAAAAAGACATAATAAGACTTAAGAGACCAACTAATGGAAACGCTAATCTCTGTTATGGTGACTTCAAATGAAACAGAGTTAAACCTCTGTTAATTCTCAATAAAACGTGTGTAGACGTTAGGGCTGCACGATTAATCGCACGATTTTTTTATGCGCATTTAATCAGTAAAGCCGGTTTCTTGATTAGTAGTAAATCACCTTCACCTGCTTTCAGATGGAGCGGCATTTACTACAAATAGGGCTGCACGATTAATCACACGATGTTGTTATGCGCATCTAATCAGTAAAGCCGGTTCCTTGATTAGTAGTAAATCGCCTTCACCTGCTTTCAGATGGAGCGGCACTTACTACAAAGAGCCGTAGTTAACTGACAAGCTGAGCCAAATCGCGTTAAAATCGAGGCCTCGATTTTAACGCGATTTGGCTCAGCTTGTCAGTTAACTACGGCTCTTTGTACACAGCAAAAACTCAGTGTTAAATTAACACACCTGGGAGTGTATTTGAGTCCACACTCAAGAGTGTTAAAGTTAATGAGATAATTAAGTGATTATTTGAGTGATGATTGAGCATTATTGAAGACACCTAAAGCAGAATCACTGAAGGAGAAAACCGGAATTTCAGGTCACCATTATGGAGATGAGTGTTTGCTTTAGTTGGGCTCTTGACCCTTATATTATTAACTTTAGATTTTGTTCAGCTGAACAAAGAAAAAAAAATTATCTAATGGTGTTGGTTATATTATGACATTCGTCATTTGAACTAATTGTTTGTGATTTATGCTGTTGGTTACAGCATAACTGAGATTCTGCATAAATATCCAGAATTTGAGATATAATATAAAGAATTTCTTAAAAGTTGTAAAAAAAAAAAAAAAATCTTTCTTTTAGGCACACGCAGATATCAAGATTCAGTCAATGCATCTCAACAATGGTGACGAGCAGAATATTCAATTAGGAAAAGTAAATTACATAGACAATTCAGATCATAATTTATTCATAACGCAATGCATGATGGGAGCCATTAATGAGTTGTGATTGGTGGCAACAAGGATTATTATTGTCACCACGGTTGAGATTCACAGGCTGATTATTGATGTCTGTGTTTCTAAATAAATGCATTTGAAAGTAATTTGATCAGAACAATTTTTATTAAATGTTTTGGATTATAAGAAAAATTCATTTGTCATATGCGGTAGAACCACTAAACTGTTGCTATCAAGTTAAACCAGATCATCTGAATGAGTTTCATTTTTCAGATCACAGCATGATTATGTCAAAACATAACCAACACTATCAGATCACTCTTGTCTTTGTTCATTTGACTGTAATAAATCAATAAACGCAGACAAACAAAATTTAAACTTAAAGTATAAGGATCAAGAGCCCAACTAAAGCAAACACTGATCGCCATAACGGTGGCTTACAATTTGTGATTTTCTCCTTCAGTGATTCTGCTTGTTAACATCAGGTGTCTTCAATAATGCTCAATGATCACTAAATTAATCACTTAATTATCTCATTAACTTTAACACTCTTGAGTGTCAATTTAACACTCATATCTGCATCATATCGTCCATCTGAAAGCAGGTGAAGGTGATTTACTACTAATCAAGGAACCGGCTTTACTGACGAGATGCGCATAACAATATTGTGCGATTAATCGTGCAGCCCTAACTACAAAGAGCCGTAGTTAACTGACAAGCTGAGCCAAATCGCGTTAAAATCGAGGATTTTAACGCGATTTGGCTCAGCTTGTCAGTTAACTACGGCTCTTTGTACACAGCAAAAACTCAGTGTTAAATGAACACACCTGGGAGTGTATTTGAGTCCACACTCAAGAGTGTTAAAGTTAATGAGATAATTAATTGATTATTTGAGTGATGATTGAGCATTATTGAAGACACCTAAAGCAGAATCACTGAAGGAGAAAACCGGAATTTCAGGTCACCATTATGGAGATGAGTGTTTGCTTTAGTTGGGCTCTTGACCCTTATATTATTAACTTTAGATTTTGTTCAGCTGTTGTATCTGAGTTATACCTGCCAGATGAACAAAGAATAAAAAATTATCTAATGGTGTTGGTAATATTATGACATTCATCATTTGATCTAATTGTTTGTGATTTATGCTGTTGGTTATAGCATATCTGAGATTATGCATAAATATCCAGAATTTGAGATATAATATAAAGGACTTTTTAAAAGTTGTAAAAAAAAATAAATAAAAATCTTTCTTTTAGGCACACACAGATACCAAGATTCAGTCAATGCATCTCAACAATGGTGACGAGCAGAATATTCAATTAGGAAAAGTAAAATACATAGACTAGGGCTGCACAATTAATCGCACGATTTTTTTATGCGCATTTAATCAGTAAAGCCGGTTTCTTGATTAGTAGTAAATCACCTTCACCTGCTTTCAGATGGAGCGGCATTTACTACAAAGAGCCGTAGTTAACTGACAAGCTGAGCCAAATTCGATTTTAACGCGATTTGGCTCAGCTTGTCAGTTAACTACGGCTCTTTGTAGACAGCAAAAACTCAGTGTTAAATTAACACACCTGGGAGTGTATTTGAGTCCACACTCAAGAGTGTTAAAGTTAATGAGATAATTAAGTGATTATTTGAGTGATGATTGAGCATTATTGAAGACACCTAAAGCAGAATCACTGAAGGAGAAAACCGGAATTTCAGGTCACCATTATGGAGATGAGTGTTTGCTTTAGTTGGGCTCTTGACCCTTACATTATTAACTTTAGAGTTTGTTCAGATGTTGTATCTGAGTTATACCTGCCAGATGAACAAAGAAAAAAAATGATCTAATGGTGCTGGTTATATTATGACATTCATCATTTGAACTAATTGTTTGTATTTATGATGTTGGTTACAGCATAACTGAGATTCTGCATAAATATCCAGAATTTGAGATATAGTATAATGGATTTCTTAAAAGTTGTAAAAAAAAAAAAATTTTAAAAATCTTTCTTTTAGGCACACACAGATATCAAGATTCAGTCAATGCATCTCAACAATGGTGACGAGCAGAATATTCAATTAGGAAAAGTAAATTACATAGACAATTCAGATCATAATTTATTCATGCCGCAATGCATGATGGGAGCCATTAATGAGTTGTGATTGGTGGCAACAAGGATTATTGTTGTCACCACGGTTGAGATTCACAGGCTGATTATTGATGTCTGTGTTTCTAAATAAATGCATTTGAAAGTGATTTGATCAGAACAATTTTTATCAAAATATTTGGATTATAAGAAAAATTCAATTATCATATGCTGTAGAACCACTAAACTGTTGCTATCAAGTTAAACCAGATCATCTGAATAAGTTTCATTTTTCAGATCACAGCATGATTATGTCTAAACATAACCAACACTGTCAGATCACACTTGTCTTTGTTCGTTTGACTGTAATAAATCAATAACAGCAGACAAACAAAATTTAAACTTAAAGTATAAGGATCAAGAGCCCAACTAAAGCAAACACTGATCGCCATAACGGTGGCTTACAATTTGTGATTTTCTCCTTCAGTGATTCTGCTTGTTAACGTCAGGTGTCTTCAATAATGCTCAATGATCACTAAATTAATCACTTAATTATCTCATTAACTTTAACACTCTTGAGTGTTAATTTAACACTCATATCTGCATCATATCGTCCATCTGAAAGCAGGTGAAGGTGATTTACTACTAATCAAGGAACCGGCTTTACTGATTAGATGCGCATAACAACATCGTACGATTAATCGTGCAGCCCTAACATAGACAATTCAGATCATAATTTATTCATACCACAATGCATGATGGGAGCCATTAATGAGTTGTGATTGGTGGCAGCAAGGATTATTATTGTCACCACGGTTGAGATTCACAGGTTGATTATTGATGTCTGTGTTTCTAAATAAATGCATTTTGAAAGTGATTTGATCAGAACAATTTTTATTAAATGTTGTGGATTATAAGAAAATTCAATTGTCATATGCTGTAGAACCACTAAACTGTTGCTATCAAGTTAAACCAGATCATCTCAATGAGTTACGTTTTTCAGATCACGGCATGATTATGTCAAAATATAACTAACACTATCAGATCACACTTGTCTTTGTTCATTTGACTGTAATAAATCAATAACAGCAGACAAACAAAATTTAAACTTAAAGTATAAGGATCAAGAGCCCAACTAAGGCCCTGTTTACACGAGAACGATTCCGAGTGAAAACGTAAAAATATTTTATCGGATGTGCCTTTCGTTTACACGGTGACGCCGTTTTTATGGCTTAAAAACGCAAAAAAGTGAAACCACCCTCCAGAGTGGAAAACTTAAAAACGCTCCACCGTCGCGTTCCCGTGTAAAGGGTAAAAACCGGTAAAAACGCAAAACTGCCCTCGATCACGTGCGCGTTTACGTCACAGGCATTCGCCAGTACAGGAAAATAATAACTAACATGTCGGATTATTTCCATACGTCGGACCTTCAAGTTGCCACAGCAGCTCTGATAAACATACAAGAGAGTCTTTTCAGCAGTTGCACAAAATATTCTCAGATATTGGTGTTGTTGTGTGGCAGTGCTTCGTTGCCACCTAGCCGCCTGGAGTGCACACTACATCGAATTTCACACACTTTTGCGTCACCATATGCACGCAGATTTCCCCTTCATAACGCTCGTCTAAACGCAGAATAAAAAGTGAAAACGCAACGCCACTTTTGCGTTTTCTCTTCTGATCGTTTCCGTGTAAACATAGCCTAAAGCAAACACTGATCGCCATAACGGTGGCTTACAATTTGTGATTTTCTCCATTGATTCTGCTTGTTAACATCAGGTGTCTTCAATAATGCTCAATGATCACTAAATTAATCACTTAATTATCTCATTAACTTTAACACTCTTGAGTGTTAATTTAACACTCATATCTGCATCATATCGTCCATCTGAAAGCAGGTGAAGGTGATTTACTACTAATCAAGGAACCGGCTTTACTGATGAGATGCGCATAACAAAATCGTGCGATTAATCGTGCAGCCCTACTGGTAATGCTGTTTGTGGAGTTGTTTAATCCTCCTCTGCTGAGATCTTCACAGATTTAATCTCTTCTTTTCTCTTCAGTTGATTTCATATAAGGCTGTGTCTGAAATGACTCCATATTTAATATATACACAGATTTTTTTTGGCTATGATATGGTCCAGTTCTGGTTTATTTCTTTACTCTTGGCTGACATGTGGCATGCAGAGGTAGGGCTGGGCGATATATTGCACGATATTGTTATGCGCATCTCGTCAGTAAAGCCGGTTCCTTGATTAGTAGTAAATCACTTTCACCTGCTTTCAGATGGAACGGCGTTTACTACAAAGAGCCGTAGTTAACTGACAAGCTGAGCCATATCGCACTAATATCGCGGACATATCGCCAGCGATAATTAATGCAATATGGCTCAGCTTGTCAGTTAACTACGGCTCTTTGTACACAGCAAAAAGTCCAGTGTTAAATTAACACTCCTGGGAGTATATGAGTCCACACTCGAGTCAAGAGTGTTAAAGTTAATGAGATAATTAAGTGATTAATTGAGTGATGATTGAGCATTATTGAAGACACCTAAAGCAGAATCACTGAAGGAGAAAATCTAAAATTGTAAGCCACCGTTATGGCGATCATTGTTTGCTTTAGTTGGGCTCTTGACCCTTATATTATTAACTTTAGATTTTGTTTTGGCTGTTGTATCTGAGTTATAACTGCCAGATTGAACAAAGAAAAAAAAAAGTGATCTAATGATTTTGGTTATATTATGGCAATCATCATTTGATCTTTATGATTGTGATTTATGCTGTTGGTTTCAGCATAACTATGATTTTGCATAAATATACAGAATTTTAAAATATAATATAAAGGATTTCTTAAAAGTTGTTTTAAAAAAAATCTTTCTATTGGGCACACACAGACATCAAGATTCAGTCAATGCATCTCAACAATGGTGACGAGCAGAATATTCAATTAGGAAAAGTAAATACATAGACAATTCAGATCATAATTTATTCACACCGCAATGCATGATGGGAGCCATTAATGAGTTGTGATTGGTGGCAGACACTGCAACATGGATTGTTATTGTTACCATTGTTGAGATTAACAGGCTGATTATTGATGTCTGTGTTTCGATATAAATTCATATGGAAGTGTTTTGATCAGAACAATGTTTATTAAATATTTTGGATTATAAGAAAAATACTAATTATCTTATGCTGCAGAATCACAAAGATGTTGTTAATGAGTTAAACTTAATCATCTCATTAAGTTTCATTTTTCAGATCACAGCATGATTATGCCAAAACATAACCAACACTATCAGATCACACTTTTCTTTGTTCATTTGACTGTTATAAATCAATAACAGCAGACAAACAAAATTTAAAGTGAAAGTATAAGGGTCAAGAGTCCAACTAAAGCACACACTGATCGCCATAACGGTGGCTTACAATTTGTGATTTTCTCCTTCAGTGATTCTGCTTGTTAACATCAGGTGTCTTCAATAATGCTCAATCATCACTAAATTAATAATTAAATTATCTCATTAAATTTAACACTCTTGCGTGTTAATTTAACACTCATATCTGCATCATAGGGGAGCGCGGGGCACAACCTAACGCGGGGTTAAATGTAACACGGACCTTTTACATAGTTAGTCAGGATCAAGCAGGTTGTGTTTCCGCTCTTTTTCTCTCACTGTCAAAAGACGGTCTCCCGCGAATTTGCGGAAAGTTTTGATAATATTTCGTGAAGATACTGGACAAAGAGTATTTTGACACCATGCAAGCAATTTTTTTTATCATCATAATTTTTTCGGTTTCTGAGTTGGGTGTATACGTTTCCAAATCTAACTTTATATTGCCTTAATCACTGTCTTGTTGGCTCAAACATAGCACCGTTTTGAAACATGTCAGCAATTCCTAGCGACTGTTAGCTAGACTTAAAATATGTAATACACAGCGGGGTTAGTTGTAGCACAGTGTTACAACTAAGCCACCAAGTGTAAAATGATAATCAAATGAAAACAGGGTGCACGCAACTTTTCAGGTTTGAGTATTTAATTATATATTTAACTTCGTTAGACTTTCACAAACAATGTTGGAATTTAAAATGTTAAAAATTGAGTTTACTATGCATTGATCACTTGTTTATTTATTAAAAATATGGCCTGTTTTTAATGCAATAAACCCTTTAAATTTTTATTTTAAGCTCATTTGTATTATTATTACTGTTATTATTATTAATAATAATAATTTTACATGCAGCTGCCACACACAAATCTAATTCAATTGCAATTACAATATTTTATGATTTTATTTATTATTATTATTTATTGCAAAACTGTGCAGCCCTTTTCTATGTCTCTATCCATGATATTGATCCATAATAGAAGGATGATTGGATGAGGGATGTATGTATGAATATCTATATATACAGATGCACAAACAACATCAAACTATACAAATAAAATAGTACTGAATTATGTGTGTTACACACAAGTGTTACAACTAACCCCTCTGTCTGTTACAATTAACCCCGCATATGGGGTAAGTTGTAACATTTGCACTTCTGTCACTTTCAGTGCAACAGTACAAAAATGGTAGGTCCTAGAATAAAACTTTAAGTGTTCATTTGTAGCAGAGATGTGTATGTTGCTTGTGTAAAAAAAAAGTAAAATCTAACTTAATAATTTTTTTAATAATTGAGTAGGGCTGCACGATTAATCGCACGATTTTGTTATGCGCATTTAATCAGTAAAGCCGGTTCCTTGATTAGTAGTAAATCACCTTCACCTGCTTTCAGATGGACGATATGATGCAGATATGAGTGTTAAATTAACACTCAAGAGTGTTAAAGTTAATGAGATAATTAAGTTATTAATTTAGTGATCATTGAGCATTATTGAAGACACCTGATGTTAACAAGCAGAATCACTGGAGAAAAACACAAATTGTAAGCCACCGTTATGGCGATCAGTGTTTGTGTAACCCACACAAGGTTACTGAAGTGCAATCCCCTTTAAGCCACCAGGGGGTGGGGCGTACACTCCAGGGAGTTTTGAAAAAAAACGCACCTTTCTTCCGTTGAAGACATTGTCCGAACGCACTGACTGGTATGAAAATGTCCTCTGAGAGATATCAATTCTAAGATAAATCTTGTACTAAATATTGAAATATGATCTATCCATAAGGTTGAAAGCTTTGAGAGAAAAAGAGAAATCGCATCTAAAAGAGAAAAACTTTGCGAACTCCTCAAGATATATCTCCGATTGGTTTTTTTTTAGAGAGGAATGAACCATCTGAATCTGACCTGTGGTCAGTGGCGAGCCAACCAAAGAAACTGAATGAACCGAGAGCCTGGTGTGGCCAGCCGTGGCGTCTTCGGAACCATCTTCATCGTTTTTTCCTCCATTACATACAGATAAGAACATACATAAACCTACCCGGGTAGTGAACGAACATACTTTGAGACTTTGAGAAACACACACACACCAAATACGCTTACGGACTCTTTATTTTATTTGAGTTTTATTTTGAGTTCAGTGTGCGAATGTGCACTCAGGAAGCCGGCTTAGATAGGCAGGGAATGTAAATAACTGTCATTAATTTGTACAATACATCTCTCGAGCTCATCTGGGTTGTGTTCTCTCTTTCCTGCTAACATTTTATAGCTCCAGGCTCCGTAGTCGTACCTACAACTCTGATATTGGCCCAGTTTGATCTAGAGCTGATTAGATTGGTCGTCAGGTCTATTTAAAACCTACAAGGGAGGGTTACATTTGCTTTAGTTGGGCTCTTGATCCTTATACTTCAAGTTTAAAGTTTGTTTGTCTGCTGTTATTGATTTATTACAGTCAAATGAACAAAGACAAGTGTGATCTGATAGTGTTGGTTATGTTTAGACATAATCATGCTGTGATCTGAAAAATGAAACTCGTTCAGGTGATCTGGTTTAACTTGATAGCAACAGTTTAGTGGTTCTACAGCATATGACAATTGAATTTTCCTTATAATCCAAAACATTTAATTAAAATTGTTCTGATCAAATCACTTTCAAATGCATTTATTTAGAAACACAGACATCAATAATCAGCCTGTGAATCTCAACCGTGGTGACAACAATAATCCTTGTTGCCACCAATCACAACTCATTAATGGCTCCCATCATGCATTGCGGTATGAATAAATTATGATCTGAATTGTCTATGTCATTTACTTTTCCTAATTGAATATTCTGCTCGTCACCATTGTTGAGATGCATTGACTGAATCTTGATATCTGTGTGTGCCTAAAAGAAAGATTTTTTAAATTTTTTTTTTTTACAACTTTTAAGAAATCCATTATACTATATCTCAAATTCTGGATATTTATGCAGAATCTCAGTTATGCTGTAACCAACATCATAAATACAAACAATTAGTTCAAATGATGAATGTCATAATATAACCAACACCATTAGATAATTTTTTTTCTTTGTTCATCTGGCAGGTATAACTCAGATACAACATCTGAACAAACTCTAAAGTTAATAATGTAAGGGTCAAGAGCCCAACTAAAGCAAACACTCATCTCCATAATGGTGACCTGAAATTCCGGTTTTCTCCTTCAGTGATTCTGCTTTAGGTGTCTTCAATAATGCTCAATCATCACTCAAATAATCACTTAATTATCTCATTAACTTTAACACTCTTGAGTGTGGACTCATATACACTCCCAGGTGTGTTCATTTAACACTGAGTTTTTGCTGTGTACAAAGAGCCGTAGTTAACTAACAAGCTGAGCCAAATCGCGTTAAAATCGAGGCCTCGATTTTAACGCGATTTGGCTCAGCTTGTCAGTTAACTACGGCTCTTTGTAGTAAATGCCGCTCCATCTGAAAGCAGGTGAAGGTGATTTACTACTAATCAAGAAACCGGCTTTACTGATTAAATGCGCATAAAAAAATCGTGCGATTAATTGTGCAGCCCTATAATTGAGCCAAAACCAAAATGTGTTAGGTTGTGCCCCTATCTTCCATCTGAAAGCAGGTGAAGGTGATTTACTACTAATCAAGGAACCGGCTTTACTGATGAGATGCGCATAACAATATCGTGCGATATATCGCCCAGCCCTATGCAGAAGCGTAAAGTCCAGGTTCAGAAAGTAAAAGTCCTCCTCAGTATTTTGTTTCAATCACCTGGATTTGCTAATTAAGACAGGAGACAGAACTAATGAGTGAAATCAGCTGACTGAGTTCATGGGTGGAATAAACATATGGCAGGACTTCTACTCTTTGGCCCCTGGATTTCCCACCTCTGGTTAGGGTAGACTCTGTGTATGTCTCCCTTATTTAACACACCTGATTCAGATCCTCAGCTCGTTAGGATAGACTCTATAGTCTATCCTAACAAGCTGAGGATCTGAATCAGGTGTGTTAAATAAGGAAGACATACACAATATGCAGAGCAGTGGGTCGCGAGGACTGGAGTTGAGAACCACTGATCTACACCTCTATTAATTCTCAATAACTAGTCGGTAATAAGTGAAGCTGGTAATGCTGTTTGTGGAGTTGTTTAATCCTCCTCTGCTGAGATCTTCACAGATTTAATGTATTCTTTTCTTTTCAGTTGATTTCATCTCTGGAAGAAATTTAGCACATTTTTATCAGAACATCAAATAATCTTAAAACACCATTTCTGGGATCTTTACTCACACACAGACATCAAGAATCAGCATATGAATCGCTACAATGGTGACATGCTTCATGCTGCAATGCATTCTGGAAGCCATGGATAAGTTTCGTATGATGCACCCAGAATGAATTGCAGCATAAAGCATGTCACCATTGTAGCGATTCATATGCTGATTCTTGATGTCTGTGTGCGAGTAAACATGCCAGAAGTTCAAAATGTGTAAATGGTGTTTTAAAAATCATTTGATGTGCAGAGAAAAGTGAACACTAAAAAGTCAAGAGCCCAACTAAAACAAACGCTGATCACCATAATGGTGACATTAAACCAAACTATTATTTTCAATAAATCAACATCTTAACCTCTGTTAATTCTCAAAAAGAACTTATGTGGGAGCGGCCACAAATCCTACTTTCAATGCATTACAATGATCATTTCCAGCACAGTTAAAATATACCTAAATTATATTTTTAATAAAGTGCAAATAAATAAAGTTTTAAAAAATAAACTGCATTTTCACAATGGAGACGTTTATTTTCTCGCGCGTCAAGCAGGTTTGGTTGAGCTTCTGTTTCGCTGATCAATGTTTATATGTCAATAAAAACCTAAATGAAATTTTATCATCATAGAAAGCGATTGAGACTCTGAAAATGTTGGACTAAACCGCTCAATTCAAATGGATTAGTTTTACAGTCTCTTTATGCACTTTTTGAAGTGTCAAAGTGATAGCTATCTGCTGTCAATGAACAAAAAATATGTCAGAAAATCTGGGACAGAAATCTCTCAGATTTCAACAAAAAGATCTTCATTTATGTTCTGAAGATGAGCGAAAGTCTTACGGGTTTGAAACGACATGAGGGTGAGTAATTAATGACAGAATTTTCATTTTTGGGTGAACTATCCCTTTAAGTGTTTTATCCTCATCGAAATCCCTTTTACCTTATATGATGAAACCACTTCACCGATGGGTCTGAATTTATGATTGTCGTGTTTCTGTGAATTAATACACACTAAACACACAGGCTGTTTGTCCTCCAGACAGAAGAGTTTGAGTTTCTCACTGTGTAAACTGCAGATCTCCTCAGATCCTGATGAACGCCTCTCATTTCTCTCCTTCAGGAACGACTCACACAAGTTTTTTAATGCAAGATTAATGGGAGGATGAATATTTGAGGATCTTCTCCTGCAGACAGGACACTCCTGAGTTTTCTTGGTTCTCCAGAACTGTTGAAGACACTCTTTACAGAAACTGTGACTACATGACAGAAGAACAGGAGCCTTGAAGATTTCTTGACAAACGGAACAAGAAAAATCATCTTCAGATAGTGAAGCCATTTTCTCTGTTTTGAGCTCCAGAAAACTGAAATTTACTTCCACTTTCTGAATCAAGGTTTCAAAAATGAAAAAGCACAAGAGTCACAAAGATTATCTGCTGTCTGTTCCGAAACAAACTTTTCCAAATCCTTCTTGAAAGGTTTTCCTCTTAATTCTTCATCAATTGTTGATTCTTCATTGCTTTTGTCAAGACAAAAAAGTCAGTGTTACAGAAAGGAGAAATAACAAGTCAGTCTCTTCCTATTACGTGTTGTAAGAGGGTGGAGTTCCTGATCACATGGGTGTTTTTTAATCTTTCCCTCCACACACTGTGGCCTATTTAAGTGTGAAAATAAACAATGTATAAATAATTGTTTTTGCATTCATATATATTTATTTATTATTTTGGCAGTTATGACATTATATAAAGTTCAGCTCCAACCCTAAATCAAACACAACTGAACCAGCAAATCAAAAATGCTGTGTTGGCTTTAATTAACTTTGTTATGTCAACTGGTCCCACATAACTAGGTTACGTTGGATTTATGTAACATTATTTATTTCAATTAACTTAAGTTAATTACATAAGATTAATCCAATGTTGTTTAGTTGAATAAGGTTAACAGTCTTAATTTTATACAAAACAATTAAGTTAATTAAGTTCAATTATCCTAATATTATTTTTTTTTACATTTAACATTAATGAGATAATTAAGTGATTGATTGAGTGATGATTGAGCTTTTTTTTAAGATACCGTTATGGAGATCAGTGTTTGCTTTAGTTGGGCTCTTCACCCTTGAATCAATAACTCTAGATTTTGGTGTTGGTTCTGTTTTGATGTAATCATAATTTGACCTGAATTACAAATCTCATTAAGAGAGTTATGTCTACATTGTCAACCCAGTCTCATATAAAAATGTATCCTGACTACGTTGGTCCAAAGTGCAAAACGTAGAGGAGTTACATTAATGGCCCTTGAATTGTATGACTGTTACATTTTTTTTTGCCTATTCTTTTCCGTCCAAGTCACATGACTTTCAAGATTCCGGCCGTGAGAACAAAAAACATGGCGGACATTTCTCTCATTTTTAGTGAAAAAATCTATATTTTGAGTTAGTTTCTGCATAAAAATAAGTTTTGATTACATTTCTAGCGAGAAATATATATTTTATTTTCATAATATTCACTCAGTGAATGTACATAATCACTCGCTTGCTCGTTGTTGCGAAGATTTTTCAGATCTCGCCAGAATAATGTGAAACTGAAACGTTTTGGTCGCTATGGACGCTGCTATCGCCTTGCATTGCGTCTGAGGTTGATTTGCTGATCAACACATTATTCCGTGGCAGCGGGAGAAACTAATGTTGACAAAGTGACGAGTTACGATGAGTTACGATGGGTTACGATCGGTCCGCTGTGTTTAATTTTGAAATCTACCGGATCTTCTGTGCATATAAGTTAACTTCCTGTGTGGTGTGATCTCATTGGTGGGTTTTGAACTTTTGACGCGTCATGGCCCCACGAAAGAGAAGCAGAAGCAGAAGAAGAAGAAGCAGAAAAAAACGAGGGAAAAGGAAGCGTGGAAAAATAACTTGATCAAGCTGAAAAAATGAATCACCTTGACCCCGAAGATGCCATATTCCTGGTTGATGCGTTCCTGGATGAGTGCAAGGTAAATAACATTATCTCAGTGGTGGAAAAAGCATACTAATTACATCCTAATTACAAGGTCTACGACCTTAATAGACTATGAGGTATATCAGGGAAGAAGTATCAAGGTGCAAAACTGAAAACACTCCAAACAAAGTGCATACAGTACTTGGTTCAATGTCTTTATTCAAATGCAAGATATAGTGCTGAGCTGAGTTCACACGTTAGAGCCAGTGAGAGTTTAATTCAATATTCTGTCAAAATGTTTCACATTCTTTTCTTTTTTTTTTAATGTAGAAAGGGTTTTCTAGATCTGTCAGTACAGTACAGGACCACAAGCGTTAGACTGAATTTTTACAATGTATTAATGTAATATTATAACATTGTAGGGCTGCACAATTAATCGCACGATTTTTTTATGCGCATTTAATCAGTAAAGCCGGTTTCTTGATTAGTAGTAAATCACCTTCACCTGCTTTCAGATGGAGCGGCATTTACTACAAAGAGCCGTAGTTAACTGACAAGCTGAGCCAAATCGCGTTAAAATCGATTTTAACGCGATTTGGCTCAGCTTGTCAGTTAACTACGGCTCTTTGTACACAGCAAAAACTCAGTGTTAAATGAACACACCTGGGAGTGTATATGAGTCCACACTCAAGAGTGTTAAAGTTAATGAGATAATTAAGTGATTATTTGAGTGATGATTGAGCATTATTGAAGACACCTAAAGCAGAATCACTGAAGGAGAAAACCGGAATTTCAGGTCACCATTATGGAGATGAGTGTTTGCTTTAGTTGGGCTCTTGACCCTTATATTATTAACTTTAGAGTTTGTTCAGATGTTGTATCTGAGTTATACCTGCCAGATGAACAAAGAAAAAAAATTATCTAATGGTGTTGGTTATATTATGACATTCATCATTTGAACTAATTGTTTGTATTTATGATGTTGGTTACAGCATAACTGAGATTCTGCATAAATATCCAGAATTTGAGATATAGTATAATGGATTTCTTAAAAGTTGTAAAAAAAAATTTTTTAAAAAATCTTTCTTTTAGGCACACACAGATATCAAGATTCAGTCAATGCATCTCAACAATGGTGACGAGCAGAATATTCAATTAGGAAAAGTAAATGACATAGACAATTCAGATCATAATTTATTCATACCGCAATGCATGATGGGAGCCATTAATGAGTTGTGATTGGTGGCAACAAGGATTATTGTTGTCACCACGGTTGAGATTCACAGGCTGATTATTGATGTCTGTGTTTCTAAATAAATGCATTTGAAAGTGATTTGATCAGAACAATTTTAATTAAATGTTTTGGATTATAAGGAAAATTCAATTGTCATATGCTGTAGAACCACTAAACTGTTGCTATCAAGTTAAACCAGATCACCTGAACGAGTTTCATTTTTCAGATCACAGCATGATTATGTCTAAACATAACCAACACTATCAGATCACACTTGTCTTTGTTCATTTGACTGTAATAAATCAATAACAGCAGACAAACAAACTTTAAACTTGAAGTATAAGGATCAAGAGCCCAACTAAAGCAAATGTAACCCTCCCTTGTAGGTTTTAAATAGACCTGACGACCAATCTAATCAGCTCTAGATCAAACTGGGCCAATATCAGAGTTGTAGGTACGACTACGGAGCCTGGAGCTATAAAATGTTAGCAGGAAAGAGAGAACACAACCCAGATGAGCTCGAGAGATGTATTGTACAAATTAATGACAGTTATTTACATTCCCTGCCTATCTAAGCCGGCTTCCTGAGTGCACATTCGCACACTGAACCCAAAATAAAACTCAAATAAAATAAAGAGTCCGTAAGCGTATTTGGTGTGTGTGTGTGTTTCTCAAAGTCTCAAAGTATGTTCGTTCACTACCCGGGTAGGTTTATGTATGTTCTTATCTGTATGTAATGGAGGAAAAAACGATGAAGATGGTTCCGAAGACGCCACGGCTGGCCACACCAGGCTCTCGGTTCATTCAGTTTCTTTGGTTGGCTCGCCACTGACCACAGGTCAGATTCAGATGGTTCATTCCTCTCTAAAAAAAAACCAATCGGAGATATATCTTGAGGAGTTCGCAAAGTTTTTCTCTTTTAGATGCGATTTCTCTTTTTCTCTCAAAGCTTTCAACCTTATGGATAGATCATATTTCAATATTTAGTACAAGATTTATCTTAGAATTGATATCTCTCAGAGGATATTTTCATACCAGTCAATGCGTTCGGACAATGTCTTCAACGGAAGAAAGGTGCGTTTTTTTTCAAAACTCCCTGGAGTGTACGCCCCACCCCCTGGTGGCTTAAAGGGGATTGCACTTCAGTAACCTTGTGTGGGTTACACAAACACTGATCGCCATAACGGTGGCTTACAATTTGTGTTTTTCTCCTTCAGTGATTCTGCTTGTTAACATCAGGTGTCTTCAATAATGCTCAATGATCACTAAATTAATAACTTAATTATCTCATTAACTTTAACACTCTTGAGTGTTAATTTAACACTCATATCTGCATCATATCGTCCATCTGAAAGCAGGTGAAGGTGATTTACTACTAATCAAGGAACCGGCTTTACTGATTAAATGCGCATAACAAAATCGTGCGATTAATCGTGCAGCCCTATAACATTGGTTTTATAATTAGATGTTTGTAGGTGGCGATAACCTTGGTGGGTGATGGTTTATTCTGTGGCTCAATTGTTTATTTAGGTGGATCAGCATGGACACACTAAAGGAGGGTCAAAACAATCCACAAAGCTCTGTGTTTGGCTTGATGAGGACAAAGATGGTCAACCTCTGCCAAAAAGATGTAGAGCTGGGGAGAAACGAAAGCGAGATTCAGCTACTGGTTAGTTTTTTGTTTGTTTTTTCATCAGTAGTTGCATTCATTATTCATTGAGCAAGTTCTAAATGGATATTCATATTTTTGCAGTTTCTTCAGCAAGCGTTACACCCTCCTGTGCTCCGTCTACCAGCACAACTGTAGACACTGTGACCATCGAAAATTTAGTTTTTTTTCCTTTAATACTTGTTTCCTCATTTGTTATGTGGTAATTTCCCAGATTTACCATTGCCTTCTTCCATTTTCATTTTCAGACTCCCTCATTCAAGATGTCCGAGACCTCTTGGGAAGTGGTGCTGAAGAACCTCTCCCCTCACACTGGAGGAACAGGCAAACTTCCTCTCTGGAGAACTGGACAGTAATGAGGCCCTTCATGCACTCAAAAAAATGTATTGTTGAATGAACGTGATTTAATCAAATAAATTGTTGAATGAACGTGATTTAATCGTAGCACCTATTATGCATCTAATCAAATCAAGTAAACTTGAGCTACTTTGAATATGTTATATGAACACAATATACATTTGTAGATTCAACATGATTGTAATATGTCAATGTAACTTCTTTACAACTAATTGAATCAAAATGTTTGTATTGTGTTAGTCTAATCAAATTTATTCTTATCCACTGAATGTCAGTAAAGCACTTCAATTCAACAAGATTCTGCCTTGTTACATAAACTAGTTAATGTCTTGTTTTGGTAGTTGATTGAGCATTATTGAAGACACCTGATGTTAACAAGCAGAATCACTGAAGGCGAAAACCATCATTTTAAGTCACCATTGTGGAGATCAGTGTGTGTTTTAGTTGGGCTCTTGACCCTTAAATCATTAACTTTACATTTTGTTTGGTTGCTGTTACTGAGTCATAACAGCAAGAGGAACAAATGGTCATGGTCATCTGATAGTGTTGATTGTGTTTTAACGTAATCATTATTTTACAATCATTTGACCTGAATCACTGAACTAATATAGAGCCCAATTTAGGTTTACTGTATTAATTATAACAGCACAGGCGTTGCTCAGCATAATATTTTTGACTTCAATGAAATCCAAATGATCAAGACAATAAAAAGTTAACGTTGCAAATTCTTTATATAGGCAAACACAGACTTCTTTATATAGGCAAACACAGACATCAATAATTAGCGTATGAATCTCGGAAAAAAGTTTGTCGTGAACAAACAGATCACCTCTGAACACAAGCTCATTATTTTTTCATGCAGCAATGCATGATGGGAGCCATGAATGAGTTTTGATTGGTGGCACCCAGAATGCACTGAAACATGCTTTATAATTGTCACCATTGTTGAGATTCACAGGCTGATTCTTGATGTCTGTGTGTCTAAAACCTTAAAAGAATTAAAATATAGTTTTTTTTTATTTAAGACATGTTTCAAAAATCTTTAGACTTCATGTAAAAAATGAAAATATTATGCTGTATATGGACAGTGCTGCTATAATTAATAAAGTAAACCTAAATTGGGCTCTATATTAGTTCAGTGATTCAGGTCAAATGATTGTGAAATAATGATTACGTTAAAACACAACCAACACTATCAGATGACCATGAACATTTGTTCATCCGGCTGTTATAACACCAGCCAAACAATATCTGAAGTTTATTTAAGGGTCAAGAGCCCAACTAAAACACACACTGATCTCCACAACGGTGACTTAAAATTATGGTTTTCTCCTTCAGTGATTTTGCTTGTTAACATCAGGTGTCTTCAATAATGCTCAATCAACTACCAAAACAAGACATTAACTAGTTTGTGTACTTGTTGAATTGAAGTGCTTTACTAGGGCTGCACGATTAATCGCACAATATTGTTATGCGCATCTAATCAGTAAAGCCGGTTCCTTGATTAGTTCCATTAATTTTAACACTCATATCTGCATCATATCGTCCATCTGAAAGCAGGTGAAGGTGATTTACTACTAATCAAGGAACAGGCTTTACTGATGAGATGCGCATAACAATAACTCAGATACAACAGCTGATTAAAATCTAAAGTTAATAATATAAGGGTCAAGAGCCCAACTAAAGCAAACACTCATCTCCATAATGGTGACCTGAAATTCCGGTTTTCTCCTTCAGTGATTCTGCTTTAGGTGTCTTCAATAATGCTCAATCATCACTCAAATAATCACTTAATTATCTCATTAACTTTAACACTCTTGAGTGTGGACTCATATACACTCCCAGGTGTGTTCATTTAACACTGAGTTTTTGCTGTGTACAAAGAGCCGTAGTTAACTGACAAGCTGAGCCAAGGCCTCGATTTTAACGCGATTTGGCTCAGCTTGTCAGTTAACTACGGCTCTTTGTAGTAAATGCCGCTCCATCTGAAAGCAGGTGAAGGTGATTTACTACTAATCAAGGAACCGGCTTTACTGATTAGATACGCATAACAATATTGTGCGATTAATCGTGCAGCCCTATGCTTTACTGACATTCAGTGGATAAGAATAAATTTGATTAGACTAACACAATACAAACATTTTGATTCAATTAGTTTTAAAGAAGTTACATTGACATATTACAATCATGTTGAATCTACAAATGTATATTGTGTTCATATAAAATATTCAAAGTAGTTCAAGTTTACTTGATTTGATTAGATGCATAATGGGTGCTACGATTAAATCACGTTCATTCAACAATTTATTTTTAAAGTAAACCTAAATTGGGCTCTATATTAGTTCAGTGATTCAGGTCAAATGATTGTGAAATAATGATTAAGTTAAAACACAACCAACACTATCAGATGACCAAGAACATTTGTTCATCCAGCTGTTATAACACCAGCCAAACAATATCTAAAGTTTATTTAAGGGTCAAGAGCCCAACTAAAACACACACTGATCTCCACAACGGTGACTTAAAATTATGGTTTTCTCCTTCAGTGATTTTGCTTGTTAACATCAGGTGTCTTCAATAATGCTCAATCAACTACCAAAACAAGACATTAACTAGTTTGTGTAACAAGGCAGAATCTTGTTGAATTGAAGTGCTTTACTGACATTCAGTGGATAAGAATAAATTTTATTAGACTAACACAATACAAACATTTTGATTCAATTAGTTTTAAAGAAGTTACATTGACATATTACAATCATGTTGAATCTACAAATGTATATTGTGTTTATATAAAATATTCAAAGTAGTTCAAGTTTACTTGATTTGATTAGATGCATAATGGGTGCTACGATTAAATCACGTTCATTCAACAATTTATTTTTTTGAGTGTGTATACTGTACCTTCTGTAGTTTACATAGCCTATTGTATTGTTACTTTCTCCAACAGTGTGCTATTCCAGCTTATGTTCCCACTGTTATTATATTCACTCACTCACGATATATACCGGTAGTCTTTAATTTGAACAGGGCATAGTCTCTTAGCTCTAGAAAGCCTACTTTATTCATTTCACCCAGTAAAGTGAACTGTTGTTTCAACTATAGTCATGCCTCTTTTCTTTGATTCACTTTTGACTACACTTGTCTGAGGGCCAAAACTTTTCTCGGCAGACACTATCAGGGCCAGACGCTCTTGTAAAATTAAAATGAATATTGTATCCTATAAGTAATATATTATTATTTCATATATCAATTTGCCTTTGAAATGTGTGTTATTTTTTAGCCTTTGTCTGTGTTAACTTACTCATATTACCTGTACGATAGTAAGCCAATAGGGCGAAAACTATATTTTAGGCTTCATTTTCATGAGGCTGTCAACTGCTAACGTGGGGAAGGTGATTGCCACTGGACGAGGCGGCCAATCACAGCGAACTGATTGACATCCAGGCCGCTGGTGACATGAAGGCTGCTCTCCGTGGTGCTAAAAGCTGTTGAGCGCCTTTTGGGTGGCTTGTCCCCAAAAGTATGACACAATGAAGACATTGGTAATGCATGTGCTCACCATGTTCGGATCAACACACTCCTGTGAAGTTGTGACAAAAGGAAATGAAAGCTTTAGCGTAAGTTCTGCCGGGAAGACTCAACTTTTACGTAACTCATTACTTTCTCATCTATCCAATCGCGTTCTAATACTTGTGGTATAAAAAAGGGATACTTACACATGTCTGAGTTCGCAGATGCTGACGCTTACATTCACCTCCACCCTCCCCACCACCAAGATGGTTCCTTCCCATCCATCCTCCCCACCACCACCAGGATGGTCCCTTCCCTTCCCATACCTCACGGGGGGTCGACTGCGCCCCTGCCTTCATCTTCAGGCAGGAAATGCAGAATCCGTATCCTCGGATCGCGAGTTACGGACGGGGTCTACGCCAAATAACTCTATTGCATATATTGCTTGCTGGGCTGTTAATAAATGGTTTATTGTTATAGTAAAATTCTCCCGAGTCTTTCTGGTAGAACTAGGACTGCAGGCGCATAAGGCAGGCATAACAGCTGTCAAGCCCGATGTTAAAAAGATAGTGTCCGAGGGGAAATGTCACTTCTTTCGCAAACTGTTGTTAAATTTTTGCCTATGCCACTTTTGTGACACTTATATTTAAATAGGAGCGTGCTCCACTGTAAGCTGCCTGCCGCGGGCTTCATTCCATTTCAAAGGTCGACTGTCGACCGTCTACCATAACCTGCACCCAAAGACCACTGTCTCTGTTTTTAGGCATATTATAATGTGTGATTGTAAAATAATATGTTTATTTCATTGTAGGCTATATTTCCAACAAGGTTATGTCATCCAAAAAGATCTCAGGCTCCTCAAATACTTGTTTTATACTGTACAAACTGTATTCTATCCCCTGCCCCTATCCCTAAACCTACACTGTAAAAAATTTCCGTAAAACTACGGTACAATGTACCATATAAATTTGAAGGATTTTTCCGTATTTGTCTTTTACAGGTCATTTACCCGTATTTTGAATTACGCGTTGCATTGTGGGAACAAGAACCTGGCGGCGCGAAGAGTTTAAGACGCAACCGCCATTACACACGCAGATGACCGCGGCCAAAGTTGCTTATTAAAGTCGGATTTCGGGTGTGTGGAAGCCATTTCGACACTTCTGTGGTAAAATAAGAAATTTATGTTTTGCTAAATGTCAAATAAGCTGTTAACGTAACGTTATTTAATTGCCATCTGGCATGTTAGGCAAATGAATGCCGGAGCCGTCGCGTTTATCATTTTATGCATATCGTCACACATACAAATATTTAGTTTACACTCGTGGAGGTTCCCTGATATATGTGTTATAGTGTCCTCGTTGTAGTTTGGTTTATTTACTTTTATTTGTCGGTGATGCGGTTTTTTCTTGACGAGCGCATCCGTTAACCAGTTGTGATAAAGTGCAGTAACGTTACTAACGAAAACAAAAGCTACCAGAGGAATCGTCAAGAAAAGTAAAGGCTATTAAGACTTGCTTGATTTAAAAGGCATGAAGATACAACGTGAAGATCCTGTGTGTGAAGATGCAGTAACAGTTAGGCTACAGCTGGATAAAGGAAAACACCACCTCATTTTCTGCACTCAAAAAAATGATATGTTGGCTTTACTTAACTTTCTTTTGTAAACAGGTTCCACCGGTTCCACATAACTATGTTTCGTTAAACAAACATAATATGTTCATGTAACTTCAACATCATGGAATTTGGTCATTTTAAGCGACCCAATTAAACTCTGAGCTAATGAGTTAATTAAGTGAATAATTGAGTGATGATTGAGCATTATTGAAGACACCTGATGTTAACAAGCAGAATCACTGAAGGAGAAAACCGGAATGTTTAAGTCACCATTATGGAGATCAGTGTGTGTTTTAGTTGGGCTCTTGACCATTAACTCATTAACTTTAGAGTTTGTTTGGCTGCTGTACGTGAGTTATAGCAGCCGTATGAACAATGAACAAAGGTGATCTGATGGTGTTGGTTGTGTTTTAACATAATCATTATTTCACAATCATTTGCCCTGAATCACTGAACTTATATTAAGCCCAATTTCTAAGTTTACCTCACGGAATATAGCAGCACTGTCATTGTAGAGCATACTATTTTTAGCCTTTTCAATGAAATTTAAGTGATCAAATCAATAAATAAAAAAGAAACTTCTTAAAAAATATTTTGTGTAGGCACACACAGACATCAAGAATCAGCCTGTGAATCTCAGCAATGGTGACAAACAGATCATAAGCTCATTATTTATTCATGTAGCAATGCATGATGGGAGCCATGAATGAGTTTTGATTGGTGGCACCCAGAATGCACTGCAACATGCTTTATAATTGTCACCATTGTTGAGATTCACAGGCTGATTCTTGATGTCTGTGTGTGCCTACTGAAAATATTTCTTAAGAAGTTTCTTTTTTATGTATTGATTTGATCATATGAATTTCATTAAAAAGGCTCAAAATAGTACGCTCTACAATGACAGTGCTGCTATAATCCATAAGGTAAACTTAACTCAGAAATTGGGTTTAATATAAGTTCAGTGACTAAGGTCAAATGATTGTGAAACAATGATTATGTTAAAACACAACCAACACCATCAGATCACCTTTGTTCATTGTTCATCCGGCTGCTATAACTCACGTACAGCAGCCAAACAAACTCAAAAGTTAATGAGTTAATGGTCAAGAGCCCAACTAAAACACACACTTATCTCCATAATGGTGACTTAAACATTTCCGGTTTTCTCCTTCAGTGATTCTGCTTGTTAACATCAGGTGTCTTCAATAATGCGCAATCATCACTCAATAAATCACTTAATTAACTCATTAGCTCAGAGTTTAATTGGGTCGCTTAAAATGACCAAATTCCATGTTGTTGAAGTTACATGAACATATTATGTTTGTTTAACGAAACATAGTTATGTGGAACCGGTGGAACCTGTTTACAAAGAAAAGTTAAGTAAAGCCAACATATCATTTTTTTGAGTGTGCCAAATCTGAGGTAAGTTAACGTTAACGTTATGTTTACGTTAGACTTCTTGTTTTTGTTTTAGACGACACACACACACGACTTTAAACCCCAAATAATGACCATAAAATATTAACTTACATTTAACATGACTGCTATTATCTACTCTTCTGCCTGCACTCAAAAAAATGATATGTTGGCTTTACTTAACTTTCTTTTGTAAACAGGTTCCACCGGTTCCACATAACTATGTTTCGTTAAACAAACAAAATATGTTCACGTAACTTCAACATCATGGAATTTGGTCATTTTAAGCGACCAAATTAAACTCTGAGCTAATGAGTTAATTAAGTGATTTATTGAGTGATGATTGAGCATTATTGAAGACACCTGATGTTAACAAGCAGAATCACTGAAGGAGAAAACCGGAATGTTTAAGTCACCATTATGGAGATAAGTGTGTGTTTTAGTTGGGCTCTTGACCATTAACTCATTAACTTTAGAGTTTGTTTGGTTTCCTTACATGAGTTATAGCAGCCGAATGAACAATGAACAAAGGTGATCTGATGGTGTTGGTTGTGTTTTAACATAATCATTATTTCACAATCATTTGACCGGAATCACTGAACTTATATTAAACCCAATTTCTAAGTTTACCTTACGGATTATAGCAGCACTGTCATTGTAGAGCATACTATTTTTAGCCTTTTCAATGAAATTTAAATGATCAAATCAATAAATAAAAAAGAAACTTCTTAAAAAATATTTTGTGTAGGCACACACAGACATCAAGAATCAGCCTGTGAATCTCAGCAATGGTGACAAACAGATCATAAGCTCATTATTTATTCATGCAGCAATGCATGATGGGAGCCATAAATGAGTTTTGATTGGTGGCACCCAGAATGCACTGCAACATGCTTTATAATTGTCACCATTGTTGAGATTCACAGGCTGATTCTTGATGTCTGTGTGTGCCTACTCAAGATATTTCTTAAGAAGTTTCTTTTTTATGTATTGATTTGATCATTTGAATTTCATTAAAAAGGCTCGAAATAGTATGTTCTACAATGACAGTGCTGCTATAATCCGTAAGGTAAACTTAACTCAGAAATTGGGTTTAATATAAGTTCAGTGACTCAGGTCAAATGATTGTGAAACAATGATTATGTTAAAACACAACCAACACCATCAGATCACCTTTGTTCATTGTTCATTCGGCTGTTATAACTCACGTACAGCAGCCAAACAAACTCTAAAGTTAATGAGTTAATGGTCAAGAGCCCAACTAAAACACACACTGATCTCCATAATGGTGACTTAAACATTCCGGTTTTCTCCTTCAGTGATTCTGCTTGTTAACATCAGGTGTCTTCAATAATGCGCAATCATCACTCAATTAATCACTTAATTAACTCATTAGCTCAGAGTTTAATTGGGTCGCTTAAAATGACCAAATTCCATGTTGTTGAAGTTACATGAACATATTATGTTTGTTTAACGAAACATAGTTATGTGGAACCGGTGGAACCTGTTTACAAAGAAAAGTTAAGTAAAGCCAACATATCATTTTTTTGAGTGTGTATCGTTCTGCCTGTAGTCATTCTTTACCAGATCCCTCCTCAGTATGTTTCATAGTTTTTCTGTTGTTTTATCTATTGACAGGACTTTGCTGCTGTAGTTTGCATCCCAAGCACCACCTGCATGCTGCTTATGGGTTTGTATTTTGTTTTATTAGCTTTTTTTTCATTATTAATCTCTGAGTGTTTAATACTGGCAACACACATTTAAATTTAAAGTCTGAGGAAAAATGTTGATAGAAAAAGTTGGTTGCTGAATACCCCTTTCAAAGATGTGTATGCTTACATGGTCAGTAGATTTAAACAACTATGGTTAAAGGGATAGTTCACTTTAAAATGAAAATTGTCATCATTTACTCACCCTCAAGTTGTTTCAAACCTGCATGAATTTCGTTCTTCTGCTGAACACAAAGGTTAACACAGTTAGCTGGAGCCATTGACTTCCATAGTATATATTTTTTCCTACTATGGAAGTCAATGGCTCCAGTTAACTGTTTGGTTACGGACATTCTTCAAAATATCTTCCTTTGTGTTCAGCAGAAGAAAGAAATTCATACAGGTTTGAAACAACTTGAGGGTGAGTAAATGATGACAGAATTTTCATTTTAAAGTGAACTACCCCTTTAAAGCGGTTTTCTGAAATGATTGTGTAATGTAATATCTTTATTAATGTAATATCATTTTGTAATATCTTTTTTGTTTAAGGTGGTGGACATTCAGGATTGCTGTCATTCAAGAAGTTATTATTGACCACATCTCTACCCCATTGAGGCAGTGAGCTAAATACCTGAAGAAAATGGCACTTATCCTGGAGTTCATATAAAGGTAAGTAACACATTTTTTATTAAATGATTTATAGATTGTTATTGTGTTTCTGTTTATTTAGTTGAAAATAATTAAACATATTATAATGTATAGTTGAGCAGACAAGCTACCATGACATGCAATTGGAGTCCACTGGAAACAAAAGTCTTAGCATTTTATATACAGTGTTTGAATTTGAAAGAATTAGGGATGGCTGATTATTTATAGTTGATCATTTAACGAACGTAAAATACTGTACAATTGTTTTTCAACCTGGTCTGCATGATACTTTGTAGTTCATTTTCCTTCATTTAATTTCTTGTGTAGCTAAAATTATATCTTTTTTTTTTCTTCATATCCAACTTTTCTGTGCAGAAATCCTGAACGAAGTTCGAAAAGGCTGAGATGAAGGAAACCAAACGTCTACACATTCCTCCAAGACTGCTGAAGTTCCTGTATGAACAACTTCGAAAAACCATGTAAAGTTTTAGCTTTTGTCAAATCTCAAAATGGAACTTTAACTGAACATACCGATCACTCCATCTAGGTGATAGACAGGGATCGGCACTTCCTCATCAAACAGATCCAGTATAATCTACCTGATGAACATCTACGTCCAGCCCTGAACCATCTACCTGTGTCAGCACGGAGAGAACAACGACAACCTGGAGGGACATCTGGGCCGTGATGCAGGCCTCTCGCCGCGAGACAGACAGGTACGGTTAACCACAGACAGAACCATTACAGTACACGGTAACTGCATTTGAAACATCATGATGGACAGGCCACATACTGTTCCCTCCCCTCTGCAGCTTTTGGTGGCAAAACCCGGTGGCAGTCCTACCAGGACCTGGTCCAATCAGTCCGGTGGCTCTGAAGAATTTACTACACGTTTCTTGGTGAGTGATGAGTTTTCCCCACCTAGAATCTTTGTTTTCTTTGTTTTGACACATTCTGTATGTCAGTAATAGTGTTTTGTATTTCTTTTACAGCCTTCATCTTACCTGAAGACAAGAAAAGTACCATGTTCCTCTGAAAAACCTTTTCCCCTCACACATTTTAAAATAATTTATTCAGTGGATGCAATTGTTGTAATGTTAACACAGAGTGTCATGAATTAGTAGACTTGAAACAATTTAGAGATGATAAACTATATGAAGAGTTCAGATGCAAAAGCCTCTTAGTGCCATTTGAAATTTTCTTCTAGAATGATAATTTTTATCAAGCTTGTATATTTAAGTTCAGTAATTTCACTTAAATGACAATTAATAGGTAATCTTCATTGCCATTTAAGTGAAATTACTGAACTTAAATAATACAAGCTTGATAAAAAATCATCATTCTAGAAGAAAATTTCAAATGGCACTTCAGAGGCTTTTGCATCTGAACTCTTCATATATACTTTTCCCTTTTGTGTTTTTTTTTTCCTTTTATATTTTAGTTTTCATGAAATTGTTGTAGATCTATAAGTAAATAAAAATGTTTTTTAATCACAGAAGATTTGTTTGAAATGTTTTCAACAAGAGTTATTACACTGTTAACTAACAGAAAAGTAAAAATTATATTTGCTGTAGGTATATTGCCTAAATTCATCTGTTTTATTTACTGTAGGAAAACCATAAATTAACAGAATTTTTTCATCTTTTAATTACGGAACAAAGTCCGGGTAATGAGCTGCCAGTAGAGCATTTTTTTAACATTTTCAATGAAATTCAAATGATCAAATCAATAAATAAAAAAGACACTTCTTAAAAAATATCTTGAGTAGGCACACACAGACATCAAGAATCAGCCTGTGAATCTCAGCAATGGTGACAATTATAAAGCATGTTGCAGTGCATTCTGGGTGCCACCAATCAAAACTCATTCATGGCTCCCATCATGCATTGCTGCATGAATAAATAATGAGCTTATGATCTGTTTGTCACCATTGCTGAGATTCACAGGCTGATTCTTGATGTCTGTGTGTGCCTACTCAAGATATCTTTTAAGGAGTTTCTTTTTTATTTATTGATTTGATCATTTGAATTTCATTGAAAATGTTAAAAATATGCTCTACAATGACAGTGCTGCTATAATCCGTAAGGTAAACTTAACTCAGAAATTGGGTTTGATATAAGTTCAGTGATTCAGGTCAAATGATTGTGAAATAATGATTATGTTAAAACACAACCAACACCATCAGATCACCTTTGTTCATTGTTCATCCGGCTGTTATAACTCACGTACAACAGCCAAACAAACTCTAAAGTTAATGAGTTAAGGGTCAAGAGCCCAACTAAAACACACACTGATCTCCATAATGGTGACTTAAACATTCCGGTTTTCTCCTTCAGTGATTCTGCTTGTTAACATCAGGTGTCTTCAATAATGCTCAATCATCACTCAATTATTCACTTAATTAACTCATTAGCTCAGAGTTTAATTGGGTCGCTTAAAATGACCAAATTCCATGATGTTGAAGTTACATGAACATATTATGTTTGTTTAACGAAACATAGTTATGTGGAACCGGTGGAACCTGTTTACAAAAGAAAGTTAAGTAAAGCCAACATATCATTTTTTTGAGTGTATGTTTCAATAGCCCAACACTGACAGGATATCATGAATTATTCATAGGAGAGACAGTATGGTTTCTCTATAGAGAAAAGTTAAGGATCAAAAGCTACAAATGTTTATTTTTATAAAACTATTCTCTGAATAAATTCCAAGATACTATTTCAATATAGTGTGTCTGTTTAATTGAAGAAAGTACAGTAAACAACAATGACAAATCATAACTAAACTTAACTCAAATCATAACTAAACTAAACTCAAAAGTGACTATAATTGGAGTGCAAAACATGAAAGTATTAATATCCAATATAAAGTGCAAAATGAAATACACCTGAAAGTGGCAATGAAAGGGTCCAGTTGCAAGAAGCGTTTATTTTCACAACAGTAAGAAGAAAGAAAGGCAAACTATTACACACAAAAAAGTGCTCCAGCACTAGGGCTGCACGATTAATCGTACGATGTTGTTATGCGCATCTAATCAGTAAAGCCGGTTCCTTGATTAGTGGTAAATCACCTTCACCTGCTTTCAGATGGACGATATGATGCAGATATGAGTGTTAAATTAACACTCAAGAGTGTTAAAGTTAATGAGATAATTAAGTGATTAATTTAGTGATCATTGAGCATTATTGAAGACACCTGACGTTAACAAGCAGAATCACTGAAGGAGAAAATCACAAATTGTAAGCCACCGTTATGGCGATCAGTGTTTGCTTTAGTTGGGCTCTTGATCCTTATACTTTAAGTTTAAATTTTGTTTGTCTGCGTTTATTGATTTATTACAGTCAAATGAACAAAGACAAGTGTGATCTGATAGTGTTGGTTATGTTTTGACATAATCATGCTGTGATCTGAAAAATGAAACTCATTCAGATGATCTGGTTTAACTTGATAGCAACAGTTTAGTGGTTCTACAGCATATGACAATTGAATTTTTCTTATAATCGAAATATTTTAATAAAAATTGTTCTGATCAAATCACTTTCAAATGCATTTATTTAGAAACACAGACATCAATAATCAGCCTGTGAATCTCAACCGTGGTGACAATAAAAATCCTTGTTGCCACCAATCACAACTCATTAATGGCTCCCATCATGCATTGCGGTATGAATAAATTATGATCTGAATTGTCTATGTAATTTACTTTTCCTAATTGAATATTCTGCTCGTCACCATTGTTGAGATGCATTGACTGAATCTTGATATCTGTGTGTGCCTAAAAGAAAGATTTTTTTTTTGTTTACAACTTTTAAGAAATTCTTTATATTATATCTCAAATTCTGGATATTTATGCAGAATCTCAGTTATGCTGTAACCAACAGCATAAATCACAAACAATTAGTTCAAATGATGAATGTCATAATATACTATTACCACCATTCTAACACCATTAGATCATTTTTTTTGTTTGTTCATCTGGCAGGTATAACTCAGATACAACAGCTGAACAAAATCTAAAGTTAATAAAGTAAGGGTCAAGAGCCCAACTAAAGCAAACACTCATCTCCATAATGGTGACCTGAAATTCCGGTTTTCTCCTTCAGTGATTCTGCTTTAGGTGTCTTCAATAATGCTCAATCATCACTCAAATAATCACTTAATTATCTCATTAACTTTAACACTCTTGAGTGTGGACTCAAATACACTCCCAGGTGTGTTAATTTAACACTGAGTTTTTGCTGTGTACAAAGAGCCGTAGTTAACTGACAAGCTGAGCCAAATCGCGTTAAAATCGAGGCCTCGATTTTAACGCGATTTGGCTCAGCTTGTCAGTGAACTACGGCTCTTTGTAGTAAATGCCGCTCCATCTGAAAGCAGGTGAAGGTGATTTACTACTAATCAAGGAACCGGCTTTACTGATTAGATGCGCATAACAACATCGTGCGATTAATCGTGCAGCCCTATCCAGCACCTTATTGGGCTCCTGATAGAAGCACTAACAAGTGTCAACAAGTATATTCGACACCCACTCCAATGGCCACTTCTTTCCACTGTAACACAAAAAGGAAATTTGCAATGAGATCAGGTCATGCAACAGGTCATGTCTCCTTTGTTTCTCTCTTGAAGCTCCAAATATATATATATATATATATATATATATATATATATAGACTTTCACATAATGCAGGCCGTGTAGTTTGGGCATAACATCTTAATCATTATTGGGAACAACCTTTCTGGGGAGTGGGGTCTTTTCCCCAGGTTCTGGGATTGCTGCTGTGGTTGTACTGAAGGTGGTCCAATAAGGGCTGCTGGGGGTCCCATTGGAGCTGTTGGGGGATTAAGCAGGGCCACTGCTTCCTGTTGAACTGGTGTTTCTGTTGGGGGTTCAACTGGGGCTGATGAAGGTTCAACTGGGGCTGATGAAGGCTCAACTGGGGCTGATGAAGGTTCAACTGGGGCTGATGAAGGCTCAACTGGGGCTGATGAAGGCTCAACTGGGGCTGATGAAGGTTCAACTGGGGCTGATGAAGGTTCAACTGGGGCTGATGAAGGTTCAACTGGGGCTGATGAAGGCTCAACTGGGGCTGATGAAGGCTCAACTGGGGCTGATGAAGGTTCAACTGGGGCTGATGAAGGTTCAACTGGGGCTGATGAAGGTTCAACTGGGGCTGATGAAGGCTCAACTGGGGCTGATGAAGGCTCAACTGGGGCTGATGAAGGCTCAACTGGGGCTGATGAAGGTTCAACTGGGGCTGATGAAGGCTCAACTGGGGCTGATGAAGGTTCATTCACTTGTTCTGCAGCACCTTGTGCACTCAAAAAAATGGTTTTGTGGCTCTGTTATTTTTACCCAAGTATGTTTTGTTAAAGTAACACGCATATGTTTCTTTTACCACCAAAACACTATTGTATTGCATTTAATTAACTTAACCTGTCACTCAAAAAAATGACTCTTCAAACTTACTCAATTTAATTATGGACAGTGGATCCACACAAGCACATTATTTTTTATTAACATTAATGGAATTTGTTGAATCTATGTAAGCTCCTTGTGTTGTGACAACACAACTGAATCAGAAAGAATCTATGTGAAATAGTAATGTCCAAACAAATCAATGGAATTGCTTCCCTGTAACTGATACAGACTTAACTGAACCGATATAGACTTTCATCGAACCTTCGTACAAGGTTAAAAACTAGTTCAAATGTGGCCATTGTGGACATATTTTCAACATAATTTATGGTCTCATTTAGACAGAATTACTTTGACTATTGCTGTCAGATGATCTTAGTGAGAATTAGCAGAAGTTTAGATATTTAGATTATTAGATATTTAGATATTTGTTTCATTTGAAGTGTCACCATTGTGGTGATCAGTGTTTGCTTTAGTTGGGCTCTTGGTCCCTGTAGATTTTACTTTAACTTTTCATTGGCTGCTGTAACTGTGTGTTTGTAAAACACAATTGTTGTGGCAGAGGAAGCCACACGTTTTGGTTTTCGATTTCTCTAACCCGATAAAACGTTGCACAACGTTTTTTAAACAGAAACGGTGATGCGTTGAACACACCATTCTGATGACGCAAGAGTTGCAACTATGGCAGCTGAGAAGGCCATTCTTTAATAAATAATAAAAAATAAAAAAAAATAAAAAAAACAGTCTCAATCCTTCTGGATCTCTTGTGTGTGTGTATAATTCTCAAATGTTTATGTGTGTAAAGGCCTTTTTCTGTTTTCTACCCGTGTAGTGTGTATGTGCTTAGCTCTCAGTTCAGATCCGTGTTGAATCTAGGGCTGGGCGATATATCGCATGACATTGTTATGCGCATCTCATCAGTAAAGCCGGTTCCTTGATTAGTAGTAAATCACCCTCACCTGCTTTCAGATGGAAGATGATGCAGATATGAGTGTTAAATTAAAGTATACTGGGCATGTTTATTGGGTTACATTTTTTCTGTAAAAAATGTATGGGGCCCAGAAATTTTGGTTTCCATAGGGCCCAGAATTTCTGGTGGCACCCCTGCTAACAGGTATACATAAATTGAATAAAGTTATCAAACAGTCTGCGCTACATAAATTATAAATTATATATAGATGAATCCTTATTAAAGCTACACAAGTTCTTTAGTCAAGAGCAGTGAGTAATTTTCTCTGTTCCCTTTGTTCTTTGATTAACTTTACTGACAGAAAGCTTTATTGGATGCTGGCCCTTTAAGAGCAGCCGTTTGCTGGCAGACGCAGATCTCACACGCGGCTCATTCTCTCACAACTCTTTATGTCCATCATAAGACTGCTCTTATGTTATGAATATACTTGACAAACTACATTTTGGCATAATTGTGTGTGTTATTGTTTGTTGAAGCGCGAAAGAGAACTGTATTCTGGCGCATGGTCTGTGCATGCACATCATACTGGCGCGCGTCTTTCTGTGAGTCAGTCAGGACATTCACAGGCAGCTTTTGACTTGTCGCGCATTAGTTTAAAGCAGGTTTAAAGTTTTTATTCAACTATGTGTGGGCCTTATGTAAAATACGGGACAGATCGCGTCCCTTATCGATTTGATACGGGACGCATAATTTTACTTGTAAATATGGGATGATTCCGTATTTTAAGGGACGGGTGGCAGTCACATCATGGCACAACACACACTATAGGAGAAAAACGGTTAAATCTAGGATTTTTTGTGCTCATGTTTGTGGTCTATCACATTTTGAAAATCTTATAAGATGTAAAAAAATATTTTGGTGTGTAGGCCTACCCAGCATTACTCATGTTAGATGAATTACATACTGGAACGTTTACTGACTATTGACCGGTAAGATCCTCAGAGAGGAAGAATAACAACAGAAGAAGGGAAAGAGTGTGTCAGTGAAGGTGGTTGTGAATGTGTGTAGATGTGTGTTAGTTACAGGATCAGAGAATGACACTGTTCCTCTGTCATAGTCCAGATCAACTCTCACACAATCAAACTTCTGTTTAACAAGAAAACCAGACCCAGTCAGTGCATACGGATCATACTCCACACTCCAGACATCAGTGTTGAAGAAATCCCATCCCTTCCTCTGGTTTGATGCTGTAGTTACTCCAAGACACCAGTATGAACTCTCTTTGACCTCCACATCCCAGCAGTGTGTTCCTGAGTTAAAACCATCTGAACACAGAACACAGTGATACCAGTCAAATCTCTCTGGATTATCAGGAAGAGGTTGTTTGCTCCCGCTGTTTCTCACACTGGTCAGATCATCAGACAGGACAAGACGTGGATTTGCGGTGTTTGGATCCAGAATCACAGGAGCTGATGAGACACAATCAACATATACTTTTATTCTGATCTTCATATAATGATCAAGAGTGAACTGAACACAGATTCTTATGATTTATTATGACACTCGTTCTTTTGATCAAACACATCAGACATTTTCCTCTGATCACTGTCAGTGTTTTAATGTCACACTCATTTTTATCATCAGTGTTTAATGGCATCAGCGACAAACATTAAATGTGTGATTCAAACGTGTATCATCAAGAGAAACTGATATTTTGGAAAAGTTAAAATCACAAAAAAACATTCAGAGCTGTTGAGATGAAAAACAGTAGGCTATGTGTAAAAATTCTGATCGTGTTTATTAAACTGGGTCTTAATGTGTATTTGTTTTAAATACTTTGTTTCTGTCTGATGTGTTTAACTTAATGAACAATCAATGATTTTAATATTTTAAGATGTAATAAATCTCTGTGGTGTGTGTTAACACTTCCCATAAATCCTGATGTACTTGTTACATCATAAGAAGAATGGCATCTACGCTAATATTAGTCACTCTGTTTATCCCGAGGTTTACCGCGAACCGCCAGATCCAGGCCATATCCAGATCTGATGAAGGACCTGCGCCTGGGCGCGACGACAACGCAGTCCTGAAGTGTCAACTAGTCCATCCCCGTGAAGACCTTCCTCCGGTTTACCTCTGTCTACTGGTGTCAGCCGGATCCGGGCCGTATCCAGATCAGATGGTGGACCTGCGCCCTGACCCACCCAACGCACCCTGAAGTGCCAGCCTCCTCAGCCCTGTGAAGGCCTCATCGACACGACAGGCATCGGCACTGATCCTCAACAAACTCGTCTCCATACCAGCGTGATGACTCCGAATTCCAACCAGTTGGAACTGGATAATATTCTGAATGTTCTGATCCAATCTGACCTCTGACTGCTGCCTGAATCATAATCATACACTGTTCGTTCGTTGGCCAGAGGAGAACTGGCCCCCGACTGAGTCTGGTTTCTCCCAAGGTTTTTTTCTCCATTCCGTCACTGATGGAGTTTTGGTTCCTTGCCACTGTTGCCTTGGCTTTTGGCTTGCTTAGTTGGGGACATTTAAATATTCAACAATATTATAGATGACGCAATTTTCTTCTAGAAACAAACTTTGTTGTATTATTTTCATGTTATCACTGTGAAGCTGCTTTGATACAATCTGTATTGTAAAAGGCGCTATATAAATAAAGGTGACTTGACTTGACGTGTGAGTTACTGAAACAGGTTCTTCTGGTAAACACATCATTACCTGAACAGACCCTCATCATTGTGCCAAACAAAAACTAACATTAACAGTTTAAGGGTCAAGAGTCCAACTAAAGCAAACACTGACCACCATAATGGCGACTTAAAAATGTGACTTTCTCCTTCAGTGATTCTGCTTGTTATCATCAGGTGTCTTCAATAATGCTCAATCATCACTCAATTATTCACTTAATTAGCTTATTGACGATGTATACTTTAACACTCTTGAGTCTGGATCCAAATAAACTCCCAGGAAAGGTCATTTAACACTGGAGTTTTTGCTGTGGGTGGAATAAAAATATGGCAGGACTTTTACTTTCTGACCCCTGGACTTTCCACCTCTGGATGCAACAATAGTAAAAGCATGTGTTTCATGGGACGTGCCTTCGCCATACTAAGTCAATGGGAAACATAGGCCAGCTTCTGCCCCCCAAGGGTGCAACTTTTACCCCATTGTGAGGTATGTTCTTACAGAGCTTACCACCTCTTCAAATGTGGTAAATCACACGTTTCTGCGTAATCCTAGCTCTGAGCTATGACGCTACAAAGTTTGTCGCAATGTTAAGTCTATTATAAAAGTATTATAAAAGCTTATAAAAGTCACAGCACACCTCTCCTAAATAGGCCGCACGTTTTTTCTTGCACGTGACAAAAGCTGCGGGAGGAGTTATGAGCAATAACAATAGTGATGCCTTGCCTTTGGCAAGCACCACTAATACTTTTCTTCATGAACTTGAGACTGTGAACAGTTCCTCTAGTAACACATTATAATGGAAACTTTTTGAGGAGCTTGAAATACATATTGAAGTTTTTGAGTTCAAAATATAATATTTGAGCTTCGTGTTTTAGTCTGAAGAATCACAAATGAAGCCTCAAGTTTCACTTTTACTCTGTTGAGTTTGATCTGGACTTGAATAGATGAAGAAAAGAAAAACATTCTCAATAATAGTTTATACTATTAATTATATACCAGAACTAGTGTGATCTTCACTTACTAAAAACTGAAATAATCTCATCTTTTGTGTCATGAAAACCCCATGCATGATTTCCAGTGTGTAAGACGCAAATCTTCTCCAGACTCACTGTTTTGGACGATGTCCTGCATCTTCTTCCAGACTCTGAATGGCAGGTTGCCCAAGTATCGTGACACATGAATCAAAGCTCCAGAAAGCATCTGTGGATCCGGCTGTGAGATCTGGACTCTGGAAGAACATTCAGGAGTCAGAACTGCAGTGGATCAGAACCAGAGAGACCAGAGACACCAGCAGATCACTCACCTTTCCATTGAGACTGGAAACTCCTGCAGAACAAACACACCATTTATCATCAAGAACTTAATCAATCATCAATCAATCAATCAATCAATGATGTGAATCAGACCTTCAGAAAGTAGACGTCATTGGCTTTCATCATCTTCTCCATGTCTTTGATTGTGTGTGAAAGATCTGAGATGTGTCTGTCCATCTCCTCCAGCGTCCCCTTCATCATCTGCTTCTTCTGCTCCTCTTCCTCCCTCAGTGCAGTGATTGTAGCTTCTTCTTCATCTCTGAGAAACTGATGAAGCTTCTCAAACTGCTGTTTAATCTGACGCTCTGTGTGCTCAGCTTGAGACTGAAATCACATCACAATCATTGAAAGTATTGCAACTAAACATAAAAAATACTTTTAAGATGTCGATTCATTATTTTCGTTTTACAAGACCTTACACAAAAACCCCCCAGTTTTAAATTAGTTTAATTAGGACATTTAAGTAGTTTTTATAAACATGACAAAACAATGGCACTGACATATTTAAGATATATCAGTGCAAGTGTTTTCCAGTTAAACAGCTCAAACATGAACTTTAGTCTGGGACTAGCTTTAGTCTTGTGTGTTAAACCAGGGGTCAGTGTTTATACTGTATAATCCACATTCAGAGTGTTAAAGTAACACTGAATGTGTTAAGGTAAATGAGATAATTAAGTGATTAACGGCTGTTGTAACTGTGTTTTAGTCACATTTGTTATGCCAAAGAAAGCAAAGAGAAAATGGTTCTGGGTTTTGTTGATTATGTTTTGAAAACAGATTAATCATCATGTAGAGACGCACTAACGGGTTGTTGGGTTCATGAATATTAATTACATTGTTTGTGTTTGTCCAAATGAAAATGTGGAAGGTGAGCGCTAGCCAATAGGATTAGTGCTGGTGCATCAGACCCACCCACTGATAAATAACCAGCTGACACTGCGCTTGATCAATATTATACACAAGCTCTGTGTGTGTGTTGTTCAGGTAACCTCTATGTTATGAGAAACAAAATGTCCCCCCAAAAATGGCAATATCCGGAATCCTTATAATTTTTTGGTCCCTGTGAGGAAAATCAATCTAAGTGATGTTTTTTTAAAATGCAAAAACGCAGAACGTTTTCCCCATAAAACATGAAAACCCAAGATTTGTGTGTGTGTGTGTGTGTGTGTGTGTGTGTGTGTTCCAGTCAATAAAGGGACATGTAATTATGCCAGACAAATCATTTAATCTGCTCTAATCAAATCTGTGAAAATGTCAAAAGAATCAATCCTTACCTTGATGTGTTGAACAGTTTTCCCAAACTCTCCTTTAATGTTTTTATTGTGTTTAAGTGTCTTTTTTAAGGACTTCAGTGCTGTTTTGAGCTCTTCCTGGAATTTAAAGTAAAATTCTATAAGACACTAGAGGTTTCTGTAATATATTAAAAATATGTAATACATAAGCTTAAAGTTTTTTTTACCCAACAACTAAAATTGTTTCATTATTTACTCACCTCGTGTCGTTCCAAACCCGTAAGACTTTCGTTCATCTTCAGAACACAAATGACGGTCTTTTTGATTAAATCTGAGAGCTTTCTGTCCCACCATTGACTGCAACGCAACTACCACTTTCACAGCAAAATCCCTAGAGTTAAATTAACTCTGCTCTGAGTACATTCGGTCCCAGTCTAAGGAGTGTTAAAGTAATTCTGAATCAGAGTTAAAGTTAAAGAGATTAAGTGATTAATTAAGTGATTGTTGAGCATTAGTGATAACAAACAGAATCACTGAAGAAAAGAGAAACACAAGAACAACAACTGACTTCAGACACAGCCTTAGATGAAGTCAAACGAAGATAAAAGAAGACATTAAATTAAAGATCTCAGCAGAGGATGATTAAACAACTCCACAAACAGCATTGCTTTGCTTATTAATAATCAGTTTGACTTAATTTGACAATGTTGGTCACCATTAGTTGGGCAGTTTGACTCTTTTTTTTGTTTTTGTTTTTGTTTTGGTCTTTGTAACAGTGTATAACAAAATACATCATTTGTTGCATAGGAACCTCATAGATGATCAGGTGATATGGTTTCCAGCATCATAAAGAGACTCGGTTGCTTTATATAAGTGGTTCCCAACCTTTTTTCCATGAGACCCTTGTGTTAACATTCTAAATCCATAAAGAAAAGTGGTCTGAGTTTCACAAACAAAAAACCAAAGAGGCTGAATGAAAATGTAAATCCACTCTCTGTCAGTAGGTGGCGCTTTTGGAACAGCAGAAATAGAGCTATTTCCCCGGTAAAACACGGAGGGAAGATGAAAAGAAAATGCCATCAAAAGAGATGATATTTCCTTCAGATACATTCATAAAATTCATAGTTCATTCTCATGTTTGTAGGGAATTACAAACCTGCGCACATAGCCTATATTCAAACGCACATAACTATAGAATCAATTCTTAATGCGCATGTGAACGCCGTCAGCGTTTATCACAGGTTCGCGTTTAAAGTCTGTAGGGAGAACGGCGTCGTCTTTGCGGCCCCTAATTTAATAACAAATGATAATTTCGCCGGAAGTGAATGAATCAAAACTAACTTTAGCTGCAAAATAACATTATTCAAGAACCGCTATAAAGCCAAAACAATCTCTGTTACCTTAAATTATGTTCATCTCTGTAAAGCTGCTTTGAAACAATCTACATTGTTAAAAGCGCTATATAAATGAAGATGACTTGACTTGTGTTCAAGCACAGCACGTTTGAGCTTCAGCGAGAACCAATGAGGTTCATTCTCATGTTATGCAGCACGTTTGAGAGGTTTATTCTTGTGAATAAAAGTGTAAATTAAATCTGTTCATCATATAAAGCGATCAAGCCTCGTCTGAAAATTTGGACTAAACCGCTCAATTAATATGGATTAGTTTTATGATCTTTTAAGCACTTTTTGAAGTCTCAAAGTGGTTGTTGCGTAGCTGTCAATGGAGGGACAGAAATCGCTAAGATTTCAGCAAAAATATCTTAATTTCTGTTAAGAAGATGAACGGAAGTCTTATGGGTTTGGAACGACATGAGGGTGAGTTATTAATGACAGAATTTTCATTTTTGGGTGAACTAAGTTATCCCTTTAGTGTTTAATCCTTATATTGAAATCAGTCTTACCTTATATGATGAAACAACTTCACCGATGGGTCTGAATTTATGATTGTCGTGTTTCTGTGAATTAATACACACTAAACACACAGGCTGTTTGTCCTCCAGACAGAAGAGTTTGAGTTTCTCACTGTGTAAACTGCAGATCTCCTCAGACACTGATGAACGCCTCTCATTTTTCTCCTTCAGGAACGACTCACACAAGTTCTTTAACACAAGATTACATGGAGGATCATCTCTTGAGGATCTTCTCCTGCAGACAGGACACTCTTGAGTTTTCTTGGTTCTCCAGAACTGTTGAAGACACTCTTTACAGAAACTGTGACTACATGACAGAAGAACAGGAGCCTTGAAGATTTCACAACACACAGGACAAGAAAAATCATCTTCAGATAGTGAAGCCATTTTCTCTGTTCAAGATCCAGCAATCTGAACTTTACCTTCACTTTCTGAATCAAGGTTTCAAAAATGAAAAAAAAAAAAACAACAAGTCTGTCTCTTCCTAAAGTGTTGTAAGAGGGTGGAGCTCCTGATCACATGAGTGTGTTTTTATAATCTTTCCCTCACACACTGTGGCTTCAAAGCTTCACCTTTATCTCATTGCTGTCTGAGCACACACACCCCTAATTTGTATACGGATGACGAAATGTATAAGTGTGAAAATAAACAAATGTATAAATAAATATATACATAAAGACATAAATAAATGCATAAATACAAAAATGAAAAAAAAAATTGTCGGGAAAAACATCATTATACATTACTAAATAAAAGTATACATAATACATCTATTTTTCTACATTCCTTTGTTTTTTTATTTCATATTTTGGCAGTTATTAAAGAGTTCAGCTCCAACTCTAAATCAAACACACCTGAACCAGCAAATCAAAGTCTTCAGATTAACAAAAAATCTTCAGGTTTTGGAGACTTGAGCATCACTTACAGAGACACCAAACCAGTTTCGGTCTCTCCAGCTGTTCTGTATCATCCTGCATGTCAATCAACAGAAATAAACGCATGAAATATTCTACAGTGAATATATGAAATCTAGAAGCATGAAACTGCACCGAAGCTCTATAATGAAACTGAAACTGATCTGAAGTATCTCAGCTCTCATGAGGACAGAGAGAAGAGGACAGAGACCCTGCAGTGCTGTCGCACACATCCTACACCCCACAATGTACAGAAAGCAGTGCAGGGCTCTAGTGTGTGCACAAACCAGCGCTTAAAGGGTTTAAACACATACTAATCATGTCACTATGTGGATATAATGATGTTTATTAACATTCAATGCAAGTCAGAGGATTTTATAAGTTGTGGTGAAACCTGCAGATTTGGAATCTTCTGAGAAATACCTCACATTACCTATTGTTGATGACCTGTATATTTCAAAACCCTCTGATAAAGTTGAAATATTTATGGACGATCTTTTTGTTGACCGACTCCAAAAAGACCATGCCAGAGAACTCCATAAAGCAAAGAAAAAGGAGAAGAAAAAGAAGAAGACACCTTCTGAAGGACGAGCTGATCTGGCAGGGAAAAAAGATGATACAGATCATCAGGCAAATGGAGAAACTTAATAAACGGTTGTTATATGTTGTAAGAGGAATTACTTTAGAGAGTTATCTTAAATGTCCCAATTGTGAAATTTTGAAGTTACAGAAGAAGCTTGCATTGCTAGAAGCATAATGCAAACTTGCTCTGCCAAATGAAATGTGTATGTTTCCTGTGTATATTTCTTTTGATCTGTCTGCAAAAGCACGAAGGGCTCAGCAGGTGTTAAGACCATGTCTGTTTCTGTGACCTTTGAACATAGTAAGAACAGGTCTCTTGGAGGCCATGCAGGGGCCAGAGGCGGGATGCGGTTTTAACACCTGCAGGTGAAGTAACGGTTAAAGGAACATTGAGTTGTGCCGAGTGTGATGTATAGGAGACAAACTGTATCTGTGTTAGAAGTATATAGAACAGGGATGGGCAACTTCGGTCCTGGAGGGCCACTGTCCTACAGAGTTTAGCTTCAACCCTAATCAAACACACCTGAACAAGCTGAACAAGCTAATCAAGGTCTTTAGGATTACTAGAAAGTTACAGGCAGGTGATTTTTTTTCAGGGTTGGAGCTAAACTCTGTAGGACAGTGGCCCTCCAGGACTGATGTTGCCCATCCCTGATATAGAAAAAATGTCATAAGCTTTCAGTTAGTTAGTTTGCCTAAAAAGGCATTGCTTTGCTAGGGGGTCTGCCCCCCAAACTTTTAAGAGACGGCCCCAATCAAGCCATATAAAAGGTTATGTTTCCTGTTGTTCGGGGCCGCATTTTTTCCGAGGTGAAGACTTATACGCTTTTCTGTTATTTTTCCTTTTTATTGTCTTGTATTATTCTGAAACTTTTTGAGTAAAACGAAACCATTTTTGGTGATTCGAAAATCTTTCAAACTAGTCTCAGAGTGATTTTTCCTATAAACATCTTAACTTTAGCCTGGGAAAACCCAGACAACTTCCGGCAAATTTAGATTTGCTCTGAAAGTTAGTCTGGCAAAGAGCTCATTCAAGCCCATTTCCAGTCCGCAGAAATCGCGGCACCAATCAGAAACGTTGGGGCGGGCTTTACACGATGACGACAGCGCTGGGATTTTGAAACCTACATTACTAAGATGGATGCCGCCGTCGAACATCACTCGTTTGAATCAGCTATCGCGTCTGTTTTAAGCGATTTAAAAAATTCCTTTTCGTTATAACCCGAGCAAAGAACAACACAAAGCCTTCATGTCTAAAAAATATGTTATCGCTGTCTTACCGATTGGATTCGGCAAAAGTCTGATATACCAGTGTGGCGAGCAGGACGATCGAGGCCGAGGGACGTGAGAGAACGGCGTGAGTGAGGCCGGTCTCGATCTCTCACGGAGGAGCGGAAGCATAAAAGGAGGAGAGACGACGGTGAAGATCGAGAGAGGACAAGTCTGAATTTTATTTGATGTTTTGTTTTATTATGTGTGGCGGCAGTCGACCGTGAGGGACTTTGTATTTTGTTCGCCGGTTTCCGCCTCCTCCTTCCCATAACAACGAGCCCCGTTGGTCAATACTAAACGAATGGGTGGGTCTTCGCCATAGACTGTCGAGAGCCCTCTGCATACGTCATCTCCTTCATCGCTCTGATTGGTTTTAACGTCTATCCAATTGCGCCAAGAGGCATTTGAGGGACGTCCGTTGGTGACGCCCCTTTGGAAATGATTTGTCTATGGAGCTTTGCCAGACCCTTACTCAGTTTCAACTGAGAAGGGTCTGGTTTTAACCAGGCTATCTTAACTTGGAAGAGTTAGATTTTTATACTAAGCAAAATCCCTGTGAATCGGATCCAGGACTGGACTGGACACCGCCGAGGACCCTGATCGACCTTCATACACCTTTATTTACCAGGTAAGAGCGTTTTGAGATGTGAATGGGTTATATAAGTGTATGGGGGTTATTTGTGAGGATTACAGCGGTATAAAAGTAAAAATAGCACACTTGAGTCAGAAGTTACCCAAAGTTTGAATGGAGTCAGTACAGAAACGCTTCAGGCTTTCATTATAAATTCATCGTATTATATTAGTCGTTTCTTCCTCACTGACTCTGCCATGCCCTCGTGGTAAACACGTGGTAGCTGCTTCTGTCGCGTAAGACCATAGACTGTAAAAAAAGATGGACGACGCCCCCTCGCTCTCTTCCATTGGTGAGAAGTGAAGCCGCCAGAGTCCTGATAAGGCGCTGACATTTTGAGAATTGCGTCTGCGCAGTAGCGATCTCGGGACCAGACCTGCGCAGTAGTGAGCAGGAAGTAACGCCGCAAAATCAACGCTCTGCCCTCACTCTCCGTTAACTTATTTTAAATGGCTGTTCATCCGTAGCTGCTCCCATTTTGATGTCTGTTGATTGCAGTACGACAAGAGGCTTGTTCAAATAAATGAAATGCAATCTCCTCAGTCCCCCGAAAATCCCGAAATAAAGTCCGTTGGTGCTTCAGACTACTTCTCATGATTGACAGCTGTGATTGACAGGTTCTATGAGCGGTCTAACCACCGCATCAAATAACTAACTAAAAACAAACTTATTTTAAAAACAGACACTTGAACTTACAATGGCGTGATAAAAACTACAGCAAATGACAGAAACCACCTTTGTAAAAAAAAAATATTTGAAGTAATTTAATTGTTTAGTTGGTCTCACCGTGAATAACATGGGGAGGCGGGGTTCATGACCTATGCTAGGACCAGCCACCAGGGGGCGATCGAGACGTTGTGGCTTCACTTTTCAGGGCATGTGCGGCACGCTTGCGTAAGACTAAATGGTTCTTTTAAGATTTTACAGTATGTTTTCTTGGTAAACAACATCATTAATATAATCTGAATCACTTTAATCGAGAAAATCCAACGCTTCACCTGTTTTCTGCTTCTGTGTTCAATGGAAAGAATGTTTGTCAGTCAGATCGAAGACACGTGCACACAAAAGCTTATCTCATTAATATTAATTATGTGACATTCACCCAGTAGGAAGGCGCGCGAAAGGCGGACGTTGGTAGTTTTGGGTGTTGGTTAGCTGGGTGTCAAGGACAGCTTCACACGTGGTAAGATGGCGCCTGTGTTTGGCGTTGCCGCTGCCCTTTCAGCCCTTTCTGTCTCTTGGTCTCAGATACTTATTGTAATATGCCTTTTAATGCTACTATTCTTGTCCACAAATGTATCCGCAGCGCTGGTTTATGATCGGCAAATGTTGTTCCTTAGAGCTGAAATGTCCAGTTTTATGAGTATCAGTGATCTACCCCCACTACCATCCTGTGCCCTTCTGTGCTTACCGGGCCACAACCTCACGCTGCACTGTGACTGGAGAAGAAATTCTGCACACCTGCCCAAGAAGCCTGGTAAACGGAGGAGGCGAGGGACCAGAACGGGCCTCCAGGTCAAAAATAGCCGTCTATGGAAATACTCCCTTGCTAGCAACCGGACGGACTGTCTTCTCTTGGATCGTAACCTCACACCTCTCTACCAACCAGGCATTGCCTTGCCCTGGAGCCCAGCCAGATCATCCTATCTGCGGGCAGTGTTTCCGGATGCGCCCGGTGGATTGCTGAATAGGGATCCACCTCCCCTCCACCGTGGCCGGAATCGTCGTGGCCTGCCTACACTCAGGATTATCAAGTGCACATCTTCCTCTACCTCTTTGCATCTGGGAATATGTGCTTTTTAAATGCACATGCACATTCTGTGGCGAATAAGGCGGATGTTCTAAAAGACCTGTTCGTAAGGCAAAACTTAAACTTGGACTTTCTATTACTGACACCTGGCAACGTAACTCAGAGTTTATTCATCTAAATGAGCTGTGTCCTGTAACTGCTCGTTTATTGGATCCCCGCGTCTGTCTGGCCGCAGTGGAGGACTTATGGTGAAATTGCTACCCCTGTCAGCTGGTGAGCGTGGAAACTTTTTCCTCTTTTGAACTGCAAATCACTAGAGATGGCAGACCCGTCACCAGACCTCAGTCTTAAGGGGGGCATATGAAATGCATGGGCGGGCACAATTATTATTAGCCTACACTACAGTACGTATATTTATAATAATCGTATAGGCTACTCTATTCGTGCAGCACGTAATCATCACGTTAAACATAACCAACAGCAATATGACCAGGTAGCCTATAGCCTACACCTTATGAATATAAAACACTTGACTATACAACAAATTAGATGTAACACCAGAACTAGGGCTGCACGATTAATCGCACGATGTTGTTATGCGCATCTAATCAGTAAAGCCGGCTCCTTGATTAGTAGTAAATCACCTTCACCTGCTTTCAGATGGAGCGGCATTTACTACAAAGAGCCGTAGTTAACTGACAAGCTGAGCCAAATCGCGTTAAAATCGAGGCCTCGATTTTAACGCGATTTGGCTCAGCTTGTCAGTTAACTACGGCTCTTTGTACACAGCAAAAACTCAGTGTTAAATTAACACACCTGGGAGTGTATTTGAGTCCACACTCAAGAGTGTTAAAGTTAATGAGATAATTAAGTGATTATTTGAGTGATGATTGAGCATTATTGAAGACACCTAAAGCAGAATCACTGAAGGAGAAAACCGGAATTTCAGGTCACCATTATGGAGATGAGTGTTTGCTTTAGTTGGGCTCTTGACCCTTATATTATTAACTTTAGATTTTGTTCAGCTGTTGTATCTAAGTTATACCTGCCAGCTGAACAAACAAAAAAAATGATCTAATGGTGTTAGAATGGTGGTAATAGTATATTATGACATTCATCATTTGAACTAATTGTTTGTGATTTATGCTATTGGTTACAGCATAACTGAGATTCTGCATAAATATCCAGAATTTGAGATATAATATAAAGAATTTCTTGAAAGTTGTAAACAAAAAAAAATCTTTCCTTTAGGCACACACAGATATCAAGATTCAGTCAATGCATCTCAACAATGGTGACGAGCAGAATATTCAATTAGGAAAAGTAAATTACATAGACAATTCAGATCATAATTTATTCATACCGCAATGCATGATGGGAGCCATTAATGAGTTGTGATTGGTGGCAACAAGGATTTTTATTGTCACCACGGTTGAGATTCACAGGCTGATTATTGATGTCTGTGTTTCTAAATAAATGCATTTGAAAGTGATTTGATCAGAACAATTTTTATTAAAATATTTCGATTATAAGAAAAATTCAATTGTCATATGCTGTAGAACCACTAAACTGTTGCTATCAAGTTAAACCAGATCATCTGAGTGAATTTCATTTTTCAGATCACAGCATGATTATGTCAAAACATAACCAACACTATCAGATCACACTTGTCTTTGTTCATTTGACTGTAATAAATCAATAAACGCAGACAAATAAAATTTAAACTTGAAGTATAAGGATCAAGAGCCCAACTAAAGCAAACACTGATCGCCATAACGGTGGCTTACAATTTGTGATTTTCTCCTTCAGTGATTCTGCTTGTTAACGTCAGGTGTCTTCAATAATGCTCAATGATCACTAAATTAATCACTTAATTATCTCATTAACTTTAACACTCTTGAGTGTTAATTTAACACTCATATCTGCATCATATCGTCCATCTGAAAGCAGGTGAAGGTGATTTACTACTAATCAAGGAACCGGCTTTACTGATTAGATGCGCATAACAACATCGTACGATTAATCGTGCAGCCCTAACCAGAACCATCTCTCAAACATTGCATTTTAAAGCAGTCAACACAGGGATATGCATTGCCATGAGACACACACACACAGACGCACACAGAGACGTTGAACCTACCGGTACTTTGAGTGGAGGCAGCGCTGTTTGTGGGCTTTTCAACCACTTACGGATATCCATGACGAACTGAAGCGAGTTTCTAAAGGACTAACTTAAATTTGCGTCTGAAATTTTCGCACGTAAAAAAATAAATATGATCTCATGTTTTGTCAATCACGCTTACACACTGCCTCCGAAACTTAATTTCGTCCGTCATAAAAAAAAATCGGATCAGGTTCGATTTCTGCGTTTTTCGCATCTGTAGCAAGCATTTTGAATGGTGTTTTGACAATTCAGAGCCACCGAATCACAAATGCAAAAAAAAAAAGCCTTAAGCCAGCGAAAACTCATCCAGCTTTCAAAATAGCGGGGAAACTGTTGAGCGGCTACACTGACGCTACGTCACGTAGCCTAACTTTCTTTTTAGTAAGGCCGTGATAGGCTGTCTCAGTGTAGATTCCCATCAGTCAAACAAAATCACACAATTGTTTCTTTATATTTGTAATGTTTTAATGATAAAGAATGCAACATTAATGCAACACAAAATTAGCAACCCAGATAGCAACATTGTTTCGGCCCAGATCCGGCCCACATCTGGCACTTGTGGAATGCGGATCTGGCCCACATGCAGCGTGGAATGACGGCCCTTGGGTGGCCCACTCCTGTTTGCCAGATCTGAGCCATAAGCAGGCCATAACAATGCCACATGTCAGCCAAGAGCAAAGAAATAAACTAGAACTGGAACTTATCTGAGCCACAAAATTTGTGCATATTAAATATGGAGTCATCTCATCCTTAATAAACCTGTTAACAAGCAGAATCACTGAAGGAAAGAAGAGAACAGAAGAAGAGATGAGCAGAAACACAAGAACTACAACTGACTTCAGCAGAGCCTTAGATGAAATCAATTGAAGAGAAAAGAAGACATTAAATCTGTGAAGATCTCAGCAGAGGAGGATTAAACAACTCCACAAACAGCATTACCAGCTTCACTTATTACTAACCAGACTGACTTTATTTCTGTCAGACCTCTACAAAAGTTTTATTGAGAATTAACAGAGGTTTAAGTGTTTCATTTGAGGTCACCATAACAGTGATTAGTGTTTCCATTAGTTGGGCTCTTAACTCTTAATGTATCTTGTCTTTATTTGGCTGCTGTGGCAGTGTTTGTCAAACACATTTGCAGCAGCAAAGAAAGCTAAAGTGAAATGAGATCAGGTGATGATGGTTACCTGGTGATGGTTTTATAATCATCATGAAATAGACTTATTCACTGATGTCTTAGGAATTTAACAATTATGTTGTTCCATTAATGTTTTCACATCACAAACCATGTGTTGCTGTAGCATGAGATTAAGGAATATTATAACAATCAGTAAGAAGACTTTAACAAATATGAGCACAAAAAAGCCAGTTTAACATGACAAACACAGACATCATCAATCAGCGTATAAATCTCAACAATGGTGACAATCAAAATTACCTTGCTGCAATGCATGCTGGGTACCAGCATAGTATAAAACATCCAGCATGCATTGCAACATGAATAAATCATGCAGCTGAATTTATGTAAATATTTGTAATGGTCACCATTGTTGAGATTCATACGCTGGTCATTGATATCTGTGTGTGTCAGCAAAAACATTTTTTTTTTGATTTCATGTTTATTAAAGATTTAAACTGACTGTTATAATACTACTAGACCTCATGCTGCCATAACACATAAAATATTAATGGATCAAAACAATTGATAAATCTCAAAAGCATCAGTAAATCAGGCTGTTTCACAATGATTATAAAACCATCACCAGGTAACCATCATCACCTGATCTCATTTCACTTTAGCTTTCTTTGCTGCTGCAAATGTGTTTGAGAAACACACTGTCAAAGCAGCCAAATAAAGACAAAAGATGTAATAAGAGTTAAGAGCCCAACTAATGGAAACACTAATCACTGTTATGGTGACTTCAAATGAAACAGTTAAACCTCTGTTAATTCTCAATAAAACTTCTGTAGACGTCTGACAGAAATAAAGTCAGTCTGGTTAGTAATAAGTGAAGCTGGTAATGCTGTTTGTGGAGTTGTTTAATCCTCCTCTGCTGAGATCTTCACAGATTTAATGTCTTCTTTTCTCTGCAATTGATTTCATCTAAGGCTGTGTCTGAAGTCAGATGTAGTTTTTGTGTTTCTACTCGTCTCTTTTTCTGTTCTCTTCTTTCCTTCAGTGATTCTGCTTGTTAACAGGTTTATTAAGGATGAGATGACTCCATATTTAATATGCACAAATTTTGTGGCTCAGATAAGTTCCAGTTCTGGTTTATTTCTTTGCTCTTGGCTGACATGTGGCATTGTTATGGCCTGCTTGTGGCTCAGATCTGGCAAACAGGAGTGGGCCACTCAAGGGCCGTCATTCCATGCTGCATGTGGGCCAGATCCGCATTCCACAAGTGCCAGATGTGGGCCGGATCTGGGCCGAAACAGTGTTGCTATCTGGGAACTATGATAATATAAAATTAAAATATTTTTTTTAAGAGATCTGTGCCTCAAGTGTGAGGGGGGGCACAAGCATTTTTTGGGGCGGGCCCGGCCCCCTATGGCCCGCCCACAGCGACGGGATAAAGCCGTTCTTTTACATCATCATTTATCCTGTCCTGCTGGGCAGTTTTTATCCGAGTTCACAGACTTTATGTTTATGTCATCTGTTATTAAATTTTAAAAGCTATTAATGGTTGGGGATTTTAACCTGCACTGACGTTGTCAATAACCATGCTGCAAAATATTTCCTTAGTATTACTGATTCACACAATCTAAAGCAAGCATGTTCATGGGCCCACACATGCTGGTGGTCATACATTAGACCTTGTTTTCACACTAGGTTTGGATGTCAATGTGTTTTGTGAGGATATGTTGATTAGTGACCACAAGTGTATCTTTTTTATTCTCTCTGCCTTTGCTGACTCCCCTTGCTGGAAACGTCTGGCACGATTGCGTATTGTTACTCAAACATCTGTCGTGCAATTCATCTCCCGATTTGACTGTGATTTTAATTATCATGGGTACACTCAAAAAAATGATATGTTGGCTTTACTTAACTTTTCTTTGTAAACAGGTTCCACCGGTTCCACATAACTATGTTTCGTTAAACAAACATAATATGTTCATGTAACTTCAACATCATGGAATTTGGTCATTTTAAGCGACCCAATTAAACTCTGAGCTAATGAGTTAATTAAGTGAATAATTGAGTGATGATTGAGCATTATTGAAGACACCTGATGTTAACAAGCAGAATCACTGAAGGAGAAAACCGGACTGTTTAAGTCACCATTATGGAGATAAGTGTGTGTTTTAGTTGGGCTCTTGACCATTAACTCATTAACTTCAGAGTTTGTTTGGCTGCTGTACGTGAGTTATAACAGCCGGATGAACAATGAACAAAGGTGATCTGATGGTGTTGGTTGTGTTTTAACTTAATCATTATTTCACAATCATTTGCCATGAGTTACTGAACTTATATTAAACCCAATTTCTAAGTTTACCTTACGGATTATAGCAGCACTGTTATTGTAGAACATACTATTTTTAGCCTTTTCAATGAAATTTAAATGATCAAATCAATAAATAAAAAAGAAACTTCTTAAAAAATATTTTGTGTAGGCACACACAGACATCAAGAATCAGCCTGTGAATCTCAGCAATGGTGACAAACAGATCATAAGCTCATTATTTATTCATGCAGCAATGCATGATGGGAGCCATGAATGAGTTTTGATTGGTGGCACCCAGAATGCACTGCAACATGCTTTATAATTGTCACCATTGTTGAGATTCACAGGCTGATTCTTGATGTCTGTGTGTGCCTACTCAAGATATATTTTTTAAGAAGTTTCTTTTTTATGTATTGATTTGATCATTTGAATTTCATTAAAAAGGCTCAAAATAGTATGTTCTTCAATGACAGTGCTGCTATAATCCGTAAGGTAAACTTAACTCAGAAATTGGGTTTAATATAAGTTCAGTGACTCAGGTCAAATGATTGTGAAACAATGATTATGTTAAAACACAACCAACACCTTAGATCACCTTTGTTCATTGTTCATCCGGCTGCTATAACTCACGTACAGCAGCCAAACAAAATCTAAAGTTAATGAGTTAATGGTCAAGAGCCCAACTAAAACACACACTTATCTCCATAATGGTGACTTAAACATTCCGGTTTTCTCCTTCAGTGATTCTGCTTGTTAACATCAGGTGTCTTCAATAATGCGCAATCATCACTCAATAAATCACTTAATTAACTCATTAGCTCAGAGTTTAATTGGGTCGCTTAAAATGACCAAATTCCATGTTGTTGAAGTTACATGAACATATTATGTTTGTTTAACGAAACATAGTTATGTGGAACCGGTGGAACCTGTTTACAAAGAAAAGTTAAGTAAAGCCAACATATCATTTTTTTGAGTGTAGTAGTAATGATGTTGAGCTCTTAATGCAGTCTTTTAACAAATTCTGCTCTTCTGTGTGGCTCCTTTAAAGATAAAATCTAAGCCCATCTGTAACACCTCGCCTTGGATGACGGATGATGTGCGTTGTCTAGGGAGGAGGTGCTGTATGACTGAATGCCTGTGGAAATCCACCGGGCTTGAAGTACACCGTTTGTATCTTAATTAACTTATGCAATATTTTAATAATTTAGTTAAAGAATCCAGGTCTGCCTATTTTTTTAATTTAATCTCTTCTTCTAAGAGAAACCCTAAGGTTTTATTTGATAATACCATACATCATATTGTCTCTCCTCCTGATATTGTGACAACAATATGCACTCAAAATGACTGTAATAGGCTGCTGTCATTTTTTATTGATAAGGTAGAGTCTATTTGATCAAATATTCAGCATGAGCCACAATTTCATGTAGACTGCCTTCCTTCAATTAGGTCTCTTACCATTGAGTCTTTCCAACCAATCAGCCTCCATGATCTGATGAACCTGACCAAGAAAATGAAAATGTCCTCTTGTCCACAGGATATAATACCACCCTCATTATTCTCAAAAGCACTTCCTGCCATTGGCCCTAGTATAGTGGCTATTGTCAACTCTTCATTGGCCACAGACTGTGTCCTGTCCTTCTTTAAACATGCCACTATCCAACCTATAATAAAGAAGCCTAATTTGGACCCAACAGTTTTGAAGAACTATTGCCCCATTTCAAAGCTGTCCAAAAGCTGTCCATTGTTGTCCAAAATTCTCGAAAGGGCTGTGGCTAATAAACTTACAGCTGTTTTAGAGAATTTGGAGCTGTATGACAAATTTCAGTCAGGTTTTAAGGAGAGACACTCTACTGAGACCTCCCTGGTGAGAGTCTATAATGACCTTCAGGATGGCTTCAGACATAGGTCTATGCTCACTGTTAGTACTTTTAGACCTCAGTTCTGCCTTCGATATAGTCGACCACCTCTCTACACGTCATTAGTGGATGTGTAGCCTACGGTGGGCGTTGTGTGATTATCTCGGCAATTTAGGACATCGCAAGATTTGTGTCAACATAGAAAACATTTCATCGCTGGAAAGGTTTTTTCGTTTATTGAAATTGTGGTTTATGTCAGCTGAATGTGCAGAATACTTTATAGAAATAAATAAGGCAACTTCTTTTTTTAGCACAATTCACACCCCGCAGTAATTCAGGAGAGAAATCGAATGCTCCATGTGAAACTTCGGTCTTTCGACCTTTAACCATTGTGTCAATTGATGTTGATTAATATGCGCGAGCGCTCGTGTTGTTTGAAGTCGGTGAGAGAGCGCGTGTGCGGCCGGGGCTTGCTCTCCCTCTCTCTGCTCGCTCTTATATGCGCCCTGTCCAGCGCAGCAGTCATTCTATTCTACACCACTCACCGATCAAATAAGGCTTTGGCGGGACAAAAATTCGATTTGGCGACCGGCAATAATAAAAAAAAAAGTCAATGCAGGAAACCTCCTGCATAACTGACTGTGTTTATGAGGATATTCACCGAGACGGGCATTCTGACTTAATTTAGAAAGTTCGTGTCCGTCAAGCTCAGAGAGAAAGAGCACTGAACTTTGTGTCTGCCCGGCTCTGTCTGCGTATACTTCTTGCGCTTGATGTTTAAACTGACAGGACTTAAAAACACATGTAAATGATAAACTTTCACTCTATGATGGTTAAACTTTGCAATTAATCCTTGAATCACAAGCGTTACGGACCAGGAAGCAGCTGACCCGTACGGATCATGAGGCCCTGTCCACACTACTGTGTTTTCGTTTAAAAACTGAGACCTTTTGCTACATTTGCACCTCACGTCCAGACTAAAACGGAAAAAACGAAGACCTAAAATGGAGAAGTTTAGAAACGCTGCGTCTCCGTTTTGCATTTTGAATCTCCGGAGGGCGTTTTAGTGAAGACAGGACAAAACTGAGGACTTTAGAAATGATGACGCAGAGGCTCATGCTCGGCTCTATGATTGGGTGTCATCAGTCATGACGTGTCCTTCCCTGATTCGTCAGCCACCCATCACACGACCCGTCACCGGAAGAAAACATACAAAAACACCGGCACGCGCATGCCCAGTGTTGGTGAAGCGTGATTTTTTTTCCCAAACCACTTCAGCGGAAATCCCGCCCTGCAGCTATTTCTAAAGTTTTCATTGGTCATGTCAATCACTGTACAGATTGCCTACACCCAACCCTGATCCCTAAACCTACCCGTCACTATAACCTAAACCAATGAAATCGGCTGCAGGGCGGGATTTCCGCTGAAGTGGTTTGGGAAAAAAAATCACGCGTTGGTGAATGGTCACGTGATCCGCGTTTTCAGTCGTTTTAATGTGGACAGAGATCAATTCTAATACGCAGATAAAACGCTGGTGTGGACGGAGATCGTAATCGTTTTAATTCTCAGTTTTTAAACGAAAACGCAGTAGTGTGGATGGGGCCTGAGTCACGGATCAACTACGATACCTATGGCACATCTTGCGTTGTGACTATCGTGGATGCGCACATCGCGATATCGATGCTGAAATGATATATCGTGCAGCCCTTGTTTAGAATGCAAGTTTATTTTGAAAAAAGAGCAACAAATCTCTGGCCCATCGTCTTCTTCCTCGTCTAATTTCTGTCGCTCTACATACGTCATCTGGTATAATTGAAACGATTGGCTATGAGCTACGTACAGGCGCATTTGATAGACATTCGTAGCACCCAATAAATCGCTCTGGGCATTCGTAACCACGCCTCAAATATGAGAAAATTAACATGTGGTTCCCACTATAGAGAACCTAAGTCCTTCCCCTCCGCTTCCGGCTCATGGGACCTTATTTCAGAAAAAATATGCATGGTAGTCAATGGCGAGACTTATGTAGCGTCTGGACCAATCAGACACACACTAATTATTCATTATATTTAATGAATGTTCCTGCAAACTCACTCTCCCAACACACGTCTATGAAACTTCCCCCAAATGAAGCTTACACCCTGGCAGAACCCGGTGTCCTGTTACAGGGCACATTGAGACTGATAACAGAGTTTTACGACCTCCAAAGGAATGTGGCCACATGCGCAAGAGAGAGACAATGGAAAGACAAGAACAAACTTTAATACAGACTTTGCTGCATTAATCATAGAACAACTGATCTATAAATGAACATGCATCCAAGAAACTTTGTAAATGATTTACTGTCTTGTGTACTATTATGTATATAATATGGTATGTATTTTATTATACAACCAACTAATTGGTTAATGTTTCAAACTTTGCAAACTATGGTTAACCAAATTCATGTGTGGCACATTTGGTCTCTATAAACTACAAACTTGTCCCCCATTTGTTAATTTACATTACATTTTGCTAACTTTGTGACGTATGGGTATTATAAGAATTGTAAAGATTCTTCTCTTAAACACCCAATGAAATTAGAGATTCAAATGCCTTGCCATAACACAAAGGGTCGTAAAATCTCCCTCCAAAGGGACAACTTCTTATTGGCTCAAACACCTCCAGAGGGTGTGACATCTTCACGCTTTACTCCCTTAGTCCCTAAAAGAAATCCTGATGTAAAGATGATGCTGAACTAGGAGTCCCCCAAGGACCCCCAAGCTTGTGCCAGGCTGCGGCCTTGTCTTTTCATTCACCAAAGATCCTCTGACTCACACTGGTTCTCTCTCATTTACATTTACATTTACATTTATTCATTTAGCAGACGCTTTTATCCAAAGCGACTTACAAATGAGAACCATAGAAGCAGTTAAACTAACAGCAGGACAACAAAATGTAAGTGCTAGAACCCGTACAATTTTTATTTTATTTTTTTATTTTATTTATTTATTTTTTAATAGAAAGGAAGAGAAAGTGTTAGTATTACTGGAAAAAGTGCTGCCGAAAGAGATGCGTCTTCAACTGTTTCTTAAAAATGACTATGGACTCAGCAGCTCTGGTTGAGTTGGGTAGGTCATTCCACCAGCAAGGAACAGTCATGGTAAAGGTCTGAGAAAGAGATCTTGTGCCTCTTTGACGTGGCACCACAAGACGACATTCGCTTGCAGAGCGCAAATTTCTGGATGGGACATAAGTCTGAAGTAATGAGTTTAGGTAAAAGGGAGCAGAGCCAGTTGTTGTTCTGTAAGCAAGCGTCAGTGACTTGAATTTGATGCGAGCTGCAACTGGCAGCCAGTGCAATTTTGTGAGGAGAGGAGTGACGTGTGCTCTCTTCGGCTCGTTAAAGACCACTCTAGCTGCAGCATTTTGGATTAGCTGCAGAGGTTTGATCTCTCATCAAGACCACATCAGCAAAGATCAACTGAAGTCTCAACAAATTGCATCAGGACAGTTTAATTCAAATGGGAGAGACATGCAATATCAAACTTAGTCTCATTATTTGATACATTAAGTATCCTTAACTATAACTTCATGCTTTCCTATATTCTGCTTCTGCTCTTTTTCCCTTGGTAAACTGTATGCATGTATGTATGTGTATGTTAGAGTGGTTTAGTCTAGTCAATAAAGTCTTGTTCATATCACATGTAAAGTTGTCCATGTCTCAAGCTCATATCCGGAGTCACTAATCATACCGATTATGACTTGCTCTTAGTAGTACTAAGTAAGAAAGACATTTCCCCATGCCCCGGAAATGTACATTTCTATTAATCAATTAATAACCAATATTGAGGGTTCACAGGATGAACTGAGCAATTGGTTGTAATGTTAGCTACATCAAGTTAATCAAAGATTAACTGATCCAAATATTCATAATCAATTATAACAACTTATGATTGGTTATTAATATTTTATAGAGCTAATTCGCTACACTTATCTTTTAAGTGAATTCAGGGCACTTAACTGTGCCCTGAATTACACATATGATGTTTGTCAATTTAAAGGAAAGTCAAGAAAGTCGCAGTTTGTCATAAAACAGAAGAGTAACATTTAGTTTTATGTAAAAATCGCTCATTGAACTACATTTCTCGTCTCCCACTACGTCACCAAGCTCGTCTGGTACAAAACACACAGGCATGACGGCGTAACGATGCGATTATAACGGATAGAAAACATGACAGACGTTAGCTTCAGTAAAGTTAGCTTCATTCATTGAGAGAAAAGGTTTGGCGTCACACGCGCCCATTCTGGGTTTGTAGTCTTTGTAATTACGTTATACCTTGTAGTGAACTTATTTCTCCTAAAGTGTAGAAGATTCAGAAGCGAAGACCAGGAGACTCGAGTTTGCAGGTTCTTTATTGAGCACAAAAGCTTGTTCGTTGCTGTGGTCTTCAAAGCTCGCTCGTCTCGAGTCTGACTAAGGGAGCAATTCCCTCACAATTATAACAATCTTAAAAGGGGAGGGACTTACAAAGCATGTGAATGATGTAAACAGGTTTAGGAAACCAGTTCTAGATTGAAACTGTTGCCCTTCCTAATCCACTCAACATAACTATGCATACAGTGTGATTCTAGAACTGGACTAAGAGTTTCAGTTATCTGCTTACAATAGAGGGAAACAGGAATGTCAGGAAGAAGCAATTAAGAGTGTCAGTAATCTGACAAATACAGAAAAACAGGATTTGCCAGATTCATCATTATGCTTATAATTGTGCACTTACAAACTATTCTATTCAAACGCTCTGGGAAAATGTTTTTTTATAAAAACTGAAAGAGTTGTCGGAAGCTCAGTGATGGTGACGTTGAAGTCATGGGACCGTGGTGTAGTTCGTTTATAGCTTACTTTAGCTGGCGACTGCATTTAGGCTTCAAAATTCACAAAAGTTGTGTTCATCTGTGATAATTATCTTCATGGACAAAACATGCAAGTATCCTAAACTTGTGTTGATCACAGAGATAATCCAATTTGGGTTTCGTCGAGGGAACCATTGTGATGCGAACTGCTGGCTGGTCAACAAATCTTTATTTTTAAGTCAAAAGTCAAAGTTAGACAATTGAGTTGAGATGAACGGCCATTCTGGCTATGCTATTGTTTAACTTAATGATTACTATAAAATCATTGAGATATTAGGCCGGATTGTTTCTTGGTTGTCGACTGTTATCTTGTAATGCATTTTACAATATATTCCTGTTTGCAGTCAGTTGCACAATTTCACCACTAGATCTCAGTAAAGTTGCACTGAAGTCTCCATTGCTCACACTGCATTACAAAAGCAGGAACAGTATTTCTATTCATTTATTATTTTGTCCTCGTTTGGAACTATTTACATTGATCTGAATAACGGCAATATATTGACATTTGTAGATCTGCTTCACAGGAGAATTTGACGTTGCAATTAAAACTTAGAAAAGACACCCGTGTCAGTGCTGTAAATTATAATCATGACAAAATATTTGTTTAGTTATTTTCCTGTTTATTAGTGTAAAGCTGCTTTGATAGAATCTTGTATAAAGCTTTATGTAGAAAAACGTGACCTGGCTATTTCAGAAAGCAAAACAACATTTTACCAATTATCAAGCATTTAATCTTCCTTTCTAAAAAAATTACAATGAAATTGTGCAATCACACATTTGTTAGTTTATACAAGGGATCATCAAAATTGGTCAAACTCAAAGTTTTCAGTAATTCTCAGAGACACTGAGCATTTGTTTTTATGAATCAGATGTGTAAACAGCTGTAATCAAGTATTTAGTAAATATGTATATTTTATTCAATATTGTTGTGGATTGGAAATAACCTTTTACACCCATTTACTTCAATAAACAAATGATCATTTAACCTCTGTAACTGAAAAAATATTAATTTTCAACAAATTTAAAAATGTGCATGTGTTGAATTAACTCTTTCAAAAAATATAATACTAAAAAATTATATGATACTGGGCGGTGATTCGAGACACACCAGTGTTTCTCATTGGTCAGATATGATACTATCATGATTTATTTTTTCCTTCATCATGTGTTTAAATGCAGTGCAACGTAATACTTAAGTATTGTGTAATGAATACAAATATATTAACTATAACTTTTTCCATACCTTTTCCCTCCACTTTTTCCATAACTTTTCTAAGCATTATTTTTATTTTTTATTTTAAAATTTTAAAATTCCCTGATATTTGCAGGTTTTACATGACTGGAACTCTGAAAATATATGGATATACTGAGGCAAAAAAATAACATTTTTATATTGTCTTCACCTCAGCAGACACTGACCCTATGAACACAATCATTTTACATTTTTTTTTTTTTAAGATAAATAAACTTTCTAACTACTTGTTATTTATCTGTTGTATAACAGCAAAATGAGAGCGTGAGTGTTGCTGTAGATATCAGTCATGTGATCAGCCATCAGGCATGTGATCAGCTGCAGCCCAATCACAGATCAACAGCACTCTCACTCATGCAATATGAATTAAATATTGGAAACATGATAAGCAGGTTGATCCAGACTTACAGGTGTAACGTTTACTGACTATTGACCGGTAAGATCCTCAGAGAGTCAAACCAACACCAGAAGAATGGAAAGACAGTTTCAGTGAAGGTGGTTGTGAATGTGTGTAGATGTGTGTTAGTTACAGGATCAGAGAATGACACCGTTCCTCTGTCATAGTCCAGATAAACTCTCACACAATCAAACTTCTGTTCAACACGAAAACCAAACCGCACATCCAGTCCACAATGCACACTCCAGACATCAGTGTTATAGAAATTACGTCCCTTCCTCTGGTTTGATGCTGTAGTTACTCCAAGACTCCACCATTCACTCTCTTTCATCTCCACATCCCAGCAGTGTATTCCTGAGTTAAAACCCTCTGAACCCAGAACACACGAATACTCATCAAATCTCTCTGGATTATCAGGAAGTGGTTGTTTGTTCCCGCTGTTTCTCACACTGGTCAGATCATCAGACAGGGCGAGATGTGGATGAGCCGTGTTTGGATCCAGAATCACAGGAGCTGATGAGACACAATCAACAGATGCTTTTATTCTGATGTTCATATAATGATCAAGAGTGAAACTGTACACAGATTATTATGACACTCGTCCTATTGATCAAACACATCAGACATTTTTCTATGATCACCATCAGTGTTTTTAATGTCACACTCATTTTTAGGCCCTGTTTACACGAGAAAGCTCGCGGGTGAAAACGTAAAAATATTTTATCAGATGTGCCTTTCGTTTACACGGTGACGGGCATTTTTGGGGCTTAAAAACGCAAAAAAGTGAAACCACCCTCCAGAGTGGAAATCTTAAAAACACTCCACTGTCGCGTTTCCGTCTAAAGGGTAAAAACGCAAATCTGCTCACGGTGGCTCTCGTCGCGTACGCGTTTACGTCACATGTATGCGCCAGTACAGGATAATAACAACCAACATGTCGGATTATTTCCATACGTCGGAACTTCAAGTTTCCCTAGCAGCTCTGATAAACGTACAAGAGTCTTTTCAACAGTTGTAAATATTCTCAGATATTGGTGTTGTTGTTGTGTGGCAGTGCTTCACATTGCCACCTAGCCGCCTGGAGTGCATACTACATCCAATTTCACACACTTTTGTGTCACCACAATGCACACAGATTTCCTGCCCATAATGCTTGTCGAAACACAGAATAAAAAGTGATAACGCAACGCCACTTTTGCGTTTTCTCTTCACATAGTTTCCGTGTAAACATAGCCTTATTATCAGTGTTTAATGGCATTGTTACACTTTTAAGAAGAATGCGATGTCACTTCCTGGGGCAACACATTTATTTCTGTTCAAAAGACATGAAAAACACAGGTCAAACAAGGAGCACTTTTCATTGCATGTACACCGCACTTCATGTATTGAATGCTACTTCTATTCTATTAGTCAGCTACTGATGCATAGTGTAACGCTTGGGTGCCCCCTGCTGACGAACCTGAGTTTAACCAGAATGCTTTCACTCAGAACACAGTGCAATCCAGTAATATAAATAAATGTCACAATAATTTTTATCTAAATACTCAGTGCTACACTCTCCTCCACAAAATTAAATGTCTCCTGACATTTCCGGGAACAAGTAAAACATTTCTTTAGAACACCTCAGCCATCCAAGGCCTACAGTAACCCTTAGTCTGTGTTACCTGACTCTTTTACCTTACAGTTTCTTTTTACCAAGGACGGTTGACCCAATGTATCATAACTCAGTACAACATGCTGATATCTCAGTCTCTGGGGTCGCTGTCTTACCGCCTGTCGCTCTCCTTGCGTCAGTACCAGAGGGTCTGCCTCTGATTCACCATTATCAGGCCTGTCAGTCCTCAAGTCAGGTCTCTTAGGTTGTAGTGGCACATTCTCTTCGCTATGCTGAGAACTCTGTTGAGACTGGAAAAGGCTCTGCCAGAGGATTCAGTGAAGTCTTTCTCTGCTGTCTTCCCCTGCCAGGTCTGAGATTCCACTGGTAGGTGCCACTGTGTTCGTCGTGGCTTGGTTCTTTCCTTTGGAGAACTCTGGGAGTCTTTCCATTGCCGGCGAACCTCTGCCGGTGGCTGATCGAGGGGTAGGAAATCACAGGGCAGCAGCAGATTTCTGTTAACCACTCTTTCAGTAATAAATCACTAATAAAAATCAGTACAAATACAATAGGTTTTCAGCACTTCGTGCTTGAACACCTAAAAATCAGGAACCTTTTTGATGGTTATAGTGCCACCTTTTGTCCATTCTTCATGAAACTTTGCATGCTTCTTCACCATGTTATGACACATGTGCCCATCAATTTTGGTGAAGTTTTGACTTTTCCTTTAGGATTTATAGGCTTTTGACTGCATTTTGCCATGGACCATTTCATGACCCTGTTATGGCCAAGCAAATGCACAATTTCAACTTTTTCTCGATAATTATTGATTCTCAGACTCCAGAGAACATTTTTGCACCAGTTTGTTTCCGATCGGGCGAAAATCCAGGGACTAGTTTGCAAAAGTAGGTTTTGGACAAAATTGGCCATAAGAATTTTGTCCCTTCCTTTACCATTTTCTGGACTGATTTCATAAACAGGACTACCATCAGCTTTCCTCTCCTTCACCTTGTACACCTGACCCTCCCAGTAGGACTGAATCTTTCCAGGCCCCCCTCTGGGAGTGAGGTTTCTGAGAAGAACTCTATCACCTGGGTGGAGGTCTCTCCCTTGCACTCTCCTGTCGTAGAGGACTTTTCCCCGAACTGCTCCTTTGACAGTTGTTTTAGCTGCAATCTTGTATGCCTCTTGCATTCTTGTCTTCCAATGACTCACATTCTTCTTATGCTGTCCATCGATTTCGAAGATGACGTCACTTCTAGGATGCATTGTTGGAGTGTTGATGCAACCGCTGATGACGGCGGTGCCATTGAAGGTGACTGTGAAGCCCGAATCCGAGAGCCACATGTCCTGCTGCAGTAAGGACATGTGAATGCTGAGTCTGGGTATGAATATAGTTGTGACTGTGCGCGTTGAAGTCTGCGCTGATGTAGCTCGGTTCTATGTTGAGCGCGCTTTAATTCGATCTGTTGGACCCCCAGATCACATGCAGAACTCCATACCTGACGTTTGGCAGCTTTTGTTTCCAGAACTCCAGGGCTGATGCCACAGCTTTTCAGGGTCTCCTTTACCCCTTTTCCACCAAGGCAGAGCTGGTGCTGGTTCGGAGCCAGAGCCTAGTTTCAATTCGGTTCTTTGTTTTTCCACACGCAAAGCACCAGCTCCGAACCAGGGAAAGTGGTTGCGTCAGGGGCTGGGGGCGGGATTACCGTGACCAACAAGACGAATAGAAACTTGTGACCGCCATTTTTAAATAGCAGCTAGTCGAGCTAATAGCAGCTTGATTATAATATCCGTCTATGTAAGTTACGGCGAGCTACACGAACGCGTTGGATTCCGATGTATTTTTGCAAACCCATGAGCATCCATAGTAGCGCAACATTATTGTTAGCATTAACATTATTATTGTTATAACATTAACGTTAGCGCAACAACGTTATTGTTGATGGCTCGTTCGAGATGCATCGGAGCGGCGCGGACCGATCGGAGCTGCGGGAGTGTTTGGAGATCATACGACTCCTTGTGCTTTTGGATCGCTTTCGCAGTGCTTTGATGTCATGCGGCGATCGATCTGCGAGAAGCCGATGCATCTCGAATAAGCCTGGCGTGTTTGTGTTTGGCGCTACCGCACTAGCGTTGCTGGGCAACATGAGATGTATGCAGTGACGTAAGATCTGGCTCTGTTGTGGCTCTCTAGCCGGTGGAAAGGCAAACCGGGTCTTAGTAAGCTTGTCAGTCGAACCAACTCCGAACCAGCTCTGGCTCTGGCTCTGAACCAGCACCCGGTTCTTGTTGGTGGAAAAGGGGTACTTGAGATGATCCTTGTATCGACGCTTCTGACCCCCAGGTCTCCTGTTGGCTGCATATATCTGTCCAAGACTGAACAACAGATCAATGGGCAGGCGAGGAGAACATCCAAAGGACGCGTAACCCGTTGCCTCATTATTTGTACTGTTGTATGCGTGGACAACTTAAGCGAGGGACTCCTTCCAATTCTCCTTCTCCTTGTTCTCCAAGGTGCGCAGCATGGACAACAGGGTATGGTTAAACCTTTCCACCTGCCCGTTACCCTGGGGGTGGTATGGTGTTGTGTGCGAGCCCTGGATGCCAGAGAATTTCTTCAAGCCAGTGTTAATTTTGTTGACGAAAATAATGACGAAAATTATTCGTCAACTACATTTTTTCACGGACGAAACCGAGACGATAACTAAATAAAAAACAGTTTTAAATGACGACAACTATGACGAATGTGTATTGACATTTTCGTCACCAAATAAAAAATAGACGGAAATGTTAGGGAGGGACGATTGGGGGAGAGATCCATTCAGAACGGATTTGCGTTTGTGGTAGATGTGCACATTTGAATTGTAACGTGCTGATCTACCCGGCGGGACAGGAGTTGGCATGCGCTTGATGCACGTCTCATAAATCGTTAAAAAATTTTAACGTCTGGGAGAAAGAGAAGAGCAGACATATGGATAGATCTGAATAAGAGTGACGACGAGAAAGAGAGCTTTATAACACACACACAACCGACGCAAAGCGTGCAGCCCTGTACATAGACAGCTATACAGTGCGCAAGGACTGAACTGAGCTCTCTTTCGCGTCTGAATGGACAAATACACAAAACATTATGTCTAAATGTCCGTTTTGGAGAGTATTCGCGTAAACACAGTCGGTTATGTCTTTACAGAACATACAGTTGTGAGAATATCGGACGTGCATCAGTGCAATTGGATCTGCACACTCGGCCTTAAAGTGACAGTGCGTAATAAAGCTAATGCCGTCTGTACACTTAATATTAATCAAACAACAAAATAAAAAGAGAAAAGCATTCACTGCTCTTTAATAGCTTTAATAAGGATTAATTATATTTAATTTATACAAATAAATATGTCTGCTTGAAAGAATAAAGAATGATATGTCAATTAAAGAGTACATAATCATTTATTGAAGAAAAAAAAGAGACTGTTCTACTTTAGAAGTGTTTTTATTTAATTTTAAGATATTATTATGTCACAGTGCTAAATCTGTGTCTGTATTGCATGTTCAAACTTTTTAAATTATTCATATTACAGGTTAATATATGTTTTCTACAGGAATATATAATGGGTTTGGAAATTTTAGAAAAATTCTAAATGAATGCATTACAATTTAACTAAACCCATTATATTTTAGTCGACTAAATCTACTGTAGATTTAGTCGACTAAATTCTTATTGTATTTCGTCGACTAAAACTAGACTAAAACTAAAACAATTCAGATGACTAAAATATGACTAAAACTAAATGGCATTTTAGTCAAAAGACTATGACTAAAACTAAATCAAAATTTGCTGTCAAAATTAACACTGCTTCAAGCTGGCCATCAGTCTGTTCTCAAACTCTTTGCCCATATTGTGATGTAGTCTGCTTGGGAAACCTAACTTAAGTGCAAAGTCATTGAAAATGAACAACAATCAGTCTGGTTTCAAAAGTGGACACTCAACTGAGACTGCGCTGCTCTCTGTAATTGAAGCTCTGAGACTGCCAAGAGCAGCTTCCAAATCCTCAGTTCTCATCCTGCTGGATCTGTCTGCTCCCTTTGACAGTTAACCACCAGATCCTACTGTCAATCCTAAAGATGAAGGGCATCTCGTGCTGTGTGAAAAGGGAAAAACATCCAGTATGTGGCAGTCCTGTGGGCGAAAATGCCTTGTTGATGCTAGAGGTCAGAGGAGAATGGGCCGACTAATTCAAGCTGATAGAAGAGCAACTTTGACTGAAATAACCACTCGTTACAACCGAGGAAGGCAGCAAAGCATTTGTGGAGCCACAACACGCACAACCTTGAGGTGGATGGGCTACAACAGCAGAAGACCCCACCAGGTACCACTCATTTCCACTACAAATAGGAAAAAGAGGCTACAATTTGCAAGAGCTCACCAAAATTGGACAGTTGAAGACTGTAAAAATGTTGCCTGGTCTGATGAGTCTCGATTTCTGTTGAGACATTCAGAATTTGGCGTAAACAAAATGAGAACATGGATCCATCATGCCTTGTTACCACTGTGCAGGCTGGTGGTGGTGGTGTAATAGTGTGGGGGATGTTTTCTTGGCACACTTTATGCCCCTTAGTGTCAATTGGGCCCTGGATGTGCATCCACAAATCTCCATCAACTGCAAGATGCTATCCTATCGATATGGGCCAACATTTCTAAAGAATGCTTTCAGCACCTTGTTGAATCAATGCCACGTAGAATTAAGGCAGTTCTGAAGGCGAAAGGGGGTCAAACACAGTATTAGTATGGTGTTCCTAATAATCCTTTAGGTGAGTGTATATATTACAGTAAAGTATGATGAATATGTTAGTATATAGTATTTTATAAACAAACATTTAGGGTAAAATGTAAAACTGTCCACGTATGTGGACGTCATGCAACAGTTGAGTCAGATTGCATAAAGTCTGATTTTGTAAAAAGGAAAAGGGATTTCAATTTTAGCATCATATTAAAGTAATAAAAATTATCTTAAAAAAATCTAGATAATGTTTTCCATAATCCATGCATGAAAGGGGACAAATACATGAATCATCAAGAGGTAAATCTAACAATATGTTTTATAATATAAATGTGATTTTTAAGATAATTATTTTTTAAAAAATCATTCTTCTTAAGTTAAATTTTTAGAACAATCTTTAAAAAACAGATTAAAGTTCTTCTCAATGTTGTGAATCTGGCTGCAGCTTTCTGATGAGATTATAAAATTAATAATTTTCTTAATTTGAGAGAATGTCAATCAATAGTTCCTCTGGTAACACATTATACTGGAAACTTTTTGAGGATCTTGAAATACATATTAAAGTTCTTGAGTTCACAATATTATATTTGAGCTTGGGTGTTTCAGTCTGAAGAATCATAAATAAAGCCTCAATCTTTTCACTTTTACTCTGTTGAGTTTGTTCTGGACTTGAGTAGATGAAGAAAAGAGAAACATTCTCAAAAAATAGTTGATAATATTCATTACCAGACCTAGTATGATCTTCACTTCCTAAAAACTGAAATAATCTAGTGCTTTTGTGTCATGATAATCTAGTGCTTTTGTGTCATGATAATCTAGTGCTTTTGTGTCATGAAAAACCCATGCATGATTTCCAGTGTGTAACAGCACAGATCTTCTCCAGACTCACTGTTTTGGACGATGTCCTGCATCTTCTTCCAGACTCTGAACGGCAGGTTGCCCAAGTATCGTGACACATGAATCAAAGCTCCAGAAAGCATCTGTGGATTCGGCTGTGAGATCTGGACTCTGGAGGAACATTCAGGAGTCAGAACTGCAGTGGATCAGAACCAGAGAGACCAGAGACACCAGCAGATCACTCACCTTTCCATTGAGACTGGAAACTTCTGCAGAACAAACACACCATTTATCATCAAGAACTCAATCAATCTATCAATCAATCAATCAATGATGTGAAATCAGACCTTCAGAAAGCAGACGTCGTTGGCTTTCATCATCTCCTCCATGTCTTTGATTGTGTGTGAAAGATCTGAGATGTGTGTGTTCATCTCCTCCAGCTTCTCCTTCATCATCTGCTTCTTCTGCTCCTCTTCCTCCCTCAGTGCAGTGATTGTAGCTGCTTCTTCATATCTGAGAAACTGATCTCAAACTGCTGTTTAATCTGACGCTCTGTGTGCTCAGCTTGAGACTGAAATCACACCACATTCACTTCAATCAGTGTGTGTGTGTGTGTGTTCCAGTCAATAAAGGAACGTTTAATTATGCCAGACAAATCAGCTGTTCTAATTAAATGTGTGAAAAAGTCAAAAGAATCAATCCTAACCTTGATGTGTTGAACTGTTTTCTCAAACTCTCCTTTAATGTTTTTATTGTGTTGAAGTTTCTCAAGTAAGGACTTCAGTGGTGTATTGAGCTCCTCCTGGAATTCAAAGTGAAAATCTATAAGATACCAGAGAGTTCTGTAATATGATTACAGATAGATTTTTATGTAATACGTAAGCTTAAAAGGGATGGTTCACCCAAAAATGTAAATTCTGTCATTACCTTTTTTTCAGGAGACCCCTATTTTAACATTCAAAAACAAACAAAATGTGGTCTGAGTTTCACAAACAAAACACTACAGGCCCTATCATACACTCGGCGCAATGCACAGCACGTTTGAGCTTCAGCAAGAACCAATGAGGTTCGTCCTCATGTGTTACGCAACATGTTTGAGCTTCAGCAAGAGGTTTATTCTCTTGAATAAAAGTCTAAATTAAATTGTACTCAGTTACTAACATAACCTCGGTTCCCTGAGAGATAAGGGAATGAGTATTGCGTGGCTATACGCTATGGGAAAACTCATTTTCTCGAGAATATTGAAGCCTTTATTTTAAAACCCAGTGCAACTGCACAGCAAGCATAGTGCAGGCTGTCTAAGCATGCTGATTGGCTGGGCTGTAGCAACTGCATGAACCTATGGCGAAGCAGCGAGGACACGTAAACCTATCAGGGCACTTCCCACCTTGCATGCTATATAAGCATCCCATTTCGCCATAGGAATCAGGCTAAATCGACTGAAGCAACAGCACCTGGACGTGCAGCGTAATAGCATGGACAGCTACGCAATACTCGTTCCCTTATCTCTCAGGGAACCGAGGTTACGTTAGTTGCTCCACCACAGCATGAAAACGTGGGGTCTGCGAGCGAATTGGAGCGAGTCACCTCGTTTTATTGTGCTCAATACACATTGTGACAAGTCGGGATGGCTTCCCAGGCCTAGCCCCTGTGACTAGGGGTTGAATGAAATGGCCGCCCAGGTGTTTGGAAGAGGAAATTTGCTCTTTGGTCAATGTTAAAACGGAGTTTGTTTGCAGGGGTGCGTAAATTGAAACGGCCTGTTGTTTGCAATCAAAACATCTCCATCCGCCTGAACTGAAGAGGGGGGTGGAAGAAACACGAGAGTTATTTTCAGGGGAGGTCAGGGTGCAGTGAGACCTGGCCCCATTTTCTTCCTTTCTGCTGGATTAGGACAGCTTCTGAGGCTCCGGGTCCAGCGTAAGTTTAGGCCGGGGACCCTGGCGCTTTGGAAAGGGGAAGTGCTTGCAGTCACTGTCTCCTGACGCCCCCAATGTAATCCTGGGAGATTTTAATAATTGCTCACAGAATTGTTTTTTTTAAAGGCTTTTATAAATATATATCTTGCCCTACCAGAAATGGCAAGAGACTTGATCAATGTTATGGTTCAATTAAAGGGCATAAATCCATACCGCTCCCTCCACTAGGTACAGCAGACCATAATTGTGTACTTATTTCTGCTTATCGCACATGTTTACAGAGGGGAAACGTTCTCACCAAAAGGGTGAAGCTCTTGTCTGAGGTTGCTGTACAAGAACTGCAAGGCTGCCTGGACTGAGTGTGGGAGGAGTTCATTACATCATCTAGGGACCTGGATGAGCTCACAGATGTTGTCAGTTCCTGGATCTCATACTGTGAAGATACTGTAATTCTACTAAACCCGGGGTAGCAAACATCTTAAAATCCTGTTAAATAAGAAAAAACATGCTTTTAAACAGGGCAGTGTCACTGAACTGTAGCGAATTAGCTCTATGGAATATTAATAACCAATCATAACTTGTTATAATTGATTATGAATAATTGGATAATCGGATTAACTTGAGGTAGCTACATTAAAGGTTGTATCAGTCATTTCAGGCCCAAAAAAGGCAGAAACATAAATTATCACATTCATCTAATCTTTTCTAACGATCCGCTTGCTGCCCGCCCCATACCGACACCGACAGGGGCGGGTGTTGTGAGGTTTTGAGCTCGTTCTCGACTGGACGCGAAGTCAAAGCAACACCCGCCCCTATAAAACAATCAGGGATCTGTTCATTTGAAACTTAGGTAGCTTTCTCAGACAGAAGAGACGTTGCTGACTTTTCTTACTCAGCATGTCTGTGTTTAGTCAACTTTAGGTCAACTTGTTATCAATGATGATTCCCAGATACTTGTACGACCCTGTTTTATTCACCTAAATAGTGTTTTAGACGGCAAGCTGTAGTCTCGCGCTGAAGTCTCGCTCCTCCCACCTGGACTCGCGTGGGACCTCAGTTGTAGCCGGGAAAGGTAAATAGTGTCCAGGTGGGAGGAGCGAGACTTCAGCGCGAGACTACAGCTTGCCGTCTAAAACACTATTTAGGTGAATTTAAACCATGGCTAAGTTGCTAAATGCATCTTGTTCACAGGTAAGGCCCCTGTTCACGTTGGACAGACATTTTAATTGCATTTTGTGTCTATTAAGAGGCACATAAACGTTCTTTATGTATATGCCCCCATAGCTGCCGTTTTAGCTGAGTGGGAGCTCTGGGCATTCGCGTTCGTTTATTTTCTATAGACAGTGCTCACAAAGGTCTAACGATCAAGATTAACTTAAAAATAGCCCGGAGTTCTCCTTTAAAGCGTGAAGATGTTACACCCTCTGGAGGTGTTTGAGCCAATAAGAAGAGTTCCCTTTGGAGGGAGATTTTACGACCCTCTGTGTTACAGCAAGGCATTTGAATCTGTAATTTCATTGGGTGTTAAAAAGAAGAATCTTCACAATTCTTATAATACTAATGTGTCACAAAGTTAGCAAAACGTAATGTAAATTAACAAATGGGGAACGAAGATTGGAGTTTATAGAGACCAAACTTGCCACACATGAATTTGGTTAACCATAGTTTGCAAAGTTTGAAATATTATCCCATTAGAGTTTTCGAGAAAACATAGACCAAACCACACAAAAGGAAAATCATGAGATGGGGAAATTAGATACATGTTTATACAATTCTCAAGTGGATATATAATAGAATATATATAATTAACAGGATTCATTTCTCCTCCTTAGTTAGAATTCAGAGAGAGCCAGCACTCTCTGAACATTCTTTTGGAGGTCGTAAAAGTTATCAGTCTGTAACAAGACACCAGGTTCTGACAGTGATGTTAGTTTTGGGGAGAGTGAGTTTTCTGGATTATTCACTAAATATAATGAATAGTTAGTGCGTGTCTGATTGGTCCAGACGCTACAGAACTTAACTCTTTACAAAAATAGATCAAACGGGAAATATAAAGGTGCAAACTGGGTTACAAAGATAAAGTAGAAAGACAACTAAGTAATAATAATTTACAGGACACCACCATAACTCTGCCCAACCTCATATACAAGCACTTAGAGGGTAACAAACTTCATGTCAGACTTCTGTTTGTGGATTTCTTGTCTGCCTTCAACACCATCCAGCCCCATTTATTGGTGCAGAAGCTCATAGAAAATTTCGGGTTGGACTGCATTTTGGACTTTCTCACTAACAGGACAAAGAGAGTGAGAGTAAATGGACATCTTTCTGGAATATCAGTTAAATCAACCTGCTCCCCTCAAGGCTGTGTTCTCTCTCCTCTTTTATACATTATGTACACTAACGACTGCCGTAGTGAACTGACCAGTAACTATATCGTAAAGTTTGCAGATGACACAGTCATAGTAAGTTTAATGGACAGTCCACTGAAACATCTCACGGCCCTGTAATACCATATTTTCTAAACTGGTGCAAAGAAGCCTTTCTAGACTTAAATGTTACAAAGACAAAGGACATGTGCATTGACGATTATAGATGGAAAAGAGGTTGAAATTGTTGAGTCGTACAAGTATCTGGGAATCATCATTGATAACAAGTTGACCTAAAGTTGACTAAACACAGACATGCTGAGTAAGAAAAGTCAGCAACATCTCTTCTGTCTGAGAAAGCTAGCTAAGTTTCAAATGAACAGATCCCTGATTGTTTTATAAATCTTTTATTGAGTCCGTCTTTACTTTTTCATCTATTTGCTGGTATGCTTTTAAGAAAAACACATTAGCAATGGTAAATAAAGTTAGCAGCAAAATCATCGGGATTCAGCAGATAAAACTAACTGAACTGTACAATAGACATGTACTTAAAAAGGCTGAATCCATCATGTCTGATATAAAGGCTGGTTTAAAGCTCTGTCTGGTTTCAGTCGCTGGGTGGGGCTGAGAGACCGGTGGCGCTGGTTTGCCTGGCTGTTGGGTCAGTGCGTTCTTGGGGCGACCTGAAGCCGAGCTGGAGCGCTTGGGAAGTAAGTGTCACATGGCCTGCTGTGCTTCAGTGAAACGCTCAGCAAAACCCTTTACCGATGGGCAAAAGTGACCAGAGGTGGAAACCAGAGAGTCCAGGAAAGCAGTTCTGTCCCATTCATCCTCTGACCCCGCCATTTCAGCCGCGAGTGCAGAGCGGAGAGCGGCATGTTCTTGCAGTGAAAAAAGCCGACCTGAGTGAGTGCAGTTTCGGCATGTTAAGCGCAGACGGAGGAAGCACACTCACTGTACTGTGCCCATCAGAAACAGACCGGGAGCGGCATTGGAAACAACGCCGTTTTGCTCTTTTGTGAAAAGGCTTGTAAAAGGGCCACAGGGAAACGGCAAACAGCTTTAACGGCGTCGAGTTCAGGAAGCTGATCAGGAGGCCGCCGGTCACTGAGCTGCTGTTGCAGGTCGCTGCGTTCTGCTTCTGGGCTTTTCAACGGTGAGAGAGGCTTTGTCCGGAGAAGTCAACGAAGAGATGTATCATTCTCTGAAGGAGATTAAATCTGATTCCATGGTGAAATGGGCCGCTTATATAGTCAGCAGCCATGCCCATTCTGGGGCACTTCGACACGCGCAAGGCGGGAAGCGCCCTGATAGGTTTGCGCATCCTCGCTGCTTCGCCATAGGTTCATGCAGTTGCCGCAGGCCAGACAATCAGCGCACTTAAGACAGCCTGCCCTGCACTATGCTTGCTGTGCAGGTGCACTGCGTTTTAAAATAAAGGCTTCAATAATCTCGAGAAAAGGAGTTTTCCCATAGCATATAGCCACGGAAAAGTGAACCGTTCTCGAAAGGGAGAACAGCTTTGGAACGACATGAGGGTGAGTTATTAATGACAGATTTTTTTGGGGGGGGGGGTGAACTATCCCTTTAAGTGTTTATCCTCATATTAAAATCTGTCTTACCTTATATGATGACACCACTTCACCGATGGGTCTGAATTTATGATTGTCGTGTTTCCGTGAATTAATACACACTAAACACACAGGCTGTTTGTCCTCCAGACAGAAGAGTTTGAGTTTCTCACTGTGTAAACTGCAGATCTCCTCAGATCCTGATGAACGCCTCTCATCTCTCTCCCTCAGGAACGACTCACACAAGTTTTTTAACACAAGATTATTTGAAGGCTCATGTCTTGACAACCTCCTGCAGACAGGACACTCCTGAGTTTCCTTGATTCTCCAGAACTGTTGAAGACACTCTTTACAGAAACTATGACTACATGACAGAAGAACAGGAGCCTTGAAGATTTCTTGACAAACGGGACAAGAAAAATCTTCTTCAGATAGTGAAGCCATTTTCTCTGTTTGAGTTCCAGTAATCTGAGCTTACTTTTACTCTCTTAATCAATTTTTCAAAATGAATTAACCACAACACAAAGATCTATCAGCCTATCTATTCAGAAACGTTTCTAATCGTATGACAGGAGAAACAAGTCAGTCTCTTCCTGGTCAGTGTTGTAAGTGTGGAGTTCCTGATCACGTGGGTCTGTTTTATAATCTTTCCCTCTCACACCATGGTCTCAAAACTTCACCTTTGTCACTCTGAGCAATTGCTATGTCTGAGGTAAAACACGCACCCCTCATTAGCATACTGATGATTAAATGTAGCCTATAAATAAATGTGGAAATAATGTATATAAATGCAGAAATGAAAATATAAATGGTTCGAGAGAATAATACCATTATACGTTACTGAGGAAATAAAAGTATAAATAACTTTTCTACATTCCTTTGTATATTTATTATTTTAGCAGTTATGACACCCAGGGGCGGATTAAGGTTGCCTAGGTGCCCCTAGGCTGCTCTTTGTGCGAGGTTAAACAGTGATTAGATAACGTTTTTAATTTAAAGTTCACAATTGGTCTGGAGGCCCATCCAAACTGGAATCCCGGCGCCGTGCTATGTCTGATTCACGCTAAAAAAAAAAAAAAAAAAATCTGGCCAATCCGAGGGCCCCTGAACACGTGGGGCCCCAAGGTTGCAGCCTATGTAAGCCTGTGCATTATTGACACCCTATAGAGTTAAGCTCCAACCCAAAAATCAACACACCTGAACCAGCAAATCAAAGTCTTCAGATTAACTCAAAATCTTCAGTGGCGCTCCAGGACCGAAGCCACCCACCCCTGACATAATGATAATAATAAAAGACTCAAGACACTTTGTGTTATATTGAACTTTATTTGTAGGGGAGTGTGTTTGAAGTTCAGAGTTTCTCCAGCATCTGTCATGAATAATTCTTTATCAAAATTATTAATTCACATGTTTAAGTTCTGCTTAATGGTGTCGATCGATCTTCAGTGTTTTGAGACTCGAGCATCACTTAGAGACACCAAACCAGTTTCTGTCTTTCCATCTGTTCTGCATCATCCTGCAGATCAACAGAAATGAATGCATGAAATATTCTACAGTGAGGATATGAAATCTAGAAGCATGAAACGTTGCACTGAAGCTCTATAATGAAACTGTAGCAGGATCTGAAGCATCTCAGCTCTCATGAGGACAGAGAGAAGAGGACAGAGACCCTGCAGTGCTGTCGCACACATCCTACACCCCACAATGCACAGAAAGCAGCGCAGGGCTCTAGTGTGTGCACAAACCAACGCTTTAAGGGTTAAAACACATGCTAATCACGTCACTATGCGGATATCATGGTGTCTATTAACATTCAATGCAAGTAAAAGGATTTTATAAAGTTCATAAAAAGCAAAGAAATTGCACTCTTAAAATCAGAAGTTAGATAAAGTCTGAAAGGAGAAAGACTTTCGTTTCATAATATATGATCATACTATAGGCTGTTATTCATTGTCCTCACTGACCCTCGTGGAAAACACGTGGTAACTGCGCTCGTATTGCGTAACACCAAACGGTTCTGACTCTGAAAGGTTTTAAGATTGCACAGTATATTTTCTTGGTGAAACAACATCATTCATATAATCTGAATACCTTAAATTAATTGCTTTTGTCGAGAAAATCCAACGCTGTGTGTGGTTCCTGTCCTGCGTCTGTTCAGTCTCGCTGTTCCTTTGAAATGAATGTCGATCGAAGAGACATGCGCATAAAAGCTGAGCTCATTAATATTAATTACGTGACGTTCACCCAGTAGGAAGGCGCGTGAAAGGCGGGTGTTGGCATTCTAAATTTAAGTGTGCATTCACTCGAATGGAAATATGCATGCATGGTTGCTGCCTAAAAATATTAACTATCAAATAAGTGAGAGAAGTACATTTTAAAATACTTCATCTGGTGTACCCTGTTTAAAACTATTTTTCTTAGGTTTCGTACTGATGTAGGCCTATGTTAAATTTGATTTATGTGGGACTGAGAAAGAAAATTTTGTCCACTATTATTATTTTTTTACATTGCATTCATAGCTAAACGTTTTGTGTAGATTTGGAATGTTTTTTCTTTGTAAATCCTTAGGGATGAAAGTTTACTTTTCTGAAAAATTTTTCTTTTTTTAATAGACAAAGATTACAACCAAATATGGCCTTTATTGTTAATCTTTGTTTGATTATGGAAAAATACATAAAATGGGCTAAAGGAAACCCCAACTTCTTGTTATTTTTGTTATTTCAGATAGATCTTTTTTTAGAGTCAAGTCAAGTCACCTTTACTTAAATAGCGCTTTTTACAATACAGATTCTATCAGCTTTACAGTGATAACATGACGTAATACAGCAGTTTATTTTCTAGAAAAAAATTGCGTCATCGTCCACCTTACGGCAGATCAATAATAATGTTGAATATTAAATGTCTCCAACTGCAAGCCAAAAGCTAAGGCAACATTTAGAGGTCTAGATATATTTAGATATAAACGACACTATATTTTCTTTTCCTATTTGTTGTAGTCTAGATATTTGTTTAATATGTTTACACTAAATGTTGGATTACATGTTTATTATTTGTATGTGATTGGCATTCAATTAAATATAAAAGGCGGGCGTTGGTAGTTTTGGGTGTTGGTTAGCTCGCGATTTTTTATCTTCAAAGTGCTTTATGTCATTTTACACATAGCTAACATTCCCAACGGATCAATCCCAAAAAAACAAATGAGAAAAAACGCCAGTATGGCAATAAAAGAGACAAACACTTGTTATTAAAACAAAATATATATTTTTGAGACGCTCTTTGTACATTTTTAGAATATAGTTTTCACTGAAATGTTTGGAGAAGCATTCCAGTATCTCAAACAGTAGGTCATGGGTTTGATAGTGAATGCATGAACTGACCAAATATATACATTTGGATAAAAGTGTCTGACAAATGCATGTAAGTGTGATTTTTTTAACGTTTGATTTTTCCTAAATCTTGAATGAAAAAATCTTAAATGTCTTGTGTGTGTGTAATTACATGATAAATATACCATTAAACATATCACCCATCAGTGAAAAAGAAGGAAAGCGAGGAATGTGTTCTGAAGATCATCCAGTGGAATTTGCAGCAACACAAACTCATAATCTGTTCGTTATTTAAAGCAAAATAAAATGTGAAAATTGTATATTACCCATCTCTATAGCATTAAAATACATTGCATATGCTGCATGATTGGGTTGTTTTGGGACTTTTATTTTGACAGCGCGCGACAAGAGTGAAAAAGAAAAAGAAGGAAAGTGAGGAATCTGTGCTAAACAGTGGGACTGACAGTGTTTTATTTCAACAAAAACTCCTTATGAATCATGAATGTTTTCGTTCTTTAGGACTAATGCAAAATAAAAAAGTGATAATTTTAAATTGCTCTTCTATGGTACTAAATACATTGTATTTTTATATGCAAGGACAGTCGAAAATACATGCTTCCTGCTTGGCTCATTTTGTGACTTTTATTTTGACAGCGCTTGAGGTCAGACTCAGAGCATCTGATGATGATATTTGTGTTGTTCTGCTCATGTTCAGACCTCTATGGTTCAGACTCTGCAGCGATGCGCTTCATCAGCACCTGTTTATATTCATGAAACCCATCGATCATAATATTGTGATTTATCTATGAATATCTAATTTTGCTCATCGATGGTCTTAATATGACGAGCGCTTATACCAGACCTTCAGCTGAAGGGGCCACAGGTTTGACATTATATTATTCGCCGTTATTTTTCTGTTTACGTCTCTATAAAATGATGTAACTTTTATGACAGATATGCCTGTCGTTTTAATATTTATGTGTCTGAGATTAAATGATTGCTTCGGCTACATTTATCGAGCCTCATTGTCATGTTTTAGCTGCAGGTTAATTTACAGTAAAGCAAAAACTAAAACCAGTGAAGAAACACAAAATGACAAAGTTGTAATTATATTATTATTATTAACTTAATAGTATTTTTTAGGGCTGTGCAACAATTAATCGCATCCAAAATAAAATTGTGTTTGCATAATATATGTGTGTACTGTGTATAATTATTTTCTATAAATACACACACACACACATGCATGTACACATGTATATATTTAAGAAAAAATAAATATTTTTTATTTATTATATATTTATACATGCAAATATTTCTGAAATATATACATGCATGTCATGTGTGTGTGTATTTATATATATAAAAATTATTATACACAGTACACACATATTATGTAAACAAACTTTTATTTTGGATGCGGTTAATTGTTGCACAGCCCTACTATATTTATATAAGATATAAAAAAATATATTTATATGGCTTGTTGTTGTTGTTTTGACCCGTAAATGCACTGGGTGCATTTAATGACAGCAAAAAACAGCAAATGCCCCATTGCACTGTGTGTGTTCCTCAGAGAAGGACCGGCTGCTGAGTCCTGTGATGGGATACGGCTCCGGCGACCTGAACGGCGGGTGTCACCGCAGCCCCCCCACCCTGGACGTGTGTGTGACGGGCCCTCGGGGGCCGGAGGAGGAAGAGGAGGAGTCCCTGAGGAGGAAGCTGAAGTACTTCTTCATGAGCCCCTGTGATAAATACCACGCGAAAGGCCGCAAACCCTTCAAACTGGTCCTTCAGCTGCTGAAGATCATCTTAGTCACTGTACAGGTACATCATTAACCCTTTCTGCTCCATCATTCATATGTCAAGTATACAGCAGCCTCAAATATCATTTAGACACTGTAGTCACACTTAAAAAGGCCTGAAACTTGTTGCATCGATAATAAAAACATCAAAGCATGTGGTTATTTAATGCATTCACATGCAGAGATTTTTAAAGGTGTGCTCAGTCATTTTTTCCCCTCATTAAAAGTTTTTTATTTAATGAATTATGTAATCTTTTTTATATGAATAATATTATTTGCATTCTTTTATGCATTATCGCATTATTCAGTATATTGTGATAAAATATCACGATTTGTTTAAAATCACATCCATTCACTGGAGATTTAGGCATTTTAGGAGCCTTATTAAAGTTATTGTATTTTACATGTAGCCGGTCTCATGAATGCAGTTATGTTGCATTTGCTTCTATTGTTCTCATTTATTAGGATAAAAGCTTTGGATAAAAGCGTTTCAAATGATTCAATTTAAATCAGTTAAATGCTACTCAATCTCTTTAACCCTGTGTAATTGGACACTTTGCTTTTTGCGTTTGTTGACTGGTAATATTCGTGATATTAATGACATCATTCCTCATTTAGCACTTAATCAAAGAGATATGCCACTACAAAAAGTTTCTGTGCTACTGTAAAACCACGATGCATTAATATTTGATCGCACATTGTTGTCATGTAAATGTATCCTAAATTAATCTGAAAGCCTCTTTCACTTTTTTTAAAGCTAAAACCGTAAAAGTTTGACCTTTTTCAATTTTTCTGTGTACAGACGACAACGTTGTCAAAACGATCCTCATTCACACGGATCCAGGAAAACAATTAAAAACGCTGTATTATTCACGTAGGCCAGTAGATGTCACTGTTTTCACAAATTCACGTTTTTGTTGTTTACAGATATGATTATGGTATCGTTTTTCACACATTTGCATTCCCGTTTTCTAACGTTTTTTTTTTTTTCAGGCCCCCAAAATGCCATTGTCATGTAAATGAACAGGCAAAATGCATATACATTTGTTTTACAGTTTTAAAAACAGTGTTGTGTAAACGGCCCCTTAGTTAATTCACAACACGTTACTAGTTTTACTGTAGTAAAAATACTTAATTAGCCTATGTTTTGGGGCAGAAAGTGGAGTATTTCTTCAATGACAACAGTGAGTGAAAACTGCAGCATCAGTCAGTGTAATATCTTTAAGTGCACACGGTTGATATTCGTCATAACTGGTGTGTTTGCACCTGTGTGTGTGTCAGCTGGTGCTGTTTGGTCTCAGTAATCAGATGGTGGTGGCATTTAAGGAGGAGAACACCGACTCCTTCAAGCATCTGTTCCTCAAAGACTATCGGGACGGTTCTGAGGAGCCGCTGTGTATCCACACGCAGAAGAGCGTCCACGATCACATCAACTACACCATAGAGCAGGTACAGACACACAACTGTGTGTGTGTGTGTGTGTGTGTGTGTCAGTGTGTTTAAACATGAGCTTGTGAGGGACACGCTTGCTTTTAACACCTGTGTGTGAGACTGAAGAACATCTAACCTGAGGAGAACAACATCCAGATGAAGACACATGCCTGAAGATTTCTGTAATTCTCTGTGCGATAGATGGATGGATAGATAGATGGTGGATGGATGGATGGATAGATAGATAGATAATATGTCAATGAATTAAATGAATGAATCTTTTGTAAGTAACTGAAGAGCTTGCTGTCGATGAGGAGGCTGTTGATCAACTGTAGTTTCAGAGACCGTTGGCTAAACAGGAAGTTAGCAACATATTAGCACATCAGACGAGTGTTGAAACACTGAGCTTCATGTCAAAACATCGACATCACATCAGTTCATGTAAACGTGCTGAACTAGTTTACAGTGTGTCAGATCTGTCTGAATATAACCTTTGACTCTCTCTCTCTCTGTCTGTCAGTATCTGTCTCTGCCGCAGACGTCAGTGGGAAGGTACGCGTATGTCCGCGGCGCGGGTGTGAACGACAGCGCCCTCTACCTGTGCCAGCACTACTACAGGAAGGGCTCCATCGACCCGGTCAACGACACGTTTGACATCGACCCTTGTGTTGTCACGGGTGCGCAGGAAATCACATCACACTGATACATAGTCTGATTTTAAAATCTTATCGTCTCGTTGTCTGATGTTTTTAACCCTCTGGTGCTATACATTTTTTTTGTCAATGAAATGAATGTACTATATTTTAGTTTGATTATGTTTTTTATTTAATGTTTAGTATTTTTAGGGGATTTTTCTATACTTAATTCTATTTACTCTGTATTTATAATCCATTTATTCACTTTTTGAGCATTGAGCTGAAAATTGAATTTCCAATTTAAGCCGTCATAAATCTTGAATGCTTTAAAGCACTGATTTCTTTGACACTTGGCAGATTATTGCTGAAGTGAAAAAAAGGTTTAAAACAGTGAACTTAAAAGAAGTAACAGAATACGAACAAATGTCAGTGCAGAAAGAAAAATAACTTAATATAAAGGGAGAAATATTACTTTCCCTTTTATTCGTATTGTTTTAAATAATTATTATTACTTTATTATTTTTTAATATAATTTTTCTCATTTTTACAATCCAGTCAACAATCAATGGATAAAATGATAAAACTCTTTCGCTCAGAAATATGTCACAATACGGTAGTAAAGTCGGTTGCAACTTCAGTTTCATGCCAATATTTCATCAGCGTTTCTCAAGATTTTGCTCCATCTTGGATAAATTCTACTGGCCTCATTGCAGTGCATTCTGGGATTGCCTTCTCTACAAAGGATACATAAAAATGTGGCTTAATAATTTGGCCAATCCATCTGAGAGAGCAGATTAAACGTGCTGAATAAGGAGGTTGGCGATGCTCCCTATGAAGGTTAATTTAAAGGAACACTCCACTTTTTTTGGAAATAGGCTCATTTTCCAACTCCTCTAGAGTTAAACAGTTGAGTTTTACCGTTTTTGAATCCATTCAGCCGATCTCTGGGTCTGGCAGTAGCACTTTTAGCATAGATTAGCATAGATCATTGAATCTGATTAGACCGTTAGCATCTCTCTCAAATAAATGACCAAACAGTCGATATTTTTCCTATTTAAAACGGAAAACTAAAAGTTGCTATTTTCTTGGACAATATGGCTAGGAACTTTACTCTCATTCCTACGTAATAATCAAGGAACTTTGCTGCCGTACCATATGTAGCAGGCGCAATGATATTACGCAGCGCCTGGAACTTAGTGCCGGTCACGTTGGAAGTTATATAGCTGGGGACTATTTTCAGGTGCTGCGTAATATCATTGCCCCTGCTGCAGCAGTGGTGCTGCAGCAAAGTTCCTTGATTATTACACAGGAATAAGAGTACAGTTCCTACAGGTCCAAAAGAGTCAACTTTTAAATAGGAAAAATATTGAAACTCTTTGGTCATTTTTTTTAGAGAGATGCTAACGGTCTAATCAGATTCAATGATCTATGCTAAGCTATGCTAAAAGTGCTACTGCCAGACCCAGAGATTGGCTGAATGGATTCAAAAACGGTAAAACTCAACTGTTTAACTCTAGGGATTTTGGAAAATGAGCCTATTTCCCAAAAAAGTGGAGTGTAACATCTACTAGTGTTCAGAACAAAGCAGATGTCTCCTAACAAGCCACTGCAGTGTTAAAACAGTGTTCTAAAGATTCCGAACTCCACGTAATGTCTGTTCTGTTTTCCTCTGTTGCCTAGCAACACAAACCTGCTGTCCGTCTGAATGATCAGTGATTCTTAATGAGCCGTATCAAAGTCCTTTTAGGCAGGTCATGCCACTCGGCCGCCATCTTGGAAACGCCTCCGGGCAGCTATTTTGGACTAACAAGACCAGGCTCCTATCTAAATGAATGGGCAGAGAGTCAGAACTGCACTTTCACTGGTCACCGGGACATAAAAAAGTCATGTATAGAAACAGCAGTAAAATATGATAAAAATCGCTGAAAAAGTTTGATGACTTTGCCCCAAAATAAGGTTTAAAACGCCTTTTTCCCCACAGGTTATACTTTACTACGCATGCGCAAGGGTTCTCGTCTCCATCAGTGGGACCAGACGATTGGCTTAAATGTTTCCCGGCTGTACTGTTAAAAAGCAGACGATTGGCTTTCCAGAAGGAGGGGCGGGGCATGTGCATACAACCGTCATCTTTGCCGTTACGGGTTTTCCCTATATAGTTGTATTGAGGAGTAAAGAAGTGGCATGTCTCTGTATAAATAGTCTCTGGCCGTATTCACTATTCTCCTGCGTGTTTCTGTTGTTGTTTTAGAGTGTGTCGGAGTGGATCCACCGCCAGACCCTTCAGCTCCACTGCAAAACCACTACAAGACCTTAAACCTCAATTTCCAAAAGTGAGACAGATGAGCGTCAATCCAGCGATTCCAAATGAGAACATACTAAATGCTTCTGTTGTTTATATATCAAATATAATAATCACAGACCAGCACAATCAGAACATTATTTATCTTTTTATCAGTGGTTTTAAAGTCCCCAAAGGGAAGTTTAGCTCAATTTTGTGGACTGTAACTGTAGCTCAGTAAACACACACACACACACAGTTGTCAAACCCTTATCTGTGTAAATGTGCCGTTTGTCTTGTGAAATGGTTGCTCAAGTTCCTCTCTGAACTTCTGTCTGCCTCTCCACAGGCTGATCAACGTGACCATCCAGTTTCAGCTGAAGGCCATAAACATCCAGACGATTATTAATAACGAGATTCCCGACTGCTACACCTTCTCCATCACCGTACGCACAGATTTACACCTTTACAACATCTCATAATGATATATTATAATATCATTCAAATGTTTGGAATCTTTATGGTTTTTTAAAGAAGTCTTATGTTCACCCTGGTTGCATTTATTTGATTAAAAATACAGTAAACATTTGATCAGTGTTGAAAACAGTTTCATGTTTTTGTGGAAACTGAGATACAATTTATTTTCAGGATTCTTTGATGAATATAAAGTTCAAATGAAGAGCATTTATTTGAAATAGAAATCTTTTGTAACATTATAAATGTCTTTACTGTCACTTTTGATCAATTTAATGCATTGTTGCTGAATAAAAGTATTAATTTCTTGCAAAAAAATCTTGCACCAAACTGTTGAACAATAATGTATACTTTTTTCCATAAAACATGAAGCAGCACAACTGTTTTCAACATTGATAATAATCAGAAATGTTTCTTGAACATCAAATCATCATATTATGATTTCTGAAGGATCATGTGACACTGAAGACTGGAGTAATGATGCTGAACATCCAGCTTTGATCACAGGAATAAATTGCATTTATTCACATAGAAAACAGCTATTTTAAATCTTAATTATATTTCAAAATTTTTACAGCAGTCTTGGTGAGCAGAAGAGACTTATTTTTTTATTATTAAAAAATCCTATAAAAAAATTTTAATGGTCATTTATATTATAATATAATTAGGGAAATAGCATTTCCGTGTATATAGCACCTCTCTAAGCACAAAATGTTTTCTCTGTGTGTGTGTTTGTGTGTTTCAGATCCTGTTTGATAACAAGGCTCACAGCGGTAAAGTGAAGCTCAGTTTGCTCAACGAGGCGTCCATTAAAGAGTGCCGAGACCCCAACGTGTCGGGACACGGTGAGCCGACACCAAGTGCTGTGTGTGTGTGTGTGTGGGGTGCTGATGCTGATGCTGATGCTGAACCCGTGTGTCTCTGTGTCCAGCGGACAGTTACGCGCGCGTGGCGTTCGACGTGCTGGTGGCGGTGGTGTGCGGTCTGTCTATGGTGTTGTGCGGGCGCTCCATCCTCAGAGGAATCATCCTGCAGCACGTGAGTGGACAACACACACTGCGTTTACACTGCCACAAAAAATCTTTCACTCACATCGGACACGGATCGGAATTTGTTGCACACTGTAAACCCAAATAAGGTGGCAAAACTAAAAAAAAAAAATGTAACTGATTACCTCAAATTAGTTAATTTAATAAATGTAAAATTTAATGTATAAGTAAGCTCTCTCTCTCTTCTCTCTCTCTCTCTCTTTCTCTCTCGCCCCTCTCTTTCTCTCTCTCTCTCTCTCTCTCTCTCTCTCTCTGCTTAATTCATTATAAAAAATATTACAGGGCTACTTTATAGACTAATAATAATAGACTATATAAAAAACATTCATGAGTCATGACAGCTGTTGTCTTGTCCATGCTGGCAAATAATCATGACCACTTGACATGAATTATAAATCATTTTAGCACGGTCTTTCAAAATCAGGGTCTACCATGTACATAGTAAACCGATCACAGAAAAAAATGTTTGGGTGGAAATTAAAGTGAACACAGATATCAGATACTAGGGGTGTAACAATATATCGTGTCACGGTATATCGCAATACAAAAATTCAACAATATTATGTATAGAGGATAGTGACAATCTGTATTGTGTATAATTCACCCAAATGTATAATAATACAATGGGGGAATATTTGTGGGTCCTGATAATCCCAAATGTTTTATGTTATCAGTAAAAAGTGGCCTATTTTATTTTAATTATATCTAGTCAGTGACAAAGTTCATAAATATTCATCTAAAATAATTCAGTATTTTCAGCTTCAGAATCATGAATATGTTTATTCTGGTGTCTCTATTGTCCTGTACTTTGGGTTTCCAGCAGCAAGTCCAAGCCTGTTCATTTACACACACATTGTAACACCAAATTTAGCATTTTAACCAACAGTAAATTTTTTGTTAAAGGAACACGCCGACTTTTTGTGACTTTAGCTTATTCACCGTATCCCCCAGAGTGAGATAAGTCCACACATACCCTTCTCATCTCCGTGCGCTGTAACTCTGTCTGACGCATCCACTGCTAGCCTAGCTTAGCACAAAGACTGGAAGTAAATGGCTCCAGCTAGCATACTGCTCCCAATAAGTGACAAAATAACGCCAACATTTTCCTATTTACATGTTGTGATTTGTAGTCACAGTGTGTACAAATAACAAGGTCATATGAGACACAGCCATCTTTTAACCGTATACATACTGGGAACTATATTCTCAGAAGGTGAAGCACCACTTGGGCGGAGTGATTTGCTCACAGCACCTGAGAAGCCCTGCGGTGAGGAGCAGAGAGTTCGCTCAGGCTGCGTCCGAAATCGCGTACTATGTGAGTAGGTACTACATTTAAATAAGAACGTACTTCGCGACCGTTAAAAAAGTACGTTCTATATAGTATGAATACGGGTAGTATGAATGAATCCGGACGTACTACATGCGCCATGTTGTTGTCCCGTGACATACGCTGTCATAACAGTGTGAAAATTTAAAGAGCCCATTCCACTGACTGCACCAACTTCGCGCTGTTTTTAGTTCTGCTTTCTGTTTTCATCTGCGTTTTTACGTCGTCCGAGCCGACAATCAAGAGGAGGCGTCGGTCAGCTGCTCGCAGATCACGTCTTTTGTGGAGTTTCTCAAATAACATTTATTTACCTAATAAATTTTACCTCATAAAACACACACACAACCCCTATGAACAATGACAGATGTTGATTTTTGGTAAGGAAAAAGCCATGTATTTGCTTGTGATATTACCATCGATAAATAAACATGAATGAATCAATAGAGATACGCATGTGTGTCTGTGTTTATCTCTACAACCCATCGCTAACGTTACAGCCGCGTCTCCGGTTTCCGCCATTTTCAAATATAACGACAACAACTCCTCTCCCGTGGCATCATGGGATACTAAGTGTCCATCGTATGCGCACTTCAGAATCTCGCCGGAAGTAGTAGGTCATCCGGGGACTTTTCGCCTACTGTTTTTCGAATTCTATGATTTCGGACATACTACTCTGCTCGCGTACTGTTTTTCGCATACTATATAATAGGGAAGTATTCGATTTCGGACGCAGCCTCAGAGTGTTGCGCTAATCACTCCGCCCAAGTAGCAGTGCTTCGCCTTTTGAGAATATAGTTCCCAGTTTGTATACTGGAGAACAGAGTAGTTTTCAGTTTAGTTTCTTTTATATCAGGACAATGTGCAGTTACATTAAAAAGATGGCTGCAACAGTTTTAGCACTATGCTAATTTCCATCTGTAGTCCTACACAATTAAAAATACATGACAAAGTTAAAATTGCTTACAGAGTACAGAGTAACAGAGTAGCGGCACGCACGGAGATTAAAAAGGGTATGTATGGACTTATCTAACTCTGGGCGATACGGTGAATAAGATAAAGTCCCAAAAAGTCGGCGTGTTCCTTTAACCTTTTATCATATGTCGTGGAGTATCACAATAATATCGTATCGGGAGTTCAGTATTGTGATATGTTTTGAATCGTGACATGAGGGTATCGTTACACCCCTGTCAGATACCAGTCCTGTCTAAAGTGAGTGTGAACAGTCGGGCCAAAAAATCAGATATGGTCAAAAGATCGGGTCTGTTCATTAAGCCTTGCAGTGTAAATGCAGTTAAAGTGGGAGTGCTTTCCTAATGCCCCCTAACTGGCGGTTGGCCTGCGCGGGCAGGAGTTTGTGTGTTATTTCCGTCAGTCTCTGGGCCGTTCGGTGTGTTGGGCCGACCGTCTGGAGTTCATCAACGGCTGGTACCTCCTGCTCATCATCAGCGACGTGCTCACCATCATCGCCTCCTTCATCAAGATCGCCATCGAGACCAAGGTTCTGCGAGCTGTGAGTGTGTCGCTGTGTCCGAGAAGCGCTGTGATCTGATTGGTGCTCGTGTTTGTGTCGCAGAACCTGTCGTCATATGACGTCTGCAGTATTTTGATGGGAACCTCCACTCTGATGGTTTGGGTCGGGGTGTTACGATACTTCAGCTTCTTCCAGAAATACAACGTGAGTAACACTGCATTCCTGTCGCATGTTCTACAGGCCAACCAAAAATCATTCACACACCAGATATCATTTTTGATATATATTTTTTTTTACTAGGCAAGGCAAGTTTATTTATATAGCACATTTCATACACAATGGAAATTCAAATGCTTTACATAGAATTAAAATAATCAAAATAAATAAGAAACAGTTAGCTACATTTTATTTAGAGGATAGCTAAATTAATTAATGACATATCATACCCAAATTCTTCATACAGTGACTACCAGTAAAATGTATACAAATTTGGGACCAAAAATTATTCAGACACTTTGACCTGAACATTGGTTGAGCTAAATTGGTATTATGTAATTGTGTAGTTAAATTTTACAGCTGACAGATATTCAACATAATTCATCTGTGAGACAGTCTAACTGAAGGATGGACAAAACCAGTGAAATATCAACTGATTTCTTGTCATATTTTATTACCGTTTTCTATAAACTACAGTGAATAAACTGTGATAATGTGAGAAATGTCTGAATACATTTTGGTTTGACTATATGTCCCATTGAGCAATACTAAAGACAATAGAATAACACAAGACGCATCACTCGCATTGTTTTGAATGGCAAAAATGCAACTCTCAATATGGAGAGGGAATGTGAAGGTACGTCACGCAGTGTTGCATTATGGGACATGGGCGCCATCTTTACAGGCACAATCTCTGTTTACCTTTTCACTGACCGTTGCTGTGACATTTAATAGTGGGTGTGTTTGGCTAAAACGAGGTAAAATTGAAGAAGAACGGAAGAAATGGAGAAGTTGAAAGAAAAAGAGAAGGGACCCTACGCTAAACTAAACTTAGAAACTAAATGCCACTGCCAAAAAACTTTATTTTGACAAACTGTCCGCGATAAACAGTGTTGATCCATATGATTTAGCAGCCCAAGACTGGATTACGGATCCAGACACAATACCTCCGCTAACATATCCGGACATCGTTAATTACTTTGTTTTTGGATCGAGTGCGTACACTTTGCAGGAGTTTAAGAGCTATAAATCCCTTGTTAAAGGAGAACTCCGGTCAATTTTAACATTGAGCTAATATTTTTGTAAATGTGGAGTGATGTCAGTACAGAGAACAACGACAAAAATCGGCGTTGCCTACACCGTGTTATTTTTTTTTAAAATTTGCACCCTGTTGACTTCAATGGGGCAAGTTTTAAACCTGCTTTTAGCCTCTTAACATCCTTGATTTGTCATTAAAGTGCACAGCCATGTGAGTGGTGTTATTAAGAGTGAACATGGTCAATCTGACTGCAGTAGATGTGAAAGATATTAATAAAAATGATGTTAATTCAGCCAGCTCACATACCTGTATTTTCTTCCTGTTTTCGGTCGAAGTCCAAAGTAGTCGATAATCGAGTTCACGCGCGCGACCAGGCTGTATGAGATCCCATTCTCCCAACTCGAGAATCGACTACTTTGGACTTCAGTCAGTCAGACGCGCTCTTGAATTCACTGCGCATTAGCTTGATCCGTTTTCTGTCATGATTCGAGCGTTTAGAAACAAAATTAATGAGACAGTTGTCAGATTTCATTGGTGATTTCAAATATAAAATTAAGCTCGTTGAACAGTTTTGGTTTTAGTTTTAGCTTAAGTTTTGGAGAATTTGATGTTTCCCCATTCAAAGAGATAGCAGCTACACTTGCATGACAAAGAGGCGATTCAAAGATGGCCGCCGCCTGAAATGAGTTGCCTTAAAGGATTAGTTCACTTTAAAAAAAACTTTTGCTGATAATTTACTCACCCCCATGTCATCCAAGATGTCCATGTCTTTCTTTCTTCAGTCGAAAAGAAATGAAGGTTTTTGATGAAAACATTCCAGGATTTTTCTCCATATAATGAACTTCAACAGGATTCAAACGGTTCAAGGTCCAAATGACAGTTTCAGTGCAGCTTCAAAGGGCTTTAAACGACACCAGACGATGAATAAGGGTCTTATCTAGCCAAACCATCGGCATTTCACAAATAAATAAAAAAGTTTAAGTTTTACACTTCTGTCCTGACGAAAATGTTATTTTAGCCTTTTTAATATTAGAACACCCAGGATACGCACACGAAATGGGCATTTTAAACGATAAACTGACACAAAGACATTTGAATATGTGTATATGGTCATCCTTCCTCACATTTGTAAACACTGACTCGGTACTTCCACCTTGACCTTTTCAACGTTGAGTGTTTTCATCAAAAACCTTAATTTCTTTTCGACTGAAGAAAGAAAGACATGGACATCTTGGATGACATCGGGGTGAGTAAATCATCAGCAAAAGTTTTAATTAATCCTTTAAAGGAACTTTGGCAATATATTCTAAGTGTTCAAATGAATTGCAACTTAGTCTAAAATTTTTCATCTTTTCAGTTTTATTTCTTTCAAATGAATATGATTTTTCAATTTGTTTTTATTATTAGGGAAAATTGTATATTCATCAAACTAAATGGAGCAACTAAAAACCCAATTTTGATCATTGTAAAACAGCCTTTAAAATGTATTTAGATACAAATATTTTAAAGGTTTAATTTAACATGTTGAATTTAACATACAGTATGTAACAATTTTTTTTTTAAATTATTGTTGTTTCAATTTATACTTACAAAATGTGTAAAAGAAACTGTCAAGAACTGAATGTTGAATTCTGTCATTTTTAAAGTTCCATAAAATAAAATACTTCTAATATCCATGTGTCCAGATCACATTTCACCCCAAAATCAAATAAAAAAATTTCTCATTTTCATTATTCTAATCTGTCTCAATGTTGAATTTTTTTTGTTCTCTTTATTCTCAATGATGATTGAGATCGTATTTTGCCTTTGCTATATTATTACTTTTATTCAAATCCACATTAACTATTTTCAGTAAGACAAATTACAAAGTGCTTGGAATTTTACTGTACAAATTTTAAATAAAACATATTTTATCTAATATTATAGTAATACGTGTATGGAGGGGAAATGTACTTCATTGAATTATCAATGTACAAAATATTGGGTCATAAAATAGTTATAAAAATAGGCTTTTCTTTATGCTAGTAAAAATAATAATAGTTTTTAAATTATTAAAATATTTTTTTCTTTTGATTTTCATGACCCTGACATTTTTTGACAGGCATTGTGAGTTTCACATTTCCTCTTTCCTTCTTATTTTCTTTATATTTTCTGATGAATTTGACTCTTTAATTGGCCATAAAACAGTCATAAAAATAGTATTTTCTTTATGCTAGTAAAAATCCATGGTGACACTTTATTTTATTTTATTTATGGTCCCTTTTGAACGTGCTATTGACTATAAGTAACTTTGCAACTATATGTCAACTAACTCTCATTGGAGTATTAGTTAACTGTCTGATTAATATCTGCAAATACTTTATTGTGATGGTCCTCCTACAGACACTCTACTGACTATAAGAAATTTTGCAACTACATGTCAACTTAATCTAACCCTAACCCAACCAGTCTACTAATACTCTACTAACACTCTAATGAGAGTTAGTAGATGTGTAGGAGCAGCGTTACTTATAGTCAACAGAATGTGTTAAAGGAATCATCCAAATAAAGTGAAACCACATCCATTTATTTCTCTTTTGATTTTGTCTCGAAATACGACCCTGACATTTTTAGAAAGCCTTTGTGGGCTTTCTTTCCTTTTTTTTCTTTTCTGTTTTCTTGTAAATCTGACTCTGCAAATATTAGCAAGTCAAAACCGCAAACCGTGAGACAGTAGATTGAACGAGTGAATCTTCTGATCCGTTCTCAGATCCTGATTGTGACTCTACGAGCCGCGTTTCCCAGCGTGATCCGGTTCTGCTGCTGCGCGGCGGCCATCTACATGGGCTACTGCTTCTGCGGATGGATCGTTCTCGGACCCTACCACGCTAAAGTATGTCACACTTCAATAACACACTGCCCGGCCAAAAAAAAAAAAACACTGTTTGGATTTAAATTGGCAAATGCTTAAGAGTCTATGATTGTATCATTATTGCAGTGATAATAATGTTTCTATTATATGTTTGGCAACAGTTCATCTAACCCTAATTGATGAAGTGAGAAGCTTTTCATTTCATAAACAACCATGTAGGAAACACATCATGTTCATATTCCAGGATGACAAAGTCAAGATTCATCAGGCTCAAATTGTGAAAGAATGGTTGTGAGGAGCATGAAGAATCATTTGCACACATGGGGCCCTAGTTTAAGGATATAAGCACATGGTCTAAGGTGCACGGCGCAAGTGCACGTATTAATATTTTCTTTTCCAGAAAGCTTATTTTATTTCATTGTGATATTTTTTAAATTTTTTAATGCAATTTTTGGGATTTTTTTGTTTGTTATTTTTTTTATTTATCTTTAAATGACTAGATTTGATCAGTAAATAATAAATAAATAGTAATTTAAGCACATTCCTCACATTCTTTCAACTTAAATTCAAAATAACTCACAATTTCATGCATGACCCTTTTAATTCAGCTCAAAATATCTTACACTGGGTGTCTTTGCCGACCTCTTGTGGAAAAATAATAATATAACATGATATTTCTCTAGATGTCCTTATAGCTCTATATGGAGCAAATCAACAGTTTCCGCTGGGTCCTAAAGTTAGTTCATTCAGTATGTATTCAGATACACATGTAGACATTATAAAATAAATTTTTTGGGTAAAGTTTTAGCATTTTTAGATAGAATTTTGAGCATTTTTTGTTTTTTCTATGTGTACTGAAGCATTCCTCACATTCCCTTCATTCCTATGGGGGTCAAATTGACCCGTGAGCAAAGGATGAAGAAACAACGTGGCGCAGGACGTGAAAATAATAACTGCGTCGGACTGAGACTAGCAAAAAACACTGCATTGCGCCGGGTTTATGATAGGGCCCATGATGTCCAGATCTTGAATTCACTGAAAGTCTTTGGGATGTGCTGGAGGAGACTTTACAGAGTGCTGGACTCTTGCATTGACAATACAAGATCTTGAGCGAAAATGTATGCACCTCTTGATGGAAATAACATCATAACATTTCTTTTTTATCAAGAGGAGCATCAATTTTTGGTCAATATCTTATATATATCTTGCATATTTGGCAGGTGGTCATGATGTTTTGGCTCACTGGTGTAAATACCCACATTAAAACATCCATCATTTTCTGAATCCCTTTGATTGTCTTTTAGCATTCAAACATGTCCTCGTCTGTGTCTCTCCACCAGTTCCGCTCTCTCTCTACGGTGTCCGAGTGCCTGTTTTCCCTCATCAACGGAGACGACATGTTCGCCACGTTCTCGGACATGGAGCAGAGCGGGGCGCTGGTGTGGGTCTTCAGTCAGGTGTACCTCTACACCTTCATCTCGCTCTTCATCTACATGGTGCTGTCGCTCTTCATCGCACTCATCACCGGAGCCTACGACACCATCACGGTGAGTCCTGCTGTCCTCAACCCAAACTAAAGTAATACAATTACTACAACTAAATCTGAATAAAAATAATATCAAAAATAATAAATCTAAATTGACATATTTACACAAAATAACAAAAACTTAAAGAGGTGGTTGATTATGATTTCACTTTTCTAACTTTAGTTAGTGTGTAATGTTGCTGTTTGAGCATAAACAACATCTGCAAAGTGACAACGCTCAAAAAATGCACAAAAAATTTTCTAAGCAAAGGGAGATATTTGCTTTTAAAGAAATCACTTTTTAAAGACTACAGCAAACGGCTGGTAAACTACACCAGATTCCTCCCGGGTTAGTGACATCACAAACCTTTAAATTAACATAAACCCCGCCCCCGGAACGATTATCATGACCGAATATGCTACTCAATGACTAGAAGATAGTTAACTCCACATCAGCAACATAAATTCATCAACTAACCTCTCAGAAACGTCCTGTTGCATTCTACATGCTGTCACTTCTTCTTGAGTCTCTCCATCTTTGAACATAAAAGGCAGAATAGTTTCTGACATTTCAGTGTGTGTCTGTGTGAGGTAATCATAGCTGCTAACACACACACACACACACACACACACACCCCAACTGTTGAAGCTCCGCCCTCTGTGCCGGGAGCAGCAGCTCATTTGCATTTAAAGGGACGTTTTTGCTCATCCTCAAAAAGTGACAATTTTAACATGATATAAAAATAATCTGTGGGGTGTTTTGAGCTGAAACTTCACATACACACTCTGGGGACAACAGAGACTTAATGTACATCTTGTTAAAAGGAGCATTATACCACCCCTTTAAATAAAATATCAATTTTTTTGGAGTGACTTTGAGCTTTCTAAGCTTGCAGATCTTTTTTCGGGCTCAAACAGCAACATTACACACTAACTAGAGTTGAAAAAGTGGAAAACCAGAATAGGAGCCCTTTAAAAACGCCTGTCTGAAATGTTTAAAAGCGGCTGTGTTTGTGTGTTTCAGCAACAAACGCAGGACGTGCCGCAGGCGTCTGAACTGCACCGGTTCATCGCCGAATGCACCGACACACCGACCTCCGGAAACTTCCACTGTCCCGAGCCGTCGACCTGTTCACTCTTCTGCTGCTTCAGCTAGAGTGTGTGTGTGTGTTTCTGGGTTACGCTTCATTCATCTCTCACACACGGGATGGACATGCACTCCTGTGTTTGTTTACAGATAAACTTGTTTTAATTCCGTTATTTTATATTTAAATCCGTCATAATGAATGAGCAGACTGTGTTTGCATATTCATGAGCATCTTGGCCAGGACAGGTCAGGTGAACAGAGGTACAGCACACAAACTACACAACACACAGGGGAACAGAGGACGCTTCAGGGGTTTTGAGGAATCTCAGGCACAGAGAACATGTCCAGGTCAGATTTCAGAAAGAAGAAAAGAAAGAAAAAAATATTTTGGGATAAAAAAAATTCAATTCAAGCCATGTTTTGCTTTGTGAGATTATTTTCATGACGTTTAAAATAAAAATATTTTTTATCACTTAAAATTTTTCAATTTAAATATGCATACATTTTAGATTTTAAGATTCAAATGGAAAATACAACAAATACGTGACACAAACAGTTTCGAGAGATTTTGTCATGAAAATAATGTCACAATGCAACAAAACAGACGTGTTTTCTGACATGCAAAGTTCTCCTTTGATTTCCGACCTGCACGTTTTCTTGCACACAGAAGAACAACTTTATATTTCAGTGTTTTGGTGAATCTCGTGATAAAATGTCCAATCAATGTCAAATTTCACCCTAAAAACACACGCAAAAAAATAAGAAGTTATAATTTGCTTTTACAAAAATATGCCTTTTTTGAGACCATTATGATTTTTTTCTTTTTTTTTTCTTAATAGCTGGAATTATTTTAAATTAAAATAATTATTTAAATTAATTTTAAATCTGCATAAATATAAGTTGCAGATTCAAATACAAGATGCATACAAATAATTTGAGAGAAAATGAAACACATTTGTAATGTATATGTCACAGTGCAACAAATATTAATCGGCTTTGTTTTCTTATATGCAAAACGATGTTAATTTTAAATAAGCGTAAATGTAATACTACTACACCATGACATTCTGTTTAAAAAAAAAAAAAAAAAGTTTATTTGAACAGGGTTAATCTATTTTAAAATGGTTGATTATTCGTGCAATGAAAATAATTTTTTGGTTGAAATACGACCTGCACATTTTCGTCAGATTCACTCGATCATCATATGCTTTCATATTGCCGGCCTTTGACCACATCTGGTTTTATGCTTCATTTTCAGAAAATACGTTTTTAAATGTGTTTTGTGGATGTATAGATATTATAATGCTTATGTTTCATAAGCACAGTAGGATATTTGTGCTTTATTGGCATCATATGGAGGATAATGCCACATTCTGACGCTCTTTCTGTGCTTTGTTTCAGATGTCTCTAGTGTGTGTGTGTGTGTGTGTGCGTGTGTGTGTGTGTGTGTGTGTGTGTGCGCGTGTGTGTGTGTGTGTGTGAATGTGGTTTACAGGAAGCATAGCTTGCAGGTTTGTCATGAATATTAATGTGGGTGGTGTATTGTATCTGTCTCCAGTGCATTTCCTCCTTCAGCGCGTCTCACACACACACACACACACACACACACACTGGTGTTTGGAGAAGCCCTGGGCATCTAGAGAGGTTTTTCCCTGTGCTATTGACACACACGGGTCAGTCCATCAGGGAATCACTGGAGCGGTGAAGCTTTGAGTGTGTTCTGTGCGTTCAGAAGTGTGTTTGCGCTCAGTAGCGGGAGAATAATATTGTCTTGAAATGACTTGTGTCTTATAATGCTTAATTAGATTCATCACTAGTAATCGAGAGACCATAAGCAGTGGTGGTGAATGAGGGACCAGGCCACTACAGGACAGAAAGGGAACAAAAGGCATTATTATGATTCACTGTAGGTTATCAGTAATCATAGAGCTCTCAGTATAGCATATTTATGATATTACTTATGGACTTTTCTACTCTAATAATCATCTTCAGCTTGATTCATGATTATTGTGATATGTTTACTGCTGGTTTGATGAGATCTAAATTATTTAAAATGCTTTATTTTGTTTTAATTGTTCACATTTATTGTATGTGACTGTAAGCTGAGATGCTTTTGGTCACATCTTTTATTTAAAGTCTCAGATAGTGACACTCTTTTTTTGAGTATCACTATCTGAGCTTTTTTTTTTTTTTTTTTTACAATGCAGTTTTGCACAGATTTTTTGTTCATAATTTATTTGGAGAGATTTAATGTGTATCTGTGGTTTTGTGTAATTTAATTTAAAATGTTTGATTCGTATGCACAGATTTGATTTCTCTCTCTGTTTTCAGACACATTGTAACACTTAACACATCTGTGAATGTCAACATCAAACATCTGCCAGTTTTATGGATTAAATCTCTGAAGCTGTTCGTGTAATTGTGTCTCTTCTTCAGTTATACTTAGACTTTCTTAAAATAAATATTTCAATCCAGTTAAACACCCTGACATGCATCAGTGATCATAATTGAGGATATATATAAGGCAATTAGACATTTTTTTGTTGTCTATTGTTAATATTGTTTTCAGTTTATCAGCATGGGCTTAAATCTATGACCTCATTAATAGATAATTATTTAGTTTTTTCAACAACAACAAAAATTCAAATGAATTAAACTGTTTATAGTGAATGTGTCTGTCAGGCTCTTAAAAGGAAGGTTTTTTTCATAAGGACTATTTTCTGGTGCTTTTGTCTTTTTGAAGTTTGACAGATCAATATTTTTCTAAAATTTCCCTCTGGTGTTTTGTGGAACAACGTGATGGTGAGCAAATTATTTCATATTTTTTCCACACACACACACACACACACACACACACACACACACACACACAGTGTGTTAATATAAAAAATATATATATAAAATATTAATTCATTTTGTCATTACAGAAGATTCAAGATTTTTTTTACTCATTTCTAAACTTATAGAAGTAGTTTTTAGTATAATATAATTTAAACAATTTTAGTCATAGTAGTAGTAATAGTCCTTCTGTATGCTATAATAATAATAATTCTGTGGCCCAATGGTTACTTTTTTCATTTTAATATAATTCATTTAATAATTTTAGTAATAATATTCAGTTGTCATTCTGTGTATGGACTTGGCGTTTCAATGTTCATCAGCGTCGTAAATCCTGCAAAGTTTTTCATATTTTCATTTTCCAAAACAAATGCATTTACAATTATAAAACTAAACTTTGTATTACCTTCTCTTTAAAAAAAAAAAAAATTACAAAAAAAATAGTTAGAGATTTTGGCTTCTGGGAATCTTTCTGATTTCTTTCCTCTGTAAAACACAAAAGCCGATATTTGAAGAATGTCAGTAACCAAACATAATATTTGTATTATTATACTGTTAGTCAATAGTCAGTGGTGTCCATCGATTCAAAATATCTTATTCTGTGTTCAGCCGAAGAAAGAAACTCACACAGGTTTTGGATCAGCATGAGGGTGAATAAATTATGACCGGATTTTCATTTTTAGGTGTACTGTCCCTTTAAGAGCAGGTGTGTCGCGTTGATAAAGTGTGTGTCCAGCAGATGGAGCAGTGAACATCATACACCAGCGCTTCAGTTCATTTACTAACGGCAGGAGAAAGAAAGACAGAAAGAAAGAAAGTAGACTACCGAGGGAGGAGTGGCTGTGAATGTAGAGCCAGACGACTGAAGAAAACAGACACAATAAAAATGACATTGATAAATGAAAGCTGGCAAGCCTCGAGAATGCCTCTACGCTTCAGTCACACAGAACACATCTACATTTCAAACAGAGACTGAGTGTTTTCAAAAGGCAAAGCTAGTTCACGTTAATGTAGTTACTTTCAGTTTGAGAAGATAAGCACACACACAGAGTCTCATATCCTGGGTGAAATTACCTTTTAGATTCAGTGGACGGGTGATTTGATCAGACGTGTGTTCTGGTTCTCTTAACACTGACATGCATTATTGAGTGCAGGAAGAAGCTCAATCGACTCTCGGATGGAGTGAGTCGAGTCCCAGGAGAGAAGAGCCTTGTTCCTCAGTGTCCTGCAGTAAATGAGGCCTGTTACCTGTCAGTCTGACACCTGACGCCTGAATATTTCATGCAAACGCTGTTTGTTCCAGGCGCTTTACTGTGCTGGTGATGCTGGAGAGGGTTTAAAAGCAGGAGACGGACCTTGACTGGAGCCTCTTTGAGTCTTTTGAGTTTTCTTTGTCCTTGGGCCTAAAAGTGGGCAAAAAGGTCATGCATTGCTAAAGATGTGAAGAATAAGAGCGTCCACACATTAGGCTAATGCAAAGAGGAGGATGCTATGCTATTTAGAATGTGCTTATCAAAAGTTTGTGTGTGTGTGTGAGAATCCGCTGACCTGAAAGGACAAGAACCACCTGCATTACAATAGAAAAATGTGCATCAGTGTTATACGTCATTCTAGTCCATGTAAGAATCATTATTTTATTACAGTTCTTACCATTTTACTTCCAGTCAGACTATGTTAACGAATTATGATTTATAGGTTAAAGAATTTCCAGTGTTTTTGTGTGTGTGTGTGTGTTTTATAAATCTATAAATAAACTTTTTTAGGAATGTCCTGGTTTAAATGGTATAGGACAAAAAAATTATTACATTTTACCTCGGGAAATTCTAAAGTATGCAAAGAGATTATATAATTGTTTATATAAATGATTGTATTTGATAACATTTTATAATAATACATCATTCTTTATTTATGTATTATTTATTTATTTATATAAATTTGCCATTAAAATAGCCTTTGCTGCTAGGCTAATATTCAATAAATAAATAAACATGACAATTTAGGCTACTGTAAATACACAAGGAAACCGTTAAATTCTCTAAGCTCTGTTGGTTCCTGTTGCTCACTCATGAACAAAAGGCTTGAGAAAGGAAAAAGTAGAGTAGCCTATATATAGGGTCAGTTAAAAGACACGTTTAATAGTCACCCTGTGTATTTAGGATAGTAGGTTACATAAACTTTATCATATATTCAATTAGGCTATATCTAATGGCTAATGTACCGAGACCTCATAATGTAATTAAAGCATCGGTATAATGTTATTTACTCATTATATTTCCTTTCTCATAATGTTGTTGGAGGGTGTCGCGCGCGATGCGTGCTCGAGCGTGTGCTTCATTAGCGTTCAGAAGCTGAATGTTAATCAGGTGGAGTGCCGGCATGTTCGTGTCTCCAGGGTAACCGTGCTGCAGCTTGTGTGTGCAAACCTTGTGTGTGTGTGCGCGCGCGCGTGTATGTGTGCGTGTGTGTGCGCGCGCTCTGAACGCACCATTTGCATGCGCTGCCATATCCATCCGTGCAGAAGAGCCTTTGTGTGTGTGTGTGTGTGTGTGTGTGTGTAATAAATGCCGAATAAATGCCGACACACTCCCAGGCCATCTGCATGTTAGCTTGGAGCAATTTTCTGGTGTGATTTGCGTTTCTGTGTGTGAGAGAGAGGTGATTCTTAAAGGGATACTTCAGGACTTAGCATTAAGCATTGTATTAGTAGAAAACCTGTAGTATTTTCGAATTACTGTGCTTTCCACCCTCATATCCCCCTGACACGAGAGATTTATGTATTTTTTGTCTGGGAAAAATTCTCGTCATTTTGCGTCATCTGACGATTTTTTGGCCAGAGGCTAAAGACTAACAGCCAGTAGTAGGGCTGTCCCGCATATTCTCAACCCGCCCATAGAGGGAGGGATCTCACTCACAGAATATACACATAGTGTCAGCCATCTTTTTTTTGGAAGCTAAGCTAGCAGGCTTTTGTTCTGTGGAGAAAGTTGAGTAGTAGGGGTTACCTCAGGAGAACTCATGAAGAGCTTATTAAATCTGTCAAAACAGCGTCAGGAATCCCTCTACCGAACTGTGATGGGCAACATCGCGACTATGACCAGAAAAAAACAGATACGCTTACAGGTCGTTTACATGTCTTTGGTCTGTGTTGCGTTCATATTTCAGCACCAGGGTTTAGTGGCACCAGGGTTCTGATGGCAGCGTTCACACTTATTCAAACGAACCAATTGCTATCGCACCAGAGTTCGTTTTAATCCAACCAAACATGCCACGTGTGAACAAACTGGCTAAGAGACATTACGAAAGAGAATAGCGCTTCTTTGTTTGTTTGGGTTGAATTCAAATATTAACAGTCTTCAATAATGATTCTCAGAAATAGCTTACTGAACCTTTAAAGTTCGTGTTTATATGAGCACTAAGGTTGCGATCCGAATCACATTCGTTTACATGTGTTTTATATTCCAAACACAACTTTCGCATAGAGAACCTGAGAAAAGGTGAGTTCACGCTGCCATAATTACCGTAATTAGAAAATATTCCGACTTGTGAACTCGTGATTACAACTTGTAGAGTGAATTTTCTGAGAGCTCCTGACTGCTGCAGATTCACATTGGCGTTGTTAGTGTTTATGAAAAAACAGCTAATTTCGCAGCTCAGAGTAGACGTAGAGTAGCCGTGTGTTGTCATCTCATAATTATGGTAATTATGGCACGCCATAAATGCAGCAAAAGCCACTATACAATAATGTCCATAAGTGGCCTAAAATTGCCATTTTTGTCTTGATGGCATATCTAAAACAGCTGACATATATGTCAGAAGAGCTTTCAGTATTCAGTCTCTTGCACTGATCAGTTTATAAACATAAGGCACTGCACAAGGTCTTTTTTAATCCTATTGAGAAAACCATCAGATTCAAGCATTTACACACGCTCACTTTTTTCCTATTGATCGTATTATTCCAGGTCTACACCATCTCTTCATTGGTATCGAGCTCAGTCAGATGGATTTGAGAGTGTTCACATGAAGCCTTTTCAGTCTGATCGAGCAATCAATCCAAACAGATATTTGGTTGCATGTAAATTTGGTTAGTGAGACATTTTCTGTGCCTTTGCTTTCAGAAGTAAACCTATTTTCCTATAGTTCTGAGTCATGAACCAAACCAACCTCAGAGATGAATCATTGAACAAAAGAGAGCAGAATTAGAAAAGAGAACAAAATTAGAGGCAAAAAGGTCTTTGAAAATCATAGGTTCTTATATGAAACATTGTGAATGATATTACTGAAAGAAAATATGGTACAATATAAAACTTTTGGACTTAAGGTCCATTCACACCTATAACTATATTATCGCATACAGCAATGGACGATGACGTAGATAACCATGCATTTTTGTTTTGCCTTTAAATGCTCAAGCTCTTTAAAGTCTGGTGGATTCTGATTGGCTGCCAATGTTTTAATCATTCATCTGCAGGATGATATCATTAATCTGTGTCTTATAGTTGTGTGGACTTCCCTATTCTCAGAAAATTAGACTTTATTGTAATTATCGTTCATTCTTGTGAATATGGGCCTTTACAGCCATTGATTAAAAGTACGTTTTTAATTTGCTGTGAATGAATTTGATGGCTATTAAACCGTTTTATAAAAATATAAATACATTGACGTCAGAAGAAAATATCACATAATTTCATTAATATGTTATTTACATGCTAAAATCGGTTTGTCTGAGTAGAAAACGAATAGGATTTTACTTCTGGAACTGGATTGTTTTGCTCTCTGAACTTTCTGAATCCAGGTTTTTTGTTTTTAGGGAGTGTTTGTTCCTGTCTGCTTTGACGGCATGTTTGCTAGCTGAGGCTTGTGTTTTTGTGCGAGTGTGTGTTTGACGCAGTGCCAGTGTTCTTGAGCTGTGTTGCCCAGCTGCAGGGCCCATCGCTGGCATTGGTGAAAAACAATCAGATAAATAGCATACACTGTAAAAAAAAATCCCGTAAAAAAACGGCAAATCTCTGGCAGCAAAGTTTCCAGACGGTTTCCGTTAAATTACAGCAAATAACCGTTTCACAAAATTACATGGAAAAACCGTAAAAATACAGAATTTACTTTACAGTCAAAATTGATTAAATTACAGTATATTACTGTTAATAATGGCTTATTAAACCGTGGAATAACGGATAAATTATGTCAAATTACATTAAAAAGACATTTAACTTTCAGGTTAAACTGTACATTTAGGGTTTTATAAAGTTATTTTATATAATAATGCTGTCTATCTACAGTAATTATCTTTTAATATATAGTTTTTCTGTGTTAAATAACAATGAAATGATGTATAAAAATGCATAAATTAAAATACAAATGTTTGTAAATTTAGTTTTATTTTTTATTTGTACAGATCCAATTTCACAACTTTGACCAATCTCTATTTAAGTACTTAATAATAGCAAATTTACAGTCACTTTCTGTTAATTAACTAAATGTATGAGTACAGAATACCTGCACATTTACAGTATTAGTAACTGAACAAACACTGAACATCAAGATAAGTGATTAATTGGAACTAGAAGCTTAGTATATCATTTAAAACATGTAAAAATATCCACATTAAAAGACAATTGCTGTATACCTTTATAGTCTAATATAACTTTTTTAAAACATTTACAATTACATATAATCCAAAGTGATTTACCAATTAAGATAACGATAGAAGCAACAAGTGCAGAGACAAGTCCCAGTTAGTCTAGCACAGTACACATAGCAAGGTTTTTTTTTTTTTTAAACAAAGATTTAGTATTATTGGGGCAAGTGTCTATGAAAAAGATGGATCTTTAGCAGTTTCTTGAAAATGTGTTGAGTTGCGCCGGTCATTCCACCAGCTGGAAACAGTCCAGGTAAAGGTCATTGAAGAAAGTGTTTTTGTGTCTCTTTGGGATGATGTCACCACAAGGCGCCGTTCATTTGCAGAACACAAGCTTCTGGAGGACACATAGATCTAAAGTTTATGTATAGGGCAACCTTTAAAGAGCACTCTTGCTGCAGCATCTGGATCAGTTGCAGAGGTTTGACTGATGCTGGAAGGCCTGTCCAGAGAGAATTACAATATACAGTCTGGATAGAGCAAGAGCTTAGACCAGGAGTTGTGGAGCTCCTATAGGAAGGGCCTGATCCTCCTAATGGTGTAAGGAAAATCAGCAGGATCACAGCAAGTATGGTTTGGCTGAAACCATAAGCAGTTCTGTCTTGGCAAGGTTGAGTTGAAGGTGAAGGTCATTCATCCAGCAAGAATGTTCCATCAGCTAGGCCGAGATGCGAGCAGCTACCGTCAGATCATCTGGCTGGAATGAAAGGTAGAGATGTGTGTCATTAAGATAGCAGTGATAGGAAAAGCCATGTTTCTAAATCTAAATGACAGAGCCTAGTTACAAAAAAACTAAACAAAAAAACAATAGATGGGTGGAATCTAACACAATCATGGTCTTACTGTAGCAAAACCAAAACTTGTGAACACTTTTAGTGCAATCACATGAAATCAGAAGACTCGTCATTACTATTTTATTTAAGTTAATTCTTCCCATACCTTGTTTGCCATGATCATCTGCTTTCCACAGGACCTGAAATCACAAAAAAAATAAGTTATTTTAAAACTCAGTATTACATTTACACATGTCAGAATGTGTTGCATTGGGACAGTGCAAAAACTCAACTGACTATGATCTGGAAGCTGAGCAGGAAAGGTTACCAGTTAAGTATGTTTTGAGCTGATTTTAGCTACATCTAAATTAAAAATAAATATGATTTACGTGACCTAGCTGCATCACTTACACATAGGGGTTCATTATGTTATATTCATACTCTAGTCTTCGCTGTATTATTAACAAGTAACGTTACAGAACTGAATTCGATTTCTTAACATTCTTGATAGAGTTAACTTAGTCACGTTAACCATTTCAAAATTAGCCATGGTTTAACTAACGTTACTAAGAAAACAAAAACAAAAAAGGTAGGTCCATTTTTAGTAAAACTGTGGTTATTAAATTGGTAATAAATCTGCCAAAAACGTGGTTACTACAATTTTACTATAATACAATCAAGGATGTTTTTTAAGAGAAGAGTTTTCAGCTTCCAGACAGTGTTTCAAAATGTCCCGCCGTTTAAGAGATGGATTGACTGACTAAGTTATCATAACGAAGATTTTATACAAAATTGGACGGACTTTGATACGCATAACAAGTCTAACGTTACTAAAGCTTGTTTTAGGTCTTTAGAGATGTTCAACTGATCTTTCTTAAAACAGATGGCAAATTGAAAGGCATGCTGCAGTGTTTTGCCCTCCAGCTCTCGGCAACAGTTATGACTGAACATCAATGCTAACGATACCTTGGAAACTGTCAATTTTACACAAATCAATGTAATATAAAATATCGTTTACATAATAGTATGAGACTCTTACCTCAGCCGGTGATCGGTTGCTTGGCATGATGATGTCCGCTGTGACGATCCAGGCTCAATGAAAAAGGGCGCGTTACGGCTGACGAATACGATTATAGCTTTGAACCACTGTGATCGCAAACAATCCACTTCACAACCGTAGACTAAATTCAAATCTCCCGCTTGCTTGAGTTGACACAGGTCCAAACAGCTAACCGTTGTAGTGGGCGGGACTAAGCATCGGAAAAGTATTGGCGGATAATTTGAATCTGCGTCATTGCGCGCGCCCGCGCGAACACACACACACACACACACACAGTCGCACGCACACAAAGCCACGCAATGTGTGCAGCAACGCAGATTTGGAAAAATATTCATAAAACACATAACACGAAATTAGGGTAGAATAATACAAATGATTATCAAAATGAGCACATTTGCCAGACAAGATTACGGTCTGAAAGATTTGCAAGACTTTATTGCTTACGACTATAAAGATTTTATATTTGCAAGACAACATTTAAAAGACTGTTTGTATACCTACTGTATACAAATACAATTATTTAACCTTAAAACTCACTTTGACATCCACATGATCTTCAAGGACAACATGTTAAATGACTGCTGATTTCTGCAGTTATACCTTCTTTTCTTTGTTTTCTAATTTCACAGAATTAATCTGTAAAATATTACTGAATATTTAATGTAAAATTACACACAACCCTGTAAAAATACAGACAATTTCCTTAAAAAAAACGGTAAAATTGATGTAAAACCAAAATACAAACAATTACCTGTAAATATAATAGTGGACCTTTAAATTATAGCAAAAATCTGTAAATTAACAGGTATTCACTGTATAATGAAAAAACGGCAAAATTCTGTAAAAAAATACAGGGCTTTACCTGTAAATTAACTTTTTTTTTTTACAGTGTAGGAAGCGAGTGGCGGCTCATATGCTCCGCCCCTTCCTGCCGGTTCAGGACGATCCCCTACCGCAAGGGTCAGGATATTTCCTCCCTTTGTGCGCTCCCAAAATGTCCATCACCAACACACTGAGGTCTGAGGTCTGCTCTCTCTAAAATGTCACCCTTTATTTTGCCTGGGCGCTGTGCTGTTGCTAAGCATGAGGTCATCGCATGACTCTAAAAGCACTGTGATGTCATAGTTCCATTGACATCCAACAAATCCAACCTGGACAACCTTGTGACAACTAGACACGAAATAAAATGTCAGATACACAGTCAAACCAAAAATTATTCAGACACCAGATATAATTTTTTGATATTTTTTTAGTGGGTGCAGGACACTATGGTTCATTTAAGTTAGTGAGCATAGCAAAATAACTGAAAAAAGTAAACTGTAATTTAGCTGTAAATTACTCAAAAGTAAACTGTAACATACCCAAAAATTCTTCATACAGTGACTACCAGTAAAATGTATAAATATTTGGGACCAGAAATGATTCAGACACTTTGACCTGACCATGGTTTGCTGAAGTGTTTTTTCTTGTTTCTTGTTTAATTGCTAATGCGACCTTTTACACCACAGACTGAACAAAATGAAGCATTGCTTGGTCATTGGTTGAGCTAAATTGGTATTATCTAATTGTGAACTTAAATTTAAAAGCTGACAGATATTCAACATAATTAATCTATGAGAGTCAAACAGAAGGATGAACAAAACAAGTGAAATATCAACTAATCTGATAACTCTTAGTTTAGATAGTTCTTATCATATTTCATTCCCATTTTCTAAACTATAGTGAATAAACTGTGATAATGTGAGAAAATGTTGAAGGTGTCTGAATACATTTTGGTTTGACTGTATAACTATATGCAACTTATTCAAATGAACTGCATACTGACTCAAGGGACCTGGCAGAAACCACAGAGAATAAACACAACAGGCTCAGCCGCTCAGAAATGAGGAACATTTACATGCAGCTTTGTTTGTCAGACAAGCAGAGCATCGCGAGACAGAGAGGCAGACAGACGAAAGCCCTCCCTGTGTCTCGCCCAGAGAAAGCCAAGACAAAGACTTGTAGAGAGCAGCAGCAGTCTGAAGCTTACGAGCAAACGCTACCGCAACACATTCAGATATTAGCACAAATGTGTGTTTTGATCCCCCAATTGCCAAGTGGTGGAGTGAGGTGAGAACAGGTGTCGTATACTGTTAGCTAAATAAATCCATCCAAACATGTTTACTCTAATTTTATGGTTTAATATTTTATCTGGATAGATTAGTTGTTCTAAGCTAGTGGGTTGCAACTCAAAAATGCGTCGCAGGTTTGTCCACGGTGAGCATGAGATAAGTGTAAATAACAAAATATGGCTAACAACAATACATCCATGCAGAGTTATGATGGAAAAGTAAATAGGTGTGGCGAATTTTAAAAGGGAGTTTAAAATGCTGGCCAAATCCCATCAATGGTCAGATTTCCTGTTCAGCTGGATTCATTTTAATAATTTTGTATTGAGTTGGGTCATAGTTTGCATTGGGTCACAATCTGATGCAGCAAAACAGCAGCTGTAAAAAAAAAAAAAAAAAAAAAAAATAAAAAAAATATGATCAGTAAGTTATGACAACATATGTTTTACATTGCTTTAACTCATCAAAATAAGTTAAGAAATTTTACATTTTTATACAAGTTATACAAGATTCAACAAGTCAATATTTTTAGGCAGAAAATGTTTTTCAGTGTCTAAACTCACTTATTTTAGTATCATTAATATTATAGTTTTTGTTAATATGTTGATACATATAAAGTTTTAGTAAATTTGTGTTTTGTCATTTTCATTCGTTTTTAAAAATGTTATTTTAGTAATTCAACTTAAACTAAACAAAAATAATAGTCAAAATGTTGCCTTTGCAACTACATTAAACAGAAATAAGTTAGCGTTCTCATTATATTTAGCTAAACGAACATGTTTTTTATTGCTTTTAAGTTTTAGTTACTGATATATTATATACCCAGCCCTGTGTGTGTGTCTCTTTTGAGTGCCCAAGTGAAAGTGTAAAGAAACGGCGGGAACGCGGGCGTGGGGGGCAGGGGCTCGCATGGGGGTCCGGGACAGAAGAAAAGAAGAGGGATATGGCGCGTAAAGAACGGGCGAAAGAAAGAACGCGAGCTGGCCTGTGCGATGACATCATCCCTCATTTGCATAAATCTCAGTCTGAACGCTGATTGGTCACTGGCGGGAGAAACCGAAGCCGCTCGCGCTTTTCATCCTTTTCAATGCTTTCTCTCTCTCGCCCGGTACCGTGTGCGCGTGCGTGCGCGGATCGCCAAGCGTAGTTTCATTCTCTGCTGCCAGGAGGAGACGCGCGCATCTCTTTATCGCCGGTAGACAGTCAGTCAGAGAGCTTCACACAGTCTCCGTCAGAGCTTCACTCTACTGGTTTATATCTCAACATTTGTTGCCGGTTCCGTCTCGATTCACAGCGCTGACCACCCGCGTTCCGCTAGGAAAGAAACAGGAGACGCGAGTACCGACTGGGCGTTGCTGGAGGAAAAGCGCTTTAAAATCGGTAAGATTCCACCCTAGAAACAAGCGGCGATTCATTAAAACCTTTTTTTTTACTGTGTCAGAACGAATTAATAAATGTCAGTGTCAATTTAACAGATGCATTTCATTCAACAGCATGATTTACGACTGAATGCATTGATATGTAAATGAATATTTATGAGTTCTTGTTCACATCGGTCATTATAATAGAAGTGCCGGCGGAATAGCCTAAATGAGATCATCAGAAGAAAATGCCACTGAAGCGATCAGGTTTCACACCGGTTTGATTTATATGCTTAAATCTATCACACGCAAACTGATTAGTTGTTTTAGCGTTTTTTATTGCGTGTTAACAGGTACTATATATTACCTTCTTTTATTCCGTGTTGCCTTGTTCATCCTTTCAGTCCGTTTCAATGGTTGATGTCTGGGCGGTGACGCCAAACCCACTCGTGTTGTGACCGAATTTAATCACGGACAGTCCTTTAGAAAACACATATAGCGCTGACAGATGATGAAGAAGACATTTTAATACAGTTTTCATAAGAGTAATGTGTTTTGTGTGGAACAGATGCAGTGAAACTTTCCGCTCGTCCGTTTGGCTCGAGCTCTTTTGTTCTACGCCTCCTCCACCCGCCCGCTCCACATCCAATAGCCTATATTCACACACCCGCTCCATACACAATATATTCACACACCCGGTATGTAGCCTACTATAATATGACCCGTTTTATTATTCGGTCTATAGGCATGTAATATAAAAAACATAGGCTACCGCATAGCCTATACAATGTAGCCTATTACAGAGACTGAATGTGCCGGTGTATGAAGGCTTTATTATACTGGATCGTATCAGAATGTAAATATATAAACCATATTCACATATGTAATCCATACAAGTATATGTGTATCTGCTTTTTAAGTAAAACTCTGAATACACATACAAGTATATGTGTATCTGCTTTTTAGGTAAAACTCAACGTAATGACCTCATGCAGGCTTGAGAATAAAGGTTCCAATGGGGAGTTTTCGCAGTGATTCCATAGAACCATTTTTAGTTCCCCAAAGAACCTTTCACATAGAAGAACCGATTCTTTCCTTAGTTTGAAGAACATTTTAACATCTAACGAATCTTTTTCCATTAAGAGCCTTTTGTGCAGTGAAATTCCATGGATGTTAAAGGTGTTTCATGGAACCATCAATGCCAATAAAGACGACTGTAATGATACCGCAGGAATTAATTAAGGGACCCAACCTTCCAAAATACACGCCCACTGATGCAGTTTATCTGTCTACACCCTGTTCATTTATACGAGATACAGACCACAGTTAACAACCAGCAGCTCGATATCATCCAATAGCCTACCGTGAAGTATTGATATTTCTGCATATAAAAAAAACAAAAAAACAGGAGCGATTAATCTGACTACAATGTGCTTTGAGTTTAGAGAGGATCCCGGGTGACCTCTTTGCACAGGGATATTTTTTCGCTCTATGTTGGTATTTTCATTGTTTACGGCCAGTGAAAATCAACAGGGTGGTTTCTTGGCATTGCTTTCTTCTCAAATCCCTACGCAACTTGAGTCAAAATGAAGCGTTTCGCAGCAGGTGCAGGTTGGTTTGGCTAGTTCATGCTGCTAAATCTTGGCTTTGTAAGTCAGTTCATCCTATTGTCTTGCTTAATAGTTCCCTTCTCTCTTCTCTGCAAACAAAAGGTTTAAGACGGTTGCCTCGACCCCCTGAGGCCTTCATCTCACAGCTCCAGATCTATCTCTTCTGCTTTTGTTTGGGATATTGTATATAATTTTAGGGAGGATTAAACTATTCTAGTAATACAGACTATTTTAAGATGTCAGTGTATATGAATTCAGAATATGCAAGGTCAAATCTCTCTAATTATTTTAGATCCATTTTTGTTCCAGTGTCATTGTTCTGTCATATTATGATCCCGATACAATGCTGTGGCTGTCTAACTCCGGCCTACAGGGATTAGGCTCTTGGGGGGTCGGCATTTCCAGCAATTACAAATGTGTCATGGCATGATGGGTAGTGTGACTGTATGAGGAACGGGGGGTGGGATTGGCTCTGGCTTTGCTAGAGAACAATTTACAGCAAATAACATCAGAAAGGTCAGATCCTTGTTTAAGAATATCTAAAGTGACATAAGAGAATGTGACTAATATGCGTAATCTGGCCCATCAACGTTTGCTTGTTCACTGTGCACTCTTAAAAATAAAGGTTCTTATTGGCAATGTTGGTTCCATGAAGAACCTTTAAGGTTCCACTGAAGTGCCTTGGAACGCGCAGCTTTGCTCGTTGACGTTTTCCACTGAAACAGGAAGATAAGGCAGGACATATTGAATGGCCCCTCCCCCTTTTCAAATAGCCAATAACGTTTAGTTTACCTCACAGACTGCAAGTCGTACTTGACAGCACAATGGAAGCGAATCCGAGCGCTGATGATAAGTTGGATTCAATAGTAAAAGTGTGAATAAATTCTAGCCATTTCATTCTTAACCAACGTAAAGTTGGAAAACGAAATAAAACTCAAGGGTTTGAGCAACCGAACACACATCTCAAACCCATTTTTCTCTGTGACATGTCAATGGTCGTTTTGGCCAGGTGGTATTTTTAGCATAGGGGGGGAGCTTTAGGACACACCTAGCCAACATTAGGGCAACGTCTTTAAGCCTCGGTCGGCTTAGTTTTTTGGTGTGTTCCGCACTGTTGGCTCTAGTCGGACGCCATCTTGTTTTTTTTTCCGATTGAGCATGTAGAATTGGCGTTGGGCCATCGGTGAGAGAGAGAACTCTGATTGGCTGTTCAGCTTAGAGAACGAGAATAAAATCGAAAGTGATGAAAGTTAGCAAAGAAGTGAAGACGGTACAGACAGAAGACTGTTATGATTTCACATCATCTTACCAGAGCGTTCGGATGCTTCATAATAACATGAGCCGACTGGAATGAAGAAAGTGATCAGCGTGATAGATATTTAAAATTATAAGCAAACACTGCTTTGTTTAGGGTTTGTATATCTGCAGTCCTAGTTTCGGTCTGCTGATATAGCAGTTATTTTCGCACATGCTAATTGACAGTCGCCTTTAGTCCTTTTGATGTGTTCAAGCGCAGCTTTTCGGCCGAGACAGAAGCGAGAGGCGACAACACAATCAGCTTTCGTCACCGCTAGTTCTTGGACGTCGTCTTGGTGTGTCCAGGGCTTAACATCCATGGAACAATCCGAAGGTTCTATATATGGTTCTTTTAGATTCTTAATGTTCTTCACACTGGTTCTTTTAAGAACTGTTCACTGAAATGCTCTTTTAGGAACCAAAAATGGTTCGGTTACACTTTGTTTTAAGGTGACGTAGTTACATTGAACTTACTTAAATAAGTACTGAGTAGTAATATTAATAAACTACATGTGCTTACTATAGAGTTACGGTTAGGTTTTGGTTTAGGGTTATTTACTTGTAACTATGCATACTGTTATTACTATACTAAGTGCATGTAGTAACGTTTAACTATATGCCACCTTAAAATTTCCAATGGTGCATCTATTGCATACAAAAACACTCTTTTGGAGCCTTAATATCTGAAAGTGTAGTGAACACTTACTGTTGTCCCAAGAGGAAGTTACAGTGGTTTTTCTGTCATCTGTCGTTTTCTGATAATTCTCCCTCCACCGGTAAAGATAGCACTCTTGGGGCTGAGCAGTTGTCAGAGGACAGTTGGCTCTGTTTGGATGGGATATTGTGTTGCAGCTGTGGGATTCTGCAGGGTTCAGAGTGCTTTTTTGGGGTGTGTTTTGTGGTTACAGTTCAGCTTTCTGTAAACATGTCTGCTGTGCAGTTGCAGCACTCTCGCTGTGTTAATCTCTGTCCGAGGCAACATTATATCAGAGCAGACATGATGCATTTTGGTTCAATATCCTTTGTTCTGGTCTTGGCAGATGTCACTCAGTGAATGGCGTCATTGAGAGTGTCACTGATTTCATGGGGTGCGGCAATTTACTAATGGATGTATTGACCCCGCTGCATTTATAAAGGTTATAGTTCAAAAGCAGTGTCTGAAAGTACATAATTAAAATAATCCTGAAAACTAGGTGTCTTGATGCCGTAGGCCGCCATGCAGTGGAAAATGTCAACCTACTTTAATTTTCCTTCAGCATCCAGCTTAAAGTGTTCATAAAATCTAACTTGGATGTATCAGAGTAAAAATAAACTTGAGTTTTATGAACAAGGCTTTGTGCAAGCATTTTGTGTTTTAAGTGTTTGCATCTCAATTTTCTGTAATATTCTGGTCTTCAATATGTTTTTTTTTTATCATATCAATCTATGTTATTGCAGTTGTTTGAGGAAAAATAGTCCAGTAATCTCAGATGCTTCTCCTTTAGAGTTTCAGAAGGGATCTCAATGTCTCAAATTGTGCTCAAGATGCCAAATCATTATGAACTCAAACATTTCTCATCAAATTATTTCAAGATCATGATCCGAGCAGTTGTCCACGTTATTTTTATTGGTACGTTTTTACAATAAGGTCCCATTTGTGCATTTACTAACATTAAATAACCAAGCAACACATTTGTAGCAGTATTTATTAATCTTTGTTCATAAATACACAACTTTCTATTGTTATTCATGCTAGTTCATTAAATAATATTAGCAACTTTTGTTTGAGTCAATTGAAATCAAAATTTTTCTAATGGAACCGTATTTTAGTGAAATCTTTTAATTATAGCTATTTATGTGTATCTTATTTCACATAGTTGCATGAAACAACCAGAGCAATTAAATTGTCTCAGGGATATTATTATTTAGAGGAGTTTTTGTTTTTATCCAAAGCGGCTTACAATGTAGTTTAGCACAAAAACAGTCTGTTTTGAGCAACCAGGGGGTGAATATTTTTGCTCAAAGCCACAACAGTAAAAGGATAATCGCTTTTACAGGATTTTGTACCAACAACCTTTGGATTTACCAGCTGAGATCAATGTTTGGTTGTATACAGCTTCATGAAGATTTGCATTTCTCCAACGGGCATGTTATAAAGTTTTATTTGTTGAGTCAGAACAGAGGCTCAGAGTCCATCTGGAAGGTGCCGGTCAGCTGTGAACAGAAGGATAATCCTCTTATAGGTACAGTCATTTCCTGTGGTGCGAGTGTCACTTCCTCCTGTTTGCTGAAGGGCACGTTTATTGTCCAGTGCAGATGACGTTTGTGGCCATGCTGTCCCAAACAAACACACACTATCAGATGCCATTGATCGAACCCCCCACCAGCTGGACTTTATCAGCTCTTATGTAATTTGGCTCTTAGCTTTTTTTTGTGCTCACAAAGATAATAGAATCGAGCAGCTCCTCAAATTACAAATTAGTTAAAAGGCCCCCATGCGCCCAAACCTCCCAATTTCAGTATGTCCACATGTTCTGCTAATGCACTTCCCATCTGTCCTGAGACCACTGCACTTTCTCTTTCTGATCAATATCCTTCTCATCTCATAATTTCTCCTCTAATTCTCTTCGCCAGGTGGCATGGTACACATGATGGCGCACATATCTGGCCCGTGTCCTGTGTGCATCCCGTTGTGCGGGTGTCCACCGGAGGATCGCACAGGATTAGCATCATGCTTTGTCCCAAGTTAACAAGCTCTGTCGTGTGTTAATCTCCCTGTCCCCAGGGGACCGAGATGGTCCGCCGCTGGTTGCGATGTTTATCGCTTCGGTGGACAGAGGGGCTGGTCATGTGAACCTTCTCTGGCGTTGTGTGTCAAACGGATGCACAATTTCCAGAATTTTTTATTTGAGCAGTTTTATTGCATTTCTGCAAATTACAGTGTTGCTTTAAGGGCATTTTACAACCGATGCGTTCATGTTCAAAGCCACAAGACAGACTGGAGCAACATACAGTAGAACAGAAAAGTTATTCATTTGCTATGCTGTCTTAAAAGCGTGACATTTATGGTACGAGATGCATGAATTCAGTTTTTTTAAAATATTAAAATTAGGGCTGTCAAATGATTAATCGCGATTAATCGCATCCAAAATAAAAGTTTGTGTTTACATAATAAATGTGTGTGTACTGTGTATAATTATTTTATATATATAAATACATACACATGCTTGTATATATTTAAGAAATATTTGCATGTATATACTATATATATAGATTTATATATAATTTATATTATATATAAATATAAATATTTTATATATAAATAACACATTTTTCTTAAATATATAAATGCATGTGTGTGTACTTATATACAAAATAATTTTACACAGTACAAACACATTTATTATGTAAACACAAACTTTTATTTTGGATGCGATTAATCGTGATTAACCATTTGACAGCCCTAATTAAAATCACTGATTTTGTGGCGGTAAATGCCAGAATTTTGTAGAATGCCTTATTTATGATGCTAGTTTCCCAATTTTGTACATTTTTGCATTTTGCAAAAACTCTTTTTAACATCAAACATCATTTTTTTTTTTATTAATGTATGTTTCTTTATCACACTAATGTGTAAATATCTTTAAGTAATTCTGCTTTTTTGCTATTATATAGAGGTTAAATGCTAATTATACAGGAACCCCCAAAAATCCAACATTTTGATTTTGCATTGTGTTCTACATTCACAAATCATTAAAAGCTGGTTGGTGGTGTAAATTAAACGTATACAGTCAAAACCAAGGGGACATGGAGATGGAAAAATATGAGATTGTATTTCAATGATTTTGAGTTCGCTCAAAGTTTTGCGCTCAATCAATAAACTTTTTGATTGCTTGCAAAGAATACTTTTGCAAGTTAACGTAAAATTTCTTGGGGGAAGGGAAAATTTTAGCAAAAGAACGCACAGTTTCTTGGGGAAAGGCACATGTTTTGATAGAGAGTGCAAAATTTCATGGGTTAAGGCAAATGTTTTGCAAGAAAGTGCAAAAGTTTGCGAGAAAAAGTTTCTTGGGAGAAGGCAAACGTTGCACACAAATTCAGTTTCTTGGGGAAGGCAAAGTTTTGCGCACAAACTCAATGTTTCTTGGGGGGGGGGGGGGGGGTTGGCAAGAAAACACAATAGCTTTTTCCATTACAATGTGCCCTTTAGGGTCTCAGTACAAAACAGACAGAATGCAAGCACACATCCAGCGCCAACGGCCCATAAGTGTCCCTTTGTAGGTCACTAGTCACTAATCTGTCGCATCTCAGACAGTTGTGGAGTGTCTCACTCCCAGGCATAGCATATGTTCCAGAAACCTTACGTAAATCTTCCTTACAGTACAGGGATTACCTCTTCGTCACCTGGATTCTGTCCAGGTGTCTGCCACAGGAGTAATTGGTGCCTCAGGCAGGAAAAGCTTCTTCAATCACAGTCACTAGTTTAGTCTCGGTTTACCATTGGTTTTGTTTCCATCAACAGGGTTTCCCGCAGAAAATGTGTTAGTTAAGGTGGTGGGGTGGGGTTTGGGGGGTGTACTAATACAGGCTCTGTACTAAATTTAACAATTAAATATTACATTTCAATAACAATTTAGATTTATAAATAACCAGCTTTTCAAAATATAACAATGTGCAATTTTAACAAACTATACAAATATTTTAAAATATTTGAGCTAAAAAGTGCAAAACAACATAACTGAAACAACAACAGCTGAATTTTAACAAACACTATACAAGTATAAACTAAAGAAGTGCAAAAGAACATTGCCAAAATGCAGAGGTGGGAATTTACAAACCACTATTAATTTAACATAAAAGCATAGGCTACTGCGTGCATGGTTTGCCATGACTGAATGCGCGCAAAGTGCGCTCCCTTAATAATTCCTAAAAAGCTTACACCAGTTCATCGCAATCTCAAACATCTCTGTTATTATCAATGAAGCTGACTGCACAATGAACATTTCATAATATCTACACTTTCTTTGTTATAATCAGAGGATTTGCCAGCATGCAGAATTCAGCACTGAACAAAAAGTCAGTTTTGAGCGGTGAGGGGATTTTATCTTAAATGCTTCTGATTGGCCATTGTGTTCAAGAAATCAACACATATGTCTGTGATTGGCTACAGCGCTCAACGCTGCGAACATGTTACAAATAGAAACTCTGGCCTGTAAAACGTTTCTATTTTGTTTTAGTTATTCTATCCTGCAACAGATGAATAACAATTTATTCGTTTTTATGTTTCATTCATTGATATTTCTATTTTGCTTGCACTCGGCCATCAAATCTAGTCCCAAGTCCCAAATCTAGTCGCGTCGCACGTCTCTAGATCAAGGGCCCGGCCCGAGGATGACGGCGGGAAATATCGGCCCGACTCGGGTCGGGTCAAGCTCGGGCTCGGGCAGAGAATCTAAGTTCTAAGCACGACAGAGTAACACGGCGGATATCGTTCATGTACATTTTTTTTTTGACGACGTAGTAAAGGCGGCAGGCGTGTGTTGCTTATAAACCCTGCATCAAGTCTCAAAGTGGTTTCTTACTGTCTGACGTCACTACCTTCCCTTCCTCGCTCTGATTGCAGATTGTACCATTGAATGGGCTGATCTGTTTGTTTTTGTGTGTTGGACAGAGCGGCTTCCCAACCTTTGGCCAAGGGTGTTTTGGGAATGCGCTGGCCGCGATCACAATCTCCACAGCGGGGGCAGTAAAGTGGCTTTTGTCAGCTTGGACAGCAGCGGTCCTGTCATGCGCCTCCTTGTGTTTCTATCCTCTTTTCACTCCTCCGCGAGGGCCACCACCCCAACAATCCCTTCTTTGGTGACTTGTTTCATTGCAATGCACCTCGGGCCGTCCAACTTCATCTCGGCGTGTGTGTGTGCTGTATAATGGGCTCAGTCAGAGGGTCATGTGATCGGCATATAGAGAGGGAACCAGTATCTCCACACAGATGCGTCTAAGACGCTGTCCGCTCTTGAGTGCTATTATGTAATTGTGTTTGTGTTATGGACACCAACGTCCAATAGACTATTCATGGACTATTCATGGACTCATGAAAGCGGTTCTGTGACGCAGGCCTCAGTCACACCTTGAGTCAGTCTTTTGCTTGTGCCGCTGTAGAGAAGGCCTGCATTATATGATGAATGGAGGGATTGAAGTACTGTTTTGTGATTGATTTTAGCAATTAAAATTTTATTCCTAAAAACATGGTGAATATATATTTTTTTCTGGCCATTGATTGTATTTTCTGATATCCATAAAATGAAACAAGAATTTTAAACCTGGCTTTCAGAGATTTCTGTTTTGGAAATCTATGCAAATTAGTGCATATTTAATTAGATAATGCCTCATTTGCATATTTTTTTCCAGGCCATTTAATGTATTTTCTGAAATCCGAAAAATTTAAAATCAAAAAATGACTTTCAATGATTTCTGTTCTGTTTAATTGGATAATGCCTCATTTGCATACTTCAATGTAATGTTTCAGAAAACTCGTAATACTAAAAAATATTTTTTGTTGTGTTTAATTTAATAACTCTTTCATTTAGACTGGGGTCATAAGATTATTAAATGGAGGAAGAATGCTCATAAAAAAGAGTTGTTTTGTTTTGCTCAGATTTGAAGGAGGAAACAAAAACCTCTTCAATAACTAACAGTGAGCATAGCTATCAATTTACATAGAAATTGTTCTACATTTGATTTTTTACCACTAATGTGCCCTGTAAATCAATTTATAACGTTACTGTATTCGCTTCCTCCTTTTATTAGCATATGAGATCTGAGGTGAGGTTTTATTCTTGCTTTATTCTGAATACTCAGAAGATGCCTGATAAATTTGATTACAGATTTTCAATCAAACCCTTTGACCTTTTACTCTTCAGAGTAGCGTGTTTCTTAACCAGCAAACTGCCCTTTTCCCGCCCCGTCCTGACGAGGAGCCCCTGTTTGTGGTGGTCCTTTCTCAATAGAGCCAGTGTTCCCTTGTTTTAGACTGATAGACAGGGGTTGAGGGAGACTTCTGCAATCTCCGGAGGGCAAGGGGAGGGGGGTTGGATGGGGGGTCAGAGGGTGCATGAAGATGCTGTACTCAAAATAAAAATACTTAGGCCTAAATAAATGAATTACATATTTAAAAATCCATGAATTTTTATTTTATTTATTTATTTATTTATTATTTATTTTTTTATTTTTATTTTTTTAACAAAACAAACTATTAATCAAAATTTGATGCATTGTCAGTCATACATACATTTCTGCACTCAAAAAATCATGTCATATTTGCGTTGGAGAAATAGTATGTTTCTATAAATATTATCACATTAAGTTTATAAGTTAGTTATACGTTCATTTAATAGTTAAAACTATGTGTGCCAAATTTATGGAAAATATATATGGAATTCAAATGCATATAAAACCGTACACATTTTTTTAAGTGTGTATTATCTCAGCGGAGACTCAATGGAGAATTGGCTGGACAGATTTGATATGTGAAATCCTAAACTGTGGCAAATGACAAATTAGTCAGCCATCTGAGTATACATCAAATCAGAGGCCCACCGCCAACAACGATGTCCCCAGTGCATGCAAACGGGCCGGGAGAAGCCATGCGATTCATGCAGCATCTCGGCGGTGTGCAAATTTGTGCTTCATTGCTCACAATCTCTCCATTGATTGAGATTCAAGGGGGGTAAAAACATTTCCTATTGTGAGCTATTCAGATTTTTTGCAGTATTCTTGTTCTTCAGTTTTTAGACATGTGGGTTTGGCCCGGAGTGGCTAAAGCTAAGATGGCATTAGCCTGTTAGCACCTGCTGTGCCGCAGTGGTTAACTGATTGTGAGAAGCGAGCTTTGCACACAGGGGACTTTTTAAGGCACAATGCAGTACTTAGAAATGCATTTATGCATGCATGCATGCACATGGCTGTGTTTTGCATTGCCCTCAGATAAAGAGGCCAAAGTGCATTTTGCCGTTACAATGCGGCGATGACCCGATTAGCCTGAGAGTGATCTGCGGTTCAGCACCGGGACAATTAAAAGACTGATGCGCCTTTGCTGGAGACCTGCCAAAAACACTGCTTCTAGAAAGTATGCAACACATCTGAGTATGCAGTGTTTGTTTACATCATATGTGGGTCTACAGGGAATGAGCGCTTCTCGCCCGGCTGCTGTTAAGAGTGGAGTCATCCCTTCAGGAGCATTAGGATCCTGCACAGGGATTGGTTACGATAATTGGATGGGGCATTAAGCATGAGGCATGTCGAGCTTCGTCCCTGAGAGTGACGGAGTGTCGGTAAGAGGGTTTTTGCATAAGAAGGTTTGTAGGTACGATGGGTCTTATATTTGTAAGGTCACAAAGCCACCATACCTTTTCTGGTCGTTTTCTCTCCATCTCGTGCTCCCTAGAGCTGGGGTTTATATTAAATGACATTGTGTTGATCACAAAGATTTTGTTGCACGTTAGGTTTGTATCTTATTTTTACTCAAAGGCCCCCCATTTTCCAACACATTATTCAAAGGCCTCCACCATGTAGGCCCTCTATTTATTTAATACATCTATAGACACATTGGGTATTTCTGCAGTAATTAATGACAAAGCTCCTTGTTTTTAAATTTTTTAACACAATCTGGGAGCACTGACATACATTAACCACGATTACTTTTGGGATTTCAGAAGTTTCAAGAACTGTATGTTCTTCAATAAAAAATAGTTATTGAGGGATTTTTTTTTTTATTGAGATAAGAGATTAAACTTTTACTTTTTATCAGTCTAATTTTTTCATACTTGCCTCTCGAAATCAGCCACTTTGTAGGTCATCAGAAGTCATTTCCTCCCCCCAGAATTAGATGGACAGCATAGCCTTCTGACCCCCCGGGTCACTATTGTTTACATGTAGAGGAAGCTGTCTATATCCCTCAGCAGGATCATTAAGGTCATAAGGCCATGTGATGGTGAGTGTGTTTTCCTCTCGGAAGGAGGCTGTTTCACTCCTCTAACCTCTTAAGCTCTCCACCACCTGACGTTCTTGCATCTGATTCTCATCTATCATTCCAAACCGGATCAATAGCAAGAGAAAAACAGTCAGAAGGGGTAGAGAGGATGCAACAAAGCCTGTATTTATAAGCAATATTAAAATAGAGAGATATGATCTAAGGAGGTGTTTTTTATCAGGAAAAACAGCTGTTAAGCTCTCTGAGGTGGAAGTGATATTGCATGTGGTTGAGTTTGTTTAAAAAGCTAAAATCTTTGATGTTCTTCATCACAAACAAATGCATTATTTAATCCAACCATATAGTTACTTTTGTGATTGCGAAGTTGGGTTCATTTAGGCATCTAATAACATGGCAATTGCGCTCGGATCCGTACCAAAATAATCAGTCCGAGATTGCCTGAACAAGGTCGTTCCGGCCCGATTGAAAATGCACACTGTAGTGGTTCACTTTTGGTGAGAAAGCAAACCAACCCAACGAACCAAACTATCAGAAATTATAATGGGAACTGTGGTGTGTGAAAAGTAGCACTGTCTGATTCTGAACATGTTAGTTATTGCAGTTGAAAACTGAATCAAACCAAGAAGAATGTGTGTCATTGTAACAATTTAAGTCCCTGTTTTGGAACAAAGTGAACAATCTGCAGGTCTCTATTGTTAATCTGTAGTCAATGTGGTCATTGTTAATGTCATCAAGTGCACAATTCCTATTAGTAACTGATTGCCATAGATAGATCTCTGTCTAAGACATAATATATCTTTTCATGTCTATTTTCTCATATCTGGGAGCATATATGAATTGGGTTCTTTCCCCGGGGCTTTCTCTCTCTTTTCCATTACTGTCTCTGTCCCCCTCCCCCAAGTTTCTCTCATTTGGGATGCTCAGCTGCCTGGACCATCTGTGTGAGGACTAACTGAGGAGATTTTGTAATGGGCAGAATGAGTCTGAGGGGTGGAGGAATGAATGTCAACCTCAGAAAAAAACTGGAAGATTCTGGATTATAATGAGGGCGAGGTGTCCGGTGACACTGATGTCCGCCTTATGAGTATGCGTTTTCAATGTTACTCTTACTCAGTCATTTTTTTTCCCATGCTCATTTGAGCCAAGCCACTTCCTCTCGTTGGCCTCTTCCACTGGATGAACTTTGCTGTGGAGCTGCTGCTCTTAAATCATGCAAACAACATCTGCGTCAGTAAGGCATTGTGGGTAATGCATCTGGCATTGCTGCTTTGCTAGTAGTTAGCAATTAGAAATCCCCCCAAAGCGTTTCGAAAACCCAGATATTTTTTGCACAAGAAATGGCACCAAAATAATCTTATGATGTATGTCTTGCCAAATGTAAAACTGTATTAATGACAGCTGTAATCTTATGCCAACCATCACTCCTAATAGCTGGAAACCTCATCTTGTGTAGCTTTAATACCATTTGGTTACAGTTTAAACAGATCCACAAGCTCTGAATCAGCTGTTGTTTTCCCTCGGCACAGCAGGCTATTTACCTCATTCCTAATCTCTTTAAGCGGTTTCTTCAAGCATTTGCATGCTAACCAAACCTGACTCTTTATCTGATTGTTCTCTTAGGTCCGTCCGCCAGTGAGAGGGGGTACAGATTTCTGTCTTGCTCAGACTTGTTTTTTATTGTCTGAAGTCTCAAATCAGACTATAACTCTTTTTTTTTCTTTTCAGGTCAATCTTAGGCCGTCTGATAGCAGTAGACTCCAACTAGTGCACTGAGTCCTGGGTTCCTGATTTCTCTCCTGCTGAGACGGACCTCCAGGACTAGGACAAGATGAAACCGGATGGTGTTGACACAGCAACAATGGAGCCAATGGAAGCATTAAATGCAGGTCCTGCAATTGAGGTGGCGCCAGTGGGTGAAGCTCAGGACCAGGCTTTGCCCACAATGCAAACAGAAGGTGAACCACAGCCAACAGAGGCACTTTCAGCAACCAATAAGACTGGAAAGGACAAGCCTGCAGACCCCAAAGCTAAGACGAAGGCTCCTGCCAAAGCAAAGGCACCCACCACTGGTACCAAGGCATCCACGACCAGCTCCCGTCCCACCACTGCTCAAAGCCGTCTAACAAATGGGGCACAGAAGTCGCAAGCTAATGGTGTTACCAAAAAGACCACAACAGGAGGCCTGGAGAAGAAAACCCCTACCACTTCTGCTTCTAAAAAACCAGTTGGCTCCACAACTGCACCCACAACCAAGACCCCTACCAAGGTGGCTGAGAAGAAGCCAATGGGGACAGTAAGACCTACCAGTACTCCAGCCAATGGCATGAAGACAACAGGGACAGCGCAGCCCATAAAGAAAGCCCCTGCTGCACCAGCTAATGGCCTGAAGTCTAAACCAAAAACTACAGGTAAGTCAGAAGAATCATCTGAGCTTCTTTATTCTTGAAGTTCAATGAACTCTAGAAGAGTCTCTAACCCTTCTCCTGGAGAGCTAGGCTGTGTCCGAAATCACCCCCTGTACCCTTAAATAGGGTCCAAAATCATTGTCGACATTATCGAGTGCACTCATTCATTGCCATAATTCCTCACAATAACGTGTGTACTACTGATATACACTCAACATCTAGATAAAACCCATAATGCACTGTGAGGGTTGTGCCAAATAAATTCCTACGTCTTGAATCATACATCCATCCCTTTTCCAAACCGCTGGTCCAATGTGGGTACAAGATCATACAGGTATAAATTCATAAGTTCAGGCATAATATAATTGACTATTAAGTAGTTTAATTAAGATTTATACATGCTTTTTTTCCACGACAGAGTTCAAGATAAATATTTTCATCTGAGAGCTGCCAGCTTGCTAAGTTTCAAATGCTCATTAAACGGCGAGCACAAACTATGCAAAAGCGGCACACTCAGTGTCTGAATTCACTCACTCATTTTACTCACTCCTTCAAGTAGACTATATTAGTGCAGTAATGTAGGGAATAGTGATTGAGGGTATAGGGGGTGATTTTGAACATAGTTCAAGTCCTGCAGACTTCATTTCCAGCCCTGCTCCAACACACCTGTCTGTAATTTCCAAGTCACCTTGAAAACCTTGATTAGCTGGTTCAGGTGTGCTTGAATCAGCAGGACTGTTGCTCTCCATAAAGGTGGTTGGAGACCCCTAATGTAGGTTATAATTAATTTTTTTCCAAGAAAGAAATTCTGGTGTAGCACATTATCAAATTTCATATTAATTGTCTGTATTTGTCTTGTTGTTCAATGCTCTTATACACCCTTACCATCATCCTTTACTCTAGCTCCAGCTTCAAGGCCTGCCACTGCATCCACCACCAAGACTGGCACCACTGGCTCTCCCAAACCTGATAGGCCACCCGTCGCCAAGACAACCAGGTAGGCGTCTCATTGGTTGAGCTCCAAGCCCATATTTTGTAGATTAGAATTCCTCAATGTGGGCCATTGCAGTAGCTCATTCTCTTCCAAAGTCCTTCAGGCATTGCTCATTCAGCCTCACGTTGCAGCCCAGATCTCTCACAATCACTACTCTTCATTCACTGAATACTTAAAGCATTAGGCATCAAATCTAAGCCTGAACAGGAAATCATTTTATTTGTTTGGAAATTAACTGGCATAGTCCTCAAATTCCTGATTACAAGAAAACTGTGAGGGGGAACTCTCTCACGATTGAGAGAAAGTTTATACTCTCTCCCTAGAAAGTCTCCACGATTAGACCAACAGTCTCAACAGTTTTACACAATGAGATGCTGATATAATGCAGATCTCCCTATATCCAGGACAGATGCAGAGAGATGTTAGGATGGTTATCATGCAGGGACACAATCTTAGTCACGCTGGGAATCACAACATTGAGCTCAATGGAGCCGTTTTGAGATGCCTGCAGACAGCCGTGAACAGTGAAGGAGTTTTTTGTTACTTGTTTATAGAGGCAATGAGGGACATCCTGAGGCCTGTAAAGCAGCTCAGACTCATGATGTTATGTGTGGGTGAGGGAAAAATGTTTTTGTGACTTTTGTAACATGTGAACTTTTGTATTGTGATATACATAACTTTTTGCAGATCTCTTTATATTTTGACAGACATTGATTACCTTCTTTTCCTTAGAATAAGTTTGTAGTGTTTTTCCCCCAGTGCTTTTAAAGTAAGGAAAAAGGAAAAAAGTGGAAAAGTCAAAGTTCTCTTCTGGAGGTTTTAGGTTCTTCTACCGAGCAGCTCTATGATTAAGTGCTGTTTTAGTTAGTTAGTAGCCTTGAATAAAAAAATATAAAAAAAAATATGAGTAACCTAGCAAAGATGACAACAAAAGACAAATAGATAAAATAATAAAAACAAGTTGCCTACAATTTGTATGATTAATTTGATCAAAGATGTTATTGATATTCATGCTATAAAAAGTCAAAAACAGAGCTCTGCCATGACTCCTCCCACATCATACAGCTGAACAGGAAGTTTATTTCAAGATTAATGGTGTTTAGAAAAAGAAAGCTGCTGTCTCAAACACAGATTACATCACATGCTGCTTGAAAAGGACAGACAGTGTAAATGACACTATTAGCACTGCAGTATATTCCAGCACTGGGTTTAGGAAAGATAATCTGGGGAATCCACCCTGAGCCTTTGTTTTCTGTCTCTGACTCATTATGATTGTAAGCTCAAACACTAAATGGCAGTAAAAAGGCCTCTTGTTGTCCAATTAGTGCAGTAGTTTTTGTTTGTATCGTTATTCTGACCCTGTGTGCATCTTCGATCTAACACGTGTTTAATGCTACCTCAGGCCAAGGAAGATTAAATTGTGCAGTTGAGCAGCATAGCAAATTTTTTTTGAGGGCAGTGTCTTAATATTAATTTAACGTTTGCTTCACAGTCCAGTAATATATGACTCAGTTTTGGGTGCAGCACATTTTTTCATTGCATTTGCGTGCATGTGCGTGTGTGTGTGTGTGTGTGTGTGTGTGTGTGTGTGTGTGTGTGTGTGTGTGTGTGTGTGTGTGTGTGTGTGAGAGAAGAGTGTTTGTGTAGTGTGCATATACGCCTTCAGCAGTAGAGGTTGTACAGGGAATTCTGCATCAACTGAAATAACTGGATTTTAAATTAATAAAATATGTCGTTGGCATCAATGGTGTGTTCTTGCCACCTAAAACTTTTACATTGCTACATAAAATATATAGGATTGCAGTTTCTACTAGCATCACCAAGCAGATTTGCAAAAATAAAAAAAATATTCAATGTTGCAGTTGGTCTGCTGAACTAAATAGTGCTACAATATTTTACACTTTTGTAGGCTGAGATAAAAGGACCAATTATTTCAACATTAAGAAAAAACAGCCGTTTTAAGCGGCCGTGTTCAAGCATTGGACAATAAAAGCAGTGCAAAGACGAATGCAAGTCATGCTAGTTGCAGTAGTGTAGTGAAGACATGAAAGAACTGGCTAGGAATATGAATCATCTTTGATTTATGTCGTAACGCAACCTTAATGAATGAGCTCTTTCCTGATGATGATGTCATACTGATGTAAGAGCTATGGGCTAGTCGGTAAAGGGTGCGTTTGTTGCTAAACCATTTCTCATAAATTAATTTCTCCCGTTCTTTGTCCTTCTGGCTCTCGTTCATTAGAGTTTAGTTCTCCAGAGAGATGTTTTATTGCAGCCACTGCACCTAATCTCTAAATGGAGCGTGCGTGTCTCTGAGTGCCCAACAGCCAACTTGATGGATGCTTTACAACACTTCAGTGATTCTGAGTTTGCTGCAGCGCTTACGTGTTCTTCGCTTGTCTGATTTCTGCATCTTTCTAGGCTGTGCTGTTCACTGGTGTCCTGCTCCTGCAGTTTGACATGGCTGTTTTCTGGACATGCACATTTGTCTTCACTATTCAGTCTAGCTGTGAGACTCTGTGGCCTGAGCTGATTATGTTTAAATAGTTTCCTTTCCTCGATTTTTAAAAAGCATATATCGTTCCCACCAACATTAAATATTCATTAACTTAGTCATTTCAAATCTGTATGAATTAATTTCAAGGGACACAAAAGGAAGAATTTTGTAGAATGGTGTATAATGAAACTGAATGGACGCAGTATAAAATATTCTATTATAAGATGTTCTTCAAATAGCCACCTTTTGTTTTCCACAGAAGAAAGTCATATGGTCTTTTCAGTAGGGCAGTCTGAAAGACACTAAACAAAAACAAAATGGCTGTCTGGTTAGTGCAGGAGTTTGTGTTACAGGCATATTTGATTTGATGCATATTTGCTGCCGCAAGCCAAGAGATCACTGCAGATGTGCACATTACGATTTATGACTCAGACCATTTTTGCTGTTGGGGTAAAAAACATAAATCAAATTTTATTCAGATGAACTACTATTGGCCTTTATTAAGCTAACACAGCAAACTGACACGCAGGTGAGTGCCAGCAGGTAGACGCAATTTCATCAAACGCTGCTGAATCACAGCTTCACTAATGCATTGGGATTCACCCTGAAGGGACGTGAACCTCTTTATTGAGGTTAAAGAGTCCCTTCAGGCCACAGTGCCTTATTAAAATCTCATCAGCCATAGTCTGCCAGTCAGTTGTCTTCCTCATTGTCACCATGGCTTCAGGGGAAGTTTTGTCACTCACAGATATAACAAGTTAAATAGTGTTTATAATCCAATAAGACTCCAGGCTTCCCCGTCGCTCACAAATCATTACAGTTCCATCTATAAAATGCTTGAATGGTGCGGCATTAGCTTGAAGCAAGTCACGCAAATGCATGTGTGTCAATTGTTTTAAGCTTCGGTGCATTTTGGGGTTTTAATGTGCATTGTATTTGCCCCCAACCATGACACAGATCTGACGGCAAATTACACTCAAGTGAGGATAAAATGGAAAGCGGTGGCCTAGTTAGTTTGTAATTTTTCTATTATGGAAATAGTTTACTCAAAGATGATAATCAATGGCTTTATTTACTTACCCTATTGTTACTCCAAAACCCATATGACTTTCTATATTTTGCAGAAAATTAAAAGATAAACTTGCAGATTTTCAACAGAGTGCATGTAAATGAACAATGTGCACTCTTTTTCGATATTACCTGAACCCAGATATAACTGTTTATTTGTCAGCAAAATTGTTTTGACAGCTCCAGGGCTTTTGTTAAAACTACAGTTTGAACGTCCACATTTTTTTATTCCTGCCCACGGACAGTCGGATCAACAGAGGGGTGTGCCATTGTGGGTGTGGACGTTTTTGGTAAAAGAGAATGCCACAGCCCCTTTTCTCAGTTTTCTCTAGTCACATAGCACCAATTTTAATATTTCTTCATATTGCTGCTGCATAGACAGCCACGTTGTATTAAAAACCTACCTATAAAATTACCCCTTTTTAATGTTATTTGAGCAGGGCTGTTAGGTTCCCGAAAGGACAATAAAGTACCACCGGTGTGCTATTAACGTTCCATAAAAGACCCAAATAATATAGTGCACAAGTCATATGAACTATTGTTATGGTGCCTTATTGTGTCCTTTTTGGAGCTTGACAGTTCCTGGTCACTGTATTCTTTCATTGTATTATAAAGAGGTTTTTGTTTCTCTTTCTCTGTCCCAAATTCTCTTGAACTCATTCTCTGTCTCTCGTGTTCCAAGAGAATGATGCTACTGCTAATCTCTCCGAGCTCTCTTCCTAAACTGAGTCATCCTGTCACTGTAGATTATACATATCGGTTTTATGTTTGAGATTAAGAGGAAGACTTTTATAGAACCTCTCATTCACTCTCTTTTTCTAATCGCTCATTTGCAGTCTTCATGTCATAGTGCATTATACTTCCCTACACTAGTCAAAATTTCCCACTTGCTGTGTCTCTTTACTATGGTCTACTAAGTATGACTTTTTGATGCTGGTAAAATCAAGAAAGAGACGACTCAGTGTGAGAGAAAAAGCATTATTTGGGGCTCATCATGATTTGTATGATGATGCCTTCTATTTTATATTGACAACTAATAATATAGATTATATATTATTAAATATATTGTCCATCCTTAACTGTTAAATCTGAAAATGTGGTTAAGAAAGAGCTGAACACCTTCATTGTGAACCATACACAGGCCTAATTATCAAGTTGGCTCAGAGACTAATGTACTAATCCAGGTTGTGAGCTTAAGTAGGTGTTTTTATAAAGTGAAACTAGGTCGAGGAGCTACAACACAGCACTGCATTAATTCATGTGTGGTTTTCTCTGTCAGGTTTATCTGTTTATAGACTTGCCCTCTTTGTTCCAGAACTTTCACTGCTGGATCTCTCTCTCTTTTGCTCACCCGCTCGCTCTCTCACCTGATACTCCATATGTAGGACACCACAATTTTGTAGCATCTCATCCCTTCAAGTGCTTTGTCTATATGAAATGTATGTATGTAATTAAATGTATTTTAGCGAGATCCATATTCTTTTCCTGAGTGGGATTTGCATGGTTATTTTTACTCATCACAATGAAAGATTTACATGGTGCTCTCTGTGTCTTGTCGCCCAGCCTCGTGCTCTCTAGCTCTTTATTTAGAACAGGAGAGACACATGCAGTGGAGCGTAGATAGAGGTAATCAGAAGCTCCTGCCAGACCCACAGAATGTAGGTTGCTTTACTCAGACTTGACCTGGAGAAGTATTGAGTCACTGGCGTGTGCCGAGTTTAACTCATCCTAGACCAAAGTGGACAGAATCTAGATCACTTTCTCAGGGCAAAAGACATGTATTACCAGTGAGTCAGGCACCGCAGGATAGAAGAGAGGCATTATGGGTAGATAACTGGGGGAGGGGTTTTCTTGAGGACAATGTTTTTGTTAGTATTAACATCGCTCCAGGTTGTGTTCCGGAGCTACCTGTTCTGGCCTTCTGTGCTGTGAATAACAAAGCTCTGCCCAATGAGTCACTGCTCTAGATGGGATATATGGCCCATCACCCACAACTAAAATGTCATACGAAGAGGAAGATGGATTTTTTCTCATACACACTCGTATCAGAACTTCTCTGTGTGATCTTTCATTCTGCTGTTTAACTGCAAGGGGTCTTTGTCCTAGCTGGACATGAAAGCTCAACTGAAGTCTCCTACTACAGAGTTCTGCTTGCTAGGAGCAGACTTAAAGGATTAGTTCACCCAAAAATTAAAATTCTGTCATCACTTACCCTCATGTTGTTCCAAACCTGTATGAGTTTCTTTCTTCTGTTGAACACAAAACAGAATAAAGAAACTCATTCCGATTTGGAACAACATGAGGGTGTGTACGTGATAACTGAATTTCTGTCCCTTTAAAAAAAAAAAAACATCCCTTTAATAAATGCCTTAATGACTCAACACACCTGTTATTAAGATTTGACATGGTCTTCCTCTGAAATGATTTCTTATTTTCTTCTGTCACATCTTATTTCTGCAGGTCTGTTGGCTCTGCTCCTGCTCCTCGTTCTTCACCTGCTGCCCCCAAGCCTGCGACCCCAACAACTGCTGGCAAGACATCTACATCCAGACCAACTACTGTTACACCCAAGACACCATCTACTACTGCTAAACCTTCTCCTGCTAAAACCACAGCACCCCCTGCTGGTCGCACTCCCACTCAGACTCCTAAGACCACAACACCTGTCAAGAAAGGTGGGCACCTTGTGGAATACAATAAACGCATACATGTAGTTCAGATGCAATCCTTGAAGCATTCTTACTGTGTTTTAACACTTGAATACTGATATTTTAAGAGTAAATATTTCATAAAATACATACTTTTTGTCTACAGTATTTAGAGTCCCTATTTAAATTATATTTATATATTCTGTTTTCACTAGATGTCAGTAAGCAGCCATCCACTCCAGCAACCAAGAAGCCCACATCTTCCCCACTTACCCGGCCAGCACCAGCCAAGACCACCAAACCTGACACACCTAAATCAGCCACAACTGCCAAGGCAGAATCAGCCTCCAAAAAGCCCACCACCTCCAGCAAGGCAGCAGATGTTAAGGCTAGTAAACCCAAGGAGACCAAAGCAACACCTTCCAAGGAGGTCAGTGCAAGCTCCAAGACCACAGGCAGCAAGCCCAGTGCTAAAACAAGCAGCCCAAAGAAGTCAGTTGGCAGTAGCACTCCAATGCCAGTGAAGGGTGGCCCTAAAGCCTCCCAGCCTGCAGACATAGCAGCTACAGAGTCTGAGAAGGAGGATGTGGTACCTGCTGTGGTACCTGCTGTGTTTGCAGCCACTGCTGCAGTTTCTGTTGCAGCTGCTGCTGTTGTTTCTGTAGTGACCTCTGAGGAAGCCCCAGAAGAATCAGCTACAGCTTTTGTTCCTGCTGCCACTGAAGAGGCACCTGAGGACTTATCTACCCAAGTCAATCCTGCTGCCTCTGAGGTGAAATTAGAAGACTCATTTACAACTCTCATTCCTGCTTCCTTTGAGGACTCTAAAGATGATTTTAAAGAAATGGCTACATCTGTCTTTGCCCCTACGGAAGCACCTGAAGACAAAGTTACACCTGTCATTTGTCCTGTCTCTGAGGAAACACCTGAAGACATAACTATGTCTGTCATTCCCCCCACCTCTGATCAGACACGAGAAGAAACGGTTTCACCTGTCATTCCCCCTACCTCTTATGAGGCACCTGAAGAAACAGTTTCACCTGTCATCCCTCCTACTTCTGAAGAAACACCTGAAGATAGAACTACATCTGTCATTACCCCTACCTCTGATGAGGCACGAGAACAAACCGTTTCATCTGTCATTCCCCCTACCTCTTATGAGGCACCTGAAGAAACAGTTTCACCTGTCATTCCTCCTACTTCTGAAGAAACACCTGAAGATAGAACTACATCTGTCATTACCCCTACCTCTGATGAGGCACGAGAACAAACCGTTTCATCTGTCATTCCCCCTACCTCTTATGAGGCACCTGAAGAAACAGTTTCACCTGTCATTCCTCCTTTTTCTGAAGAAACCCCTGAAGATAGAACTACATCTTTCATTACCCTTACCTCTGACGAGGCACGAGAAGACACTGTATCACCTGTCATTCCCCCTACCTCTTATGAGGCACCGGAAGAAACAGTTTTACCTGTCATTCCCCCTACCTCTTATGAGGCACCGAAAGAAACAGTTTCACCTGTCATTCCCCCTACCTCTTATGAGGCACCTGAAGAAACTGTTTCACCTGTCATTAGTCCTTCCTCCGAAGAAACACCTGAAGATACAACTACATCTGTCATTCCCCATACCTCTTATGAGACACCTGTTGAAACCGTTTCACCTGTCATTCCTCCTGCCTTTGATGAGGAACCCGAAGACACAGTTACACCTGTTATGTCTCCTACCTCTGATAAGGTAGAGCTTGTCTATCCCCAGGATGTCCCCCTTAGCATGGACACTTATAAAGATGACAATGTCATGTCTCAACTGGCTGCTGAAATGGATATGGTCAGCCTGGAGGAACCAGTGCCTGCTGAGTCTCCCCTGGGCACCACAATACTGTCCCCACCATCCTCTCCCACCGGCCCAACATTCATGCCAGTCGAGCTCCCAAGCTCAGCTCCCTTACTGGGCTTGCAGGGTCCAGCTGAACCGTGGGCACAGAGCTCTTTACTGTACACCAGCACTGCGACCATGGAGAACCACGAGCAGGAAAGTCAGCAGGATGAAGAAAGTGAGCATGATGATGAAAAAGAGCAGACTGATATACAGATGCCCTCTGCAGAAAATAATGTAATGGGAGACTTTGGTCTGCTGGGCTCCACTGGTGTGGATCACATCAGAAGTGCAGCTCCTGTCTGCCCCTGGCAAGAAAGAGAAGAGGCAGTGGAGAAAGCTGAAGAAGAGATTAATGAAGACAATGATGAAGAGGAAGAGAAAGAAGAAGAGAAACAGGAGGAAGAGAAAGAGGAGGAGGAGGAGGAAGAGGTGAGAGAGATTGGCATAAAGGAATCAGTGCCCCAAATAGAGAAAGAAGATGACTTTAAAAAGGGGGTGGCAGATTTTGCCAGCTGTGATTGGGGTATGATGAAATCAGATGACATATACAGCAATAACAAACATGACTCAGAAGTGACATCTCCCTTCAATGCTGAAGACAGTTGCAGTGCTAAAGAGACAGGTGACTTCATCATGAGTGAGACAGACAGGGAACAGCCATTCACAGGGCCTCCTGGAATTCAGTCTTTTGGTAGTGAAGATGAAGAAGATGATGAGGAAGATGAGCATATGAAGGAAGACATGGATCTGGGCTTAGAGCATGATGATGAGTATTACAAGAAACATAAAGAGTTAGAGAAGATGGACAAAGATGAAGAAATGATCCACAGGCACATGGCTGAAAGTGGACTTGGAGTTTGTGGAAATGATAGTAATGAAGATGATGATGATTACACAGAAGAGCGTCATCTAGATCTCAAGAGCATAAGTCACACTGCTGCAGCACCATCTATGCCTTTGACAGCAGCATGGAGTCATTCAAATCCATTCTCTGATTCCTTGGCCCAGCCTGCTTCCGTCCTGTCTGAATCAAGCCTGTCATATTCAAGATTTCAAGAGCCAGAAACTTTTAGCAAATTCCAAGTCGATCCAGACACAACCACCAAATTCTCAGCTAATCCAGATACACCACCCAAATCCCCAGCTGATGCTTTTCAGGACATGAGTCCACCCCTGATTCAGGCATCAGAACCTCAATCTGATATCCGAGAGGATACTGGGAGCTCTGTCCCAGCAGAGTCAGGTATCTTGGCTGCTCCTGCAATTGGAATGTCCCAGTCCAGCACTCTCAGTGGGACAGCCCTGGCTGCTCACAGCAGCAGTGAGACCAGCACACCTGAAGAGCTTCGGGATTATGACAGCAGCTCAGGTGTAGAGTCCCGATCAGACAAGCAGCACACACCAGTCCCTGCCATGCAGACAGACATGGAGCAGGACCTTGGTATTCACCTTGAGCGTTGTGATGGGGAAGAGGAAGAGGCAGAAACTCTGCCGGCCGATGAGGTACTGGGTGATGCCGCAACAGCACCAGCCTCGGTTCCATCATCCCCATCAACCTCCGGTGATGAGGCCAGTGATACAGAGGGTGAGATGCAGATCAATGACCCTGATGTCACGGTTGATGACAACACAACAGTCCCCCACAACCTTGCAGCCCTGGAGGAGGATGAGGAGGCCCCTGAACAGATTGGAGAGGAAGATGGTGATACACCTCAGTCAGCTAACTCTGTGGCCTCCTATGGTTTTGACTGCTCCGCGTCCATTTCCAATGCCCACTCCATGGCTGAGAGCTGTGGAAAGAGCCCAGGTATATTTAGCTTGGAAAATGAAGAGCAGCTTCCGGAAGAGGCCAAGGATCCCTCTTTCATCAAGGAGCTCACCCTGCCAGCAGCTACCGCCTACAGTGATGACTTGTTGGGCTGCCCAGTGGATTTGCTGCCTGTAAGTGAGCCCACAGAGAGAGATGCTGGGTTTGACGAGCACTACATGCTGTGCAGTAAGACAGACGCAGGCTCTATGGAGGAAATGGATCCCGAGTCCCCCATGCACCTCTCACCCCAACATGGTGACGATTCAGACGGCCAGCCACCTTACTACTCTGCTATATGTGATAAGACTGATAACTTTCTTGCAGGTAACGTATAAAGTCCCTCCTTCGGAATGCACCTTGTCTACCCCAGACCCCAAGCTCCCACCCTGTGTCCTTCATTTCTTCCAAATGTGGGGTTAGCGAGTGGAGAAATGAATAGAAATAAGTAATAGAAAGGGGAAAGAGAAAGGGCAGCTGCCAGGTGAGGGATTATAGCTTTGTCTGAGCTGCTCTCTGTTCTTTTATTACCACGGTGATGGTTATGATTGTATGGCTTAAATTTGTGTATGTACAGTAGCTATTCTCATTTTCTATTAGAATGTACTTTTTAAATAACACTGCGCTTCATGGCACCCCTGAACCTGCAATGTTAGACTAAGTTAAGATAACGTCCTTTGATGTAAGGACAAAAATGCAAAAAAAATAAACACTTGGTGGACTCCAACTACCTTTGTATTTATCCTACTGTTTTTACCAATCAAATGTCAATTTTTTATACTTTGTTTTTTTTTCTTCTTGTTTTTATTTCATTTGTTGTTAAGATCCCTGTCTTACCTTAATGTTTGTACACACATCAGTTTTCCTGCACTGTAAAAGTAGCTTTACTGTCTTTTTAAACTTATTCCAGTGTCCAGCACTAACTGTTTTAGCATTAAATACAGGTTAGATAATCTTCAGAAGCTTTTCACTCTCAAAGTGTTTGACATAGGGGGGTGAATGAGTGTTAGATGGCAAGTCATATTCCAATTTTTGGTTGTGTTTTGTAAGTTTTGGGCTACTGCTGCGCATTTTAGTGAAGGATAACATAGATTCTCATTGGCACGTAACTTAAGTGCTTTAAAGTACTGGGCTCAGATTGATCTGGATTCTTTCATTTACAGTAGTTGGACAATTGTACTTCAGAACGGACTACTATTTCTGTTCATGGAAATTCAAGTGTTTTCTTGCATTTGTAAAACTTAAAATGATGCTCGCAGGTCAGTGTGAGTATTGGGACATTTCAACAAGAATTGGAACTGCATGTGCAACTAATTAAGAAATTGTTATAATCTTGATATGATTCCAGACATCATCCAGGGATGTTTGGACATTAATAATTCACAATATTCCATTAAACATCATTGCAAGGCTGTCTGTTCCTGTTTGTTTTGTTTTTTGAGTGGCATGATGGTCTATTCTCTTCCGAGTGCTCCTGTGGGATTTTAATTTTAACAGGAAATGGATATTTGCTGAAATGGTGTTTATTCCAGATGTATTTTGATGAAATGACAGTCTCATAGTCTATAATCCCCCTCTTCAATAGCATGTCATTCCTCCTAAACTCAACACCAGAACAGGACCCCTCCCTGAAAGCCAAACACAATAAAAGTTGCATGGTATCTCAAGGAATTAATTGATGAATTTCAAGAATTGCCTGTTTTCATGTATCATTAGACATTAATACAGAAACACAAATATTTAAAAACCTGCCTGAATGTTAATTTGGTCCTGTGCTATGAGGGTGTGTCAGGGAACCTTCTTTCTACTTCCTTTTCCATCTCTCAGTGTATGTGTTTCTCTCTCTCTCTCTCTCTCTCTCTCATCATCATCATCAAAAGTCATTTTACATCAAAAATATCTGGAGGTGAATTTAACACAGTACAATTTATCATCCATTTAGCTCGCAGTCTGTTCTGTTATGCGAAATTATGTGTGCCAGGTGTGACAAACATTAAGAGAGGGATTTTGTTGTTCTCTCCAAATTCCCACAAATCCATTATTTTAATTAAAGGTTTAAAACTGAGCAAGTTATTACCACTTTATGTGGATGTATGTATCATTTACCCTTAAACACTGCCTTCATTAATGGAATTATATCTTTATTTCATTTATATTATTTTACATTTTATTTAGATTGTGATATATATATATATATATATATATATATATATATATATATATATATAAATTATAAATTATACATAAATTATATTTATGATTAATTAAAAATAAATTGTAAGTCTTATTCAGGTAGTCTATGAATGTATTTCATGTACATATGCAGTGAAAAATTCAGTTCTATATTGTCAATTAATTATTTTTTTTTTTTTAACCCAGTTATTGTTCCAAACAATCAGACGCTCTGCAACTCACTCCAATTCTTGGATTGGTTTAGATATGACACCTCATTTATTTGATTACATTCCTGAATTGCCAGAATGAAGCCCAAAATATATTTTGTTTGTTTTTATTTCAATATGTGGTAGCGTATGCTTATAGTCAAACATGAAATCTTTCATACTCCATTTGAGTATACTCCATGTGATAGCGTGCACGTGCATAGGCCGTCAACACATGCGCTCTAGAAAGTTTCATCCTTGTCCAGTGTCTGCGCTATTTTTCTCCAGAAGTTATGACCAATAAACATGTCTCTGTATTCTTTTAAACTAAAGTTGTGGCTCTCTCATAACCCCCTTACACAAGTTCTTGTCAATGCGGGCATCTGTTGTTGTTGCAGTCTCCGGTATTTTGATGTTGTTGTTCTGTCTTTTTAGTGTCATTTTCTACTGTGAAACAACGACCTGGGCCAGTGTTGACACCTGGTTGAACAACTGATTAAAGCCAAACAAATTTAATGCACATCTGCGACCTGCACCTACATGTAAAAAACCTAAGTATACTTTGGGCTTAACATTCAAGATTTCTTTACACAGTTAAAATATTTTCAGTCAGAATGAACAACTCTTGAATCTCGCTGGTGACAATTTTTGAGCTGCACTAACATTGTTGACTGAATATTACCTGAAAGAAATATTCAAAATTAAATACAAGCTCCAGGCCCGCCGACAGGGGGGGACAAACGGGTCTGTTGTCCCGGGCCCAGGGTAGGGGGGGGGGGCCCAGAACTGGGCCCTCATTAAATTGTGGAATAATTGTTAAAAAATAAATAAAATAGGCATATTTGTGGAAAGAATATCTAATATTTGAGTTACATAAAAGCTTTTTATTTGTTTTCTTCCTAATTGTCCTTGAAAAAGTGGTCAAGAACCGGCTCAAACCCGGTACTTGATGCGCGTGCATTCCCGAAGCGCGTGCAGTTGCGTCCTCCTCATAAAAGCGCTGAGACATGGCGACCGGCGGTGCTGCTATGTGGTGGCTTTAAATCCACTTGTTGATAAGAAAGGAGGAAAGAGCCACATATGGAAATATTTTGGATATTAGCTCATAATAGCGACGCGGCGCGCTCGTTTTTACAAGTTCATTGTTGCATAGCAACGACAGACGCCACGGGAGAGCAATCGCTTGTGGAAAGGAGAAAGCGGTGCGAACTGCGCTCTCCATGATGACGAGGAAGTATTAGCAAAGAATTCATTGATTTCTAGCCCTTGCATTAGCTTTACTGTACTAGATATATTTATGGAGATGAGAAATAAAAAGCCGGCTGAAATGCGTCACTGTCGGCATCGGTGAACAGATAATGGGCCAGATCCGAGTCTATTTTTGCTGCGCTGCTCATGCTTAATTAAAAGTGAAAGCACACTTTTGATGGACAAAAAATAAATATGATTTCACACAAAAAGTGCCCAAAATGCACAGATTTTGCATGTCTAGTGTGTTTTAACAAGAACTGCAGTATAGGCTATGTCAGAAAAGAAAATTAAGACATTTTTAGAAAATGTACCCATTTAAACGAGTTTTTATTATTCAGTTTGGGTAAAAGTAGGCTATATGGTGTTTTATAAAATTAAAAATTAAAAATGGAAGTCTGCTGTAAAGTGGTTAGAAAAAAGGAGAGATCTGGGCGTGGGGGGGGCCCCATCTAAGATTATCTTGTCCCGGGCCCAGGCAAGACTGTCAGCTGGCCTGACAAGCTCTATCCACAGCATCTCTGGCTTGAGAGCAGAGCATGGACCCTTTTTTGAGTTTACAAACAGAACGAACCCCATTATAAATTATTTTCTTTGGTAACCAACAGAATGCCACAGTATTGAATGTCTTGAACACAGAATATTCCTTATGTGATGGTTTGCTAGTTTTGAAAAATATTCTTAGGTGTTTACAGGAAGGATGTGCGGGAAAACTCGATTCCAGACTTTATTAAGTTTTGTCTAACTTGTTTGGTTTGTGTGTTTTCTTTTCTTGTCTGCCTGTTCCACTTTCTGTCTGTGCTTTTCCTCTGTTCATGTTCAGTCACACCCTTCTTCATAACAAATGCTTCTATCAGTAAACGCATATTGCAAGTGCTCTTGACTGTCCACAGGGAAACCCTGGAACAACATACAGACTGGTGAAGTTTCACTTAGCCAACAGGAGAATAATAACCATCCAAGACTAATCCAAGAAATGAATGACAACAACTACCTTGCTCCTCTGCCAGAACAACAGAGGCAGCTACAGCAGCCACAGCCTCGTATCGATGTCCAGCATGTTGATGCTCCTCTGAGGTTCCCACTGACTGCATTGGTGCCGAACATGCAGCTGCGACGATTAGAGCAGCACCAGTTGCAGTTGAGACACATTCGACGGCGCCAGGAGCAGGAACGGCTGCAACGCCTGTGTCTTGAGGAGGAAAGGCAGCGGCAGGAACAGCAAAGGGCACTGGAAAGGCAACGTCGAGAGCTGCTTCAGTTGCAGCTGCAACAGAAGCAGCAGGAACACCGGCTACGCCGACAGCTCCTGCAGCGCCAGCTTGAGATGGAGCAGCAACAGAGAGTCAAACAGCAGGTGAAAGGGCAACCGCCGTGTCTCCTGTCGCCCTCATCTGGACTCTGCACCATCTACGAGGCCATGGAGACCAGCGAGGAGGAAGAGGACACGGAGAACAGATCTGGGGGAAACCAAAGTTCCCCCAACCAGACTGGTCATTCAATCCCGATGGACCTACCGCTGAGAGTGGCCAACGGAAACCTTCGCCGACCGCCGCCACAAGAGCTGGACTGGAACACAAAACTGGACATGGTCCAGCAGCTGATTAACCAGACTCTGCTTCTGGCCGGGGAGGACGGCTGTCCTCCACTCCTGTACCTGCCTGGGCAGGGAGGGGGAATCCTCAGCCCTCTGGAGAGCAGCCTGTGGCCACACATCATGTCCCACTTCGACTGCTCCACCGCGACAGTGGCTTCAGTCAGTAGTTACTCCCCCAGCAGCCAAGCCAGTTCCCCGCAAGGCGACTGGACTGTGGTGGAACTGGAGACGCATCATTAAAAGCCTGATTCCTCGATCAGCCAAGCATGTGCACTAAATAATACAATGTCAATCCCATATCCTAAACTATTATAGAAACTCTATACTGTCTAAAGTCACGTTTCCACCGAAATTACCCGGAACAATTTGTCCCAGGAACTATTTCCCCCCCAGACCTGTTGCTGTCTGCATTTCCATTGTGGTGTAAAGTACCGATAAGATTAGGCAAATTAGTCCGGTGACGCAAGACTGCGCGCAACCTTCCAGTACCCACTGGATTTCGTCCTCCACATACAAGCTTAATAAAGCCTTAACCTTGTCGTCGGTCCATCTGTTGTATTTTTTAAACTCGAATAGCAAACAATCTTACTGCATGCACCGCAAATTACTTTTAAAAATGGTGGTTGAAATAAAATTCTGTGTGAACTCAACCAATCAGCATGTTCAGCGTCCAAGTCCCACCCCTGAAAGTTCCTGAACTTTGAAAAAGTACTACCTCGCAAGTAGGGTTTCTGAGGGGGAAATTTTTACCCCAAGCCTCATTTAGACCCTGGTTTCTACAGTCGAAACACGCTCAGTACCACCCAAAAGTCCCTTCTTCCTGAGGAAAGTTCCTGCAGTGGAAACACGGCTTAATACCTGCACTTGCATTATACCGGGGTGCCCAATCCTGTCTGTGAAGAGCTTCCTCCCAGTTCAGTTTCAATCCTGCTCCAACACACCTGTCTGTAATTAAGTTTTTCCTGAAGATCTTAATTAGCTGGTTCAGCTGTGTTTGATTAGGATTGGAGTTGAACTTTGTAGGGAGGTAGGTCTCCAGGAACAGGATTGAAACCTGCATTATACAGATTTATGCTATTTGACCCTTATCTTTAAACTATCATTTTTGTATGTTTGTTTGTAATTAATGTGGTCTAATCCATTCTGAATGCTATCATTTTGAGTCTTAGGGTTGCAAGCACTTTCCTGAAGATTTTTTTGTAGCATAAACCTATCATTTCTCTTTCTCAAACATCATATTTAAAATCTACACATATTTATGGATTAATGCTGTTTTATTACTTTTCTGTAGTATTTCGACAACATGAAAACAAAATTGACCATGTTTACTTTTTTTTTTATTAGTCATAATGTGAATGTTTGTGAAATATAAATTGTCTTAATCTTTTATCAAAATGTAAGAGCCTGCTTTGAATTGACTTTCCTTTTTAGCGAACATCACTTGGCCATGTGGGTTATTAATTCATGTTAAATAACAACCAAATAGCTGCGCAGGCATTGTTTTAGGCCAGTGTTTCCCAACCATGTGCCTGGAGGCAAAACAACAGTAGACATTTTGGATGTCTCCCTTATCTGACCCATCCATTGCAGGTCTGATGAGTTGATTCAAGTGTGTTTGAATAGGAAGAGTTTGAAAATGTGTAGTGTTGGTGTGCCTCCAAGAACAGGATTGGGAAACACTGGTGCAGGTAATCCAGGCTTTTTTAAATCTTGCCAATAGTTAATGCAGTCATTTATCAGTGGCTAATGTTAATGTAATAAATGGTTCAACAATCATTTGAAAATGGACTTTAAAAACTCATGTTGTTTCAAGAAGGGGGAATTGACTACAAATGCCAGATGCTATTTAGAATGAGTATATTACTTTTGTATTCATTCCTGCATTATTATGCATGTTCAATTACGGATATAAATTGGAGGTCAAAAGAGAAGTAAAGCCAAGGGTTTAAAACCTTCAACAGCTTTTTTTAGTCTTGGATTGTTTATTTATGCAATTTATGGCATATTTAGACTTAACTTTGTAACTGTATGTCTCGGTTTAAATGGCAAATACAGTTTATCAGTGTAATAGTGATTTTTACATTGATATTGGATGTAATTAGATTATGGGTAATGTGTTGCTGTTGTCTAAGGACTGTTGACCTCATGTTGCTGTAGACAGAGCTGCTTTGTTTGCTCTTCTCCTCTGGACAGGGAGATTTCAGTTGTGGGGAAACTCTTTTCTCCCAACATTCCTGAACCATTACCTCATTTCCTGGGTCCCTCTCGCTTCAATGGGTTTCCTGGGTTACTGATGATGTCATGGCAACTAGAAAAAAGGAGGTGTCCAAAAGACACATGAGGGAGAATTGGAGGGCATGATGTGCGTGTGTGTGTGTGTGTGTGTGGGACTCTCCGGACACAACGGTTTAGTAAATTAACCGTTTGCTGTCAGTGCTGACAATCTGATTTTCTTAGGATGCTGTGTTTACATAGAGTTATATGTACAGTGTATGAAGGGTTTGTGTTGGCAAGAGTTGTGAGTTAGTGTTTATCTGTCACATTTTCTACAGTGCTTTGGTTCTTTCATTTCTCTGTCTTTGTTCTTTGTGTTCATTGTCTTTACTCTTTACCTTTTAAAAGCAGTGGAATCATTTGGGGATAGACTAGACCTGTTTTAGACAGACTATTGAGTTGCAATAGTGCCATCTATTGATGATGCATCATAACAGCAACTGAAGTGGTGTTGGATTCTCAAGACAAACCAACTTGTTTAACAAAGTTATATCATAATATTATATTTAGGGACAAATTATTATCAATCTGTCATCCCTTTATAGCACATGTAGCAGCCAGTTAAATGTACTTTCTGAGGTTATCATTTCTGAAGTAAGTTAATAATTACTGTTTAAAAAAAAAGAAAGATATTGTAATTAATCACTGGAGATAATTATGCCATGTTGTATGGGTGTGTTTAAACTGTTGTTTGTAGTTTTCTCTTTATTATTCAAATCACAATTTTAATGATAAATATGTATCAGATACCAGCGCATATTTAAGACTCATTTCTTTTTTATCTCCTTTTCTAAGATGCTATTTAGAACGACAGTATAATACTTTTATTTTAATTCCTGTAATATAGCCTACTGGTTATTTAATTAAGGATAAAAATTGGAGGTCAAGAGTTAAGGGTTTGAAACCTTATGAACCATATAGTATAATGTATTGTCTTAAGTAACTAAGTTATGTTTTATTAAAGGAGAGGACCAAGTAATTATAATGCTGAATTGATTACTTTGGAAGACAGACACAATAAAACTGCGTTATTTCATGAAAGATAGGCCTATATTTGAAAAATATATTTCATTTATTTATTTAAGGAAATTGTAATGATGAGATTTGGTGATTGATTCAAATATTTGGTATTAATGGTGAAGGATGTACGTTTGGATGAGTATCCCTCTAATATTCCCTGTCTTCCTGTTCTGTATGGACAGGTTGATGGTCAATTTCACTGGTACTTGTGCTTAAGTGACAATAAAGGGCTACTATTACAACTACTAACGTTAACGTCCAATACTTGTTCCATAATTATTTCACTCCTTCACCTCTGTAATCAGTTTTTTACTGTCCATCCTACGTGTCCTGACTGCTAGCGAGTAGCCTACAGTTTAGGCATTCATCAATCCTACTACACAACTCAAAAGTAGCTATTATAGTGAAACCACTCGTGATCATCAAAATATGTTTAACCGTCAGTTTGATCTGACTGACCAAATTATCAATTTTGTTTGGATTGGATTGTTGGATTTGCGCATGCAAATATAATAAAATACACAGACACGTTCACATTTTGAAGATGTGGTAGGCTTAGGCTATACTGTAGCTACCTGAACTAATATTAATAACGGCGCTATGTGTATTTTAAAGCACCTTTTAAAAATCGTATGAGGACGTTGTCAATGTGACCCACAAGGGGGCGGATTTCCCAACTTTAACACAAGTAGCCTAAACACTCATTATGCAGTAGCCTATGACAGATCAAAGCGCTTACTTCTTATACCATCTAATCCTGGATGAATTTGGTGAACGCGTTTAGGCTACTTCTGGTTTACAGGCTGGTTTACAGGGAGTTGCATCTAACCATTGCAAAGGCAGAATTGGGACGCTAAGCCTTATGAACTAATGTCTATCAACCCAAATAAGTATACAGGCGCATTTCAACCAGACTTAAGACACCCGTGTAATGTTGTGATATTTTGAGTTTGAAGCTCAACACGTGTTGTAAGACAATTAATGTGAAAACGAAAGCGCTCTCTATATGGCGGACACAGACGTCCATCACATGACCGCGCTCCGGTCTGGCACCAGAGCGCGCACTACCGGAGCGCGAGATCACCGGGTGACGGTTTCTGCGAGTGCTTTAGTCTCATCACAGAATGACAGCGGCCGGACGGATAGCCGTGCGCTCCTGGTGACTCTCTATTGAATCCGACCTGGAGTCTGCGGAGTCCGAAGATGCACTTTAGGCTCTAATTTTGGACTTAATTTGGCCTAGTGTAACGGGGACGAATATCTGTCCCAGACGCACGGAAAACAACTTCCCTTTATATGCTGCACATTTATGAATGCGATCCAATCTAAACTGAGCGACCGATAAAACTTGTTCCTCCGGGTTTTCGCAGAAATGATTCAGTGGATGTGATCTTTATGAGCGAACGCGGCAGCGCAACAGGACGCGGTTCATCTGGTTCATCTATTTATTATAAGTGCCGTTATGATGATGTGACTCGTTGGTGAAACTGAAGCTGCTCAGGTGAGAAGCATCGGCATCTCCTCTCCCTGACACCTGAGATGGCCATCAACATCAGCGGCTCCATGCGTGTAAGTTTAGACCATCTGTCGCTCCTGTGAACGAGCTGCACTGCTCTAATGCACTTCACATAATCTATTTTTTTTTTGTTTGTGTGTGTGGCCAAGTGTGTGCTGTCTTAAAAGCTAATTGAATACGAATATAAAATTACATTTTCTCTTAAAACCTTAAGACAGGCAACCGAGAACAGGCTAGTTGTCACTTTTTACTACATTTGATATTTTTCAGTATTTTTTTTTTTTTTGCAAGTCTTGCAAATGGTTCATCAAAGCTTGCTTATATATATATATATATATATATATATATATATATATATATACCACGTGCAAAATAAATAAATAAATATATATAGCCTATATAATATTAATGGCCTATATGAATTAGACAGGTTGTCATATATATATATATATATATATATAATATGTATCAACATGCCCTAAACTAAATCTGCCTTCATACAGTTCAATCTTAATAATTGTGGCAAAAAACATACATTTGTACACCTATACTATTTTAAATGTGCTTTTATTTTTATATTTTCAATTTAGTGTAAGTTTTAGTAATTTTATTATGTGCTTTTGTATTTAAATTTTTTTTTGTTTCTATTTCTTTTTAAAAATTCTATTTAGCTTTCATTTATTTTTACTTTTAGTACTTCAGCTCAAACTTATTTCAGTTAGTTGCCAATGCAACATTTCAAAATTGTGTTTAAGTTTTTCATCTAATGTTTATATTTGGTTTTATTTCAGCTGATTTTTAGTAGTTTTAGTTAACAAAAACACTCAGTTTTGCCCTATAGTCTCCCGTGACAGAAAATATGTATATAATTTAAGTGAGGATTACATTTAAAGTTTATAGTGACTTTTTAGTGCATAGAATTAAACGTTATTGTGAAATTTTAACAACATATGTTTGCGTTAATTAACCCTTATTTTTCCTATGCTAGACTATGGACTGTAAATACGCACAAACACGAGCATGAACGTCAGGCTATCAGGGTTTATCTGTTTGCTTTGGTTTTGTTCATGTTTCGTTTCCTTGCTGGTTTTCCTAAGTTTCTATGGTTTTTCATTGTTTGACTGATTGGCACAACTGATATTCATTGTGTTGATTTGTTTGCTCTATGTATTTAACTTTGTTTTCCTCCGTTTATTGTCTATCTTCATTAGATATTATTGTGCTGTTCTGTCCTAGTTTTCATAGTTCCTGTATTCCGAGTATCTTGTTATTTTGAGAGTTTTGCTTTATTAAAGAATTGCCGCACCGAGATCCTAACATTTCCCATAATTACCTGCAACCAGTGCTAACCCAGGTGAACTCTTCTCTGCCCTTATTCAACCTCTTGAATATTTACTAGTGTTGCAATTATATAATGAGTTCTGTGAAAAAATGATTTCTTCATTTAGCATTTGGACTGGAGTATAATCCTGTTGCTGGCGTAATTTAGGATAAATGACCTAGATTTGCTCTTTTGGTAATCTTTGTCCTATTAGAAGAAGGCTTCAGCTGGTTTGTCATTGAAGTGAAGGTGGTCAGCGGCTGTTTCAGACCTGTGTTAGTTTAGTGTACATGAATCCTCTAAATATAATGAAGGTCTCGTCAGCTAATCTATCAAGAGTATCTCCTTGAAGGAATAATCCAACTGATATCTGTCAGGTGGTCATCAGTTTTGCAGAAAGCTTTGGATTTAGTGTGTTTAAGGTGTAATATGAATTATTTAGTTTGAATTACAAACCCCAGTTATGAAGCATTAGATTGGGGAAAATCTCATCTCAACTAAATTTTTTTTTTTTTTTTTTTAAATCCCCCATCTTTATTATATTTGAAGTCATCTATATGCTAGTGCACACACACTAAATCATGACAAAATAAACATTTACAGTCTTTCTCTTTTAAATGTCCCCACCACAACTATGGCTCAGAAAAACAATATGATTGAATCACTTCCAGATTGATGATTGATTTAAAACTTTGGCAGCCAATCAGAATCTTTTAAGAGTTTGAGCATTTAAACCGGCAGACAACAACAAAACTGCAGCGTAAGCATTTATAACAAACAGAACATTATTGTCCGTTGGTCTGGACATATCGTTATAGTTGTTGTTAATGGTGTTAACAAGCCTTTACTGCTTTATAGAACAACAAATCAACGAGGCTCTCTGTCGCATCCATGTTTCAGCTTCATCCAGGGAAGAATTAAAAATTAAACAGCTTTTCGTGCAGAACTTGCTGTCCTCCGTCAGTACGTCTACCAGTAAGATCTCAGACTCGTTTTTAGTGTTTCAACACAAACCTTAAACTGAACTAATGTTCACAGGCAAAATCAGGCCAAGAACATACTCTATGCAAGGTGATCACACATTTGGAGTAGGATTTTTATAGGAAAAAACCTAGGATTTCTCTCAGTCATACTCAGTTAATGCTTCAGAGCTAAGTAGAAAGACTCACAAATGTAGAAAAATCTAAAAATGTTGACCTAAAATGCTATATGCTATTGGGGACAGTAGTCTTTCTGAGTGCATTAGATGCAAATACTTCCCTATAAATAGATATTGTGGGATATTGGCTATTGTGACACTGATGATGATGTGAATCAAAACTGGTTTGTGTTTACACTGAGCACATTGCACTGACTTTTTTGGCCTCTGAATAAAAGCCATTTTCCATTTACAAACTTCTTCAGTACTGCGAAAACCATTTTTATAGTGCATGTATACTAGCTTGTTGTTTTGCATTGTTGCATTCTGAAATGCAGGTAAATTTTGCCCGTCAACCGATAATGTTTTTATATTCGAAAGCCGATTATTGGCCGATAAATCTAAATCCAAATTGTTATATTATTTTTGAGAGCCTAATTAATCAAACAAAAGTCTCACCATTAACAGCCATGTCCCAAACACACAATTATAATATGTTTTCATTATAATTTTATGTCGCCTATGTGACAGACTTGCGCTGCACATGAACTGTATTTTCCTGAAAAGTCCTGAAGTGATTCCAATCATATTTCAGGCAAGTCAACATCATCAGTGTCTCAGTATAGGGACTGATCCATTATTTATCGGCTTTAATATATTGGACAAATTTTCTGATCGTACCGATAACATTAAAAATGAACATATATCGGCCGATACCGATATGGTGGCCGATATATATCGTGCATCCCTACTTTCGTATCCTTGCGCGGTATGTTTCTTCCAATGAGATTTCTCTGAAGCTGTTTGTGTAACTATTTTGCTCACTGGAGAAAGATCCGTCCCATGATCCTTTTAGCCTGGCCGTGTCCCTCTTCACCCCATGCTTTTGCAGCCCATTAGATGCATTAAAGCTCATCGCACAAAATCAATAACCTGCTGCGGGTCGGTTGCTAAAACAATTGTCCAAATGTTTTTCTTCTGTGAGGAGAGCAGAAAGCAGCCCTAATGCCCTCAAGTGTCTCAGCTGGTAATGCAAGCGCTCCGGTTATGAGCTTTCTGTCCATCGTGGCTGGAGAGAAATGCCTTCAGACGGCTTGAAGAGCCCTCATGGTGAAATTCACCAGCATCTGTTTACATTAAAAGAGAACATGAGCGCAATCAAAACATAACATGAGACGGGGATGTTTTGACAACACTGGAAGACATTTTGACCACCTCATTTGGTAGATTTGTGCATGAAAGCTTGATGCAAATTTCCTCGTCTGTAACCTAACCCTTGACTAGTGTTTATTAAGAAGATGTTGTGACAAAAGTAGACTTATAGTCTCCTGCTTTTTTTTAATGTAAAGCACCACAGTTTATTAGGGTAAACATTTTTTATACACACATATATATATACTATCATACTTCAACAATTGATTCATGAAATTGTATGTTTAAATATGCAAATTATGCATCATCTTATTAAATATGCACTAATTTGCTTATATTTCCTGAACAAAAATCTGAACATTGGATAAAGCCTGGTTCAAAATCCTTGTTTAATTTTGTTGACGCATTAGAGTTAAATATTTTTTACTGTGGGGATTTTGGATATCTCTGTTTATAAATCAGAAAACACTGGCATCAGACAGAAAACACCATGTTTTTAGGAAGAAAATGTTATATAAATAAGTGTGAATGATATTTGAAGAAACCCCTCAGTAAAAACCTTCAGAATATAGACAGGAATAAAACTGTAAAGTTTGGTGTGTATAGGTGTTTCTGAAGTGGAGAAAAAACTCAAGACATTTAAAGAAATATGTATCATAATTTAAATCTACAGATGCTAATAGATAAAGCGCAATATAATAAACATGTGTATGTGTATTTTGGATGTTATCTTTCCACTAGTCTGAAAGAAGACATGTTATTGTAGGAAAATAGACGAAAGTCTCAATAGTTTTGCTTCTAGTGTCTTGCCTTAAAGGGATAGTTCACAAAAAAAAGGTAAATTCTGTCTTTATTTATTCAACCTCATGTCGTTCCAAACCTGTGAGGAAAAAAAGCACCTCTGAGTAGCACCTAAAATGACAAAATGACCTGAAATTATTATAACAGTAGTCAATAAGACTCGTGTTTACAAGACTGTTGTCAGGTTTGATGCAATTTTGAATATGAAGAAAATATTTTATTGTGAGAAGGTTTGGTGACACATAAAGGTGAGTAAATGACAGAACTGTAATTTTGGGGTGAACTACACATCAAGAGTGACTATAAATCCGCCGAAAAGTAAAAGCATAATTTAAAGCAATTATTCATCATGAACTGGGTCAGAGATGATGTAAATGTAATCAGCTTTTCTTTTAATAGAGTTCAGTGAATTATTATCCCTTCCTGTTCAGCAGTAAATCCTCACAAAACACAAAAACCAACAGTTTTTCAGTGAGTGATCAGTCATTAGGGGTGAATGTGAAACTATATATAAAAAATTAAAATGGAAGGACCGCACCCTGTACACACAGGAAGTGATGTCAGGTGTTGCACCCCCTCAGTTTGTTTAATGGCTTCAGGATGAACCTATTTTTGACTGGCTATGTTTCCATCCACATTGTTGGTTAAACTTTATTTTAAGGTGATGTAGTTACATAGTACTTATTTGAGCAAGTACAGAGTAATATTAATTAACTACATGTACTTACGATAAAGTTATGGCTAGGCTTTGGTTTAGAGTTAGTTAGTAATGATGCATAATTTACTGTTATTACTATACTAAGTAAATGTAGTAACGTGTAACTACGTCCCCTTAAAGTGATCCCACATTAGTTTGTGCAAATTTTAGGAAATCGCATAAAAAACGTTGGAAAGGCCAAGATGTGCATTAAAGGTTTTTAAAATGTGACTAACTGAGGCAGATAATGTTTATATTCATTAAGACAACTTGTGCATAAAATATGATGCAAACTGCAACTTTTTATTACTGATTCGTTACACGTTTCCCTGGAAGTGAATTTTTTCCAATAAAATAAATAAAAGTTTTGCAATATAGCTACTCTCTGCCCTCCTGTTTATCCACAGATTGAAAAAACTTTATAAAAAGAGCTCAACATAAAATAAGGCTCACTCTATGGCTGTTTTTGAGTCTTTGCTTTGTTTGTGTTTAATGTTTAAAGCACATGACATCCTCAAGAATAATATCAGGAAGGAATTCGGCAAACGGGACAGAGAGAGACAATATATCAGCAATTAATCTGCAGATATTTTCTATTTTTAATATATATTTGTGAGGTGTTGTGTTTCTGTGTATAGGCCCTGTTTAAATTATTTTATTTATGCATGATCTTCCTTTTTCCACAATGCTGTCCTTGATTTTTCTTTTAACTCATATTTACTCTTGCACATTATAGTAATGCTATAATTTTTGCTTGCTTACATTGATTTTAACCTTGGGTTGGCATCTAAAATTATTTAAAACCACTGTTGCACCAACTTATTTGAGTTCTGCAAGATTTTTTTGAGGTACTCCTTTTTTCTTATTCTTTTTTCTATGTTTATTTTATTTTAAATGGTTTGATATGCTATACTTCATCTACAATTATTCTAAACTTTTCTGTTCTGGCAAATTATTTGAATAGCCTACTGCAAGAACCTTTTTGAGGAACTTCTAGTAAAACATTTTCTAGATTAAATTTAACAGTGTGATGTGCTATACTCCATTTAATATTGTCTTAAACTACCTTTTTCTTTATAACTCTTGTATAATGCATACACTATAACCTCTATAACCTCGTTAGCTGAGCGAGTCACTAATAACTAATCTGCAGGACTATTTAAAGCTGCTGTCGGCAACTTTTTTAAAAAATCATATTCAGCGAATTCGACACTATATTCCGACAGAACAACATAAATAAAGTGGTTTTAGAAAAAAACCCGAGCTTCTAACTCCACCTGGAGCGTGTTATTTGTTTTGCAAAAATTCACCGCTCCCGGTTCATTGTGTCCAATCAGCGCAGGGGGGTGTGAGATATGACTGTCAATCACAAGTCGTGCACGCACACATCAATCACATGCGTGTGCCTGAAGTTCACGCAGTAGCGAAGAGTGATGGCGCACTGACGAGCACGAACTCGGTGGGAGGGTATTCGTTGATAGTGGGGGAGGGGCATGAGAGTTGTAAACATTAAAAATTTTGCCTAAGTCCACTCAATCAGCCAGAGTTGCCGACGGCAGCTTTAAGTATATTTGAAAAATGCAAGATGTCTGTTAGGTGGGTGAAGATTATTCATTCTGAAGTGACTCTCACATGTCTGAATAATACATCTGCGTGTGGCAGAGTCATCTGAGATGTCAGTGTGATTTCACAGACCGTCGTGATTGTGTCTGATTGCTTCCTGAACGCTGATGGTCCGTGTCAGAGACGAGATGAGAGAGTTCAGGACTCAGATCTTATAACTCTAGAGCTGATTCAAGATGTGTGGATGCTCAAACGTAAAATCTAAATTTACTTTATTAAAATTGCAGTAAGTAAAGTAGTCTTTTTGTTATTGATTCATCAGAAATTTTTTTTTGATCTCCTTAATCTAATCCAAGTCCTGTCATCCTTTTTTCCCCCAGTTTTGTACTGAAATATGTCACATTATGCATGGAACGAAAATCAGTTTGAGTTTCATGTCGACATTAAAATACTTAATCACCCTGTTGTCAATAATTTTATCCCTTAAAACTCATCTTTGATCACCAAAATGACTTATTTTAAAGTTATTCATGCCTTAAAATAGCTTGACCGTAACTCGACACAGTTGCCTCATTTAGTATGCGTGGTTCTCTGAATGTGCAAATGAGCCCCGCCTCCACTCACTCCCTCAGCTCAGAGATCCACTGGTTGACGATCACACGTTGATCTGATTGGTTACAAGGTAGTTTGTGACGTCAGAAACCCCAGCAATTTCAAACCGCGTTTTTGAGACTGTCTTTCGTTCACTGCAGTTTTAAGGAGAAAATTATTTGCAAATGGTTTGTCTTAAAGCATATTAAAAACATTAAACAACATTAAAAGCTTTATATGATTTAAAGCTTTGTGGTGAGCTTAGACAAGCACACACTGCGTTTCTAAGCTCTTGTATGAACTGAATGATGGTGTGTTTTCTCACAAACATCATCTCTGTCTCCTGGAGTCTGTGTAAATAGAGCTGAATGACTGTTAAAGATTGGCAAACGCACAACGACTGGTGTAAGAAGTGCTTCAGAAGTGCATTAATCAGAGTTGAGGGTGATTTGGTTTGTTTTCTGAGATCCATTCACAAGATTTTTGTCTTTCTCATGATGAATCTTTCTGCTAATAAAATTTTTATTAGTGCTCATTCTTTCTGCCAATGCACTTAGAGAAATGGATCAGTCCACTCAATGCACATTAATGACTTCCTCTCTCTCTCTCTCTCTCTCTCTCTCTCTCTCTCTCTCTCTCTCTCTCTCTGTCTCACGTCCGTAAGCGTCTGTGCGTGTCTTTCATTGATCGGTTGTGAAGATGTTTAAAGCGCTCAGGTGTAGTTTTCACTCAGTGTCAGTGAAATACGATCTCCTCACACAAAACAATACATGATATAATAAACAGTAAAATGAACACAGATATTTGATGTATGTGTGTCTCTTCTGCTCATCAAGGCTACATTTATTTAATCAAAAATACTGTAAAAACAATTGACAATTGAAAAATCTGTTCAGTAATATTGTGACTCAGACGTGACCAAAACCTGATAAAATCTCCAATAAGGGACGTCCTCATTTGTAAATCTGCTATCAAAATAAAGTAATGAAAGGTTTTTTAAAAATGTAAAATGCAAAAAGTTTTGTGTGATGGGTAGGTTTAGGGTTAGTGTAAGGGGACAGAATATACAGTTTGGACAGTATAAAATCCATTATGTCTATGAAATGTCCCCATTTAGATAGCTAAGTAAACGTGTGTGTGTGTGTGTGTGTGTGTGTGTGTGTGTGTGTGTACCTAGTATTCCCAACGTTATGGGTACCCAATTTCTCCACAAGGATAGTAATATACCAGTAAGTTTAGACCTTGTGGGGACATTTTTGGGCCCATGAGCAAAGCCCCCATGAGTGTTGTGTGATGGGTAGGTTTAGTCAAAGGATAGAATATACAGTTTGTACAGTATAAAATGGTAACCAGTATATGTGTGTATTCTCAAACTCAATCTGCTGAACTAAAGACCCACTTTAATTCTTCTGCAAGTTTTTATGCAACCAAAAAAAAAAGTCTCACAGACATGATTGAACTCTTGCTAACATACAGTAAGGCCATTACGGCAAAGATAAGCCAAAGCACACGCTCAGTGTTTCCAGTGCTCTAGTTTACGTTCACACACACACACACACACACACACACACACACACACACACACACACACACACGCTAGCTAATGTAACTGAGGATAATCATCATGTTTATCAGGCCGCCTCTCAGAATCATTTATAATCCGATTTCAATCTCCATTAAAATCTGATGGTCATTTATTTATATATTTCTGTGAGTTCCCTGCTGTGTGTGAAGATGACCCTCACATAGAATCATTTTTTTTAGCCGCAGTAACAGTTGCCTTAGACCCCATAATGTTCAGGGGGATGAGAATAGGGATGCACCGATATGAAAATTTTGGCCGATACTAGGGCTGGGCGATATGGACCAAAAGTCATATCCCGATATATTTAGGCTGAATATCGATATACGATATATATTCCGATATTTTTCTCGCAAAGTGAGAACAAATGTTCAAAGCCAAATATGGACTTCACTGTATAAATTATACATTGATTCTTAATAAAACTACTGTTAAAGTTCTCCATCAAGAGCAGTGAGTGATTTCCTCTGTTTTGTTGTTTTATTAACATTAAATGGATAGTTCTCCCAAAAATATAAATTGTCATCATTTACTCTCTCAAGTTGTTTTAAACCTGAATAAGTTTCTTTCCTCTGTTGAAGTTATTTGGGAGAATGTAGGTAACCAAACAGTTGATGTACCCCAGTGACTTTCACAGTATATTTTTTTCCTATGGAAGTCAATGGGGACCAGCCACTGTCTGGTTACCCACATTCTTCAAAATATCTTATTTTGTGTTCAGCACAAGAAATAAATTAATACATGTTTGGAACAACATTACAGTGAGTAAATAATGACAGAATTATTTTTTGGGGGTGAACTATCCCTTTAAGGAGAAGCGGCAGCATGTTTACTATTAGGGCTACAGTTACTGTCTCTTTAAGACCTGCACGCGCCGTGTCTAATACACACGCAGATTTCTCTAAATTTTCTCGGTTTGCTTTCAGTTTAGACATAACTAACTTTATTTATGTAAACATTGTGTGTATTTGACAGTATTTGCGCAATAAGACTCGAAAGATAACTTAGTCCAGTAACCAGGCGCTGTTAGACAGGCTTTTAGTGCATGTGCGCATCATCGAATGACATGTTTAACCGGCAAGGCTTTTAAAGCACATGCAAATAATGAACTTTTGTGACCTGCAGTCTCCCATTCCTCAGCGTTAACATTTGATTAAGTATTTATATAAGCGAGTATTTGTCGCATTGTACACTAGGCTGTTGAGACGGAAGCGCCAGAACTGCAACTGATAGAATGCACGATACTATTTCTTCAAAAGCAGTCAGCAGCTGGAGCAAGGATCACGGCGCAAATTTGAACTATATCGATATATGCGATATGGTCTAATTCAATATCGCATTAAAAAAATATATCGATATATCTTTTATATCGATATATCGCCCAGCCCTAGCCGATACCCGATAATTCCTTATGTCTGAAAGTCGATAACCGATATATTAACCAATAAATTTAAATCCAAATTTTTATATAATTTTTGAGAGCCTGATTACAAAAACAAGTCTCACCATTAACATCCATGTCACAATCACACAATTATAATGTTCTTCTCATTATTATTTTATGTAGCCGATATGACAGACTTGCACTGCACGTGTTACACTGAACTGTATTTTCAGTGTAAGTGATTCCGATCATATTTCACCATCATGACGAACAGTGCGCAGCTGAAGGAAATAATACATTATTTATCGGCTTTAATATATCGGTCAAATTTTCTTATCGGGCCGATAATGATAACATTAAAAATTAACATATATTGGCTGATACCGATATGGTGGCCCATATATGGTGCATCGCTAGGTAAGACTAGAAAGATTGATGAAGAGGATTTGATGGTACGGGCATAGGGTGACCAGACGTCCCGAAAAATTCGGGACAGTCCCGAAATCTAACCTGTTGTCCCGAATCCCGAATCCGGCCCTGATTGTCCCGAAAATTATACTTAAGCAAAATATGAGTAATTATTGTCTGATAAAACATTAAAAACTGTCCGTGGAGTTAAAAACTGTTTGTTTTTATGTCTGATAAAAAAGTTTTTTGTAAAAGATCTACAAAGATAGATTACTGTAGAATGTAATTCATACTGTAGGCGCGAATTCAGATATGCACTGATAAGCTAATTTTCATTCATTGGTTTCGATGAGATGACTGGAGAGTTTGTGTGTGCGCGCGCACTTCTCATATGAGTATGTGCGTGGAGAGTTTTGCGCATCTAGTGTGTGTAGAGTTTGCGTGTATGTGCGCGAGCGACTTTATGTGTGTCGTTGTGCATTTCATATGTAGGCTATTTGTTTGAGCATTCAGCAGTACATGTATGTTTGACTACTAAGTATATGTGTATACACGTGTTTCATGTGTGCGTGAATGAAGTTTGATTTAAGGCCTAGACGGCGCCTCATAATGGTGTACCGGAATCGCAACCCGCCGCTAAAAAGCAAAAAGATGAAGAGAGCACAAGTTGCTGCAGCCGCAAGCTCAGTGAATGTGCAGGCAGCCAGTCGTAGGCTAAAGTAGTGATTGATTTGTCGCAGCACTGTGAAAAAAATAATTCGGCAATACTTCGGCAATGAACAATAACATTTGAGTTAATGATTTTAATGGGTTTTTTTTGTGTGTGTCAAGTTTCGTAAATTTTCAGTCCGAATAATATTATAAACGCGAGCTTCAAAAGATAGGGTGCTATCAAGAACAACACTCAGACTTTTTAACCTCCATGGATGGAAATACTATGGACTGGTCAATAGTCACAGATAAGCTATCAGTTATTGATTTTTTTTATTGAGATTTTGTACCAACCAGCAGAATCTCATTTTAAGGAAATTAGATGAAAACCAGTTTTTAATTTAAGCTAAACAGCTGAACAGAGAAAGTGGAGGGAAAACAGAAGTAGGCATGGAATACAGGTAAAGCTGGGCTGTTGCATGCATAGCAGTGGAAATGAATACCGTACTTCCTAAAAATATGTTCATGGGGCAGTAAATAGATAATAAACAAAATCAGTCGCTAGGGTGTTCTAGGTGGTTGCTATGGTATTGCTAGGGTGTTCTGTGTGGTTGCTTAGGCGTTGTTATGTAGTTCCTATGGAATGTTCAGAAAATTGCTACAGTGTTGCTATGCAGCTGTAATCGTGCTCTGACTGCTATGCAGTTGTGATCATGTTCTGAGTGCTAGATGCAGTTGCTGTGGTGTTCTTGGTGGTTGCTATAGGATTACTATGTGGTTGCTAGGCAGTTGTTAGGTGTTACAGATGTTTGTTATGGCATTGAGTAGTCATGGTTAAGTGGTTGTGGTTGCTTGGAAAATGCTAGCTGTTACAGATAGTTGTTAGTGCATTGCTAAGTAGTTGCTAGGGTGTTCAGGATGGTTGCTAAAGCATTGCTGTATGGTTTCTAGGTTGTTATTGGTGGTAGCTAGCCAGTTGCTAGGTGTTACAGATGGTAGGCATTGCTGTTAGGTTGCTAGATAGATGATAGGTGTTATAGATGGTTGGTAGGGTGGTAGTTGCTAAAATGCTCAGGGTGGTTTCTAAGGAATTGCTATATAGTTTCTAGGCAGTTGATAAGGTATTCTCGTGGTTGCTAGGTGTTATAGATTATTGCTATGGCTTTGCTAGGGTGTCCCAAGTATTTCACTCATATATTGAAGCTCAATTTTGAGGAAGCTGTAGTAATCATTTTCTGTTGTTAAGCTCCTTTTTTACAGTTGCAGAAACAAGTAAAAATAAAGTGAAGTGTTAAACTGTTTAGTGTGTTTTTTTTTAGGAACGTGTACCTCAGTGGCTTTGCTTCACTTCATCTGTGATTCAGCGATGTGAAGTTGGTATTCAGGTTTGTGTGAAATGTTGACTGTAAACATAGTGGTCGGATGGCTGAGTTACACTGTCAGCATGAGTTGTGGGTGGGGTTTAGCTGTGGGTGGGGCATAAAAGTGGGGTGATATGTGGGTGTGGCTTAACGGCGGGACCAGTGTAAGGGGCGGAGTTAACAGTGGGCGGGGCTTCAGGGCAGAGTTATGGGTGGGGCATCTGGGTAGTGTAGAGTTGTGGGCGGGGCATCATGTGTGGGGCGTCAAGGGCAAGTTTTATAAACCCTGTAAAGCATCACAGGACGGTTTCCACTGTCATTTAGGAATGCGGTCTCTCTGTTTAACCTGGTTAATTTGGACCTGAGATGAAAGATGCATGACGTTACAGTGCTGATCATAAATTAGATCATGTTTAGATTCAGCACATACTCTTTCTTTAGACTAGCTTGATACAGTAATAACTCAACTTCTCTGCTTTGCATCACGAGATCTTGTGGCCCGAACCATCTGAGGACAGCAGAGTCCTGTGCCTTTATATGGACAGACACACACTTTAAGAGCATTGTTCCTTATGTCATTTATTCTAGAAACTGTGTTTTAGTTGTTGTTAAGCCTTACAGTTTTTTTTAAGTCAGTTGTACTTGTGCTAGTGTGTGTGTGTTGTCTTTTTTTGGACAGTTTCGTTTCCTCTTTGTCTGTCACAAGTGTTCACGAATGCCATCCTGTGTATTAAAACACACACACACACACACACACACACACACACACACACACACACATATAATGGTGCCTCACTGAAATGCTCGTCTCTGAACCGGAAGTTGGTTGAGAGATTTCAAAAGCGATCCATCCACGTGCCCATGCATAAGTGTGTGTGTGTTTCTGTGTAAACGGCAAACATCTCTCATGTGTCGTGTCGAGATGAACAGGAAGCTGTTGCTGCCGTTCTCTCTGAGCGGAAGCTGCTCATGTTCATGGTGTCGGAGGCTCTGATAGCAGACCCAAAAGGAGTGTGTGGCGATGGATAGTGAAGGAGATGTGGGAGATTGTTCTCTGGAGGACGTTCCCTCCAGCCCGGTGGACACCGAACATGTGGTAGGATCTCAAAACCTGCTCTATGTCACTGTTCTTCAGTCTGTTCAAGGGCCCAAAACACGCCTTCATGTCGGTCCAAACCTGTAGCTGACTTTCTTTTTTTTAAAGTGTATTTGTTAATATTATTTAATGAACTAGCAATGAACAGTTGTGTTTTTATTAACTAAAGTTCACAAATATTAATAATTACCTTTTCAAATTTAACAAATGTTTGTAAATGCATTAACCAATGTTAACTAATGGATCCTTATTGTAAATTGATACCAATTTTATTCATTATTTTACCATTTTATTCCAATTAAATGAACATTTAAATTGTAGCCTTGGCAGCTGACATAAAATCTGCTTAAGATCGTTTTTATTTTATTTAATTTCAATGAACGTATATGTTTTTCAGTATCTTTAACAGTTACCACACTAGTCCAATAATGTTTGGACCAGTGCATTATTTCCAAACATTATTGGACCCCATTGACTTGACATTGAAAAAGAAATTCATCAAAATATCTTCTTTTATGTATTTTAAGTCTGAAATGACATGAGGGTGAGTAAATGATTTAATATTTTAGGCTGAACGAACCCTTCAAGGCCCGAACTAAACCCTTGCGAGCTAAAGATCATGATGATGATGATTGTTTAGCTGTCGTGTTTCTTATGTTTCTGATGTTTGTAGTGAAGCTAATGCAGCTCAGAGCTTTAGTGATATTCACAAGCCCTCTTACTTCCGTGATGTGACGTGTTTCTGAGTCAAACTGGATATGCAGTGAGAGAAAATGAGGACGGAGCCTGATTTGATCTAAGATAAATTGATTGGATGCGGAAAGAGTCTCTAAGAGGGATCGATTGAGTCAGTCGAAAAGGAGGAGGAGAAAGTTAAAAGTATAAAGAAAATTGGGCAATGATGAATCATTCAGACACCAGGAATGTGTATTTAAAAACATATGATTCATAGATAATTCCTTTGGAGAGAAATAAAGGCCCACATGAGTCACTAGTTGTCATCCAAAGTATACACAGAAAAAAATGGTGTCGAAATTACTTTGAAAATCAAGAAATTCCTTGTAAATGTCATTAATAATTACTAAGAATAAGCAATTAACTCATTGAAACATGACATTCTGAAGTAGAAGATACTCCAATTACCTCAACTGACAATCTGACTTTATTTCAGAAAGCTGACTTTGAAATCTTGGCAAGTTTGAGACATTGTTGAGATCTGGTGTGAAACTCTAGAAGAGAAACATGTGAGATTTCTGGGCTCTTTTGTAAAAAGAGAAACATCTGAGAAGCGTTTTCAGGGAAACGATTGAGATTTTTAAGAGATTTCATTGCGATTCCTCTTTCCTACGGGTTGTTGTGATGTGTTATGTGTGTGTTGCTCTTTCTGAAGTGACTTTTCCTGTGTGTTTTGTAAGTGAGCGGCAGAACTTCCTTATTGAGTCACAGTGTTCATGTGTGTGTGTTCGCTCTGAAATATACTGTAGATAAATGTTTCTGTGGTGTCTCGAGTTTGGTACCTGCTCTATTTACACTGTCAGCCGTGTGTTTAGTCTTTGAATGGCTGTGAAGTGTTATATTTCAGTCTGATTGCAGTTCAGCTCAGTCTGTGTCTCTTGTGTCAGTTTATGACAACAAAAACAAAACGGAAAAGAGAAGTTCTGTAAGTTTACAGTTTATATCCCTGATGATAAAGTCTCTCTTGATGCCGTTGACTTCCTCTGCACGTGCGCTGAACTGCACAGCTGCCCTTTGCTTCTGCTGACTCATTTCAGATCATTAACAAACATTAACAAAAATCGGTCGATAACCGATATATTTGCTGGTAAATCTAAATCCACATTTTTATATCATTTTTGAGAGCCTGATCACAAAAACAAGTCTCACTATTAAAAGCCACGTCCCATGCACACAATTATAATGTTCTCATTATTATTTTATGTAGCTGATATGACAGACTTGCTTGTTGTTGACACTTGACATGTTGCAAGTATATTATACTGTATATTTTCCTTTTTTTGGAGTGATTTCAGTCATATTTCAACAATTCAAAACCCTCATGTTGAACAGTGAGCATCTGAAGAGTCTCAGCTGAAGGAAATAATACATTATTTATCAGATTTAATGTATCGGACAAATCTTCTTATCGGGCCGATAACGATAACATTAAAAATGATCATCGGCCGACACCGATATGGTGGCCGACATATATCGTGCATCCCTAACAAAACATACTTTGAAGCTATTTGTATTTTATAAAGTGCTATATAAATACACAAAAAAGATTAAAAGTTCAGTACAGACTTCATACTTGCACTTAAAACCACACATACGCTTGAACCAACGAGACGCCTGTGTAAGAGCAGGTGTAAGAGCAGGTGGTGTGTTTCTGAGTTATTAATGGTGAACGCCATCACTGACCCTGGATCTGTCTCAGACTCACACATCACACTCTTCGTTTTGCTCTTCTGTTTTATATCAGTCCACAAGGAAACAACGTTTTGTTCACTGCTACTGTGAGTTTGCGAGATTGAAGTCATTTGCAGGTGGAATGATGTTCAGATCAGGAACAGGTAAACTAGATCATCACAAGCAGATCTGTTCATTCCACCGGGGTTTCAGTCATTTGAAATCATTGTCTGTCTATCTATCTATCTATCTATCTATTTATCTGTCTATCTATCTGTCGTTCTACTATCCATCCATCCATCTGTCTGTCTATCCTGCACTGACCCCTGACTCCTGACCTGTGTGTGCCAGGACTCAGATGGGCTGTCGGTGCTGGAGCAGCTGGGTTTGGACCAAAACTCGGATCTGTCAGACTCCAGCGTTCAGCAGCGATTGGACGAGCAGCGCGAGAGGATCCGGAGGGAGATCCGGAAGGAGCTGAAGATCAAAGCGGGAGCGGAGAACCTGCGGCGGGCCACGACTGACAAACGCAACGCCCAGCAGGTGGAGAGCCAGATACGCAGCTCCACACGCAAACTGGACTCGCTCCACACACAACTGCAGGAGCTGGACGCACACATCGTCATCAAGGGCCACGACGACAGCAGAGGTCAGGGGTCAACCTTATCATCTCACCTTTACAGGCACAGTGAATGTTACAGACACCAGCCCTGTTGGTTTCTGTTGTTTTTATTGAGTTAAAGAGACTCAGTCTCAGTGTAATTTGTTTTGCTAACAGAAACTAACGTTTGCATGGGTAACGTTATTTCAAAAGTCTGAGATTGTTTACAGACAGATTAAATTAGCGTTAATGTTAAATATGCGTGCAGCATTGATGTAATAGTAATTATAATACTCTTACAATAACGCCGAAAGTAAATAAAAACAAAAAAAATTACCATTCCGAAACAACGTTTGAGGAGGTGCTTGGTTGTCTCCTGTCGTTGCCATACATAAAACATATAAGGCCGGATAACATTTCCCTCAGCAATGTCCGGTGCTTTATTTACCTTGTGAGTCAAGTCAAGTCACCTTTATTTATATAGCCTAGTCACCTGTGGTTGGCCTGGCCATGCGTCACTCAGAAAACAACAGGCCAATCAGAAGAGAGGCTCGTGAATATTAATTAGAAAGGCCAAAATCGACCTGTTCTTAGCAGAGCTCCTGAGAAAGGAGTATATTGAGATGGTTTTTGATACTTATACCGGAAATATATATTCTTAAGGACATCAAAACCTAAAATACAACTCCAGAAATGTGTACAATATGGGACCTTTAAGGGATATGATTATATTCTAGGGCTGGGTATCGATTCAGATGTTCCAATTCGAATTGATTTTGGATTCTAAATTAGATTTCGATTCCCGATTCGACTCAATATAGATTTAATACAAATCCTATATTTATATAAAAAAAGAACAGTGAACACAAGTTTACAATTGGTTAATTAATAAAAAATAAATTAAGAGAAACAAACCTGTATATTAAACTGTTTTTATTTTAGGTACTCTTGGGTACATTAAAACAGAATCCAACTCTATATTTCAAATGAATAGACAGGATTTTAATGCAAGCCTTGATCAAACAGGATCCGGTTATTTTATGTTTAAGATAAAACACATAAAATCTCACAGCATTAGCTGTAACATGGAGGCTGCAAGCCTATGAACAGTGTGGGAAAACTAATACTGGCTTTTGGGTGATAGATAAATAAATATGGATTTTTTTATTATTTAAGAATCAGTTTTGAATCAACCACATTTTTAAAAACGATTATTCAAAAAATGTAATGCCCAGCCCTATTATATTCCTCATTATTAATGAGTGAATATGAATCTTCTGGGATGATGTTTGGTTGTGAGCATACAAGAAACTGATGTATATATTTAAAGCCCTCATAATCCTGTTAGACCGTGACCCTGGATGAATGTTTGACCCTGTCTTTGACCCCCAGATGACCTTCAGTCTCTCGGGTCGCCGAGTCGCACCTCAGCCAATCAGGACAGGATTAAGGCTCTGGAGCGACAGCTCAACATCGAGCTGAAGGTCAAACAGGGGGCAGAGAACATGATCCCCATCTACGCCAATGGGGTTACTAAGGTAATGAACGTCTGTCTATCTATCCATCCATCCTTCCATCTGTTATCTATCTATATACCTATCCATCTCTTTGTCTGTCTGTCTATCTATCTGACTATCCATCCATCTCCATCTGTCCATCTCTCGGTCCTCCAGGATAAGAAGATGCTCCAGTCGGCTCAGCAGATGCTGCAGGACAGTAAGACGAAGATCGACATCATCCGTATGCAGATCCGTAAAGGCGTACAGGCCACCGAACAGACCGACGACACTCAGGGTACTGAATGTGCTAGTGCTACTAACATACTCTGTCTCAGAGAAATGGCTTAATAACAGCATTAACCTTTATTTAACCAGGCAAGTCACTTAAGAGCAAGTTCTTATTTTCAACAACAGCCTGGCAATAGCATAGAGATAGCATAGAGATCCTAAAAATAAAAGTCGGGTTGGCGTCTCCAACGTTTGTTTTACGTCAAGCTCCAATGTTGGGCAGACGTCACATTTTGGTTGTAATAAAAAAAATGCATGACAGTACACTTATTACCAGCTTCACTTATTACTAACCAGACTGACTTTATTTCTGTCGGACGTCTACTGAAGGTCTTATTGAGAATTAACAGAGGTTAAGATGTTGATGTTTTATTGAAAATGTTTCGTTTGAAGTCATCATTATGGTGATCGGTGTTGCTTTAGCTGTGCAGTTTGACTCTTGACTTTTAACATTAGTTTTTCTCTTTCTGCTGTAATTGTGTTTGTTATGGCAAGAACTGCAAGATACATTGATGATGTTGACTACTTGATGATGATAAAGATATGGTCATCATGCAGTGTTTGATTCACTGATCATATTCAGAGTCTATTCTTTTAGACATGTTTTTATTTCAAATTCTTGATTGTGATTGTCCAGAAGTTTACTAATCTGAGGGATTGAGCACCAAGAAGTTTTAAAGATTCAAACTACCCTACTAAAGGAAACACCGATCACCATAATCAATGAAGTGACTTCAAACCTATTATTTTCAATAAAACCTCCAACATCTAAACCTCTGTTAATTCTCAATAAGAACTTCTGTAGAAGTCTGACAGAAATAAAGTGAGTCTGGTTAGTAATAAGTGAAGCTGGTAGTGCTGTTTGTGGAGTTGTTTAATCCTCCTCTGATGAGATCTCGAGAGATTTAATATGCTGCCATGTATTTCACACTTTTTGCAGTGCAGTGTTTTTTCAAATCAAAATTCAAGTCTGTCTGACGTTGGTCTTAGACGTCAACCCGACTTTCATTTTCAACCAAAATATGACGCGTGACTGACGTTGGATTAGTTGGAGTCCGACGTCTTGCTGACTTCCAGTTGACGTTCTATGTTTGCTGGGACTTTTCTCTGTTTGACTCTATGGAGGGAGTCTTATCTCAGACCTCATCCGCATTAGTCCTGTCCACACTGCAGCTCAGGTTCACTTAATACTGAAATTGTGATATAAGACGACTAATATGATTTCCATCCTTACAAATTGTAAGTGTAACATTTCATATAGCGAGGACATGAACTCTCATGGCGTGTTTTGAATACCAGGAATGATGCTTGCATGAAATGGCTTGTTCATAAACAGAACTGGTGTCTGCCGACGCCTCGTCAGACAGTCTAATTCTGTCCAGTGACACAAGCGTCTGTCTTTCCTGCTGTTTGTCTGTTAAAAGGTCTCAGAGGCGTCAACATTAACACATTAACATGCTCAACATTATTGAAGGAATAGTTCACCCAGAAATCAAAATTCTGTCATTATTTGTTTCAAACCTGTACGACTTTTCCATGGACCACAAAAGGAAACATTGTGAAGAACGTTTAAACATGTCTATGCAATGAATGGTAGTGACAAAATGGATGAAAAGTGTCAAAGTCTTTTAAAGTTATATGAGATCTTTGTCAAGTTAAGATACATTTATTTATATATTTTTTCAATATACAGATTTTCAAAGCAGCTTCACTGAAAAATAGCAGTGTTAATGTTGCAGAATTCATTACGAATTTATGGAGAAGTGTCGTTATTGAGATCAATTTAGTTGATTCAGTTCAGTTCATTAACAGTGTCAAAGTTAGTGTCATTCATCTCAATTCAGTTCAGATTTTGTTTTAATCTGGTAGTCAGACCCAAACCCAAATTGAATCTATTTAATTTATTTGTGTAATGAATTTCCTACACGACTTGTAGTTTCAGTATATAAATTCAGAAGACTTATAATATAGTATATGTCGTATGGACTGATTTATGGTATTTTATAGTGTGTCCTGTGCTTTTTAAAGCTTGATATTCGAAGTTCCCTTTGGCTGTTGTGTATAAAAGATGTGCAAAAAATCTCCTTTGTTCCACAAAAAATAACAGCAAACGTGTTTGAAACGACATGAGGAGGGTGAGTTATAATGATGACAGAATTTCAACTTTTGGATAAACTGTCCTTTAATAAAACTACTTCTGAATGCAGAGGGTGAAAGAGACAGATTTGAAGAAAGATGAGAGATGGAGGGAGGAAATGGAGGGCGACCTGAATCTGCGGGTCTAATGGACTCTAATGGTGTGTTTCGGCGCTGATGTCTCGTGTCCCGAGGCCGGAGGGTTAAGAATAGATTTATTAATGTGGCCATCACTGAGATCCACGGGACGCTCCTGGGACTGACGTCTGACATTTTAAAGACTCCACTTTTACGTTTTAGTCATTTTAGTTCTTCTCTTTAGTTCTTTATAATATCTTATTTTATTACAGTTAACGTTTATTTTTATGTTATTTTTATAAAACGTGTTAATAATAGTTTAGTAATTTTTGTGTCATTTTTGTTAGTTTTTTGTTGTGTATTTTTTTTTTTAGTTTTAGTAATTTTAGTTCTGTATTTCATTTCAGTTAACTAAAATCTTAATTTTAGTACTTTTATTATGTTTTTGTTGTATTTTTTTTATGTAATTTTTACTTAAACTAAATAAAAATTAGAAATGTTGCCTAGTTTTTTTTTATTTCATTCCAGTTAACGTTTATTATATTTCAAATAACGTAAATATTGAGTGAGTGTTCATGTTTAAAATAATAAAGTTATTTACCGTTCCTAATTACAATCAAACAAACATAAACTCATCACAGATTTTCACTCAGTGATGGAGGACTTGTAAATAGTGTGAGTGTGTGTTTCAGTATGTGAGTGAGAGAGTGTGTGTGTTTCAGTTTGTGTGTGTGTGTGTGTGTGTGTGTGTGTGTGAGTGTATGTGTGTGTGTGAGTGTATGTGTGTGTGTGTGTGTGTGTGTTTGTCTATGTATAGCTCTCCCGGAAGGATCTAACCCGTGTGTGTGTGTGTGTCAGCAGGTAAGCCGGATCTGTGTGGGATGGAGCTGCGTATCGAGGAGCTCTGGCATCATTACCGAGTGGAACACGCCATGGCCGAGGGAGCCAAAAACATGCTGAGACTTATGGGAGCTGGGAAAGCACAGGACAAGAAAGCCATTGCTGAGGTGTGAGAAACATTTGGTTCCCAAACTGCTGTACGTGAGGTGACAGAGGGGGTACGCCAACATTAAAACCCTGCAAGTATTTCTAACAGGCAAAATACTGCCTCTAATAAATAAACAGGAACATGGTAGGGTGGTAAAAGGTCAAATACATGACATCCAATCAAATTACCACATCTTTTGTGGTCTAAACTGACTGCATCCACTCAAGCAGGGTTGTGTGCAGAGTATGCTAACACTTATTAGCATTAAGAACAGATATAGACTGCGCAAAGAGATCGATTTAAAGTCCCCCTTTAGTCAATAATTTTATCTTAAAACTCATTATTGATCACCAAAATGATGTATTTATGAATTAAAATATGATTAAATTAAATGATTAAAATTATGTAAGGCAATGATGTAACCCTGTTTGATCAGGGTTGGAGATGAACTGTGCAGGACAGTCAATCGGCAGGAGTAGGATTGGGCACCCCTGATGTAAGGTATATCGGCCAATACCGATTTGGTGGCAGATATATTGTCCATCCCTACTTATTTATTATAGTAATTATTAAATTAAAGGAATATTTTAGAATTTGGTATAAAACATGACATACATTTAATAGGGTTAGAAAAACCTTGCCTTTTATAAGGTAAAATAAAGGTAAAAAACTCACTAGAAAATGTATTTAATGTGGCAAATATTGTCTCTTCATAGAAAAGGTGTGACTGCAGTCTAAGTGTATAAGAGAAGGATGTTTAAATGCTACGACACTCACAAAAAAGTTCCCTTAGGAGAAATCAAAACAGACCTTTGCTTACTTCTTGAGATGTATTTGTTAAGTGTTTGTTTGTGTGTCTAGGCTCAGAGTCGTCTGAGTGAAGCGTCCCAGCGGTTGGATCTGCTGCGGGTGTCGTTGGAGCAGCGGTTGGGGGATCTGCCGGAGGAACACCCGAAAGCGTGTCTTATTAAAGAGGAGCTGGTGCTGGCGTCGTCCTCGGCCTTCAGCTCCCGTCACAGCGCCCCCTACGTCCACAACCAGTACAGCACCATCTGCAAACCCTCGCCGCTCACCGGTACGCCACACACACACACACACACACACACACACACACACACACACACACACACACGTCTTCTGCCTTCAGCTCCCGTCACAGCGCCCCCTATGTCCACAACCAGTACAGCACCATCTGCAAACCCTCGCCGCTCACCGGTACGCCACACACATACACACACACACACACACACACACACACACACACGTCTTCTGCCTTCAGCTCCCGTCACAGCTATGTCCACAACCAGTACAGCACCATCTGCAAACCCTCGTCGCTCACCGGTACGCCAGACACACACACACACACACACACACGTCCTTGGCCTTCAGCTCCCGTCACAGCGCCCCCTATGTCCACAACCAGTACAGCACCAGCTATGGGGGCATAACATAAAGAGCGTTTTTGTGCCTCTTAACAGACACAAAATGCAATTAAAATGTCTGTCCAACATGAACAGGGGCCTTACCTGTGAACGAGTTGCGTTTAGCCATGGTTTAAATTCACCTAAATAGTGTTTTAGACGGCAAGCTGTAGTCTCGTGCTGAAGTCTCGCTCCTCCCACCTTTGCTAAACGCATCTTGTTCACGGGTAAGGCCCCTGTTCACATTGGACAGACATTTTAATTGCATTTTGTGTCTGTTAAGAGGCACAAAAGCGCTCTTTATGTATATGCCCCCATAGCTGCCGTTTTAGCTGAGTGGGAGCTCTGGGCAAAAGCTGTCGCAGCTCCGCGTCGCAAGCACCAATCCGGTTCGTTTTTTTTTTTCTATAGACAGTTCTCACAAAGGTCTAACGATCAAGATTAATTTAAAAATTGCCCGGAGTTCTCCTTTAATTTGACTGCAACGTTATATTGTCCTAAAGTGTATTCTCACCATGTACCGCCTGCAGAAACACTGCATCCGTAGGGGCTGCTATTGTTGTTTTGTATGGTTTCGCGGGCTATGTGACATCAGAGCTAGTAACTGGGAGTACATCGATCTAGTACGAGTTCACGGATGGGAAGTCACGGGTTTGACTGCCGTTCCAGTGCACTTTCACGGGTATAAGGTTGGAAAAACACGGGTTACAGATTGCCTGGAACGCAGCATAATAGCTGAGCTCTAGCGTGAATGACTGATGTAACATAAACATTGGTAAAACAAATCTTGCCTAATCTTTCCTCAAAGTAGTGAGAATGACAGACAATCTGCATTAATAGACAGAGTTTTATGTAGTGGCCCACAGCTGATTAGAAATGCTGACTCCGATATTTGAGAAGCAGTCATCAGTAAAATAAAGGTAACAGGAAAAGTTTATGATTATACTGATCATGGTAAATATTAATTTTAACCACAGATTCTTCACATGCTAGTCCCTGGGCGGTGGAAAAAAAATGTCACATTGTGTCACACAGCGTCTCCTCGACATGATCTCTCCAGTATCCACAGGACTCAGCTGCCGGTTTGAGGTTTAAGTTTCCCTGGTGTGCGCGCAATAAGTGGGCTGGCTAATGTTTCGTCTTGATGTCAAGACGAAACGTCTTATGACTCGTTTGAAAAACAATTCATTTCATTGACTCAGAGTCGACTCTTACTTTTGAAAGACAATAACTTTATATAGGTGCACTTTCAGATTTAAAACTTTGCAGGATGTTTTTATTCATTTAGAGCTATATTACACACTACATGAAAGGTCATTTTCAAAAATCCATGATAGGGGCCCTTTAATGCCAAGTGTAATTTTTTCATTTTGATTTGGGTGAAATGTGAGCATGAATGTGTTATTGAGGCTGTAGTTTGAGTGTGTCCTCACCAAGCCGGATATGAATGTTGTTGTTGTTGTGGTTCAGGGACGCTACAGGTGCGTCTGCTGGGGTGTGTGGGGCTCCTGGAGCTCGTCCCGGGTCGCAGTCGCTCCTCTCCGCTCGTCCTGCCTCACTTCAGTCCAGGAGACGCTCGCCCCTTCAAACTCACTCTGAGCAGCAGAACCAGCAGCTTCAGCCTCAAGATCCCCAGCAAGAGTGAAGACCTGTCCGGTCAGTTCACTCTCATAACACACTCTGAACTTCAGGGGTTGGGATGTTATTTAACTGTAATGTTTTTGTTGTATTCACACACTGGTTTGATGTTGTGTGTGTATGTGTAGGGGAGGTGAGCGCTGTGTTGAAGCTGGAGAACTGTGTGGTGGGACAAACTAGCTGGAAGAGTGTTGGTGAACAGACCTGGAATCAGAGCTTCACTCTGGAGCTGGAGAGAGTGTGTCACACACACACACACACACACACACACATAGACACACATGCACACACACACTCAAACACGCACTCACACTCAAACACACACTCACACTCAAACACACACTCACACTCAAACACACACGCACACACTCACTCAAACAAACACTCACACACACTCTCACTTATACACAGACACACACACACTTAAACACACACACATACACACACACACACACACACACTAATGTTCTAATGCGCTGTGTTCAGTCCCGAGAGATGGAGATCGCGGTGTACTGGAGGGACTATCGCTCGCTCTGCGCTCTGAAGTATCTGAAGCTGGAGGATTTCCTGGATAACCAGAAACACCGGATACAGCTGGAGCTGGAACCACAGGGACTTCTGCTGGCCGAGGTGCCAATCACACTGAAACACTCCTAACGTGATGTTCATTTGCATACTGTCGTTTTAGCATCCATCTCACTTGTCATTTTGAACTAATATGACCAGAAAATGTGTGCATATCCTGATTTTGATATAAATGTAGAAAAAAATTTGGTTTGTGTTACAGGTGACGTTCATCAACCCTGTGATCGAGAGAGGTCCACGTCTACAGCGCCAGAGGAAGGTCTTTTCTAAACAGCAGGGTAAAACTCACTACCTGTTAGCTTCATCTGCAGTGCATGCTGGGAAAGAAAATGGCTCAGGTTACTGTAGACTGTAACCCTAGTTCCCTAAGTAGGGAACGAGATGCTGCTTTGGGAACGCCCCTGCGTGATTGCGTCTGAAGCTCATTGTGTCAACTAGTACAGTGAATGTCACGGGCGGGTGACATCATGACCAGGAAAGGATAAAAGCACATCCAGTCTGATCGGCATTAGATTCGATAAGGCCGAAGCAAGTCGATCACAGGGAAGTGGGATGTATGGCAAAATGACGCAGCGTTCCTTTCAAGGGAACTCACGCTGCGTCTATGACGCTTTTGGGAACGAGAATGTCCTAACACCATAGGAGTAACTATAAGGGTACCAAGGGTTATCCATGTCTAGGTCATAAAATCTGACAAATGTGAGTGGCGAAGACCAGCCCGCTGGATCACAAACTTCTTGAAGGGACACCCCAGAAATTAGGGCCTTGGAGGTTTCCAAACCTCTAGTAGAATGGGCTCTAGTGGTCAAAGGTGAAGGCTGGCCCAAAACCTCATATGCAAGAGAGATAGCCTCGACTATCCATTTGCTAACTCTCTGTTTGGATGAAGGAAGGCCTTTTTTAGGGGGCCCAAAGCAGACCAGCAGCTGATCAGACTTTCTCCACAGGGCAGCTCTGTGGACGTAAGTGTCCAGTGCTCTCACTGGACAGATGAGGTTCAATTTCTCCTGGTCTGGATCTTTAAAGAGAGGAGGACAGAAAGCCTGCAGTACGCTAGGCCGTGGAACGTTGGTTGAAACCTTAGGTACATATCCAGATTTCAGATAGAGGAACGCTTTGACCATCCCGGGTGCAAACTCAAGGCATGAAGGATATACTGATAGGGCCTAGTTCAGCTTAGACACAGCGTGAGACAATACCTCCCCCAGCTCCTCATACGCTGGTGTTTCATCTTCCCCCATTGCGATGCTCAGCACATCAGGGACGGGCTTCCAACTCCGGAGAGAGAGCACTGGATCCCACAGGTAAAGGCTGAGAAAGGACGGGGCCCGTCTCAAACCCCGCCGTGAGATCTATTTGCGATCCCCCGTGCTGAGGGGCCCGAACCGCAGGGAACGCTCACCTGAACACACCCCTCAAAGAGTGACAGGCGAAAGCGGAGCATTCAAAGCGGAGGCTCTCACTCTCTCGAAGGCTGACAGAGCATGCTCCGCTCCCAAACACATCACACAAAGCTTGTGTGTATCCCCACCCACAAGACAACGAGGGGAGGGAGAAGCTTGGAATCAAACTTGAATAATTGCTTGGACGGCATTCTGAGGAGGTTAATGTGCCATCATAATCAAAATCATAAATTATGCCTAATGTAAACATTGCAGCTTGTTCATAATTTGTCACTATACACCCCTAAAATTATTTTGACATAAATACTTGTATTACATATAAATTTTTCCATTCATTTGGATTGGAAATTGGATTGAATTGTATCCCTTAAAACTCATCTTTGATCACCAAAATGACATATTTAAAAGTTTTTTCCTTGAAAAAAATGTCTTCATGCCTTAAAATAGCTTGAATGTAACTTTACACCCTTGCCTCATTTAGTATACGCGGTTCTATGAATATGCAAATGAGCCCCGCCTCCACTCACTCACACCTGCTCAGAGATCCACTGGTTGGCGATCACACGTTGATCTGATTGGTTACAAGGTAGTTTGTGACGTCAGAAACACCAGCGATTTCAAACCGTGTTTTTGAGACTGTCTTTGGTTCACTGCAGTTTTAAGGAGAAAATACTCAGCAATGGTGTCGACTTATGAATTTACACATGGTTTGTTTTAAAGCACATTAATGTTGGATGGATGTTATGGAAATATATATATATATATATATTATAAAATTCACAGTGATTAAAACAATTATTTAAAAAGTGCTTTTTAATTAGCCTGAGGTCAGTAGAGAGTTCATCTATTTTAGTCCTAAAAAAAAAAAACTCTTTCTAAACAGCACGACAGTATATAACATGATATAATATTGTGACGTAGTTTTTACTGTATTTCACTTTTGTCCTGTTTGTTGTGACTCAGGGAAAGCGTTCCTGCGCGCTAAACAGATGAACGTAGACATGGCCACGTGGGTTCGTCTGCTGAAGAACGCCATTCCCATGAGCTCGTCCACACACAGCTACACACAACACAGCCACACACACAACAGCAGGTAACACACAGCACACACACACACACACCTGTGATCCATCCTGACCGACATGACCGACTCTGAGCGTTTCTCCACAGCGAGATTTCCATTCAGAAGATCCAGCTGGACGACGACTCTCCTCCGTCTGTGACCAGGAAAAACACACCGGCGTCTGAGACGGTAAATCAGCAACACGCTTTAATATATGTATGACAATAATATTTAATAACATATTCCAATATATGAATCTTTAACAGGAGTGATTTTACGGATTCACAACATAATTTAAAGGAAAATATATGAAGTTACTAGTTTATACATCATATCAGTGAATATTTGAGCGGATATTGTGACAAACAGGATGATATGATCCTCAATATTTCAATCCCAAATACTGTGTAATTGTAGTCATAAATATATTCTTCTTAATTAATCTTGCTTAATTAATTCTGGCTGCTAGTCAAACAAATGGTTTGTGGAAGCTTCTGCTTGGTCTTCATGTTTTATGCATCATTTTATGTCGTTGACAACTTTTCCTTTTGTACGACTAAGTAAAACTGAAAATCTTAAAATATACATTTCTATAATGATATCATCACTCATATAAACATTTTTTTTATTTAAAATTTATTTTGAGGGAAAACTATTTACAGTGAATGAAAACTTGCTCTCGATTCTAATTGCAATGTGCTTTATTGGCATGAACTGTACATTAGTATTGACAGCATTTGCTGTTTACAATGGCAAAAAAGTACAAGGAATATTAACAATTGAAGTAAAATAATACATGCAAAATAAAGTAAGAAAATAATTGATGTAAACTAAGAGAATAGCAATGAATGAATGTAAGAAAAGAGGTAATAATAATGTGTTGATAATAATTTGTCAGGTGGACATTGGGCTGGTGCCGGAGCCGGCCTCTCTTCCTGATCCCGCTCCTCCTGAGAGAGCCGTCAGGATCAGTTCCCATAATTCCCAGCGCAGGTACACGTCCTACCAGCACAACATATGTCTTCCAGACCGGGCCAAGAGACAGCGTGACACACACACACACACATACATATGATTTTCTGACCTCACACCAGCTCTTACCTTCAGTTTAATTACATCCGGCCTGTGTGTGTGTGTGTGTGTGTGGGTGTGTGTGTGTGTGTGTGTGTGTGTGTGTGTGCAGGTCGTCCAAAAGCCCTCTGTGTCTTCAAGATTTCCGAATGATCGCAGTGCTCGGCCGGGGACATTTTGGCAAGGTAACTGGAACACGTTCAGTCTTAAAAATATAAACTAGTCAGACAGAATTGACACACACCGAAAACGCCCAGCACCCAAGGCAACATTTCTGTCTAATTTAATTATACATATATATATTTTTTTAATCTAATATTTGTATTTTATTTTATTTCAGTTTCATTTCAATTGACAAAAATGTATTTTAATAAATAAATAAATTAACAATAAATTAATAATATTTTTTCTTCTATATTTCTTTTTCTTCTCCACACCTTCTGATGTTACCGCTGTGATCTTTATGGAACACTTTTATTTTATGCATGAGCTCCCTTATTTTTACACATTTGGTATACTATTGTTATTATATGCTATTGTTTCTTTTTGGACCTTTGTTCAGAAAATACAAATGTCATATTAGAAAACTAAATAAAGTTTATTTAGAATATTTACTTTATTTTGAATATTTTCTGATTTTTCAGTTTTCTTTCTAATTTAAGTTTATTTTAATTTGTTTTTGTTTTTTAACATTCCAGTTTCTAGCTTAAATTGATATTTATTTATTTATTAATATTTTTATTTCATTTTGATTTGTATGGAAGCCCGTTTCCGCCATGTTGAGTAAAAAAAATATAATTCTGTAAGTCATAATAATGAGAAAGTTTCTCATAATAATGACTTAATATCTCATTATATTGAGAAAGTTTCTCATAATAATGACTTAGTATTTCATTATAATGAGAAAGTTTCTCATAATTATGACTTAATATCTCATTATATTGAGAAACTTTCTCATAATAATGACTTAAGTATCTCATAATAATGAGAAACTTTCTCGTAATAATGACTTAGCATCTCGTAATAATGAGAAACTTTCTCGTAATAATGACTTAACATCTCATAATAATGAGAAACTTTCTCGTAATAATGACTTAGTATCTCGTAATAATGACTTAGTATCTCGTAATAATGAGAAACTTTCTCGTAATAATGAGAAACTTTCTCGTAATAATGACTTATTTCTCGCACTTCTACGCATGCGCAAAGCAGTGGAGCAGAAGGGAGTGCCACCCTAGCGACATCCGCTGGTCAAAGCCGTGTAAATGCATCACAGCAAACATGGCACGCTCTGCGAAACAGTTTTCATTAAAGTCAGTGTGATCTACGAAGTGCAATCTGTAGTATCATTAAATAACATCAATTGAAAATCATTAGTATATCTTCCATACTTTTCCATGCGCACAAAAAGTGTTTTGCAGAATGCAGAAGCAGGGCGGTTACCATAGTAACGAAGGACACCTGCTTGTGGTTACCGATGGAAATTGTTACATTAACTTACAAAACTATCAGATTCAAATTGGAATATTACATTTATTCGTTAAGTTTAAGTGTGACATCTTCATAAAATATATGGGTATATTGTGTTAATATAACACGTAGGCTATTTTGCGGATGCGTGTAGGATGTGCAGGTTCACCTGGAAGATATCAATACTTTTATGACTTTTGGGACATTTACACATAAGTGGGCAGAGGAATGGGGGGAAAACGCAAGGTCTTGAGAGGCGTGTTTTTAAAAGCTGAACCTCTTTTCAATTTGAGCGCCGCGTTTTTAGAACGCCGTGTCATGCGCGAGACGCGAGCGCGACGTCCGTCTTGTGCGCGTTTGCCTAGAAACGCAATTAAAAAGCGCGTTCTGTATGAACGGACCTTTATGGAAAAACAAAACTGCTTGAAAATATGGTGAACACAGATTTCCAGATAAAGCATTCTTTAACAGATTTGGAAAGGTGCTGCCTGTATTATCATTCCTCCGTCTATTTGAAATCCACGGATCACCCTTTTGTGTTGCTGCTTGTTCATACACAAAAATACAAATGAATAATAGCCTACAAATGAATAAAAGACTATCTAGTATGGAAGCCCATCTCATATACTGATAATTTATCATTATTGTTATTCACTGCAGAGCGTGCCATGTTTGCTGTGATGCATTTACACGGCTTTGACCAGCGGATGTCGCTAGCGTGGCACTCCCTTCTGCTCCACTGCTTTGCGCATGCGTAGAAGTGCGAAAAATAAGTCATTATTACGAGAAAGTTTCTCATTATTACGAGAAAGTTTCTCATTATTACGAGATGTTAAGTCATTATTACGAGAAAGTTTCTCATTATTACGAGATGTTAAGTCATTATTACGAGAAAGTTTCTCATTATTATGAGATGTTAAGTCATTATTATGAGAAAGTTTCTCATTATTACGAGAAAGTTTCTCATTATTACGAGATGCTAAGTCATTATTATGAGAAAGTTTCTCATTATTACGAGATGTTAAGTCATTATTACGAGAAAGTTTCTCATTATTATGAGATGTTAAGTCATTATTATGAGAAAGTTTCTCATTATTACGAGAAAGTTTCTCATTATTATGAGATGTTAAGTCATTATTATGAGAAAGTTTCTCATTATTACGAGAAAGTTTCTCATTATTACGAGATGCTAAGTCATTATTACGAGAAAGTTTCTCATTATGAGAAACTTTCTCAATATAATGAGATATTAAGTCATTATTATGAGAAACTTTCTCAATATAATGAGATATTAAGTCATTATTATGAGAAACTTTCTCAATATAATGAGATATTAAGTCATTATTATGAGAAACTTTCTCAATATAATGAGATATTAAGTCATTATTATGAGAAACTTTCTCAATATAATGAGATATTAAGTCATTATTATGAGAAACTTTCTCATTATTATGACTTACAGAATTATATTTTTTTACTCAACGTGGCGGAAACGGGCTTCCATAGATTTGAGTACTTCACTCGTAAACTTTTTTTTTCAGTTAGGTCTCAAGGAAACATTTTCATTTACTTTAAGTTTTTAATCTAATATTTATATTTTATTTCAGTTAATATCATAAATGTTTCTTAATAGTTTTAGCTAACAATAACAACACTGCTCGTGAGTTCTACTAGAAAACTCTTGTTTTAAAGCAGTGGTTTTGCTCCTGAACTCCGTTTTACATAGAATTAACTACAAAAGAATGAGAAGTGTGTTCTCTTCCCTATTCGAGACACACACCAGTTTGTGAATTAAGACTAATGCGCACATTGAGTATGATGTGTGTGTGTTTCCAGGTCCTTCTGTCCGAATACAGACACTCAGGAAAGATGTACGCCATCAAAGCCCTGAAGAAAGGGGACATTGTGGCGCGGGACGAGGTCGAGAGGTGAGCGTTCACTTTACGATGTATTTTTCCTTATAAACATCGTATGAAAAGATAGAGAAACACTGACGTTTATTTAGCGCTTCTCCGATAGTGCATTTTAACTGGAAACCGAGATCTTTTAGTCTGTGCTGTTTTCAGTTGATGCATGAACAAAATTTGTAGAGCGCCTGCCATCCAATAATCACAATAAGTTTTGTGCTTTGATGCTTTTGATATGAAAAAAAATGTAAGTTTTGAAAACAATAAATCTCTTCCTCTTTACTACTAGTTATAGCACAAATTATGAACATCAGAAGGAATGCTGAAAGAAACCGCAACCTGTTATATTATTTAATGTATATTTGAATAAATCTGTCATGAAAACAAGTTCTTATTACAGCCACCATTTAACTGTTTAAATTTGACCCACGAATTGTAATAGGAATATAATTATGTAACACTTTACAATAAAGTCCCCTTATTGACTAATTCCCGCATTGACTAATATTAAATAAAAATGAGCAATACTTTGTTATAGCATTTATTCATCTTTTGAAATGTTGAAATAAACATTAACTAAGATTCATAAATGCTGCAAAAGTATTTGCAACGTTAGTTCATGTCAATAAATGGAACATTATTGTAAAGTGTTACCATTGTATCATTAAAAAACTAACTTGTGTGCAATTTAAATTGCTTATAAGCAACTTAAACGTTTTTATTTTAGTGTTGATTATTAAATAAACTTTATTTTTATTTCTCTTTTGGTTTCTCTTTTGGCTAAATGAAAACGTAAAAAACTATATAGGTATAAAGTGAATTTCTGTGCATCACTACACTCAAAAAAATGATATGTTGGCTTTACTTAACTTTTCTTTGTAAACAGGTTCCACCGGTTCCACATAACTATGTTTCGTTAAACAAACATAATATGTTCATGTAACTTCAACATCATGGAATTTGGTCATTTTAAGCGACCCAATTAAACTCTGAGCTAATGAGTTAATTAAGTGATTAATTTAGTGATCATTGAGCATTATTGAAGACACCTGATGTTAACAAGCAGAATCACTGAAGGAGAAAAACTGAATGTTTAAGTCACCATCATGGAGATAAGTGTGTGTTTTAGTTGGGCTCTTGACCATTAACTCATTAACTTTAGAGTTTGTTTGGCTGCTGTACGTGAGTTATAACAGCCGGATGAACAATGAACAAAGGTGATCTGATGGTGTTGGTTGTGTTTTGACATAATCATTATTTCACATTCATTTGACCTGAGTCACTGAACTTATATTAAACTCAATTTCTAAGTTAAGTTTCTCTTACTGATTATAGCAGCACTGTCATTGTAGAGCATACTATTTTTAGTCTTTTCAATGAAATTCAAATGATCAAATCAATACATAAAAAAGAAACTAATTAAGAAATATCTTGAGTAGGCACACACAGACATCAAGAATCAGCCTGTGAATCTCAGCAATGGTGACAAACAGATCATAAGCTCATTATTTATTCATGCAGCAATGCATGATGGGAGCCATGAATGAGTTTTGATTGGTGGCACCCAGAATGCACTGCAACATGCTTTATAATTGTCACCATTGTTGAGATTCACAGGCTGTTTCTTGATGTCTGTGTGTGCCTACTCAAAATATTTTTTTTAAGAAGTTTCCTTTTTATTTATTGATTTGATCATTTGAATTTCATTGAAAAGGCTAAAAATAGTATGTCCTACAATGACAGAGCTGCTATAATCCGAAAGGTAAACTTAACTCAGAAATTGGGTTTAATATAAGTTCAGTGATTCAGGTCAAATGATTGTGAAATAATGATTGTTAAAACACAACCAACACCATCAGATCACCTTTGTTCATTCGGCTGTTATAACTCACACACAGCAGCCAAACAAACTCTAAAGTTAATGAGTTAAGGGTCAAGAGCCCAACTAAAACACACACTTATCTCCATAATGGTGACTTAAACATTCCGGTTTTCTCCTTCAGTGATTCTGCTTGTTAACATCAGGTGTCTTCAATAATGCTCAATCATCACTCAATTATTCACTTAATTAACTCATTAGCTCAGAGTTTAATTGGGTCGCTTAAAATGACCAAATTCCATGATGTTGAAGTTACATGAACATATTATGTTTGTTTAACGAAACATAGTTATGTGGAACCGGTGGAACCTGTTTACAAAGAAAAGTTAAGTAAAGCCAACATATCATTTTTTTGAGTGTAGATACATGTTTTTGACCGTCTTCGCAGCGCGCAGAATCTTTGCCTTCATAAAGACAGAGAAATAGCTTGACCTGGTTAAGACATATTACAGTCTTCGGTCTAAACCCTAAACCTCTCTCTCTCTCTCTCTCAGTTTGATGTGTGAGAAGCGCATCTTCGAGGCGGTGAACAGCGCGCAGCATCCGTTCCTGGTGAACCTGTTTGCATGTTTTCAGACGCCAGAACACGTGTGTTTTGTCATGGAGTACACGGCCGGCGGTGACCTGATGATGCACATACACGCCGACGTCTTCTCGGAAACACGCTCTGTGTAAGTGTGTGTAGTTCGCCTAGTTAATGTGCTACACTAGTAGTTGTTAAGTGTGCATTTTGGATGTGTTTTTCCTGGAATTATGTGTTTAAAAATAAAGGGTCCCACTTTATATTTAGTGGCTTTAAGTACTATGTACTTACATTGAAGTGACTACTTTGCTACAATGGACTTATTATGTACATACATGTTTTTACATTGTACTTATGTTTTGAAAATACCTGCATGTAATTACAACTGTAATTAATTGATGTAATTACATTTGTAATTACACAGTTGACCCTTCACTTACACCTTAAAGGTCCCCTGACATGAAATTTTCACTTTCTGAGGTTTTTTAACATTAATATTAGTTCCCCTAGCCTGTATTTGGTCCCCTCGTGTCAAGAATTTTCAATCGGTGTAAACCGAGCTTTTGCTATTGTTCTCTTCTCTGCAGCTCAGACGCGCTGATCTTGAATCTCCTCGTTATTACGTCATAACGAGGAAAGGTTACCTCCCCTTTCTCTGCTTTGCCCGCCCGGAGAATTTGGCTCGGCCATGAGAAAATGAGCTAGGAACAGGAAGTACGAACACGCAGGCGCGATTTTAGTTTTTCCTAGAGAAATAGCTTTGAGATTTGAGTGTTTCCTTGAGAGATATCATGGCTTGCAAACGAGTGAAGCATGGCAGTTGATCAGTGTTCATGTACAAATGAACACAAAAGTATTTTTTAGTTCCTTCATCTGAGCCTCTGAAGAAACAATGGGTTAATTTTATTTTCTCTGGAAATGCACCGACACAACTTCCCAAAGTGTAGCCTAATTGTTCAAGTTCAGACAGGTAAGTTAATCTTTATCTCAAAATCATTCGATACTGTTTATGCTTCAGTAAGTCAAGCCAGTGACTAAAATATCAACTTCACATCGTTTCTTTTAGTAGGATGAAAATAATCTTATTTAAATTCTGAACAAATTATACAGAAAGCGATCAAAGAACAATCTTTCCACACAGCGCGCGTTTATCTGGACACTCGTTATGAATTGAAATCAATGACGCACGTTACACTGCACAACGAAGCTCTTACTGTATGTACATCATCGTGTTTGCATTGGTGAAAGCATTAGAGAGAGTGCAGAAACTGCGTTGCAATGATACGAACTTCATTCTCATGATCAACTGTCCAACATGATAGACTGTCCTCTGCTTGCTCAATGCTCATCACGGCAACAATTTATGTGATGGGAATAGATCTAAATACTTTAAAAACTTCTCACAATTCGTTAATATCGATAGCTGTAATAGTAAAAACGTATAAAAGCTGTAGTAAAAGTATTCAAGAGAGTTTCACATGTAATATGTAGCTATTTCATATGCAAGCATGTCAGCCAATCACAGCAGTGGCTGGCTACACTGAATCCCACAGCAGACATGCCCCTTCAAACAGAGCGTTCAAAGCAGAGGCTAAAATCAGGCTAGGAAAAATGCCTTTTATTTCTAAATTATGAATATTTTTTTATCTAAAAAATATACTAACATTATAAGGGCAACCCAGGAAACATTATAAAATAATAAAATAACCCCATGTCAGGGGACCTTTAACCTACCCTTAAATCGACCCATACCAGCACACCTGTCCCCAACCTTACCAGTATCACATCTCAATAGCAGCAAAAGTGTTTTACAATACAACCTGAACACAATAAGTACATTGTACTTATTTTTCTATGTAAGTACATAGTACTTAACGCCACTTAATATAAAGTGGGACCAAATAAAGGTTCCAAAAGGAGTTTTTCACAGTGATGCAATATAAGAACCATTTTTGTTCCCCAGAGAACCTTTAAGTGAGGAGCTCTTAAAAGAACAATTTTTTTAAATGAAATTCTAAATTCATTTTAAAATTCTAAACAGCCTTTTGTGGAATGGAAAGATTCTACGAATGTGAATGGTTCCATGAAGAACCATCGATGCCAATAAAGAAGCTTACATTTTAAGAGTGTACAGTGAGGATTTTACTAGTCTTCATATATGTGTGTTTGTGTGTTATGCAGGTTTTATTCTGCCTGTGTTGTTTTGGGGCTTCAGTTTCTTCACGATAACAAGATTGTGTATCGGTGAGTACATGCACAATTGCAGCATAAACTAACACTTTTTTCAAAAACTGTAATTAAGTAAGTCCATTCTTGCATGTGTGTGTGTGTGTATGTGTGTGTGTGTTAGAGATCTGAAGTTGGACAACCTGCTGCTGGATACTGAAGGTTATGTGAAAATCGCAGACTTCGGTCTCTGTAAAGAGGGTGAGTCACAGACTGTCCTGATATTGATGGAGTTAATGGAGTAAGAACATGATGTTTGTTCACTGCTGGATCAGAGCAATCTGGAAATGACAGGTTGTCAGCAGAACAGATTACAAGCATACTGCATGCTATTTTTAATGGTACACAATAAGTCTCTTATGCTCACCAAGGCTGCATAAAGATGGCATAATGTCCTTTGTGCTCTCTCTCTCTCTCTCTCTCTGCCTATCCAACGCCTTGTTTTTGTCCCACTCTCTCTGTCCTGCAGGAATGGGTCATGGGGACAGAACCAGCACATTTTGTGGGACTCCAGAGTTTCTTGCTCCTGAGGTTTTGACTGACACGTCCTACACGAGAGCCGTGGACTGGTGGGGTCTCGGCGTGCTCATTTACGAGATGCTGGTCGGAGAGGTGTGTGTGTGTGTGTGTGTTGGCGCACTTTTAGAATTTTTATATTATTTCCCAGTAAAATAGTAAAAATTTAAGCATAAATCTAACATAATTTGGTAAAGTTCACTTCAAAATGTGATTTTCTTGCTTAGTATTTTTTTCCCCAGTACAGTTATCTAAACATTCTTAAATCGAGATATATTTGCTTGAGATGCAAAATGGCATAAAATAAGTCTTGTTTTCTGAGAAGATATAAAATATATATAAAAATGAAGTGTGTTTGTTTAATATGAGGGGAAAATGTGCCAACTACACTATGAATTGTTTATTTTTCTGATCCTATTGCCATTTTTTTCTAAATTAAAGCAAAAACTCATTTCATTTTGAGCAATTTCTCAGAAAACAAGACGTCATTCCTTTGTCAATGTTTAGATATTTATACTGGAAAACAAGACCAAAATGTGTTCGCTAAAACGAGAAACCAATTTTCTAGAAAATAAGATTATCGCATATAATATCTCGTAGTTATACTTCTTAAGTAAAGACTTATCCTGATACATGATCTGTGTTCAGTCACCGTTCCCAGGTGACGATGAGGAGGAGGTGTTTGACAGCATTGTAAATGATGAAGTACGTTACCCAAGATTCCTCTCCACCGAGGCCATTGGCATCATGAGACGAGTAAGTCTGTTCACTCAAATTAAATATTTAGGTCTTAATTTAAGATTTATGTATTAGAATTGGATATAAAATCTGACTTTCATGGTTTTAACATGAACTATAATGTAAATGTTTTCTTGTTTTCCATTGGTAGCTGCTGAGGCGTAATCCTGAGAGACGGCTGGGCTCCGGGGAAAAAGACGCAGAGGACATAAGAAAACAACCGTTCTTTAGAGTATGAAGAATTATTTGATTTTTTGGCTTGACTTGCTACAATAATATGGAGTCCCTAAAAGAACATGGTGATGGTAAATTTTTTTAAAAATAAAATAGATGGGAGTAAAAAATTATATTTCAATACTTTTGAGCTCACTTTCAAAACTATTGTGTCCCCCCGAGAATTTGTGTTCGCTCACAAAACATTTGATCTCGCATTTGCTCAAGAAATATTTGCGTTCGCTTGTGAAACTTTGACATTTGCTCACAAACCATTAGAGTTTGCTTGCAAAAGATGTGTTTGCTCACAAATCTGTCATATTCCCCCCAAAATATTTGCATTTGCTTGCAAAAAAATTTGCATTCTTTTGAAAGACTACAGCGTTCCCCTTTCTTTGATCGCAAAACATTTACGTTCTCTTTCAAAACTATTGCGTTCCCCAGTGAAACTGTAAGGCTGGTGTTTGGTTGGGCTCTTTTTGATGTGTCATGTGATCCCCACGTTTCCCTTGCATTCATGCCATGTGTGTTTGTCTAGCTTTGTCATCTTTTGATGCTGTAGTCCACTGCTTTGTGTTTCATGTCCATGCCATGCCATGCTTTACTTAGTCAAGTTTATATTTAAGTTATGTTGATTTCCAAATTATTGCTTTGTTGATACACTTCTGTGGAATTAACTGTATTTGGGCTCAGAAAACTGACTCTGTTTCAGTGGCACCGTTACAGAAACTTTGTGTTTCTCGCAAAACATTTGTGTTCTCGCTCAAAACTATTGCGTTTCCCCAAAGAAACTTCTACAGTTCCTTTAAAAACAAATCGCGTTCGCTCACAAAAATAACTGGCTTTCTCCCAAAAAACTTTGCATTTGCTTGCGAAACATTTGTGTTTAGAAACTATATTTCTGTGCTTTTCAAAAACTATTTCAAACTGTATTTCAGTGCAAGTTTCTCGAAGGAATGCAAATGCTTTGCAAGAGAATGCAATGTTATTTGGGGAATGCAAAAGTTTTGTGAGAGAACTTAAAAGCATTAAAATATACTTTTCCCACACATTTTTCTCCATCGCCATGTCCCTTTAAGGGCTCCGTACAATAGACCCTTTTTGCGCCGACGTCACAATTACGTCATGGCGATAGCTGGAGGTTAAACAAAGGGAAAACGGGAGGCAGCCAATACAAATCAGTCATTAATATTTATAGTTTGCTACATAAGAAGCTTCATCTTGCTGTGTTGTTGGGTGCCAGAATCGACGGAGTACATGCTCCAATTTGAAATTTTAGCGCATTTTGCCTGATGACAGCTGTGGTTAAACGCAATAAAGCAGAAACGATTATCAAAAATGCTCACGTTTTTTAAGCACACATTTCATTTCAATAAACTATTGTCTTTTGTTGGTATTTATTATGGTTTGGTTACGTGTCTAAAGATTTCCCATGCATGGCCACCTAGAGATACCATTAGAAATTGGGGAACAAGTTGAGTGATTTCTCACGTAATGCTAATTTGTTTAGTGCATAGGTTAACTAACTTTGTTAGTCATACAACTTGCAGTTAGATAACTGCTAGCTAACGACCAAAGACTAAACATAAAAAAAAACAGTTTGTGTCATCTTCTTTTCTTCAGTTCGTTTCAGGTAATCCTGTCAGATCCTCCATCCATAGAGTGAGCGTGTAACGTTACTGGTCGGTCAATCTGACTCTGTCCGTTAATTAACTTTTCCAAACAACAATCGCGGTTCTGGACAGTGATTAACCTTACATATTCAGATAAAATAAAATGTTCTCCAGTCATTGCTGCAAGCTAACAAAGCTAACAAACAAGATAGCAAAACTTGCTAGCTAGCGTTAGTGAAGTGGCCAGGGGAATCGTTCTGCCTCCACCCACAAAAACCGTCACTTGTTTACTAACTGAAAAGGGGTCTATAAAGCCAAAGTTGCGATCTTAGTGACAGTGTGGCTCCATCTTCTCTCTTTCTCTGCAGAGTATGGACTGGGATGCGCTTTTGCAGCGGCGAGTTCCTCCTCCGTTCGTTCCCGCCTTGACAGGAAACGAAGACGTCAGTAACTTCGACTCTGAGTTCACCAACGAGGCTCCAACGCTGACACCTCCTCGTGAGCGCCGGAACCTCTCACGCAAAGATCAGGACTACTTCAGGGACTTCGACTATGTCTCGGACTTCTGCTAGGGCACAAGGGTGCAAACTGAGGCTGCTAGGGGTGGGAGACAACGTCCTAGCGTGGTTCTCGCACCCTAGTTCCCATCAAGGGTGCGTATCCTGAGGATTCACTCAGTGAAACAGGGGCGCTGACAGGCTAAACGCCTCTGATGACTGTAGAAGGCACATCAAACATGAAGAGATTCAAGAATCCAGATAATGTGAAGCTTTGTGGTGTATCTGAAAGCTGGTGGCCGGGATGTTTATTTGGCGGGATTTTCAGATGGTCAGTCAGGCTTGTTCAGGACATTTCCCAAAATCCTTAGTACCAGACGCTCAAGTAGTCAACTGGGATCTCATGACTAGACTGCTGCAGGGATGATGTATTTTTGTGGTCCAAAACCCAGAAACAAGCCTCAGTTCAGTTCCATCAAGTCAATGGGATTTTTAAACAGATTTTGGCTGAAATAAGGTCTGTGGTGAACACAAGCTCTAATGATATTTTCACTTTTTATGCTGCGGCATATTAGTACATCAATAATGTATAATAATTAATATAATTTTTTTTTACATCTTCAAATAAAGCAGTTGCTAACAAGCATCTTAATGGGAGTACAGAGGCTGTCGGGACTTTAAACATAATGTCGAACAGGTAAACTCATCTAAACTCGCTCTTGCAAACTATTCCAACTCAAAACTTTCAGGGAAAATGTTTTTAAATGAAGACTGAATGAGTTGTCGGAAGCGTAACCGCTAGCTTTTTTTAAAAGTCGCCAGTCACCGCTAGCGTTTAAAAAAAAAAATCATTTTCACAAAACTTTTATGGCCCCCAGAATATTTAGTTGTACATGAATATCTGAACATACAATGTATCAAAAGAAAGAACAGAGCCTCTGAAAAAAAAAAAAAGAAGCATTTTATTCTACATTTATGCATTTTTATCAACACTTGAATTGTTCAATGCTTCTATCGCTTGTTTCTGCTTCTTCGTTTGTTTTCGGATCCAGAGATTCTGTACTCTTTCAGAAGATGCGTATAATTTACCTTTAGTGTATGACAATAGCCGTGTTTCCATTACCCTTCAAATTGCTCAAATCGAAATTGCGAATTTAGAATAGCTACGCCCAATGGAAACTCAATTGTTAACTGTCAATTTCGCAAAAACTCCTCGCTCACATGAGATGGTTTTTCAGGCAATTCAAAAAAGGAATATTTCGCAAAACTGCAATGTTTTTTTCGCATTTACAGGTCACTTGACATACGTAAAAGTCACATGACCATTCTTTAAAGATGGCACAGTATGTTTTGACAGACGTCGAGACAGAGTTCTTTATTAAACTCATAAAAGACAAAAGAATTATGGGAGTACTGGATTCTAAATAACAAAGAAATGCCACAATTTATCAAAGAGAACTGAGAAACAGCTCCCAGTATAAGTGGCTTTCCATGCCATTAATGTTTGAATAACACGCGTACGTCTCCTTCCATTCAAAATATTGGATAGTGTGGTTACTGCGAAATATTCGTAAACCATCATCCGTCGCCATGATTTTTGGAAGGACTTATTGCGAGAGAAACAAAAGTCATTTTAGTCGCATAACATCAATGGAAATATTAATGTAAAAAACTGTTCTATGGTGGGGAAGCGTTGTCATAAATGTCGGCTAATCTCCTCAATGGTGGGGAGAGTTGATGGTGATGTCGTAAGTCATGTGACAGTGGTGCAGTTAACCTACGTTTAGCTTTTTATTTCTGGCTATTTGTGAAGGTTATCATAATGAACAAAATGCGTACGAAATACAAACCTTTTGTTGGTCGCAGAGCTTATTTTCTGCAATAATCTAAAAGTCTATGGAAAAATCCCATCGAGTTTTTGTGGAGGGAACCAGTGGTGATTTAAACTACAAAAATGCATCATCAATGCACTGCTTTTTGGGAGCAGAGCCCAGTTTAATGGTTCTGACCCCGGTAAAATGTCTCGCTGAATTCTCCCTTCATCTCTCTGCCTCCGTCTTCTTTTTCTACCATTGTATCTGTATATCACACATGGTCCAGAGACTGTTTACTTCTGTAATGCACTCATTTTAACCACACAAGGGCGCCAGAGAGTTTGAAAGAGCTGTGGATAGGATGAGCATGTCCATTAATGAAATGAGAGTCTGCGGCATCATTGACTGCTATATTTGTATTTTTAGAGATTATTTTAGCCATTGTTTTTTTTTTTTCCTCACTGAAACTTGACTAATTGTGGAAATGCTATGCCTGAAAATTACTATATTAAACAACTCAACTCGTTTGGGTTTTTGGGATTAATATTCCACCACACATGCACACGTTCCATAAAAGAGATTAGACTTAATTTTAATGTGAATAAATTTAACGTTTTGGAAATTTTAAATTACAATGGAGGTTGGATGATTTATTTTTCTAATAAAATACATAAATTGTCTTTATATAATTAAAAATAAAAAAGAGAGGAAACAATTTACAAATTACTGACCTGAGGAATATAATGTAATTAAAGTGGGAAAGTGATCTTAATTAAGTAGGAAAAAACCTGAATTTAATGAGCGGTGCAGGATGAAAATTCAATTCACATTTATTTGTATCGCTTTTCACAATGCATATTGTTTCAAACCAGCTTTACAGAAAATGCTCGAGTCCACATTACAATTCAGAGTGATCTGTTATCAGAGGAAAGTGTCTAAGTTATGTATTTCAGAAATGTACATATACAAAAATTTAATAATTTAAGGGAGAAACAATGAGCTCATTGAAGTAATGAATACTTGTTTGTTAACAAATGATTATGACATTGCGTTGACGTTTTCACGATTATGAAAATGAACAGAAGTTTAAGAGATCAGTCTCACACACGAAAGGTAAGATCTGAAACCGTGTATTACTAGCACACTTCTTGTGTAAAGTTGTAAGTCACTTTGGATAAAAACGTCTGTTATATAAATAAATGTGTTGTGACGAACTTCACTGCTTAAAACATGATGGAGGAGTGATTTGAGATAATGTCTCATTATTGCCCAAAGAAGAAAGTATCCATGGAGACCAAAAGATGGAGCTGTTAAAAAAAGGGTCATGATGTCCTGTGAACAAATACACTTCTGTGTCTTATACAGTGCTTGAAGTGGGGGAAAAAAGGTGCCGATACTCTCTTGCATTGGCAAATCATGACATGACAAATTTCTACAGTGAAAAACAAAACCTGGATATATTACACAATTTATTGTTATTTATTAACAACATAAATGTATTTAAACAAGTCGTGTGTGTCCGTGCGTGTGTGTGCACATTTTTTTACAAAGACAACTGAACATTTTCTTTTTAGAAGTTGGTCATTAATGAACTTGATTCTTGAAGTTTAAGATGGGAGGTATACAATTGCATGTAAATGGTAAACAAAAACAGCCAAGAAAACTCTCTGATGAAAGCTCTGATCTTGTCTTTTCAGTCATACTTCGAAATGAAAAGACAGCAAACATAAAAAAATTACATTCGGGTTTGAATTGGGCATGTACCTGTGTAGGCTATTACATAAACTAAAAGAAAGCTTGTACTGTATATTCTGACTAGTTTGCTCATTTTTATTTATTTATAAAACATATACTTTTACTCAAACTGAATAATAAAAGCAAGGTTAAATGGGTAGGCTAAATCTTCTATAAATATTTCTTTATAGAATGAGTCGTCATTTTCTTTTCTGACGTAGCCTACTCCAGTTCTTGTTAAAACACACTAGACATGCAAATTCTGTGCATTTTGGGCACATTTTGTGTGAAATCATATTTCTTTTCTCCATCAAAAGTGTGCTTTCACTTTAAATGAGCGTGAGTAGGACAACAAAAATAGACTCGGCGCCGAAACCCCTGCTTCACTCAAGGGGGTAATCCACCAGCCGGAAACTGAAGTCTGCCAGGGCGCCGCCATTGGCTAACAAGCATGACTTTGCATCACTTTGACAGCGAATAACTTTACATCTGAGGCGTTTGAAGACTCCATTTGTCCATTGTTTATTTCTAAAGAAACACGACAATGTATAAAGGGCTCCATTACCTTGTATCTTACGTTATGGGCTCGTAGAAGCAGTTTTTGCAAAAATAGGCTAACGATTGCGTCAACACGCGACTCTCTGTCGCACAGTAGAGAAATTACCGTATAGACAGGAGGATAAGCTCGCGTGCAATCTTTTACTGTCTATGAGGCAATTGGGGGGACGAGGAGGCATAAAGTCCGATAAAGTCAAGGGAGAAGCCCATAGAGAGTCCATAAAAGCAACGGGACAAAATATTTTCAACAACGTTTTGAGGAATTCAGATTTCTCTTGGCACAGCTAGTAGAAGACTTACCACTGTCAGACAGGTTGCTTACGTCACATCTACGTCATCAAGCTCAGTGTGAGCCTGCGCAGTGAGCCTGGCAATCAGGAAGTGAGTGCTTCTAATTGACTTCACTTTTCTCCGTTGAAGTCTATGGGGTCGCTGTGTCCATTTCTTTTACTGTCTATGGCTTCACTGCGGCTCAAGCGACGCTCCTGCTCGCGGTGTGAATGCACTCATTGATTAAACATGCAAGCCGAAAAAGATATGCGCCGCTCACGCTTGCGGTGGCGGCGATCAGCTCCGTAGCCGTTTCACAGACGTAAACCTGCTGCAGATGGGTGCAGTGTAAATAAGGGGTCAAACGGCCGTCATGCTTTTTCTGTCAGTGGTAGAGTACCGGCTACAAGCGAGAAGTAGCGGTACGCAAGAAAAAGTGCAGGCACGCTTAAGAGTAAAATGTAAAAGTGCCGGTACTGTGTACCGGTGAGTACCGCCCCACTATGAGCACTGCAACAAACTTATCAGAATGGGTTGCATTGGTAATGACGTAGGCTTTCAGGAAAAATGGAGGTGCATTATCTTTCCAAAAAAGAGACCTGTAGTTGTGGTGCCGATCTTTGGACATATCATTTGAACCGTATGAATACTTCGGGCATTTCCCGTTTTTAAAGCCCCAACACCTTTTATGCTCTTTTATCCCAACACCAGTTTTAATGTTATGTTTGTGTGTCGCTTTAAGAGTGACGCAAAAGACAGATTGAAATCCGATTTGAGACGCACCTGGAAAAATCATATTGGAATCACATTTCAAACTACCTCCATATGTTCGGGTCATTTTTTATTTTATTTATTTTTTTATCGAATGTTTATCAGATTTATCAGTTCCAAGACCCCTAGGACTTTTGTCACACTCGAACCATGAATACACACACACACAAAAAAATGGATTCGAGGACTTTCGTGGTTGAAATTTTAAAAAGCAGCAAATCCTTTGCTCGCGGGTCAATTTGACCCCCTATGGGAATGAATATAATGCTTCAGGACAGATAGAAAAAACTAAAAATGCTTAAAATTCAAACTAAAAATGCAATGTCCTACATGACATGTGTATCTGAATGGATACTGAAAATAACTTAATTTAGGGCCCAGCGGAAGAGCTCGTTTGCTTGGAGCAGTGATGGGGCGCGCAAGGGGCGCGGGAGATCAGCCAAAAAAGAAATAAAAAATAGCCGACTTTCAAGTGCATAAATAGCGGTTAGCGATCTGCCTTAATAAAGCGGCATTGAACAACAATTACACTGAATCGTTCTTCTTCAGACCGACTTGTCACCATTGGAACAAGCCCAGTATAGAACAGACCGAATCACAAGCTGCTATTGCGACCACGCAAACAACTCCGAGAAGACATATTTGCGTTTTTATATAATGTTCATCCAAACCATCACTGAAATATTTAAATGTTTTTGTTTATTTAAATGAAAAGTTCAGTTTCTTTCTTACTGTTATATGAAACAATGACATTACAAAGTCAAACTATTGCAGGTGGTTTTCATTGCACGTTGGGTGGGGGGCATATTATTATTTAGAGGTTTAAAGGGTGGCGCGACGAAAAAAGTTTGAGAACCACTGATAAAGATTTCCGTTACACGAGAGTAAATGTTAAAACTTCATGCTGATTTGTACTCGGCTTTCACCAAGATAAGCAACACTAAGACGTAGCTTTACAGTAAACTATGCTTCTCCATCCATTTACGCTTCTTTCCATATGAGGGTGTGACTCCCCTTCTGTCCGGCGTTAACGGCTGCAGTGTACTTGGCGCGTCAGCACACACGACGACTGCAACTACAGTGTGGTCTCCCTAGTGGACCAGCACGACAACCGTCTGGATTGCGCCGAGTAGGGGACATCTCTAGGGTCTTCAAGTGGGCACCTTCCGTCCTCAGTGTTTCGTCGACTAGCCCACGACACCTCAAGAGGGCTCGACAGTGACTCTGGCGTCCCAGAGTCACCCCCCTCCGTCCCCCACTCAACTCAGCCCAGCTTACTGACCTCTACATCCCTCCTGCTGCTGAGACCTAACCACAATCTCACAATCTCTCCGCAACCCAACCATACGCGCCAACCCGTTTGACTAAGGCTGTCGAGCCCCACTGGTGCGTTAAAGCAGTTACAGTGGCAACGGTTCCGTATGGCATACCACCTACCGCAAAACACAATATCTGCCCAACCACCCGTCATTCACGCAATATGCACAGGAACGTAATGACTGTAAATACTATACAACCTATACAAATAAACCAACAGACTCTTCAAGTTTTTCAAGAATTCTACGAAACCGTAGCGTGGCGGCCTGTACACAGCCAGCTAGAATCTTTCCGTCTCAACCACAGCCAGTTGCTGCTCCTTTCTGCTGCTTCAGATAAGTTATTTACTGTGCGACGCAACTCTTGGCCGCTGAATCCGACGTCTCTGAGGAACCGGGTTGTAGAGTGTGCCACAAAACCTCGACAACCCACTTCCACTGGATAAACCTGGACTCTCCATCCTCGCTGTTCTGCTTCAGTGGCCAGATGAGCATACCGCAGTTTCTTCCTCTCATATGCTTCATCTACAGCATCCTCCCATGGCACTGTTAACTCTATCAGTTGAACAATGCGTGCTGATCCAGACCACAAAACAATGTCTGGTCGTAGGTTAGTGGTGGCAATCTCAGGTGGAAAAATAAGCCGTTGATCAAGATCAGCCAGCATCTTCCAGTCCCTAGCAGCTTCCAGTTGTCCTGGGCGAGAATTAGTGTTAACACCTTTTCTTGGTGGTTGCTCGCCTGGGCGGAGGAATATTGTCTTCTGCGTGTAATGTTTTGCTAGAACAGGCGGCAACTTATTGGTCATACTACGCTTGCCTTCCAATGCTAAAGCCAAACATCGCAGTACTTGGTCATGGCGCCAAGTAAACCGACCTTGGCTAAGAGCCACCTTACAACCTGTCAAAATGTGCCTTAATGTGGCAGGTGATGAACACAAAGGACAAGAGGGATCCTCTCCTACCCAGAGGTTTAGGTTCTGCGGTGATGGGAGAACATCATATGTTGACCTAATAAGGAAACTGATCCTACTCTCTTCCATTGACCAAAGGTCTTGCCAGCCCATCTTGCGTTGTTCTATACTCTCCCATCTCATCCACTCTCCCTGCTTGGCCTGGGAAATGGCCTTTATACACCTCATCCTCTCCTCCTGCTTTCGCACCTCGTTGACTACCAGCTTCCTCCTTTGAGCTGGGCCTGCCTTGTGCCATTTAGGAGGAGCTAAACTGAGCCCAAAACCCCCTCTTCCATGCTGTACCTGTCCCACGATATCCCCAATTTGTAGGTCAGCCTTTGCCTCTACTACAGATTCTTTGCTGACCACTTTCTACCAGTTTTTAACACAGGGGCTGCCTCTCTTACACATTTGTCACGTGACTCTACTAATGTAATTTCCAGTCTGGCCTTGGCACACTTAAACTCCTCGGTTAAAGCAGAGACTGGCAGCTGCAATATTCCTTTACTATAAAGTCCCACTCTGCTGAGGCAGCGTGGAACTCCCAACCATTTCCTGATGTATGAACTTATTAACGCTTCCAGCTTATCCACTGTTGTCAAAGAAACCTCGTACACAGTCAGTGGCCACAGCAACCTCGGCAGTAGACCAAACTGAAAGCACCAGAGTTTTAGTTTGCCTGGTAGAGCACAGCTGTTTATGCTCCTCAACCCTTCCACTGCTTGTCGTCTAACTTCTCCCACTCGAACTGTGTCCTTTAGATCTCCATCGTACCATCTCCCAAGACTCTTCACTGGCTTCTCAGAAACTGTTGGTATTGCCTCACCATTAATGAAGAATGTTTTATCTACTACCTTTCCTTTAACTATCGAGATGCTCCTTGATTTAGAGGGCTTAAATTGCATTTGTGCCCATTCAATATTATCTGTTAACTTCCCCACTAACCAATTAGTGCAGGCTACTGTTGTAGTCATGGTTGTCATGTCGTCCATGTATGCTCTGATTGGTGGTAGTCGCATCCCAGAAGCCAAGCGCTCACCTCCTACTACCCATCTTGATGCCCTAATGATTACTTCCATTGCCATGGTAAAAGCCAGTGGAGAAATGGAGCATCCTGCCATTATTCCAACCTCTAAGCATTGCCATGCAGTGCTGAATTTAGGAGTTGAGAAACTAAATTGCAAATCTCCAAAATAGGCTTTCACTAAATTTGTTATTGCCAAAAATCAAATGCTGCCCAAAGAAGCTCATGTGGCACTGAACCATATGCATTAGCCAAATCCAGGAATGTCACATGGAGCTCCTTCCTCTCCTTTTTAGCTGACTGAATTCGTTGCCAGATAACATTGATGTGTTCTAAGCATCCTGAGAACCCTGGAATGCCCGCTTTTTGAACTGAAGTGTCAATGAAGCCATTCTTTATTAGGTAGGTGGACAATCTCTGGGCAATAAAGCCATGAGCTATAAGCTATAAGCTATGAGCTATAAGGCCATCTAGTGGCAAGAGTCATGAAATGTCATGTTATATAATTTTATTTCCAGAAGAGGTCGGCAAAGACACCCAGTGTAAGACATTTTGAGCTGAATACATGGAGAAATTAAAAGGGTTATGCATTAAATTGTGAATTGTTTTGAATTTAAGTAGACATAATATGAGTAATGTGTTTAAATAATTTAAAGGTAAATCAAAAAAAAAAAAATTGCATTAAAAAATTGAAAAAATATTATAAAAATGAAATAAAATAAGCTTTCTTGAATAAAATAAAAAAAGTATAATTTTCAGGTCATTTTGAACAGCGAGAGAAAGATGTGTTACAAAGTGCGAGGGAAGGATGAGGGTTAAATCATATTTGAAAAAATATTTCCCAGACTTTCACAAACCCATCTGGATAAATTCTGGATATGCAAAAAAAATCAGTCAGTCTAAATTAATAATTGTTTATCTGATTTTGACATTGCTCCTGTGCTCTGTACTTCCATAATTTGGCCTTAGCAAGTCACACTGCACTAAACTCTAACATGTATTTTTATGGCCAAATTGCAGTTGCTTAAACAAAATAAATATAAAGCTGGTTCCAGTTCATCTTCTTGAAGGTATTTTTGATTTGATAACTCAAACTATGCAGGTAGTCAGTGATGCATAATGCCACGTCTCATTTGACAACTAATGCATCCTGATGCTCGTGTTAATACATAATAACTGAAGATCTGTTGGACAAAAGTTGAACAGTGAAGCTATCCGAGGTTATTTCAATCACCATACCAGTCTTAAAAGTGTATTTGTAGTCACAAAATCAGAGTCCCTTCGCTAGAAAATCTCTAATACAAACACAAATGGACAATGGAGAGTTATTTGAGTTTGCTTAATAAACTCGACTGACCATTTTTGTGATAGAATCATCTAACAAATAAACAGATGTCTACAGATCCTGCATTTTCCCAATTAATATGTAAGAAAAGACTGTCTTGACCAGCATGAATTTTCATTTTTAGCACTGGTTCTCAACCTTTGTCCGACACAACATTATAAAAAGGCCTTAATATATGGGTAAGAAGATATTTCCTCAAGCGTTTCTATCTTTTTTATCAACAGAAACTAGCAGGGTTGATATGTTAATTAACCATAATTAGTTTTTGTGATTCCAGAAATACTAAGAACTGTCAAAAAAGAAAAGAAAAAAGTTTAATACATTTTAATATTATTCGTATTATTTAGGGCTGCACGATTAATCGCACGATTTTGTTATGCGCATCTAATCAGTAAAGCCGGTTCCTTGATTAGTAGTAAATCACCTTCACCTGCTTTCAGATGGACGATATGATGCAGATATGAGTGTTAAATAACACTCAAGAGTGTTAAAGTTAATGAGATAATTAAGTGATTAATTTAGTGATCATTGAGCATTATTGAAGACACCTGATGTTAACAAGCAGAATCACTGAAGGAGAAAATCACAAATTGTAAGCCACCGTTATGGCGATCAGTGTTTGCTTTAGTTGGGCTCTTGATCCTTATACTTTAAGTTTAAATTTTGTTTGTCTGCTGTTATTATTTATTACAGTCAAATGAACAAAGACAAGCATGATCTGATAGTGTTGGTTATGTTTTGACATAATCATGCTGTGATCTGAAAAATTAAACTCATTCAGATGATCTGGTTTAACTTGATAGCAACAGTTTAGTGGTTCTACAGCATATGACAAATGAATTTTTCTTATAATTCAAAACATTTAATATAAAATTTTCTGATCAAATCACTTTCAAATGCTTTTATTTAGAAACACAGACATCAATAATCAGCCTGTGAATCTCAACCGTGGTGACAATAATAATCCTTGTTGCCACCAATCACAACTCATTAATGGCTCCCATCATGCATTGCGGTATGAATAAATTATGATCTGAATTGTCTATGTAATTTACTTTTCCTAATTGAATATTCTGCTCGTCACCATTGTTGAGATGCATTGACTGAATCTTGATATCTGTGTGTGCCTAAAAGAAATATTTATTTATTTTTTTACAACTTTTATGAAATCCTTTATATTATATCTCAAATTCTGGATATTTATGCAGAATCTCAGTTACGCTGTAACCAACAGCATAAATCACAAACAATTAGTTCAAATGATGAATGTCATAATATAACCAACACCATTAGATCGTTTTTTTTTCTTTGTTCATCTGGCAGGTATAACTCAGATACAACAGCTGAACAAAATCTAAAGTTAATAATATAAGGGTCAAGAGCCCAACTAAAGCAAACACTCATCTCCATAATGGTGACCTGAAATTCCGGTTTTCTCCTTCAGTGATTCTGCTTTAGGTGTCTTCAATAATGCTCAATCATCACTCAAATAATCACTTAATTATCTCATTAACTTTAACACTCTTGAGTGTGGACTCATATACACTCCCAGGTGTGTTCATTTAACACTGAGTTTTTGCTGTGTACAAAGAGCCGTAGTTAACTGACAAGCTGAGCCAAATCGCGTTAAAATCGAGGCCTCGATTTTAACGCGATTTGGCTCAGCTTGTCAGTTAACTACGGCTCTTTGTAGTAAATGCCGCTCCATCTGAAAGCAGGTGAAGGTGATTTACTACTAATCAAGGAGCCGGCTTTACTGATTAGATGCGCATAACAACATCGTGCGATTAATCGTGCAGCCCTAGTATTATTAATAATATTTGAATGTAAACAGTCGCTGTACAACGGAACATATTTTGTTCCATATTGTGACGTACATCCAAATTACATGCATTTAGAAAACAGTTAAAATTTTCATTTCATGCCCCTTTGGAAGTTGAGAACCGCTGAATCACCGCTGAACAGAAGGGGTTATGAAAAAAGTTTGAGAAAACCTTTGAGAATGCGAGAGTAGATAATATAGGGAACAATTATCTTTCCACTCTGTGTTTTTCCAGGTAGTTATAATGAATCAATGCAGAGAAAGCCACTCAGACAGAAGGGAAAAAAGCACAGTTCAAATGATCTCGCTCCAGACCAACCAAAACATCTGACATGCAATAATTGAACATCATCAGACCAGACTATTTTACCGCAGAAGTAATTAAATCGGATGATTTTTTTCAAGCGTGTCTCACAGATTGCACAGCTGGTTCAGATTCACGGGGTCACATGGCTCGGGCTCGTTCACAAGGCTCAGGTGTGTTCTGGTCTCATCTCATAAAATGTTTTATAGAGTTGAACTTTTTCCACACAGTTGGTCCCTGATTGAACGAGAGTATCTTTGCTGAACTCTTTACAAATATTGTCCTCTTTGTCTGAACAACTTCTTGAACTTTAATGTTTGGAACTGCGCTATGAAAAGTAACGGTTTCATAAAGGGGTGTTAGCAGCAATGCCATAGAAGAACCATTTTTGGTTCTCCAAAGAACCTCAGTGAAGGTCACCTTTTTTTTTCTCAAGAGTGAATAATCTTTGAATAATCTAAAGAACCATTTTCCACTATAAAGAACCTTTTGTGCATTTGAAAGGTTCCACGGATGCTAAAGTTTCTTCATTGAGTGTATACATTTTTCTAAATGTCATAATCATTTGTTATCAAACGAGTATTCATTACCTCAATGAGCTCATTGTTTCTGCCTTTAATTATTACATTGTTTAAATTAATACATTTTTGTATATGTACATTTCTGAAATACATAACTTAGGCACTTTCCTCTGATACCAGATCACTCTAAATTGTAATGTGGACTCGAGCATTTTCTGTAAAGCTGCTTTAAAACAATGTGTATTGTGAAAAGCGCTATACAAATAAATGTGAAATGAATTGAATTAATGGTTTGTTCATATAGTTAATCCTAAGTAAGAGGCTTGTTGTTTTCTTGTTTGAGCAAACACTGTTTTTCCTTGAGATGCTTCTCAAAACAATGTGTTTTTGACCATCAAGATGATTGATTTGAGTGTCTCTTAACTGTGGAATAATCTGTTCATCTGCAGACGGGAGCTCACTGTTCCATCATATATTTTCTTGTTTCTTGCCCAAGGTGAAGATAACAGATATGTCTGTCTTTCACTGACTCCAAAAAATGACACGTTTTATTATATCTGGTATATTTGTTTACACTCCTCAAAATATCTCTTTCTGTTAGTGTCTTTTTGTGTGTATGTTTACATCATTTGTCTTTAACTTGTAGATTGAGTTCTCCAGAGCCAATCAGCAATCAGATTCCCTCAGACTGTTGACTTTAGGCAGAAACTGTGGCCATGATCCTATATCTCTGCTTTACACAGTAACGTCTCTGTGATTCTGCAGAACACTGGCTTTAGATGTCAGTTACTTAATGAATATGACTAAGGTCGATTGAGTTCTTAGTGTCTTATCCGGTATTCCATTTATTAAAAATAAAGGTTCTTTAATGGCATCGATGGTTCCATTAAGAACTTTTAACATCAATGGAACCTTTCAAATCCAGAAAAGTTCTTTCTGGTGAAAAGAGTGTCTTTAGATTATTAAATGGTTCTTTTTAGAACTGTTCACTGTTCACAAACCAAAAAAATGGTTCTTCTATTGCATCACTATGAAATCCCCACCTTTTGTAACCTTTATTTTTAAGAGTGCAGCGACAAGCAATGGCCGTTTCCATTGAACGAGACAAAATACTGCGTTATAAACTTCAATTGATCGCAAATCAATCAGAATCCAGGGCTCGCATTTTGGCGTGGGTATTGCGCATACCTACGCTTATAATGCGGGACATTTATTCACTTTAGCATGTACACAGCAAAATCCCCAGTGTTAAATGAACACTCTCGGTGTACATATAGGTCCAAGTGCAGGGTGTTAAAAATTAACACTGAAGCAGTGTTGAAGTTAATGATATAATTAAGTGAATAATTAAGTGATGATTGGCCATTAGTGGTGACACCTGATGTTAATAAGAAGAATTATTGAAGGAAAGAGAAACACAAGAACTACTGACCTCGAGCCATTACACATTATTGCACTTATTATTACCAGTGTGACTTTATTTCTGTCATCCATCTACAGAAGTTATTGAGAGTCAACAGAAGTTTAGACGGCAATGTTTTATGGATTTTTTCGTTTCAAGCGACCATTATAGTGATCAGTGTTTGCTTTAGTTGGGCTCTTGACCCTTTTCATTTTTATTGTTAGTTTTTCTCCGGCTACTTCAACATTGTGTTTATGAAGCACATTTGTTACTGTAAGAGAAAACCTGCTAACAATATGTGGTGATGATGACATTATCATAATGTAGTGTCCTGATTCACTGATGTCATTTTGAGTCTAAATCTTTGACTATATGCTTGATGATGCATTTTAGTGTTGGGGATTGTAGCCCTGAGATTCTATAATTAGAGATTAAACAGCAATATGAACAATTTTGACAATTCTGTGAGTGGAGAAGCTCTTGTGTTTAGACACACAGACATCAAGAATCAGCGTATGAATCTCAACAATGGTGACAAAAAACAAACTAGTGACAAACAGATCAACTCTAAACATCACAAAACAAGCTATTGAAGTCATAACAAAACAATAGCAAAATAAAAGCAAACAGGAAAAAACAATGAAAATTACAGGACAATTCAGGTGCATAATTTATTCATGCTGCAATGCATGATGGGAGCCATGGGTGCATTTTGATTGGTGGCTCCCATCATGCACTGCAACATGAAGCATTTGTGTGATTGTCACCATTGTTGAGATTCATATGTAGATTCTTGATATCTGTGTGTGATTTTAAACCTTCTGATAATGAAAGCTCTGCTGGAAATAGATGCTGTGAAGAATATTAACCAAACATTAACATGCAGTTTATAATGCGGGTTGAGTGAATGCGGTCATTACAGGATAGTAATTTCATCATTTAAAGATAACCATCATGACTTGGACTGTGTTTCCAAATAACATTTTAAGCCTAATATATCTCAGAACGATTTCAACAAAGCTTTTGTCAAATTAGGCTTACAATGCATTCGGGAAAGACAGCCCATGTCATGGTTTCTCTTGCTGTAACACATGTGCTTTATAAACACAGAGATGGAGCAGGCAGAGAAAATTTTATGTTAATTAGTAAAGGGTCAAGAGCCCAACTAAAGCAAACACTGATCACCATAATGGTGACATGAAACGAAACATTCCATAAAACATTACCATCTAAACTTTTGTTAATTATAAATAAGAATGTGTGTAGATGTATGACAGAAATAAAGTCACACTGGTAAATAATAAGCGCAATAATTTGTAATGGCTCGAGGTCAGTAGTTCTTGTGTTTTTCTTTCCTTCAATTCTTCTTCTTATTAACATCAGGTGTCACCACTAATGGCCAATCATCACTTAATTATCTCATTAACTTCAACACTGCTTCAGTGTTCATTTTTAACACCCTGCACTTGGACCTATATGTACACCGAGAGTGTTCATATGTACACTGAGGATTTTGCTGTGTAGGTTGTATGAGTAAATGAATGCACAAATTTTATAGATCAAAACAATCATTTTAAAAGTTTCTGCAAGATGTCATTTTACATCTTGCTTTTACAAATTTTACAAATTTCGTGTCAAGACGGCGATACTAGACTCTCATGTTTTGGGAGTCGGGACAGTTGACGGAAATTGTCACTTGCATAATCGGGCCAGTGTTGCATCGTCACTAAAGTTTATAATTTGCACGTCTTTTTAGGTCGTACCAATTTAAACATTCAAGCGATTTTAAACTATTCAGTACTTGCACGCTCTCTGAGAGATGCTGTTCTCGCCGCCTCACAAACCGCTCGCGAGTAACAAAACTGAGTTATTTTTCGCAGATTATAGTGATTTAACGGTCAAAAATACACAAAATGATGTTAAAATTCCAGTCTCTGCAAGTATCCTCGTAAACACAGTCGGTTATGTCTTGAATAAACAAACAGTTGAGAAAGAAAACGCATGTGTAACAGTATAATGGATCCGTGCACCAGCTCTTAAAGTGACAGCAGCCTAATATGTGTCTGTCATTAATGTCAACAAAACAGCTTTAATTGTAAGGAATCAGGTCTAGCCTAAGTATTTAATTTAGTCAGGATTAAAAGACTATCCATCCAGTTTTATTTGACATTTGATACTTTTTATTCAGTTTCTGTAGTATTTCTGTACCTGAATACGAGTGTAAAACTTTACTCTTTATTCTCTACTCACTTTATCCTTAAAACGTACTCTTTATATCTTTATTATATTATATTTATTTGTATATATTGTGCTACTTTTTCCAATTTAATTGCAAGATTGAAACCAAGCTCCCTTGTGTTGTGTAAACTCTTGAGCAACATAATTACCCCATCGTAAAAAAGACAAATACAATGAATGAGCAAACATTTAGGTGTGATGTAATGTTAAATAAATGTCTAAAATCCCCTCCCCAACTCCCCCTCAAATGAAAAATCCCCCCATAAGAATCACCAAAGGGGGGAATTTTCCAAAACGAAATTCAGGGCCTGGATTCAGTTTGGATGAGATCCCTGAAAACACATAAAACACTGACAGTACCTTATATTTTCATGACGTCCGTGATGCTTTTCCAGAATGAAACCCATAGTGATGTTTTTTTCTGCATTCAGAGACATGAAAAATAATAGAGAGACAGAAAGAGATGTGAAAAATCTCCAAATTTGAAAATAGCCAGCTTTTCTTTTCACACACAAACATCACAAAGATGTGTGTGTGTGTGTGTGTGTGTGTGTGTGTGTGTGTGTGTGTGTGTGTGTGTGTGTGTGTGTGAAACGAACACCAGTGTTTATGTCTGTAACTGAAAACAGAGAAGACTTTCTTCATAAACTTTACCCGTTCAGTATCAGTATTAGTTCAGAATTACCATTTCTGTTCTTAGGAAACGTCATATTTCTGCTTCTATATTCAGTGTTGTCTAATAACTTGCCACGACTTAGTGGGATAAGATGGAATTTCTTTGTCTGGTGGCATTTTCTCACTATTTTCATTTTGGAGAGACCTTTAGTTCTACTTTAAAATAAGCTGTTTTATATGTTCGGGGTCCCAAAATCTCAGAGAATGTGCAAGTGAAAATAGTGGTAATAGTAATTTTAAATAAACCTCTTATCTTCCCCTCAGATTCATTTAATTTGTTCCTCTGATGGCTAAAGTTTTAATAAAATCTGCCTACTGCATTTAAGTTTGATCAGTTTGTCTCACAAAGTAGATATGTGATTCTTCTGTTTAGTAATGTGGTTTTGTGAATTTCTACAATATTTAAATCAATCAACCTTAGCATGAAAAAAAAGGAAATTCAATGCATTATATTTATGTTTTATATTGGTGTCTGAAACCCCAACCAGTATTAAACATTTTCATTGAGGAGATTTGATGCATGTTATCAAGTTAAAAACTTTTTTTATAATCTGTTTGCTACATGATTAGGAAAAATCAACAAGCATTAATCTGATACACTGACCATACTGTAAGTAGGCTATGTTTTAAGTTACTAAAATGGGCCTTGAAAGGGTTCAAACAGAACAGACTTTTAGTGTTACTGTAATGTTTTACTGTAATGTTTCATAACAGATTACATTTATTTGGCAAAGGCTTTTATAGTGCTTTTTGAAAACCGAATGTGGAACCAATATTGAGTTATTGCTAAGGCAGTGCTTCAGTTTTATACAGTTACCGTGGAGACAAGGGCAGGCAATATTTTGGTAAAAGGTTCACTTTAGGAAACTTTAGTGGCGCCCGAACCTCACCTGATCTTCTGTGAAACAAACAGCATACCGTATAATCCAAAGACATAGGTCACTATGACCAAAAACAAAATAACTAAAAACACTGGTTAAATTATAAAAGCCCATTGCTGGATGAAGTCAATTTATTTCTTCCTGTCAGAAACCAAACAAGATGATTGAGCCTACGTGTTTAGGTGAATTGAACACATTGAAACCAATTTAATGAATTAATAATCATTTAAAAAATGTGCTTATTCATCATATGCGCAGAATCAACTGGAACAATTAGCTAAAACAATGGTTGACAAAACAAGATGTTTTGGATATGGTCGATTTGGCATAGATATATCCAAATTTGCCAATGACCGTTTTCACATTTCTCAGAAGTGGAAGTCATAGTTGGGGAAACTTCTATAGCAGTGAATGAGAGACTAGCTTACATTAAAGGGACATTAAGTAAGAATTACTCCCATCTAGCGGTGAAATTGTATTTTGCATATCTCCAGCTATCTCCAGCGCCTCGCGTTTTCAAATGCGTGTTGCTATCTACGGTAGCCGTTATGTACCAAAAAGCTATGTCAGGATGTCTTCTAATAGCACTTCGTCGAGTTTTCCTTCGGGTGAACAGGTTTGTTATTTCAAACAAACTTCAAATTGACACAACGAACAAACGAATGTTACAGTATGAATTAATGAGTGTCAAAAACATGAACTATTGTAGTTATGCCTCGTTTACTCATTATATTTTCTGAAGTACGTGCATTGTTAGATATCATCATCAGATGATTCAACAGTAGGGAGAGGAAGAAATAGAGGTAGAGGAGGAGGACAGAGAGGCAGTGGATCAGTGGGATCTAGGCGAGGAAGAGGACGACGAGGAAGAGGAGGAGAGCGAGAGTCAATACAACGACGACAAAGATGCCCGGCAGCTACAAGAGACGATCTTGATAGAATTGAACGTTTCCAAAGGCAGAGAAGAGAAGCGACCGAGGTTTGTACAATTTATGTGGCCAGCAGTAACTGTAGCAATTCATTTTCATTCTCTGTACAATCTTATGCACGTAGCAAAATATTCACAACTTGAGCTAATTGATTGTTTATGAAAAAAGAGAGCTATAGAAAATGTTTCAGAGAGCAATGTTTTCTTTTGCGTCAGTTACGTCACGCTGGCTCTGAACGAAAACGCGTTGTGGAAACGCATTGGCGTACTTTTTGTCCCTCTCTGCTATTATAGTTTTTCAAGATGGCGGAACTACATGGAAGCCTCCGTGGACTTACCCGTCCCATGTATATAAATATAATAAATTCTTCGTTTACGAGGATAAATCAGATAATTGGCAGAGGTATTTGTACACCATTGGGGACATATTTATGAATACAAATATTGATTTTAGATAATAAATTACCTAAAAAGTTACTCATAGTCCCTTTAATTATTTTTTTTTTAGTCCCTTTAAATAGGCTATGTCTATATTTTTGTGTGTTCCAATAGGCTACTCAAATAGCAAAAGAAAAACTCCACAAAGACATGTTTTCATTAAAGACATGAAAAAAATAGAGAGATTGATAACGTCAGTCAGAAGAGAGAAGACTTCACATAATGCAAAGTATGTTATTTTAAATGAAAATATAAACAACTTTGCATGATTTGCGATGCTGGTGAGGTGACCGTTAAAACGCGTCATCACAATCTGTGGAAACGGACGATAGGCTACATTGCGATTGTCCGGGGGGGAAACCCCCGTTATTGTTTTACGTCAATTATCTCACTTTTAGTTTCTAATTGTCCTATTCACAGACAAAAACTTATAATTTGTTTAAAATCTCACCAAATTGAATAGTTCTGACTCGTTACCTGTTCTTCGACCCATCAGCGCGCAACTGTCTCTCTCTCTCTCTCTCTCTCTCTTTGGACTCGGGCACGCCCCCTCCACACTGCATCAGCTGACCCGAACTTTTCTCACCCGATCAGAAGACACGGATCCACCTATACGAGCTCTTCTGCGGGGCTTGACGGTCCATTCAAGGGTCCTGTCCTGCCCTGTCCTGTCCTCTGCTGGGGGTCCCACGGGTGAGCGCCTCGGTGATGTCCTTCAGGTCTCAGACTTGCTGCAGGTGAGCTTTTGCATTTATTAGCGTTTATTTAGTAATGCATTTATTGGCGAAAATATAGCCTATAAAACTAGAAACATATTTTATTGGACTGTCCTGGGTATAATACAGGATTATGAAGATATTTCACCTAAGGACTTATTTAGTAAGATAATGCCTGAAAAGGTTTGGGATTTTTTTTTTTTTTTTATCATGATTATTTATTTATTTTTGTATAATATGACTTGTTGTGTTTGTTTGCTTGGTTTTATTGTCTTTATATGATATTTGTATTTTTGTAATTGAATTTTTGCCATGAAAATAGCCTTAGATGCTGACATGGCATTAAATAAAACAATCTTATCCTATCTTATATAAAACTATACCCTATATAAAACTATGAATCAAGAAAGGTTTCATGTTAAATGTATTTTGCTGACGTATTCAGATGTATTATGTATTATTTTATAGTTTTTTGTTTTGTTTTTGCAGTTCTGTATGAATGATACAATTCTTCTGCTTAACAGGTGGTGGGTACAAAATAGGGGGAAAATGTGTTACTTTCTGAAAAACATGATTACTTTTACCTAAACGATTATTATGAGCTCTTGATTGGGGGAAAATGGCTTAAAGGAATAGTTCACCAAATTAAAATTCTGTCATCATCATCATTTACTCACCCTTAATTAGTTCCAAGCCTGCATGAGTTTCTTTCTTCTGCTGAACACAAAAGAAGATATTTTGAAAAATACTGATAAGGGTTTCTGGAAAAAAAATACCATGGAAGCCATGCGGCCTATCAACTTTCTGGTTTCCAAAATTGTTCAAAATATCTTCTTTTGTGTTAAGAAGAAGAAGCAAATAAGGAAACTCATACCAGTTTGGAACAACTTGAGGCTGAGGAAATGATGACAGAATGTTTGGGTGAACTGTCCCTTTAAGGCATTAAAAATGTCAGCCTTTAATAATTTCTTGTTTTCGCCTCTGTTTCACTTTGTTTTGCTATACTGAAAACGCTTTAGGCTAATTTATGACTATTACGAGCTTATGATTAAAAAAAGAGAAATTGAAGTAGCCTAGTTAAAAAAACTAAATCTGAATATTGCGTTGAGGGCTTTTGCTTCTCTCTCTCTCTCTCTCTCTCTCTCTCTCTAGTACGTCGATGTAAGACTCTTCTGCGTCTGAAATCTGCGAAGTGCTGAAGGATGATGCCCTGGACGGTCTGTGCTCTACTCTGCCTCCTTCAGGCTGTGGTGGGAACTGCAGGTAAAACAAACTTTAAAAAGCCCACTGGGTAACACAGAGAACAAGAGATTATAGAGATGAGATTATTTCTGTGATGCAGGTGAAAGAGAGAGCAGCCAGACACATTTCTCAAGTGTGCATGTGAAAGCTTGAGCAGACGTGTGGTGATTGTGTGTGTGTGTGTGTGTGTGTGTGTGTGTGTGTGTGTGTGTGTGTGTGTGTGTGTGTGTCTGTGTGTGTGTCTGTGTGTGTGTGAATGCATTAACAGTGTCCTGCACTGTGTATGACGGGACTGTGAGTTTCATTTGCGTCTCTGAGTTGGACGTAAGCGGTTATGTTAAATAAGTGTGAGTGACTAACTATTAGCATGTGTGTGTCTTGGAGTACAGTGGTGCCATGAATTATCATATTAATAATTACGTATCATTGTTCTCTATTGTAAGAATGCCATATTACCAATGATAGCAAATTCTCTGGTTTCAGTGAAAGAAAATACAGCACCAGAAATGTTTTGTGTTTTTAATTAATTCAGGCTTGGTTTCACAAACTTATTAAACCAGGATTAGGCCTTCAAATATGATTTAACCCTCATCCTTCCCTCGCACTTTGTAACACATCTTTCCCTCACGGATCAAAATGACCCCAAGCCCTAAAATGTTACTTTTTTTATTGTTTTTATTTATTTATTTTATTTACCTATAAATTGATTTGAACTCACAATTTCATGCATAACCCTTTTAATTCAGCTCAAAATATCCTACATTGTGTTTCTTTACTGACCTCTTGTGGAAAAATAATAATATAACTATTTCATGACTCTTGATGGCCTTGATAACTCTGTGTAGCAAATGAGCTGTTCTGCTGGGTCCTAAAGTCAGTTCATTCAGTATGCATTCAGATACACATGTAGACATTAGAAAAATGTTGCAAAGTTGTAGCATTTTTAGTTTGAATTTTGAGCATTTTTAGGGTTTTCTATGTGTACTGAAGCATTCCTCACCTTCCGTTCATTCCTAAGGGTGTCAAATTGACCCGCGAGTGAAGCATTTGTTACTTTTTAAAATTTCAACCACAAAACTCCGAACTTCGGATGAGACGTAATACCGATGTCCTGACTCTCTGTGGTCATTAATAATCCCATGGCACTTCTGGTAAAGAGTTGGGGAGTAACCCCGGTGTCCTGGCCACACTCCCTCCAATGGCCCTGGCCAATCATGACCTAATAATCCCCATCCACTGAATCAGCTCCATCACTCCACCTGTAGCTGGTGTGTGTGTGTGTGGTGTGGTGAGTTTTTTTGTGTATTCGTTGTTTCAAGTGTGACAAAAGTCCTAGGGTCTTGGACCCCTCTGATGAACACTATTTAAAAAATGAGTTTCGGGTCAAATAGCTTTTATAAACACGCCTCAGAAAAAAAAAACATGACTGATGTGCATCTTGACACAAAACAATGGCAGTGAAATATTTTAAGAAATGCCTGTGCAAGTTGTGTTTAGCTCCAACATGCATGTTAGTCTGGGACTATCTTAAGCCTTGTGTGTGAACCCTGTTCCTGAAGTGTGGGTCTATTGGAGACGTCCAATAGATTTCTTGGGCGTGCTGAAAGAACACCACAGACACATTGTAATCACATGGGAAAATCTCAGAGTAAAACTGGGAGCTGTGATGAGAAGTTTATCTATGTATCATCTTTTTAGTCTTTTAATTCCTGCTATAACCTTTTTATTTTGTGATTATTTCAGTTCCTTTCTGTGTAAAGCACTTTGAATGGCCATAGTGTATGAAATGTCCTGTATAAATAAACTTGCCTTGATCTGTGTGTCAGTGTCCAGCAGGGAGCTGCAGTGCTCCATGTGGCCTGTAGAGGCGCTGCATCCCGTAACGGCTCAGCTGGAGCGCTTCGAGGCGGGAACGGGCTGTGCTGCCAGAGAGGGCGGAGCTAAAGAGACCCATGTGATTTCTATAGGCAAAGCCTCCAATACACAGGTATGAGACCTCTCTGTTCGCTCGTTGGTCCCGTCGATGTGCACACGTCCCGCTCAGGTGTCCTGTCCACAGGTGACGGTGGTGTTGAGACCTTTGACCCTCTCGCAACCCCTCAACCGTCCGGTGATTCTGGTGCTGAGCTCCCAGCAAGCCGTGCGCTGGGAGTTGGAGAACGAGGGACTGCCGCAGAACATCAACGTACTGGTGCAGGTGCGTGTGATTCACTCAATCACTGTTTACTGAGTTTTTTTATTCATATTTGTTGCTAATACCATTTTGCTATTGTTGCTAATTTGTATTAATATTGTTACCGTTTATTAATTTTATTATTACATAAATATGTTTTGATTGGGTGTCATTTTGTAAATTGTTAATTTGACTGCACTGACACTTGAGAACTCAATATTGACAATATTCATATTTATTGCTAATACTTTGTCCCGTAAATGGTCTGCTTGCGCTTTAACCTCGCGATCGAGCAGATCTGTTTCCTATTTTGAATCTGTTTTCCTATTTTCCTATTCCTATTCCTGTCTATTTCAGTTGCCTCCAAATACAACAACACCTGAACACACCTGGTTTTCAGACCAGCAGCCCATGGGCGCACAAATGGGCGCAAATGCATTTGCTATTAAAACAATGGATGTGAAAATGATAATTGCGTCAGGCTGAAACTAGCAAAAAACACTTGGGTCAAGCCTGGAGCTGCATTGCACCGGGTGTGTGATAGGGCCCTCAGTGTGAAAGGCCTTTACATTTGCCATAAACAGAACTTTTGGTTATTTTAAAACAAACAAGCAAGGGTAGCCCAGGTGAGAAAAAGCTACGCAAAAGTAACGTAACGCATTCCTTTCCATTTATTTAGGGAGTAACGTAATAATGAAATACATTACTTTTAAAAGTAACTTTTCCCAACACTGCTGTCCCAGGTGTCTCTGAACTCCACGGTCGAGTCTTCGAGTCTGTCGATCCGCGTGGCTCAGGTTCGGTCCCTGCCGCGGCGTCCTCGAGTCCTGCTGCGCTGGATACTCCAGAGACACGCCACCCTGTCGTCGCTCACACACACTGTACGCGCAAACCGCGTGTACCTTCATCTGGGAGAGGGTGAGAACAAACGCAGACATGCAGGATGGCACTTTGTGATGGTATTCACCCACCCACATGAAAAAATACTATAGTATATTATTTTATAGTAAAATTACCACAGTTTACCATATGGTTCAAAAACACTATAGTATAGAGTAAATTTATTTTTTCATGTGGAGTATCCTAATGCAGTTCCCAATCCGCCTGCAGATCCCAGCATGCCGAGCGAGTGCCACCTGCAGTCTCTGTTTCTGTCGCAGAACTATCTGTCCTCAGAGATTCAGGATCAGGAGGTTCACGGCTGCACGCCGTCAGACGGGCCGGTGGACACGGAGGTGCACATCATCCGCCTGTGGTCCTCGGGCTCCGGCCTGTGCGGGTCAGTTCAGCTCTCCAACCCAGGGGAAATCTCCCAAACTGAGACGAGAGGCAGAAACTAAAAGAGTGAAGGTTTCAGAGTTCACAGGTTCATAATATCATATATATTAAAATGAAATAATACACAATATAAGAGGAAAATAAGAAGAAGGCAGAAGGGCAGAAGGGGTAAAAAACTAAGACATGTCACTGTTAACACTTAATTTCTGACTGATGTTCATGTTCAAATAATTAATAAATAAATAACAATAAAAAGTAAAAAATAAAAATTGAAGAAATGGATAAATGTATTCAAATGAAAGGGGAAATGAAAATAAAAGGCATACATAAAAAGGACAATAATATTAAATAAATGTTTTATTGTAATAACCCAAATAAGGCATTGCATTTCCATTCTTTAGAATAAAAAGCAAGCTTCTTTTTACTGCATTTAAACCGTTTAATTCCCTATCAGTGCTCCATCATAACAGCATTGCTGTTTTCCGTTATTATTTAACGAACTCGTCATAACTGACGACCCGTCGCAGATGCTGTGGAAAATAAAGTGATGAAAACATGAAGATAACGTCCTCTCTGTCTCAGGTCTTTGCAGGTGGAGGTGTCGGTCTCTCTGCTGCCCCCTGTGGCTCGTTCAGGTTACCACAGGATTGTTCTGATCCTCAGCAGTGCGGTTTCAGTCAACTGGGCTCTGGTGGCTCCAGAGGTCAGAGGTCACGTCAGGGTCTATGTAAGGCAGAACTTCATCAATCTGTATTTCTAACCTGTGCACTTGTCCAAACATTTTCTTAAGTTGTGTCTCTTTCAGTCGTCCAACAGCGTTAGTCTACCGTACAGAACTCAGGCCCCGGACCTCAGAGTGACCAGCGCCGTGACCTCTGACCTCCACAGCACCCCAGACCTTCTAGAATGGGCCAATCAGAACGGCTTTCCCAAAGTGACCTCATACACCGAGGCTGATCTGGCCAATCGCTTCATGATCAAGTTGAGAGAAGGTGGAAAAAGTGAGTGACATTTTAAATGTCTACAATATGTTTATCATCTGATCATTTGAACATATAATGTTAAAAAATTATCCAAAAATTTGCAGTATAGTCAAAGACTATAGAAGGAATGGGGGAAACCATTGTTTTTTTCATGCACTGGTACATTTTGAGATTTCATGTTATTTGGCATTTCGTAATGTGTTGTTTCAGACTAGAGCTACGAAAACATCCAAAAATACCTTCAAGTGTTTATTTTAGTTGATTTTCTATATTTTTGTCTTTAAAGTTTTTGAGTTTTTCCAGCACTTCAGCAGCACTTACACACACCAAACTTTACAATTTTATTCCTGTCTATTTTCTGAAAGCTTTTACTGAGGGGTTTCTTCATATATAATTCACACTGATTTATATTACATTTTAATCCTAGAAACATGCTGAAAAGTGTTTTTTTCTGTCTGTTGATGGTATTTTCTGAGTGATAAAAAGAGATATTAAAAATCCCTTCCATAAAAACCTTTAACTCTAATATGTCAACAACATCAAACAAGAATTTTGATCCTGGCTTTGTCCAAAATTCAGATTAATCTTCTGGAAATGTATGCAGATTAGCACATAGATAATTAGAAAACCACCATTTTTCTTCTGACTCAGATTATTTGATCAGAGTTTCTAAACAAAAAGTCGTATTCAAATGCAAAATAACTATTTCTGACATGATAACTGGACATTACTCGCAAAACATAATGAGCTCATGTGACATTAATGTGGCATACTACTGTTTTAAACATTTAGCATCATTTATTGCCAATTCACGTGAACATAAAGTCACATACTATTTTTATAAAAGTCAGTGTCTCTGGTTTTGTCGTGATGCTCAGGCTCTGAGACGAGGCCTTCAGACGAGGAAGAGGTCATCGTGACGGACAGAAGCAGAGAGGCGTTCAGATGGCAGTGTGACGGCGGAGCTCTTTCTGTTACTGTGGACACACACATGCTGCAGGTGAACAACACACACTGGCCAGAATATTCTTCCTTTATGCTTATAAAAGTGAAAAAAGTACTAGTGTCACAAAACATATTTGAGGACAGTAAGATACGTTTTTTAATTGTATTCATCAAGCAACACCAAGTAACTTTTCCTCTGCGGTCGCCCTACTGGCTGGAAGCGGAATTGTCCATTACCGATGTCGTAAATAATTTAGCCTACCGCAACCTACTGTCGCACGCACGCTCGTTGTTTATCCAGCACCGGCTTTGGAATGAACAATGTCCACAGACATGGTAGAGTATGTTGCATGATTTCATGAAAGTATGATGTATCGAGACATCAGAAACAAAGAAAAATCAAATAAAGACTATTGTAACGCTTGACGTAAAGCAGTTGAATTTTGTAGTTTGTTTTTGTGCTCGGGTTCCTACCCGAAACCCGAAGTTACATAGTGCCAGTAAAAGCAATACAGACCACGTCAGGCTATGGCATATGTGTCATTTAACCTATTGTAAGTCAATGTACCATCACAAGCAGGGCTGGACTGGCCATCGGGCATACCGGGCATTTGCCCGATGGGCCGACGTGCTATTTGGGCCGATACATCTAAAAAAAAAAAAATAAATGACCGGCCATAAAACTCGTACATCGGCGGCCCATTCGTTTAGTTTTGATTAATTGGCTGTGCTGGGATCTTTGTACCGGTGTAATGCATTGGACAAAAAAAGTCAGTAGGTTTTGATTTTTCTCTCAGACCGGCCCATGAAACGCTTAGATCAGCGGCCCATTGGTTATTTTCTTGATTGACACTGGGCTGGTCCAATCACATCTTGAAACACCTCACCCTCTGGGCTCTGAGCGAGCCGGCATTATCTGTTTAAATCGTCAGAGCGATGGAGATGAAACGCAAGAAAAGTGCAGGGAAATAGCGTGAGAAAAGAATCAGGCCCTTCAAGTGTCTGATGAGGAGTGAGGAGGACCAGGAGAGATGAGTGAGTGTAGAGGACTGTGGTGAGCAGAACTAGGCTACTTTAACACCTATAGGCTACGAGTGTAGAACCCATTACATTATTTCCACATCTGCATAGTTGATGATTACGCATTTTACTAGAATTGTAATGAGACGCGTTTGGAAACCATGTTTTCCGCCAAAATAAAAGTTTGATGCAGTTTCTGTCAAAATAAAAGATCACGTGTTTCTCTATAAGTATAGAAATTATTACGAAACTAATTATGAAAGTTTATTTTATTTTTTCAGTGCATTTGTTTTACAATACATGTATATTACTGTCATGGGATTAATATTATAACTATTATTATGTAGTAGTGTAATGTAGACAGACACTATATCATATAACTATTTAAAACTATTCAATTGTATTTTACAAACAATAGTTATTTCATCTGTTAAATCTCACTCATTCCTACTCACTCATTATGGCATTAGTGGTTTTAAGGAATAGGAGATCATATACATATTCAAGGACGTGCAAAGATCGGTTGTGTTTATGATCTTATGTAGTGGGCCAGTCTGGGCCAAAATGCCTGGGCCGATTTTTCCTCCCAGTCCAGCCCTGATCACAAGGGTCTTGGAAATATATTATGAAGGTTGAAAAACTACATAGTGTTACTTTAAATTGATCAAAAGTGACAGGAGACTATGGAAGCCATGGAATAATAATAATAAAAAATGAATAAAAAAATAAAATATTTTTTTATTAGGTTTTTTGTTTTTATAAGAAATAATTTTCTTTTCTTTACGAGATGCTACTTCGCAATTGCGTAATAAGTTTGTATCGGCAAATTCTGAAAAAAAAAGTTGATTAACATTTTTTTAATTCCGTGGTGGAAACAAAGCTTACATAGTAATAACATTTATAATGTATAGATTTCTATTGCAAATACATGCTGTTCTTTTGAACTTTCTATTTATCTAAATATATTTAAAAATGTATTATGGTTACCAAAAAAACTATGAAGCAGCACAACATTGATAATAATCAGGAGTCTTTGATTTCTGAAGGATCATGTGACACTGAAGACTGGAGTAAAGATGCTGAAAATTCAGCTTTGATCACAGGAATAAATTACAGTTTAACATATTCACATAGAAAACAGCTATTTTACCTTGTGATCAAATATTCCTGTTTTTACTGTATTTTTGATCAAATAAATGCAGCCTTGGTAAGCAGAAGATATATTGAAATCTTTTTTTTTCTCTGACTGTTCGGATTGTTTGAACACAGATTTCGCCAGTGATGACGGTGACCCTGCGGGATCGTGACTGCAAGGCCGAATTTAACGGAAGCCATTTCCTGTTGGTTTTCCCAGTCATTTCCTGTGGGACGGAGGGAGAAATGGATGGAGCGAATGAAAGAGTTCATTACACAAACACGGTGAGAGAGACATAATAAACATAATTATAATTAAATATGATTAAATGAATTTTAAAATTATTGTAATATTAATATAGCTGATGTAATTCTATTGTTTTCAGCCTAAAATTCTGTTATACAACAGAAAAAGTGTAATTCAGTTTAATGCAGCATCAGTTCATACACTGTAAAAAATTGGATTAACTTAAAAAAGTAAGTTACCTGGTTGCCTTAAAATTTTGAGTTCATTGAAATAAAAAATTTTAGTTAATACAACAAAGGGGATTGGTTTAATAAATAGAAACTCAAAATATTATCTTATCTGAACTAGCATTTTAGTATGATTATTTCTGTAGTGCAACAACTAAATCTGACCTGGGTCACGCCGTCTCACTGTCACTCGGTTTGTTTGTGTGGTTCTATATATGACGGCATAAACGTGTACGTAACCACACACCAAAAACAGATGACCCGGGTCACACTGTACCGAATCCAGCAGAGCAAAGCATTATCAGGTCTGGAGGTGGGAACATCTTCAAGAGAAAAAAGGGAAGAATAGTCCATTTCTTACTTGAATATACTTTAATTGTGTTTTGAAGGTGTTCCTGTGGAAACAAAAGCCATCGGAGGGTTTGAACATTGAGACGGACTGGGAGGGTTTGGATGAGACGAGTCTGCTGGCCGTTCATGTGAGTGTCTTTCAAACCCTAGTGCACTAAAGAGGGAGCACTCAAACGGTGATGGAGACTGGAACCTCATAATCCACTGATTTGTAACATTAGATGGACAGAATTATTTTTATCAAATGTTTTGGGCCGGTCAAATGGTTTGTCCAAGAAACATTTCTAGTTATTAGTGATGGCATCAAAGTTGAAATTCTGTGACGAAAACTTTTTTTTTTTCTTCTTGAATTCTAATGATGCACAAAAAAAAAAAAAAAAAAAATATATATAATGATCATTTTAAAATGGCTATAGTAACTCATTTTCATGACAGATTTATTCAAGCATACATTAAGTAATGAAGACATCCGGTTAAATAAATATATAATGCATATGTAATACAAAGCATTGTGCTGTTTAAAATGTATCACGGTTTTCACAAACATATTATTTTTCTGGATTCTTTGATGAATACAAAGTTCAAAATAACTTTTTATTTGAACCCTTTCACGCTTGGAGGTCACTACAGTGGACAGCTATTCAAAAAAGCCATTTATTGCGTATGCATGGGTTTTGATTGTACACCTGTGCATCAGCCACTACAGTGGACACTAGTGCATCATACACTGCCAACAAGATTTTTTTTTTTTTTTTTTTTACCAGTCGGAAATGCCAAGTTACTCCAAAATATCCATCCACTCCTTCTATCCTAGGAGACTCTTGCAGGTTAAAAAAAACTAAGTTCAAGTAACATGTAAGAAGTCATATCATTGATACATTTTGATTTTAGATTCGGAGGAAATTCTGATTAATTCTAATTATTCTAAATTGGACATCATGCATCACTAGCTATATTTCACTACTGTGACTGTTGTTTTTGAAAAAACTTCATATGCAGTCTCTTTTTTGGTTGTAAATAAATGTATTTGTGTTATTAATGTAATTTGCAGTTCAAAAAGGTAATCTGATTATGTATGTTACGTGAATCACATCCTCATGTTCTGATATCAAGGACAGTGTTGTTCAGGATCAAACTCAATGGCGTTCGTAATAATTGAAGCTGTATTATATTTTTGTTTATATATTTTATAGCTTTCACATGATTTTATATAATTTTATTGATTGTTTTGATAAATACGCACAGTGTCACTGTGTTTTTAATGTATTATGTTTAATACAGTATCTCTTCAGTTAAAACCAACAACGAATACTGTCCATCTGAAAATCTATTTGATAAATATGTGTTAAAAAAGTTGATCTTGTTTTTCATGCCCTAAAAGCAATAAAAACACAGGAAAATAATCCTGAATGAGGTTTTCATAATTCATGCATGAAAGGGTTAAATCTATTTATTACAAATCTTTCACTGCAAAAAGAATTTTCTTTCTTAGTATGTTTGTCTTGTTTTCTAGTACAGATATCTAAACATTACATTACGAGTCAAGATACATGAACTTGAGAAGCAAGTCTTTTTTTCCTGAAGTGAGTTTAAGCTTAAAACAAGAAAAACAATATCTGTCAGTGGAAAAATAAACTTGTTTTCTTTTTAAATTAATTTAAATGATACCGACACCACTGACAGATGTTTTTCTTTTAAACTGAAACTGATAACACTTTACAATAAGGTTCATTAGTTAACATTAGTTATTAACTAACACGAACTAAACAATGAGCAATACATTTGTTACAGTATTTATTCATCTTTGTTAATGTTAATTAATAAAAATACAGCTGTTCATCGTTTGTTCACAGTGCTTTAGCTAAAGTTAACAAATACAACCTTTGATTTGAATGTAATAGTAAATGTTGAAATTAATATGAACTAAGATGAATAAATGCTGAAGAAGTATTCACTCAAAAAAATGATATGTTGGCTTTACTTAACTTTTCTTTGTAAACAGGTTCCACCGGTTCCACATAACTATGTTTCGTTAAACAAACATAAGATGTTCATGTAACTTCAACATCATGGAATTTGGTCATTTTAAGCGACCCAATTAAACTCTGAGCTAATGAGTTAATTAAGTGATTTATTGAGTGATGATTGCGCATTATTGAAGACACCTGATGTTAACAAGCAGAATCACTGAAGGAGAAAACCGGAATGTTTAAGTCACCATTATGGAGATAAGTGTGTGTTTTAGTTGGGCTCTTGACCCTTAACTCATTAACTTTAGAGTTTGTTTGGCTGTTATACGTGAGTTATAGCAGCTGGATGAACAATGAACAAAGATGATCTGATGGTTTTAACATAATCATTGTTTCACAATCATTTGACCTGAATCACTGAACTTATATTAAACCCAATTTCTGAGTTAAGTTTACCTTATGGATTATAGCAGCACTGTCATTGTAGAACATACTATTTTTAGCCTTTTTAATGAAATTCAAATGATCAAATCAATACATAAAAAAGAAACTTCTAAAAAAATATCTTGAGTAGGCACACACAGACATCAAGAATCAGCCTGTGAATCTCAACATTGGTGACAATTATAAAGCATGTTGCAGTGCATTCTGGGTGCCACCAATCGAAACTCATTCATGGCTCCCATCATGCATTGCTGCATGAATAAATAATGAGCTTATGATCTGTTTGTCACCATTGCTGAGATTCACAGGCTGATTCTTGATGTCTGTGTGTGCCTACACAAAATATTTTTTAAGAAGTTTCTTTTGTATTTATTGATTTGATCATTTAAATTTCATTGAAAAGGCTAAAAATAGTATGTTCCACAATAACAGTGCTGCTATAATCTGTAAGGTAAACTTTGAAATTGGGTTTAATATAAGTTCAGTGATACAGGGTAAATGATTGTGATATAATGATTATGTTAAAACACAACCAACACCATCAGATCACCTTTGTTCATCCGGCTGTTATAACTCACATACAGCAGCCAAAAAAACTCTAAAGTTAATGAGTTAATGGTCAAGAGCCCAACTAAAACACACACTTATCTCCATAATGGTGACTTAAACATTCCGTTTTTCTCCTTCAGTGATTCTGCTTGTTAACATCAGGTGTCTTCAATAAATGCTCAATCATCACTCAATTATTCACTTAATTAACTCATTAGCTCAGAGTTTAATTGGGTCGCTTAAAATGACCAAATTCCATGATGTTGAAGTTACATGAACATATTATGTTTGTTTAACGAAACATAGTTATGTGGAACCGGTGGACCCTGTTTACAAAAGAAAGTTAAGTAAAGCCAACATATCATTTTTTTGAGTGTTGTTAATTCTTAGTTCATGTTAACTAGTTAACCAATGAACCTTTTTGTACCCTTAAACACATTCTTTTGCGTTTCAAGTAAATGTATCTTGATTTGATATTTGTACTGAATAACAAAAATTGTGATTCACTGTGTGTGACTGTCCTTACTCTGACTTTTGATCAGTTGAATGCTGTAAATGTGTGTATGATGTGTGTGTGTGTGTGTTTGTGCTCAGATCAGCTGTGATTCGGCTCTGGTGAGGCCGTCAGACGTGACTCCGTCGGCCCGTCCCGAGGAAGCTCTGCGTCTCAGTCCGGCAGCGGCTCCTCCCTGGGTCCCGCTGCTGTCCATGGAGCTGTTCGTGAGCGAGGCCCTCGAGAGGAGGCCCGTGGGGCCCTGCGTGATCAGTGCGTACGACCGGCTCTACGTGCAGGTCAGTGCTGCCGCTGAAGGCCAGAGCTGCTGATAGATCGCGCTGGAGTTGATAATGGGATTACAGCCGCTCAAGGGCCCCAGACTCCTGTCGCCATGTGGAGCTTACAGTGAAGGCCACTAATGGACACACTCCACTAACTGTGTGTGCAGCTGAGTTTATATCAGGAAACGCATGTGAAGTCAAATGATACACTCTAAAAAATGCTGGGTTGTTTCAACCCATGTTTGGGTCAAATGTGGACAAACCCAAGTGTTGGGTTTAAAATTTTTATAAAAAAATTTAAACCAATGGTTGGGTCCATATTTGACCCAAACATGGATCTTCTGGGAGGTTGCTAGGGTGTTTCTATCTGTTTTTTGTGGTTGTTTGTGGGGTTAAAAGACTGTTGCTATGAGGTTGCTGGGGTGCTCTGGGAGGTTAAGAGGCATTTGCTATTTGGTTGCTGGGTTAGTCTGGGTGGTTACTAAGCTGTTTCTATGTGGTTGCTGGGTTAGACTGGGTGGTTACTAAGCTGTTTCTATGTGGTTGCTGGGGTGCTCTGGAAGTTTTGCTTGGCTGTTGCTATGTGGTTACTCGGATGATCTGGGAGGTTGCTAGGCTGTTGCTATGTGGTTGCTGGAGTGCTCAGGGAGTTTGCTTGGCTGTTGCTATGTGAGTACTGGGATAGTCTGGGTTGTTGCTAGGTTGTTGCTATGTGGTTGCTGGGGTAGTCTGGGTGGTTGCTAAGCAGTTGCTATGTGTTTGCTGCGGTGCTCTGGTAGGTTGCTAGACTGTTGCTATGTGGTTGCTGCTGTGTTCTGGGTGGTTGCTAGGCTGTTGCTATGTGAGTACTGGGATAGTCTGGGTTGTTGCTAGGTTGTTGCTATGTGGTTGCTGGGGTAGTCTGGGTGGTTGCTAAGCAGTTGCTATGTGTTTGCTGCGGTGCTCTGGTAGGTTGCTAGACTGTTGCTATGTGGTTGCTGCTGTGTTCTGGGTGGTTGCTAGGCTGTTGCTCTGTGGTTTTTGGGGTGGTTTGGGGGTTAATAGACCTTATTCACAGCAGCGCCATCTTTGATTTTTAACAGGAATGAAAGCGAGGCTGTGAGGGATAGACCTCCATCTCTTCAGTGGGTTGTACTGCTGTTAAATGTGTTTGTGGATTGTTCTGCTGACGAAACCATGCAAAAATATGTTTCTGAGAAATTCCAGTAGACCAAATAATCCAGACAATATGATCTGTTTAAAATGATAAGTGATCTAGGAGCTTTATACAGCTTTTTACAGCGGATCCCATTGAAAACACAGTAAGTCTATCCCTCACAACCTCACTTTCATACCTGTCATGGCACTGGTCTGAATAAGGTCTATAGGCTGTTGCTATGTGGTTGCTGCAGTGCTCTGGTAGGTTGCTAGACTGTTGCTATGTGGTTGCTGGGGTAGTATGGGTGGTTGCTGAGCTGTTGCTATGTGTTTGCTGCAGTGCTCTGGTAGGTTGCTAGACTGTTGCTATGTGGTTGCTGCATGGGTGGTTGCTGAGCTGTTGCTATGTGTTTGCTGCAGTGCTCTGGTAGGTTGCTAGGCTGTTGCTATGTGGTTGCTGGGGTGGTCTGGGTGGTTGCTAAGCTGTTGCTATGTGGTTGCTGGGGTGGTCTGGGTGGTTGCTAGGCTGTTGCTATGTGGTTTCTGGGGTGTTCCGGATGGTTTATAGGGAGCAGTGTTTGATTAACATAACTTCTCTGTGTGTCTGTCAGATCTCGGTGGCGTCTGGCGCTGCGGAGGCTGTGGAGCTCCAGTCGTGTCTGGTTTCTCCTCTCTCAGACCCGCAGGCTCACAGCGGCTGGTCCATCATCTCAGACTCCTGCCCGTCAGACCCGTCCTTCACACTTCCCGACAGAGAAGCCCAGGAACCAACAGACAGCCCAGAGAGTGAGAGCGACAGAGACAAGGGCGACGAAGAGAAGACTGAGAGGAAGGACGACAGATGGCCGACCCCTCGCCGGAGACACGCAGGGGCCCGCAGCGGAGACGAGAGGGCCAGACGGTTTAAAGACAAGAGACCCGACAGAGGCAGGAAGCCTGAGGAGCGCAGACGGAGGAGGAGAGATGATGAGCGCGAGGGCGCACACACACTGCGCTTCAGTTTCATCCTGCGGCCGGTGTATAATAACTCCATTCAGTTCCTGCACTGCCGGCTGCGTCTGTGTGCGGCGGACGAGGGGCCCTCTGGGGCCGGCGCTCGGGTCTGTGCTCAGGGGCCACGGATTCCTGCACTCACACACACGCCTGCTTCTCAACAGGTACTGTTGGTGTCAAGCTCTTTGTCATATTTGTAATAACTGTCAACCACAACTCATTTATGTAAGTGAGGAGAGCAAAATAAAGTAAACTGTGGCATATTTTACCCAAAAAATCTTCATACAGTCGACTCTCTGTAAAATGTATAAACATTTTGGATGAAAAATGATTCAGACACTTTGACCTGACCATGTTTTGCAGAAGAGTTTTTTCTTTAATTGCTAATGTGACCTTTTTACACCACAGACTGAACAAAATGAAGCATTGCTTGGTCATTGGTTGAGCTAAATTGGTATTATGTAATTGTGTAGTTAAATTTAACAGCTGACACTGACAGATATTCAACATAATTAATCTGAGAGACAGTCTGACAGATGGATGGACAAAACCAGTGAAATATCAACTGATCTGATAACTCCGAGTTCTTGTCATATTTTATTACCATTTGCTAGTGAATAAACTGTGACAATGTGAGAAATGTTGAATTGAAGGTGTCTGAATACATTTTGGGTTGACTGTATATAGGCTATAGTATATCAAATTTATGTCAAATGTACTAAAAGAATGGAATGACACTGGAACCAGAACTATTAAAATCTTTCTGATTCTTATCTTTCACCTTCCTCTTACAGTGCGAGGACAGAAATCTGTCTCGGCCCGTACTAGTGACGTATCCTGTAGGGTTTCTGGCTCCCCCTGCTGGTCTGTACACATCAATGCAGCCTTGAACTTTCATTCACACACGTTTTGCATTACTAACACTTGTGTTTGTTCTGTGTGTGTGTGTGTGTGTGTGTGTGTGTGTGTGTGTGTGTGTTTCAGGTAAACTCACTGAGATGTCGAGACAGACTCCCACATACAACGGTGCGTTACACCTCCTGTATTCTGTTACTTGCACTCTTAAAAATAAGGTTCTGTATTGGCATCTCTCGTTCCATGAAGAGCTTCTGACATCCATGGAGTCTTTTTTAAATGCACAAAAGGTTCTTTATATTGGAAAAAGGTTCTTTAGATTTGAAAGAAAAAAAAGGTGATTTTATTAAGAACTTTTCACTAATGTTTTTTTGGGAACCAGAAATCCCAGATTGCAAGCAACCGTCGAAAAACAATGTTTAATTAATTATAATTATTATTGTGTCAATGTTAACTGAATTGAATCAACATCACTTTTGCACCCACAATTAATGTTGAAAATGTTGAAATTTCAACAAAAAAATCAATGGTAATGGTATTGAATCAATGTTACAATGTGATGTTGGTTCAGCATCATGCTTGCACTCAGAAAATGAAACACAACAACTACAACTGACTTAAAACCACACAGCCTGAAATCAACTGCAAATAAAAAGACAATAAATCTCAGCAAGATCTCAGCAAACAGCTTTGACTGACTTAATTTCTGTCATTCATCTACAGAAGTTCTTTTTGAGAATTAACAGAGGTTTAGATGTTGATGTCTTAGTGAAAACATCGGGTCACCATTATGATGACCAGTGTGTCATTTAGTTGGGCAGTTTAACTCTTGTCTTTTTATGGGAGTTTGTGGTCTTTGTAACAGTTTTTACCAAAATGCATAATTTGTATCAAATGAAGCCAGAAACAAAGATGATCAGGTGGCATATCAGGTTCTCATCATTGTAATGTAGAATAATTCACTAATCTTATTCCTGACCAAAAGTGTTATTTGCTAATAAAGGATTATATTCACCAACAATACTTTCTTACCACAGATCCGACTTTCTGAATTTTGATTTTAAAAATACACAAATGGAAAATGTCTTGAATGTTTTGTGTTCAGGCTCAGAGGAGGGTGCTGTGCTGGCGGTCGTGTTCGTGGCGTTTGTGCTGGGTTTGTTCCTGATGGGGGCGCTGTGGTGCATCTACACTCAGACTGGTACCCTCCCTCACACAAAATGATCGTCTAACGTTTTTCTTCATGACGGCTGGCCATTAAAAACACGCTTGTTGGTTGTCACTGTCAGGGAGGCGTGATTTGACCCAGAGAGACGGTTTTATAGAGACATCGGGACAGAACACGGCTTCAGAAACCCGCCGACACTGATGGAGCAAACCAGCAGTTTCCACCAGGACAACTAACCATACGATACCACCGTCAATGTGAAATAAAGCGCTATCATGTGATTTCTGCTTTTTGTTAACTGCTGAATTTGTGTATCACTGTTCTGAGGTGCTTGTAGCCTAACGATGGAAACTGAAAGGTGGGGTATGTGATTCTTTTTTGTCCATTTTTTTCAAAATGACTTGAAATCCTATTCCTAACCCACTTACATTCACAGAGTTAGAAGCACTGAAATGAAAATTAAGCAATGTAATCATCTGTGGAACGGGCAGGACTCGAAATACTCCAGCCAATCATTTCCAAGACCACCTAGAATCATTGGACAGTAAGTCCGTCACGGTCGTACCATACCCCCCTCCCCCTCGCGCGCATTACTCAAAGCTTGTGACCCAGTCACAGTAAGTGCAAGTCGCCCGGTACAGAGAGAGAGTCAACGTCTCTTAGTTCATAAGTCTGTATTTTCTTATGTAGGCCTACTGTATTTAAAATCATGCGCCTTCGGGCATTTGTGGAACTATAACTACAACTACAAAGTTTTCGCTCGTCCATCGAATGGGTGGAGTCAGGGCCAGCGTTGGAGGAAAGGTGGTAGGACCTTTTGAGTTGTGTATTTTCAAAATCTGCCGGCCGTTTTGCAAATACCATACCCCACCTTTAATTCTGCCACGGAATAAAACAATAAAAAGGTAATTGTGACATTTTATCTCACAGATCTGTTGATAAATAAACAAGATTTGTGAGGGAAAAGTCAGAATTGAAAGATAAAATCGCAATCACCTTGTTTTATTTTGAGGCAGAAACAAGTCTCATAATGACTCGCTGCTTTTGTTTTGCTGCTAGAGTAACACATTATGTGAAACAATCTTGTGTCCCTTAAATGTTCTTTATTTAATTTTAATTCCTTTAATTGTTTTTATTGTAGTGTGTAATCTGTCTTTAAGTGTCAGTATTAAAGAAATAAACTCAGACAGTAAGGGTTGAGAAGGATCTTAATTATCATTTGTACTTGGGACGTTATTTCACTTACAAAACTAAATATAAACTTATGCTGAGAGCACGAGAATACAGAAACGCCAGAAATTTTACAGTTTATGTTCTTATAAGCCTAGTTGCATTACTGTATTTGCTATTAAAAGTAATATCATGGATATCGGGATGATTCTTTATCATTTTAAATCAAGAGTTTGAAGTTCTGTGCGACTTTCCTCATGATTATGACGTCGCAACCATGAACACACCACATGACACATCCGTATGTGATAAGAAATATTATTCATTTCACAATGCAGCATCGTGTGCAGTTACACAAAAGCAAATGTACAACAACATTAGCAACCAACAAAAACACGACCCCCTACACCAGGTGTGTGTGTGTCTGCTGCTCAGGTCTCTGATACAGTCCGCTGTGGTTCTCTGAGTGAGTCTGTAGGTGGCGCTGTAGGTCCATTCTCCTCTGGAAGCTGAGTGAGCAGTGCGGGCAGCTGAACGGCTGGAAGCTGCTGTGTTTTCTGCTGTGTGTAATCAGATTAGAGCTCTGACTGAAGGCTTTACCGCACACCACGCACACATGAGGCTTCTCACCTGAGAGATCACACACACACACACACACATTAGCTCTGCTTTACTGTCTACTTTCTACACAGGCAGCTAATTGCTAATAACATCCGTCACATAACCAGACGCGATGCGATAAAATCCAGCCAGTGACAACATCATCTGTCTACAACAGACGCAACAAAATATTTGAGAGAAAAAAACAACAACAACCAGACAATCAGAAGTGAGTGTGGGCGGGGCCTTTCTGCAAGCATTTACCGGTACGCTACTACTACACTCACAACGAAATAGATTAATACAATTATTACATTTTTTTTACCATTATTTACAGTTTTACCATTATTAGGCCCACCGAGTGTCTGAAACTATCTCTGTGGTGGTAGAATACACTTGTTTGTTAACATTGTGCGCACAGTTTGAACAGTTTTTGTTTCCTTTCATTTATTTTTGAGGTCTGGGGTGAGTTATTCAGCTACATCATCAAATCTGAACTATCTTATTGGAAAATCAGTTTCATCAATTATACACAATCTTAATATTTTAATTTATTATTCTGTCATTTTGCTTAACAACATGTAATTCAGTGTTCTAGAAATACTTTCTATAAATTACATAAGTTGACAAATAAGTTTCTTTATTTGTTAAATCCCTTCGGCTTGTATATTTTTCATTAGTGAGCCACTCGATCCGCTGAATAAATAAAGGTTTCAGTCCAATCTAAGGAGCCGTTTACACGACAACTAAAAACAGAAAAACTTTTTGCATTTTGGCTGTTCATTTACACAACAGCTGTGTTTTGTGGGCCTGAAAATGCACACAAAAAACAAAACAATCAAATATATTACACCATTTTAGCATTATTACTGAGTGTCTGAAACGACCTCTGTCCTAGAGTACACTTGCTTGTATTGTGCGCACAGTTTGAACGTTTTTGTTTTCGAGATCTGAGGTGAGTTATCCATTGTTGCGTTAAGTAAGTCACACAAAATGATATTCAAACTCACAAAATATATTCTTTTGACCATTAAGTAAAGCACAATCATAAAAGATAGTTGTCGTAGCCTGCCTACTTCATGTTGTTGTTGTTGTTGTTGTTGTTTCAGCGTGACGTCGCAGAAATAACCGTTTCTAAAATAAAATAGTCGCACGTAATGGAAAAACTAATTAGATGCCTTTTATCATGTCGCTGCATCACGTCTGGTTGGGACATGGAGTGAACAATATTCGGTTAAAAAGAAAATATCATTAGCTTAGAGTAAAAACATTAGAAGTCAATGGAAAGCTCATTATGAGTGTATTTTACCAGTGTGTATGAAGGTGTGTTTCTTCATGTCAGATTTCTGGTGGAATCTCTTCCCGCAGAAGGGACACGGGAACGGCCGTGTGTCCGAGTGAATGAGCAGGTGTGTGGACAGAGTCGACGACCTCTTGAACACCTTCCCACAAATCTTACAGCCAAAACTCCTCTCCTGAAACACACACACAGCTTACATTCTGCTCTTTATATATATTTATGCAGTATACTGTGTATATTTTCTGTGTGAATGATATCTGGATGACCTGCTATTTAGTTAAGTACATAAAGTTACAAAAAATGAATGACAAATGTTTCCTGGGTAACTGGAGTAAGTAAAATATATTTTAAAATAAGTTTCTTTAGTACTTATTCTCACCCTGAGGATTCCTGGATGTCTGCACCCATAGTGCTGCTGGGCGTGGCTCGTGGAGCCGGCCAATGGGAGAGCAGCCCTGTTGACATGTGACTTGCACAAGCGAGATGTCAAACCTACAGCAGAGGAAAGGACCTACAGAAGACATAGTAATCGTAATATTAATATATCACACAATATCACCAGTGATGGAAATGGCATTGATCAAAAACACACATCAGAGCAATGCGACACAATCTCATGTGATCATATGCAAATCCCATTTGAGGTTTACAACGTGCATGTGCACATGAATGTTTAAAAAAACACACAAAAAACGAATGTGATGTAATTGTAAATGTGTGAAAATCATGTCAGGTGATCAGATCAGAACTGTCTTAAGGGAAAATCTGTTTCATCAATTATACATAATGTTTACATTTTAATATATTGTTTAATAAAATATAATTTAGTGTTCTAGAAATACTTCACTTCAATACTACAGGCCAGTAGATGGCGATGTCACTTTGTAAAGGAACACTACGCACCTGCATTTGTATTTAATTTTTTAGTTTTGTTTTTTTGAAAGAATTAAAACTACAGTCAGGGGTACATTGAGTAAACAAACAAAAAAAGACAAATATATAAAGAAACAGTGACAAAGTTAAATAAAAATATGAAAATGTTTACAAATTGAAACACTTTGTGTTTAGGTATTGTTGAATTTCTAATCTTAAAATGAAAAACAAAGGATTATTTCCTCCAAATTTACATTTAAGAATGCTAAATTTAGCTAAACGAAGTAGCAGATTACTACGCACATAGACTGAACATACGCATGTGCATGACATCATCATGTTCACAAATTCAATTTTTTTTAGTTTACAGAGATGATAACGATATATTTTTCACACAAAAAAAACGTACACTTTGAAACCCGTTTTCAAAAGTTTGCGGTTTCTGGCCCCCAAAACGCCATTGTGAAACTTAACGGCCAAAACACATAAAAATTTTTCCATTTTTGGTTGAAAACGTTGTCGTGTAAACAATATTGTTGTCGCCATCTAATGGCCTGACAGCAGAATAAAGCGTTTTTAGTCGTTTTCGCGGATCCGTGTGACAATCGTTTTGATGATGTTGTCGTCTGTACGCAGAAAACTGAAAGGAAAAACTTTTCCGTTTTACGCATATCGTTGTTGTGTAAATGTACCCTTACTACATCATTGGCATGTAAACGTTCCCTGAATAGATTTGTTCTCTGCTGACGAGCTGATAAACTCCATCAGGTGTGTTAAAATAAAAGGACACACGCGTGCAGGACCAGGACTGAGTTCCTCACCTTCTCACAGAGCGGACACTCGCACAGTGGCGTCTGGACGTTGGTCATCTGATGGTGACTGAGTAAAGCCTGAATCAGACGCTCAAGATCGCTCTGTCTCTCCACAGCAGCAGGACACAACGACAGGTCAGGCGGATGAACACCAGGCTGCTTCACTGCCATCACACACACACAACAGAATAGAAGATGTTGTGTTTTCTTCTTAGTATGCAATTATGATGACTTAAAGTGAAACAATGTTACTAGCCAGGTGATGGGTGCTTTCGAAACACTGCTTCTTGAAGCTTCTAAACATTTAGAAATCTGCTTTCAATCAGTGTTTCAGAGCTCGTTTCAAACTCAAGTCACATGATTTCAGCAAACTTGATTTAACCTAGTTTGCAAAGCCCCGCCTTATAACAGACAAAACAAGGACTATAAAATAATAAAAGAATATACATTTTACAGGACCATCATATTTAGTTAGTTGTATGACATTTAATAGATTACACTTTCATGAAAATGTGCAAATGTATTCTTGAAGATGAACAGCATAATATCAAGTCATCATGGTGTAATTTATTCACAATAGAATAGAATAGTTAGTGGTGAGGCATTTAGTTAGGCTACTGAATAAAAGATCATAATGACTCATTCAAGTTGTCATGATTGTATCAATTCATGGGAGTCAATTATGGGACGCTTGCTCGTGATAAGTTCTCATGAGCTGCGGGTGCTCATTTTGATTAAAGGTTGTAATTCAGACCCAATTTTCATTATGAGTGATGAGAAACTCCCACAATGCAAGGGTTTCATATCGTGGTGGATCTGCCCGAGTATTGCAGTCACTGCTGGTGTTGATCGGGTGTTTGTGTACCTGGTGTGTGTTCGGCTTCAGCTCCGTCAGTGCTGTTATCGGTCCAGCACACCGGCGGCCGGCTGCTGGCGGAGGAGGAACCGGGCAGCAGCTCCAGAGCCTGTGATTGGTCAGGAGGCTGAGAGTGGGCGGAGCGTGTGGAGTGATGCCCCGCCCTCTTGCTTCTCACTAAAAACGAGCGAGGCATTTCATCAGTGGGAATGAATCCACGACCGGCGAGGTCAGATTACAATCTGAAATGAAAGCACAACAAATCCTAAATGTTTTTTAATTATTATGAATACATTATTAAGAAGTTAGTTCAATATAGTATAATTATACTGAAACAGACTTCATTATTTCCCTGTTATTACTGTAAATCTGCTTTTAAACAATCTGTATCGTAAAAAGTGCTATATAAATAAAGGTGAATATAATTGTATATGATATAAAATCATATAATATAATATTATATAATAGCCTATAATATAATATTAATATAATTTAGGATACATTTATTCATAATATAATAAAAGCATCAGTATTTTTTTCCTATTGTTATATTGTCAAAAAGTAAATGAAGGTAAATACTTTATATTTTGAATAAATGTATAATATGTTTAATATAATTTTTCAATTATTATTTTTAAGTATTTACCTTCATTTATTGTTTAATTTATTTTCTGATGTGGAGAATTAATCAAAATAACAGTACTACTATTAATTAATACATTACATTTTCAATAAATGTATGTTTAATATTATTTTTCCAATGATTATTTTAATGTATGTATTAATTAAAAAATAAATGAAGGTAAGTAAATACTATAAAAATATAGTATAATATAATACATATACAAATATTAATATATGAATATAAATGATCATTATCTAAGGTATCATAATAAACAAAATACATTAAAATTGAATATAATAATTAGTATTGTTATTTTGCTTAATCATCCACATCATAAAATATCCATACATTATATCAATATTTTTTTAGATCTAGAAATTATAATATTTATCTTTAAATATTTTTGTCTCCATTATATATGAATATATAGAAATTATCCTATAATGAACATAATCTAAAATACATTTAGTATCACTATGGTTATTTTGCTTAATTCTCCAAATCATAGATAAATTATCCAATAAATGAAAGTAAATGCGATTACATTTTATATTATAAATAATATAGAAGTATCAATACATAAAGTATGATTATGTAGAAACTGTCAGAATATAATACATCAACATATAATTTTGATAAATTCTCCAAATCATAATAAACATGAACCAATAAATCCTGAATTGTGAGAAAATGATGTATGCCTTGACTGTGAAGCATGTTTTGCTGTGACAGGTATAATCTAGTGAAACAGATTGAGAGTTCAGTGTGTGTGGTTGACTGTGTTGCAGCTGTTGAAGAGTGAATTCAGTTAAAGACCACAGAATCTGAGGTTTAGAGACGTGAAACACCTGCGCCGGCTCGCTCACCTGCCGCTCAATATCAGTCTCTGCTCTCTGACTTACTGAAACTCCTCCAAGGAATTTAATTAACTTTCATCTTATTAAAAAAATAAAACTCACTTCATTTTGACAAGTTTGGTCTGACCCGCCTTACATAGTGGGTGAGCAAAGGTCTTTTCAAGGTCTTTGTCACAAAAGCGTACGTTGAAAAGACGTCCACTGAGGGCCCAGAATGCAATGACGTTTTTTTTAACGTGTTCTGCACGTCCGATATAGACGTTCATGGATCCTCCGTTCAAGGTTAAAAACTAGTTCAAATGTGGCCATTGTGGACATATTTTCAACATTTTATGGTCTCATTTTTAGATAGTATTTATTTGGTCCAGAAACAGTATAAATTATCTCAGGATGCATTAAATAAAAACAAAAACGTTTATTTCAATGCAATTTCCATCTGCAATTGCAAAGCAACTCACAGACAGTTTGTGTTTGTCCAAAAATCATGAAAATAGAAACCACTCACACCTTATGACAAAAAAAAAAAAAAAAAAAGATTATATGATATGATTCACGATAAAAGTTGTATATGATGCACTAATGCATGCAACACCTTCAGCATTAAATCGAGAATGACAAGACTATATAAAATATAATAAAAAAATATACTGTCTTTATGTTGTTTCTACATTAATTTGGAGATTCATATTACATTATAAAATATATAAAAAAAACGTATAAAACGTGTTTTTAATTGCGATTAATCAATCACAGAAAAAACGTGTGATTAATCTAGTTCCTTTTTTGGATCGATTGACAGCACAAATTAAAAGTAGTTTTTGATGCACTAATGCATGCGACACCTACGGCATGAATCACGAACAACGAGAATGACAAGAAAAAACTCTTTAAAATCAGAAGAATTTAGAAGTGCAACCATGTTAAATTTCTTTTGGTGTTTCTGTGAGTTATTAGCGGTGTATGTGTCGGCGTCAGACTCACCTGCGGTCCGGAAGATGAAGACGCGTCTGCTTGATTGAGTTGTGAAGCTTCTCCAGACTCAGGCGGGAGGAACGGCCTCACAGGAAGTGTGTGTCCTCAAATCAGGACGCCTGGTAAACTGCTCGTTCTTCATCGCGGCCATCCAGGATAAAAGAGCAGAGTGTGCCAATCCATGTCAAATTCATACGCCATCATAACTGAGCAAGTCTCATGATGTAGTTGGAGATGTTCTCCGTTATATTTCAAAGTATCAGAAGTTTCTATTCCTCAGGAGAAATAAAACCGACTCAAACGAGCCACTAAGAGTCTATACAGCTGTAAAATAAATGTGAAGAGCAGCTCAGATCATTTGAAATGGACTTTTCAAGTGATGTTCATCCTCAGTTTTGTTGTCTTATTTTCTTGTTGAAACATCCTTAAATCAAGATACACTCTAAAAAATAAAGGTTCCAAAAGGTGTTTTTCACAGTGATGACATAGAAGAACCAGTTTTTGGTTCCTGAAAGAAATTTGTAGTGAACAGTTCTTAAAAGAACCATTTTTTCTTATTGTGAAGAACATTTACATAAAAATCTAAAGAACTTTTTTCAACTATAAAGAACCTTTTGTTGAATGGAAAGATGAACTGTAAAGGTTCTTAAATGGAACCTTCAATGCCAATAAAGAATCTTTATTTTCCAGAGTGTACATTTGCATGAGATGCAACATGCAAAATCAAAATTGAATGCTTAAAATGTGAAAAATATCCACCAAATCGGATCAGAAAGAAAAAAAAAACTTATCCCTTTGAATTAAGATTCTTTTCTGACCCCACTAGCAGATATTTGTTCTGGTTTTGAGCATAAACTCACGTAATGTTGATCAATTTCTCAAAAAACAAGACTTCAAGTCATTTTACACCTCAAGTAAATGCATCTTGATTATAGGATGTTAAAACATGCAAACAAGAAAAAAAATAATAATAAAAGCAGTGAATATATACCGGTGAGTGCAAACCTGATCTGAGACACGTTTATTTTACAGCTCTTTAGTCTTACAAAAAATGTTTCATTCCAAATTTGGGTCAAATATGGACACATTTTTAACCACACGTTTGGATTTGTCCATTTTTGACCCAAAATTGGGTTAAAACAACCCAGCATTTTTTAGAGTGTAGAAACATTGAGGAAAAAATAAACATCTGATATAAAACACCATTGAGATGAAAGACTAACCTCTGATCAGAACAGTGTTCTTCTGGGAGATCATTTGACTTCATACGAGCTTCAACTCCTCTCTGTACTTATATGACCAATCACATGATAAAACACCACTGAATATTTAGCAGCTGTGAGAGACGCTGGGTTAAAGAAACGTTCATGAGACCACAGAGACGTGAAACACTGCGCCCACAACGACCCACTGTGTGATTTGGTTTGTGATTTTGTACAGAGGGCTGAGGGATATTACCCAGCATGCCGAGGGACAAAGCCATTGTAGTTTTACTTTTTTGTGGATTTTAGAAGAACATCTTCAGCAGAACAAGGGAAGACAAACTTCCAAACAGGAAGAAAATTGAAGAACAGCACACTGTAAAAAAGAAAATGTTTGCCTTCAGACTACAATAAAAAGTACTGGGTCGTTTCAACCCATGTTTGGGTCAAGTATGGAAAAACCCGACAGTTGGGTTTAAATTTTTAGTTAAAAAAATTAAATAAACCAACGGTTGGGTTTGTTCATATTTGACCCAAACATGAGTTTAAACAACCCAGCGTTTTAATAATAATCTTTATCACGTACTGTATAATCTTATTTATGCATTTTTTTCTTTCATTTTTTTTAAAAGATTTTGTATATATTCTTTTTCAATTGAATTGCATGTTGTGAATTTTTATGTAAAGCATGGTAACACTTTACAATAAGTTGGTTAATGTATTAACTAACATAAACTAACAATGAGCAATACATTTGTTACAGTATTATTTAATTTTTATTATTGTTAGTTAATAAAAATACAGCTGTAGTGTTGTTTGTTCATAGTTCACAGTGCATTAACTAATATTAACAAATAGGCCTACAACCTTTGATTTTAATGGAATATTAGAAAATGCAGGAATTAATATTAACTAAGATTAATATGCTGTAGAAGTATTGTTCATTCTAGTTCATGTTAACTAAGGGTAAGTAACTAATGTTAATGAACTTATTACTTATTGTAAAGTGTTACCTCCTAAAGCACTTTGATTACCAAAACTGAAACTCGCACCTTTCAAAATGGCGTTTAATGGCCAACTTCATAAAGGCCTAATATAATGCAAAGAGCGAGAGGGGAACAATAAAACATCACAATCCATTGTAAAGATGTTCCTTCACCTCACTTTACATTCGTTTTCACTTGCAGGCACTTTCCTACCAAAACCACTTTCAAGAAAGCGCACAAAGCGCGTTCTGTCGAGTTCCTAGAAAGATGCAAAGGTTGAAAAATGAAGAGATCAGTGCGCACGAAGAAGCCCACCAGTCCCTCCATCTCCCCCTGGAGCTCCTGCTCGTCTTTACCCACCACAAGCCCACCGCTTCACCTGCTGCGTCTGCAGACGTGCCGCGCTCACCGCAGAGCGACGCTCCTGACGCGCCCGCCGAGGGAACGAGTCGCGATAAGCATCGCGAGTCTCTGAGGGTTTGTGGCTCGGGGGATTTGAACACTGAAAATTCATCTAGTTCAGCTTCATCTGAGTGAGATTCACCAGCTGTGCGGGTCAGGAAAGAAAAACACAGTGTTTAACAAGTCATTTATGATCTCAAATGATTTTAAAACACCTGTGTAAAATACATTATGGCCTACATAAACTTGCATTGAGGTCGCCACATCAAGGACTACAACAATAAATAAAGATAAAGTTTTGTTAATCGTTAAAGTGTAGGCCTACCGTCAAATTTCGCGGGCTCAAGGTCTATTAACAATAGGGAATCAGTGTGAACTTGAATATGAGCGAAATCTGTGAGGAAATCTCCCACCCAGGTGAAGCGAAATGTCGGTCGCTTGGAATTTCCATTGGAATTTGCTGAACATCGGTAAAAGTGATGTTAAGAAATAGCGTGTTCACGTCACTACTATAACAATAGTAAACCATAATGCTAAAACATAATTAATTGGTTTGTGTAGGATAAACTTAAATTAAACACAGTTCACTAAATTAACTTTTATGAATATGAACTTTCTTTTTATTTTGAATTCACAAAACTAACATGTTTTAAGTCATCTGAATTGTTTTATTGTTTTGAGTTTTATGAACTGGTTTCTTTTAATTTAGACAAACTTAAATTTAACTGAAACTGGGCTGAGATTTCTATTTTTAGTTTTATTTTAGTTAAATGTAACTACATATTTTTTTTGTATTTTTAGTTCTAAATGTCTAAGCTAGCATACTTAAATATTTAAACTTAAAGCAACAATATGTATGATTTTTGTAATAAAAAATATATATAAAAAATATATATATATATATATATATATATATATATATATATATATAAAATAAAATAAAAATTCACTTGCACAGTGTGATACATTTCCTGTAGTTGTGTAGCCTTCTTACAATATCCGAAAAGTCGCCACTCTTGCATGTACTTTATTAGATAGGGGAGCAAATGTACATAACACAAATCAATCATCGACATGATGAAATGTTAGAATATGATCAGTATGTTATTCTAGCTTACTGCTAGTCTCATACAGACAAACTAACACATATAATAACATTATAACTTTCACCACACTCAAATGCAGTTTAGTGTGATAGTGTAGACCAGGGGTGCCCAATCCTGCTCCTGCCTATCGACTGTCCTGCACAGGTCATCTCCAACCCAAATCAAACACACCTGAAGCAACCAATTAAGGTCTTCAGGATCACTTGAAATGAAAGGGAATTTAAGGAATTGGGCACCCCTGGTGTAGACCAAGTGAAACAGCGCTGTGTTACCTCATAAGTTTCATTCGTCTAATAAACTGACCTGTGTGAGTAATATTTCTGCACTTGCGGGTAGTTCGGTAGAATTAAATGTCCTTATTCCTTTATATCCGCAGGACTCGCGTGTGGCGCTGATATCTGTCTCTCATTAGCACTCGCATCCTGCTTCATACCACAGTCATGTTAAAAAAACATCAATGTATTAATTCATCCATAAACATGATTAGATCCATTGGCATGACAACACATTCCATAATTCCGCATATGCGTCATCAACCGACGCCTTTGTTATTGTAAGATGTTAGCGACCCCTAGCTAATTTTTTTTACATATTGTAGCTTTGAGAGGAATTAAAATATAGAAGTACACTGTAAAAAAAAAAAAAGTTGGATTAACTTAAAAAAGTAAGTTACCTGGTTGCCTTAAAATTTTGAGTTCATTGAAATAAAATTTTTTAGTTAATACAAAGGAGATTGGTTTAATAAATAGAAACTCAAAATATTATGTTATCTGAACTACATTGATTATCTAAGTTGATTTGACAAAATATAAAAAGCAAAATCAAAATATAACAAAATCAAAATGAATTTTTACAGTGTACAAAATAAAAATTCTGCCAGTTCTATTCAAACTTTTTTTATGTAACTGATTACCTGACTTTTTTTTTTAGTTTTGCAAACTTATTCAGGTTTACAGCAGGAACAATATGAGAAAAATCTCATCTTAGTTATTGTCTGTCATTGTGGTGGACGCAAATACAGCCACTTTGGGTGACATTCCTCTTTGCCAGATTTGTTAACCTGTTAACAAGCAGAATCACTGAAGGAAAGAAGAGAACAGAAAAAGAGATGAGCGGAAATACAAGAACTACAATTGACTTCCAGTAACAGTCTTAGATTAAATCTATTGAAGATAAAAGACGACATTAAATCTGTGAAGATCTCAGCAGAGGATTAAACAACTCCACAAACAGCATTACTAGCTTCACTTATTACTAACCAGACTGACTTTATTTCTGTCAGACGTCTACACAAGTTGTTATTGAGAATTAACAGGGGTTTGACTACAATGTGTTTCATTTGAAGTCACCATAACAGTGATTAGTGTTTCCAGTAGTTGGGCTCTTAACTCTTATGTTTGCCTTTTCTGCCTGCTGTGTGTTTGTCAAACAGGAATTAAAGTGAACCACAATTTTCATTAGCACAAAATCAAATCATGTTTAACTTCATCACCAAACTGAGAAAGTTACAGATAGAAATTCGTCCAAAACATTTGACCCTTCTGGACTGTTTAATATAATTCCTTCATTATCTCTCTTGATCTGCATTACAACCTGTTTGTGGTTTCAGTGAGAAAATGAAGAGGAAGGGTGACAAACAAAGTGTCACTTTCTCACGACCCACCCCTCTCAAATCCTCTGAGTTTGATGAAGCACATCGCTGTCGGTGCCCTATAGTGCGTGTTGACTAAACACCAGCCTTTAAATACAGATGCAGAGAAGAGGATAGACAGCAATCCTAAAATGGCACATTTTATCACTGAAAAGTGTAATTTAAAGTGAAGAAAGCACAGACACACTTTACAAGCAAAACCTTTGTTGGTTTAAAGTGCTAAAACAATAGATATTCTAGTTATAAATAAATACAAATATAGTTATTCTCTACACCTGAACTGACTTCATACATGTACAGATAGAGACGCCTAATCTGATCAGATTGGATTTCAGTGTCAGCACTGTATGTATGACGCATATAAAACATTTATTTTGAACTTAGACGAACCGATGATACCATGGAATGAAATTGGAATGAAAGATGGCATATAGCATGAGAACATTTCATAAGACCGTCTGAAAACCCCCCACATGTGTTTCCGACATGTCATGGAATCAGAATGACTGTAACTGAATGGCCTTTCTGTGACCCATGACCTCCTCAGCCTGGCATCACTTCACTCCACTTCGCTCTTTTGGGCTTTTTGTTGTCTGTCGAGTGCTCTGAAGTAGGTGTGTATGGAGGTGTGTGAGTCGCACTGCTCGACCGTACTCAAGATACTCACAGTTTCACTCCTGGCACCGGTCGATGACATCACGCATCACAGACTCTAAGATGGAAATCTGGCGCGGTGTTTGCAGAGAGTCAAATCAGACAGTTTCAACTGTGACATTTCCACTTCAGACTGGCGTGATCATGCTGCCCGATGAAAAACAGAATTAAGTGATGATTCTTTACTAGACATTTTAGATCATTTAAATATGATAAGCTGAAAAAATTCACTGTAACAGTGTTTTATTTTACGATTAAGATAAAGACTTATTTTAGTGTCCATATATATATATATATATATATATATACAGTGAAGAAAATAAGTATTTGAACACCCTGCTATTTTGCAAGTTCTCCCACTTAGAAATCATGGAGGGGTCTGAAATTGTCATCGTAGGTGCATGTCCACTGTGAGACAATCTAAAAAAAAAAAAATCCAGAAATCACAATGTATGATTTTTTAACTATTTATTTGTAAGATACAGCTGCAAATAAGTATTTGAACACCTGTCTATCAGCTAGAATTCTGACCCTCAAAGACCTGTTAGTCTGCCTTTAAAATGTCCACCTCCACTACATTTATTATCCTAAATTAGATGCACCTGTTTGAGGTCGTTAGCTGCATAAAGACCCCTGTCCACCCCATACAATCAGTAAGAATCCAACTACTAACATGGCCAAGACCAAAGAGCTGTCCAAAGACACTAGAGACAAAATTGTACACCTCCACAAGGCTGGAAAGGGCTACGGGGAAATTGCCAAGCAGCTTGGTGAAAAAAGGTCCACTGTTGGAGCAATCATTAGAAAATGGAAGAAGCTAAACATGACTGTCAATCTCCCTCGGACTGGGGCTCCAATCAAGATCTCACCTCGTGGGGTCTCAATGATCCTAAGAAAGGTGAGAAATCAGCCCAGAACTACACGAGAGGAGCTGGTCAATGACCTGAAAAGAGCTGGGACCACCGTTTCCAAGGTTACTGTTGGTAATACACTATAGCCCTATTCGCACGGGATTAGTACTATATGGTGACCTCTAGTCATTTGTAATAATTGCGGAGGTTGTCTGTGATCTTAATCCCGTGCGAATCGGTCATGTCTGTAATTTGTAAAGTAATAATTCCCCCGCAAATTACCTACCATATTTCGCCGAACACCTAGGTCCTGTGGGAATATTAGTCCCGTGCGAATCGGCATCTCTGTGATTTGGCGGATCGTATATAATTTTTTCAAGGTTTTTGTTTCATGCGCGCCTTTTTATCCATCTTTCGCGAAGAATGGAGGCTGCGCTGGAGTGTTTTGATAGTATTTTGGGTGCTGGGTCATATCGCTATACACCATACAACTATACAATTTGCAGAAAGAGAAAGCTGAAAATCATCAGAAGAGCAAAAACAAAAATAATGATTATATGGAGATGAATGGTATAGCAGCATGCGGTAGGGAACATTCTTCTGTTTATGATATATCATACAGATAGACCTATAATAACGGCAAGACATTTCCAAGCAATAGCCTCGACGTCATCCGGGAGAAAAGTCAGTAAATTTGAGTATAATCACAGGCTTCGGTTATCCCGTGCGAATGCGCCACACGAAATTCAGATGTGGGGGGGTAATTTCTAAATCACACAAGGTCCACAGATAGTACTAATCCCGTGCGAATAGGGCTTAAGACGTCATGGTTTGAAATCATGCATGGCACGGAAGGTTCCCCTGCTTAAACCAGCACATGTCAAGGCCCGTCTTAAGTTTGTCAATGACCATTTGGATGATCCAGAGGAGTCATGGGAGAAAGTCATGTGGTCAGATGAGACCAAAATAGAACTTTTTAGTCATAATTCCACTAACCGTGTTTGGAGGAAGAAGAATGATGAGTACCATCCCAAGAACACCATCCCTACTGTGAAGCATGGGGGTGGTAGCATCATGTTTTGGGGGTGTTTTTCTGCACATGGGACAGGGTGACTGCACTGTATTAAGGAGTCTCCTAGACGAGGCCATGGGGATGATGGATGGGGACGGAGCCCAGAGCGCAGATGGAGAGACGATGGCCATGGCATGACACCGCAGGCTCCGGTGTCCGCGATGGAGGCGTGGCTACGATCTCCCGAGGGGGAACCAGGGTACCGGAGGTCTGAGGTGGAGCCGGAGCGACCGAGGGCCAAGGTGGAGCCGGAGGGAGGGCGGAGCCAGATGGAGCCATGGGGGGGGAGACACGCCGCTCAGCAAGTCCGTGACTTAGGCGTGGTGACGTCCGACCAAGGTGGAGGTTGAGGGAGCCCGGTGGAGCCGAATGGCCGATGGTCCTAGGTGGAGTTGAAGGAGGGAGGAGCGAGGGCAGGGGAGTCTGGACGCCGGGCCACGGTGGAGTGACAGGATCAGTAGCTGGAGGCGGAGCCATGGGATCCGAACATCCAGATGGTGCTGTAGTACGGCTATAGGTGTATCCACACCACAGAGGGCTGGTGGAGGAGGAGCCGATGGGCTGATGGGAGACAGCAGCGAATGGGAAGAGGAGCTGGTGGGGATCTGAAGAGGAGGTGGGAGAGGAAGGCTGGGAGGGCATACTGGAGACACAGGATAACTTTTGCTGGACGGAACCAGCTGAGACTCAGGACTATAGTTGGGTGGGATCAGCAGGGGGAGAGGATCATCCTCGTCAAAACAAAAGAAATAGTCCAGCAGCATCTCACCGTCAGTGGGGGGAGGATGGGCAGGGCTCCACTCCATTCCCTCGACGGCGCACGGTGTTGCAGACTCATACACCTGTTCAGACACTCGTTAAGGCTCCGGCTCTGCGGCGACGGAAAGCTTGGTCCTTTTCATCAGCTACGGCTCGTTCTTTGTGGCAGGTTGAATACCCCTGTCTGCGGGGGGCTCCGGCTCATTGTCTGTGCAGCTGGAGGATGGTTGGGCTCTGGATAAGGAACGGGGCTGGTAACTATACCTCCTCAGAGAGGCCGATGGTTAATGGCGAATCGCAGTTCACCAGCACGCACTCCACATACTCTGCGAAATTCCCCCCAGGACCCACACAGGGCAGACGTACCTTTGTATCAGCGCTGAGGCTTGATATGGAAAAAGACACTCAGCGCTTCATCAGGGAAGTTGGTGATCCACGGCAGATCTAGAAATCCGCAGGTGTGGGTCTCGAGGGATTGCTGCTCCTGGTCGAGGCATAACAACTGGACAGCCGGTATGTCCATTTTCGGTGTGGTCCGTTCTTCTGTCACGTAACGTGAGAGCAAGCACACGAAGACGAGGAGGAACAGGAAACAGGATCTTTTATTAACAAAAACTCAGGAAACATAACATATGCTATAGATGAAAAATTAGGGAGAACACAGGGTTTAAATGGAAGGGCAAACAAAGGAACTTAATCAGGTAATTAACTAGACACAGGTGAATGAAATGACTAATTACACTGACTGGGGAAACCTAGGTCACAGGGACTGAACCAAAAACACAATGAAGGGGAAACACAGAACATACGTTAGCATGTGTGGAAGTATTTAAAACAAGGGTGTTACAACTCACGTTATATTGTGCCCCACTCTCCCTTATACATATATACACTATATATATATATATATATATATATATATATATATATATATATATATGTACACAATAAGTCTCTACATATATATATATATATACACACACACACAAATTTTTTTTTTTTCAGTTGTAGTTTTAGTTATTTTACATAAAGATAAAAACTAAATGAAAATGAGAAATGTTGCTTTGACAACTATCTGAAATAAAATGTTTGTTTTATTTTATATAATTTAACATTTGTTTTATAGTTAAGTAACAAAAATGGTTTTGATTCTAGTTTGATACATTTTTTCACATATCCTCTCCCGCAACTTAAATCCAGCCAATAAAGAAATAAAAGAAAGTATAAATATAATAAAAAAAATAAAGCTATTTAAATTAAAATATGTAATTTCAAGTGATCAAAATCTAAATATCAGGCAATCACACGTTTTTATTAAAAATGATTTCTTTAAAAATAAAATACAATGTGTGCAAAATATCAGGCAATTGTAAGTAGGCCTACAGAAAACATTCAGAAAACACATAAAAGTATCAAACACAATGAAATCATGAACTGAATGAACAATTAACACAAAATGATTGTTGGTGAATTCAGGAGTCTTGCTGTGTGTGATTGTGAGCTTACGTTCTTCAAAGCATCACAGCCACAAATGTTCTGGATACACAAGCACAAATCTCAATGTTTCTTACAGAACCTTTAGATAGGCTATCCATGCAGGATTGATGTGAATCTCAGGCGGGGCGTTTGGACGCAGGTTTTGTATGGGAAACCACAGACCTGCTCTATTAATAGCAGGAGCTTCTTCTAAAAGCCCCAGAGGCCTGGAGAAGAGCAGGGTGTGTGCCGTTCTGCCCATTCACACACACACACCCTGCTGGTTCAGAGAGTCGAGAGGTGTCAAACCACACGACCGATGAGGCCTGGAGACGGCCGCTTTTTCTGTCACACGAATACGAACTGCTCGAAGTGAACACGCGCACAGCAGATGATTTCTCACAGATACGCGTTTATACAAACATGAGAACATTAATGCTGAAACATTCATGTGATCATATTATTCAGGCTTTATGAATCTGTGCTGAACGATCACTAAACTCAACGGCTTGTCAACTCAGGCCTTTGGCACAACCGTTTCAAGTTATGGCGATCAGATTGCATGATAGATTTTTAATCAGAACATAACTAAATGTGAAGTGATGTATCTGTAACGAGTCTAAATTGATAAAGCAATAAGAAAGTTGAAATTGTAAAGAGAGTCAACTTCCAAAAACCAAACAAGTGAAAAAGAGAATTATGTTTCTGTGGCATAATATTAAAAATGCAAAAAGCAATGTTCAACTGCATGCATTATTCAGTGTTCACCCAAAAATAAAAATCACCTTCATGTCTTTCCAAACAAGTTTGACCTGTCTGACATTTGGAGTGATGCAGAAGGAATTACAATTTTTCATTCACAACTTGCGTGTGTGTGTGATGTGTGTGAAAATACTGAACAGAACCTCCAGAAAGCACATATAGGCTATAACCTCTAGACAAATTCAATGGGTTTCTCTATAGAACTAGTTGACTCAATTTTAAAGAACACTTTATGTCAAAACGGTTAAGGAAGTATCTCTGAAGGGTTTGCACAATTCTTTCATGTTTAAAAGGTTATTAAAATGTTTCTAGCTATAGTTTATCTAGCCTACTTAATTCATAAAATGTAATTAAAATAAAAAAATAGTTAAAACAAAAATGAATAAATGAAAACGTAATATTAATGAATTAATTTAAATAAATGAATCCATAAAATGACCCCATGATGGAACCCCCAAGGTTCTATATGATGCGTCTGACGAAACCCTTAAGGTTCCATAAAGAACCTTTTCTTTGATTCCATCATTCATGTGAGCTCATCAAATATAAAAAAAAGTCCTCTAATTTAAGTCTGTTTGTTCTATTCATGAAATATGACATCATGTTCTGCAGCATCCACCCAAAACCAGCCTTTTCTTTCTGACAATCTTTAATTTAAAGACGTGACATACTAAACATGTTTGCATTCCCTTCAAAAAATTATAAAACTGCATCCTTCTTTTCTCTGAAATAATTGCTGAAAATCCTTTTTGTTTTCACACAAATCTTTCAGCAAGCATCTCTATCTGATGTGTGGGCTTTTTGTAAATCCCCGGTGCAAGAAAACTAAAAATGATGATATTCGGCGAAACAGGGGTTTCCTGCACAACTATACATTATTAGCATATACATTTGAATTAAATATATAATTTAAATACATTTATTTAATTCTATATTTTAATTCTTTATTTTTTATTTCAGTTTTCAAGTTGCTTCTACAAACATTCAAGTTCAACTTTCAAAAAGTGTCCTTGTGATCAATTTGACTGAACGTTATTCGGGACATAATTTTAGCTTTCCAAACAAAAGCCTCTGAATCATAAACATTCAGTAAAGGAATTTCTCGTGTCCAAACTCATGTAAAGTGACTCATGAGCGCCACCTGCTGTTCACATTTGCTGCACTGCTTTGAGAAGAACATGATCGTTCTCAAAGATCTGAAGAAGAGTCCGGAGTAAATACAGCAAACCTGACATTTATGAATTTCATGTTATTTCTGTGTATTAGGCTACTTGAGAATCCAGCGGCTCTCAGTCGTGTTGTAGTGTGAATGAGCCCATTGTGTGCAGGTTGCCATGGCGACCTGAAAGCTGCTTTGGGGCCCCTGTGTGTGTGAGAACAGGGGAAAGTTAGTGTACGAGAACAAACCGGCCTGCGCCAGACCGGGGGCTTTCAAGGCTGCATGAAGTGTGGCTTTGGTTCTGACGACGTTACAGTGCATCACAGTAAGTGCAGTGCATTTCTCTTCTTCTTCTGTTTTTGCATATGTTTTTGTGCCTTTGCTGTTGCGGGCCCTAAACTCTGAACAGGTTACCAGTTCACATTAGATTTGCTCCTACATTACAGATTTTTAAATCTTTGTTTAAAACTCATTATTTCCCCATTGCTTTTAATGTTCCTTGATGCTTATTTTTGTATTTGACTTTTGTTAGTACTTTGATTTGATTTTGCTATTTAGTTTGAAAATTGTCTCTGATGGTATTTGTGAAATTAGTTTTCTACTGCTTTTGCTTGTATTTATTTTATTCGATGTTGTAAAGCACATTGGTCAGCTGCTGCTCTTTTAATGGTGCTATACCAAACTTGAAACTTGCATGTAGTTTAGATGATTTGGTATGATGAGATTTTGCAGGATTTGGGTTTCTAGATTCATGATTCTTTATGTGCCGAATCAGATCTTATTATAAATGTATTAACAGAATACATATTCATTTCAATAGTCTATAGCAAACATAACTAAACATAACTTGAGAAGCTCCTTTATAGGTGTTTACTGAGTTATATCACTAATATTATCACTGAGTGTCCTGCTGTTACGCTGTATTTTCACCTGCTGGACCAGAAAACAACTGAAAAAACCACAGACCCACATTAAAGGAGGGACTAATTTCTAGAGACCAACATATAGAACATAAAATCCCATTAACACCCTAACCACGTAGCAGCGCACTCACAACCACCCAAAACATTGAAGCAACCACATATTAACACACTAACACCCAATCAGAACACCCTGGCAACTGCATAACAATATAATAACAACCACCCAGAACATTGAAGCAACTGCATAGCAACTAATACCCATATAGCAACACACTAACAACCAATCGGAACACCCTGGCAACTGCATAACAACACAATTGACACCCTACTAACCAAATAGCAACGCACCAACAACCACCTAGAACATCAAAGCAACTTCATAGCAACACAATAACAACCACCCAAAACACTGAAGAAACTACATAGCAACACATTGGTACCCTAGTAACCATGTAGCAATGCACTAACAACCACCCAGAACATTGAAGCAACTGCATAACAACGCAATAACACCATAGTACCCACATAACAACACACTAACAGTAACAACCAATCGAAACACCCTGGCAACCGCATAGCAATGTACTAACAACCACCCAGAACATCAAAGCAACAACATAGCAACACACTAACACCCTAGTAACCATTCAGTAACACACTAACACCATAGTAACTGCATAGCAATACACTAACAACCACCCAGAAAATTGAAACAACTGAATAGCAACACACTAACAACACCCTAGTAACCATAAATAACCCATAAATTAGTTGGTCCATTTTTTAACCCAGGAGTTGGGTCAAAATTAACCCATTATGGGTTAATTTTGACCCAGGAGTTTTAAGTGTGCATTAACACCTTAGTAACCGCATAGCAATGCACTAACAACCTAGCCTGGCTCCGCCCTCCTACGCACTTCCGCTCAGTTTCATTTTCCTTCAGTACTACGTCTGGGACTGCTGTATATTCTTAGGTTTCCAGAAATGAATTTTTTGTAGGACCAATCAGTGAATAGAGGGAGTGGCTGAGAACGATGACGTTGATGTAGTGTGTCAGTTTGAGTTGGAGTTCAGTAATGGCAGCGGAGAAAGACGTGAGAAAAGCTATTCGGTCCGTTGTTGCAGATCCAAAACGACAGCACCGGACCCAGCTTCGACAGTTGGTGTCCTTAGTGTCAAATATACATTTAGAATTTATAATTGTTCCTTGAACTCTTAAATTCGATGAACAAAACCTGCAGCTCTCGTTGACAGACATCTTATTCTAAACATAATCCTCTGATCATTCGGACTTGTTGTTTCCGGCCGGTTTCGGCGCATGACATACGTCACGACCACACGTTAGCGATTGGCTATGGCAGATCCTGAGTGACTCTGGGCAGAGCCAATAGTTTTGAACTTTAACAGAGAACCCGCCTACAAGGAAGTAAACGTTTCTCAATGGAGAGAGGCCAGACTCTCTGTACAAATGAAATGTACGAGAGCCTGGTAGAACCAGGCTACTAACAACCACTCAGAACATTGAAGAAAGTGTAAAGCAACACCCTATCACCCTAGTAATCACATAGCAACACACTAAAAACACCCAGAACATCAAAGCAACTGCAAAGAAACACATTAACACCCTAGTACATAGCAACACACTAACAACCAATCAGAACACCCTGGCAACTGCATAGCAGCGCCTACCAAACACTCAGAACCACTGAATTGCAATTCCCCGGCAACCACTAACAAAACCTGAGCATCGATAGAGTGATTTTTGAATGTAACATTTTAAACAAACAGTTGCTGTTTGCTTTTAGATTCTTAGATCTGATGCAGTGTTGAATTTATTGAATGTGGTTTCTCCTCTCTCTCCGACTGTAGATGTTCACACTGTCTGAGCTGTGGTCGGGCAGCGAGCGTCAGGGCAGTTATAAGCTGCTGAAGCCGTGGTGGGAAGTCTTCATGGACTACCTGCTGGTGCTAATGCTAATGGTGTCCATCCTCGCAGGGACTCTTCTGCTGTCCCGGGACGGAGTCGTGTGCGTCCCCGTACACTCCTTATCCACCAACTACAGCTCTACTATGGAGCCCGTGTCTGATTTCGTTTACACAGGCGCAAAACAGTCTCTCGGGAGTCCGGCAAAGGGGCGACGTACCAACTTGGACTTCCAGCAGTACGTCTACATCAGCCAGGTTTGCTATCACGAGGCGCTGCCCTGGTTCTCGCGCTTTCTACCGTACGTGACGCTGCTCCACACGCTGGTTCTGCTGGCTAGCGGCTGCTTCTGGTTCCACTTCCCACTCACGTCCGCTCGTATCGAGCACTTCCTGTCGCTCCTCGCCAAATGTTGCGAATCACCCTGGACTACAAGAGCGCTTTCGCACACGGCCAAACTGGACACTCGCTTTTCGGAGGCGGAGCAAGTAACGCGACCCAAAGTTCAGGTAACATCTTCATACAAAACGCGCAAGTCGAGTTTGGACTCGGGAACGGACAGCCCGCTGCTAGCGGGGACTGATAGTGCATCCACAACGACGCAACCGTCTCCATGTCCCTCCACTTTATCCCACTGCTCCACGCTCTCTGCTCGGTCGCTCAAGGAGCCGCCGCTTCTGCCGGCGCAAGTCACCCCGGATGGATCCAGGCCGGGAGCCACGTTAGACCGCAGCGACAGGGAGCAGGCCAGAGCGCTGTTCGAGAGAGTGCGCAGGTTTCGCGCTCACTGTGAGAGTTCAGATGTTATCTATAAGGCAAGGCTCGAAATTGTAACCATTTTGGTCGCATATGCTCCTGAAATTTAATCTGTGCGACCTAAAAATATATTTGGGAGCATTTGTGCGAGTGGAAATAATGGTTGTGGTGTGACCGGACCATCATTCTATCCAACGTTCCATAACCTATCAAACTTCATCCTTACATTCTTAACCTCTTAAGCAGATTTTAGATTGGTTAATATTAGCTGTCAATCACTCCCACTCTCTTTCACTCCGTTGTCACGCGAAAGTGACTAAAAATGCTGTATTCTGCTGCCAGGCCATTAGATGGCGATGAAACACTATAGACTGAACACGTAATACGCACATGCATGACGTCATCGCCTTCAGAGATTTGCGTTTTTGTTGTTTACACAGAGACTGTTTTCAAAAACTTGCACTTTGAAACCCGTTTTCAAAAGTTTGTGTTTTCAGGCACCCAAAACACTGTTGTCGTGTAAACGAATGACCAAAACGCATAAAAAGTCTTCCGGTTTAATTTGCAAACGGTGTCGTGTAAACAGCCCCATAATTCGCTAATGTTTCCCTCAAGATTTTCCTATGGGTTTCTAAGTAAAATAAGATCTGTGGTAAGCATAACTTACTCAGGCCCTGTTTACACGAGAACGCTCGCGGGTGAAAACGTAAAAATATTTTATCGTGCCTTTCGTTTACACGGCGACGGTGTTTTTGGGGCTTAAAAACGCAAAAAAGTGAAACCACCCTCCAGAGTGGAAATCTTTAAACCGCTCCACCGTCGCGTTCCAGTGTACAGGGTAAAAACCATAGACTGTAAAAAAAATGGACAAAGCGTCTGTGACGTCACCCATAGACTTTCTGAATAACGGTTTTGAAGCCGTTTATGGGGGGTATGGGCGGCGCCATGTTTGAAATTCTTGGGAAATCCGAAATCCTTAGCCGGCCGGTGGACGCGCAGTGGCAGCTCTCTGTACCATTATGATTGACTCAGACTTGGCTAGCTACAACAGTCACTGCAAAGCTGCTACAACCCATTTTAAATTACATGCGTGTTTCACATTCCTTTTGTGACACAGAGAAAACATCTCAACAGTTTCTGAAAGTGAACAGTGTTTTACTGTAGCATAAGAAGTGTTATTTTAACATCAGTGTAAAGCACAGCATTTAGGGTTTCAGGTTATCCTACATTAGGTTTATTTAACAACAGAAGCTGAATAATCAAATGTAAAAATAAAACACCTTAGTTTTCAATGTATGAATTAAATATATACTGATTCTTATTTAAGTTACAAAAGTTATTCAGCCAAGAGTCTTTTGTTCATGGACCCGTTGTTGCAAGCTGCAGACGCATTTACAGTGTTTCACACGTCAGTTATAGTACCTCGGACGCTAACTTATCTGAGGCGATTTAATGCTAACTAATGCAGTGCCACTGCCCACAAACATTGATGCTAAATAGTGCTAACTAACTTACTGAAATAGTAACTTAGTGGAAGTAGTGGTAGTCACTTACCGGAAAAAAAATGGAGCGAAGTAACGTTACTCCTACAGTGTCTGTTAGTGCAGTTTATAGCAGAGCAACCCATTTTATGTACGATATTTCAATACAAATGTTCAGAAAGGATACAGAAGTGGTATGATGTGTTGTGTCAGATCATAGCCGTTTCGTCAGATTTCAGGAATTCCACTCGGCGCCCGTTATCAGCTGTCAATCAAGCTGTCAATCAAAGTTAACCACGCCCTTATTTGTCATACATTTTATATCTAAATACGATCTAAACTAACGAGTTAGAAAAAAATTCACCCCCCTCACAGTTGTCTGGCACTCATAACCTATCGAAAAATACAATAAAAGTCCATGGGACCAACCTGTAAAAGCATGAATTTGTGCTGTGAAAACGGACATTTTAACATGGGGTCTATGGACATTTGCTCCCTTTTGGGACCTGTCCCTAGCGGATTTTTGATGTACTGCAGTTTTTCGCACTTCCGGGTAAGCTTCATTTAGCATTTTTCAGATGAGAATGTTGCCGCTTGGTAAAAACCATAGGTAAAAACGCAAATCTGCTCTCGTCGCGTACGCGTTTACGTCACAGGCATTCGCCAGTACAGGAAAATAACAACCAACATGTCGGATTATTTCCATACGTCGGACCTTCAAGTTGCCCTAGCAGCTCTGATAAACATACAAAATATTCTCAGATATTGGTGTTGTTGTGTGGCAGTGCTTCACATTGCCACCTAGCTGCCTGGAGTGCACACTACATCAAATGTCACACTTTTGCGTCACCATATGCACGCAGATTTCCCCCTCATAGCGCTCGTCTAAACGCAAAATAAAAAGTAATAACGCAACGCCACTTTTGTGTTTTCTCTTCTGATCGTTTCCGTGTAAATATAGCCTTAGACGTTGTTTTCTGCAACGTTAATTGCGAGTTTATATCTCACAATTCTGGGAATTTATTTTTCACTATTCTCACAATTCCCTGGAAATTATGACTTTTTTTCCTCGCAATTGTGAGTTTATATATATATATATATATATATATAGTCAGAATTGTGAGATAAAAAAATTCACAATTACCTTATTATTTAATCATCAAGTTTCTATAGTTTAAAGAATATTAAGACTTGTTTAAAAATAATAATAATACAAATACTGCATTAAAAGAATAGTTCACCCAAAAGTAAAAATTCTGTAATTTACTCACCTTTAAATTGTTCTAAACCTGTATTATAACTGAGTAGAATATAATAGAGTGGAATACAATGGAGTGGAATGGAATAGAATAGAAAAGAACAGAGTAGAATATTATAGAGTAGAGTGGAATAGAATAGAGTGGAATATAATATAACAGAGTTGAATAGAATAGAGTGGAATAGAATATAGTTGAGTAGAACAGAACAGAGAACAATATAATCAACAACAGAGAAACAATATAGTCTTTTATCACCACTGGTGGAATTAGTTTCAGTTTCATGTCAAAACAGCAACTTTTGGTTACCAGCCACAAATGTGGTTTATTTGTTCTGTTGAACACAAAAGAAGATATTTGGAAGAATGTGGGTTTTCAGACAGTTGCTGGTCCCCAATGACTAACATAGTGTGGAAAAAATACTGTTATACTGAATAGAATAGAACAGAGTATAATATAATAGAGTGAACTATCCCTTTAATAACAAGTATCTTCACACGTGTTTCAACACCTCCTCCTGTAGGTGTACACTGCTCAGACGGTGTTCAAGGTCCTGAAGTTCATCCTGATCGTGAGCTACGCTACTCCTCTCCTGAGCTCCATCTCTTTCAGTCACGTCTGCCAGCTTCACTCTCACGCTCTGACCGGCTACAGCCTCTTCCAGTGCAGTCACTCGCTGTCCTCCGTCCTGCGCAAGCTGATGCAGGCCTACATCTCACTGCTGTTTCTGTTCGGTCTGCTGGGCGTCTACGCCCTCTTCTGGATCTTCCACAAGTACGGGCGTCCCGAGACAGGAGAGGACTGTGTCCATGTAGTCTGTAGTCTGTCTCCATGTGTGAGTGTCGAGAGATTCTGGTGACTGAACCAACGTGTCTGTTTATGTTCTAAGAAATTCTAAATTCAAGTGCTTTAGCCCCACCCACTTTTCTGGGTTAGCCCCACCCACTTTTCTGGGTTAGCCCCACTAAAGAGTGCATTAGCCCCACCCACTTTTCAGCAGCATTGATTCCAAAAATATTTTTTCCATTCCTTTTTTTCCATAGAAAAATTAAAAAGTCTGAAGCTCTCGTCAATGTCGCAGATAAAAAATAAATACGACCTCATGTTGTTTCAATCACATTTAAACACTGCCTCCGAAACTTTTGTACGTCCTAAAACAATTTGGATCGGGTTCGATTGTCTGCGTTTTTCGCATCCAACCAATCAGCCACGAGGTGAATCGCAAGATTACAAACAGTTTATTATATCTGAAGATACAAATACATATTTTAAGGTCATTGCAAAATATAAAGAGATCTTTTGGTGTAATTTGCTCACAGCTACTCTCTGATTGGTGGAATTTTCTGCACAGCATTATGGGTAATGTACAGTTTTTCACCAAGAATTCCACTGTTAAACGTGATCATTTATAATAATAAAAAAATATTTGTAAAAAAACGTATGTTTTAAAGCTGCCGTCGGCAACTTTTTTTTGATCATATTCAGCGAATTCGACACTATATTCCGACAGAACAACATAAATAAAGTGGTTTTAGAAAAAAACCCGAGCTTCTAACTCCACCTGGAGTTATTTGTTTTGCAAAAATCCACCGCTCCCGGTTCATTGTGTCCAATCAGCGCAGGGGGGTGTGAGATAGGACTGTCAATCACAAGTCGTGCATGCACACGTCAATCACATGCACACGCCTGAAGTTCGCGAAGTAGCGAAGAGTGATGGCGCACTGACGAGCACGAACTCGGTGGGAGGGTATTCGTTGATAGTGGGGGAGGGGCATGAGAGTTGTAAACATTCAAAATTTTACCTAAGTCCACTCAATCAGCCAGAGTTGCCGACGGCAGCTTTAAAATAGGGTTTCAACAGAAGCATTTACCATCGATTAACTCACAGGTTCATAAAGGTTCATAAGTCATCGTTACAAATCTTTTTCCCATTTTTACTTCCGGAATTTGACTGTTGTAATCTATAATGGTTTGAGATGAAACTATGATGAAATCTTATTGGATATATGCCTAATCCTCAGGTCTTTGAGGCAGTACTCTTTCCAGAGTCTACGTGAGAAAGGATCCATGCTAGACGCGCCTGACCTTCACAATGACCTGGCGTTCCTCTTGCACATGGCCGACCAGTACGACCCTCTGCTGTCCCAGCGTCTGTCTGTGTTCCTGTCGCCCGTCAGCGAGACTCGCCTGCTGGAGGAAAGCCTGGAGCGGCGCTGGGGAGCCGAGCGCTTGCGGTCGATGATCACGAGTGACACGCAGGGCCGATCTCTGCTGCAGCTCGTGGCTCTTCCTCGCCTGCCACCGGCCCTCTTCACCCTCAGCCAGTTACAGCTGTTGAAGCTGGAGCTGATCGGAGACGCCAAACTCACAGCACAGATATCTAACATGACCGCACTCAGGTAGGTATTCACACTGATACACAAGACTGCCTTTAGCACATATGCGTTATCAAGCTGATATCAGGGTTTGCTTGATGCAGAATTGCATTTCAAATTTGACATATAGATAGATAGATAGACGGATATATATAGATATAGATAAATAGACAGATAGACAGACAGATATAGATAGACAGACAGATAAATAGATAGATTGATAGATAGATAGACAGACAGAGATAGATAGATAGATAGATAGATAGATAGATAGATAGATAGACAGACAGATATAGATAGATAGATAGATAGATAAACAGACAGATAGATAGACAGACAGACCAACAGACACAGATAGACAGACTGCACATAATGTGACATGAGCACTAAAGACTCTGACACAGACTATTTCTGAGATGTACTGTAGATCAGAGGTTGTTGTATGAGTTGATGAGGCCTGTCTTCTCCTCAGGGAGCTGCACCTCTACCACTGCACAGCCTCGGTGGAGCCTGGAGCCCTGCAACACCTTCAGGAACACCTGGAGACTCTGCACCTCACCTTCACCCACGCCTCCGAGATCCCGGCCTGGGTCTATTCCCTCCGCGGCCTCCAGGAGCTGCACCTGAGCGGGAGGTTGAGCAGTGAGGGCGGGATGGGGCGCGGCTGGGCCCTCGTTAGCCTCCGACAGCTGCGGCACCTGCGCGTCCTGGTGCTGCGCGGCGCGCTGCAGAAAATCCCGGGGGAGCTCAGCGAGTTAGCCGGGAGTCTGCTAAAACTGGAGATATACAACGAGGGCACTAGGTTGTTAGTGCTTACGGGATTGAGACGCTTGACCGGATTAGCAGAGGTGCAGCTGAACGGATGCCAGTTGGAAAGGTTGCCTTCAGCGCTGCTAGCGCTTACAGGTCTACGTATTTTGGACTTGCAACACAATAGCCTGCGTACCTTAGAGGAGCTGTTGGGATTGCAGCATCTGCGGCGTTTGTCCGGTCTACGACTTGCCTGTAATCATGTGTTGGCTCTGCCGGCTAGTGTAGGAGTGCTACGCTCGCTGGAGCTCTTGGATTTAGCGCATAATCAGCTGCGAAACTTACCGTCGGCTCTCTTTACGCTACGCAGACTGCGACGCCTCCTGTTGGCCGGGAACCTTCTGGAAGAGCTCCCGGCGGAGGTCGGCGCTCTGACGCTGCTTAGCGAACTGGACCTCAGCGCTAACCGCCTCGAACGCCTTCCCAAAGAACTGTTTGGAAGCTGCGTAGAACTTCGCAGCTTGAACATTGCAAATAACTCGCTGGGATCTTTGCCGGCGGGTTTGGGCGGCTTGACTCAGCTGTCCCGTCTGGATGTGCGGGGAAACAGTCTGGAGGAGCTGCCCATCGAGCTGGGGTGCTGTTTTGGGCTCCGTGGAGGCGGGTTTCTTGCGGAAAACTGGCTGATGCACACCTTACCTCGACAGGTCAGAGACGTCCTGCAGCAGACAGGCTCTTCTGAACCTCCGTCACGGCCCAATTCGGATTGTTTTCCTACCTTTTCGACTGCACAGTGGAGCTTCCACTCCGCACTGGAATCTCGGATATAAAACGTGCTCCAGCTTCAAAGTGAACTTATGGACTCTGGGGTCTGTTTTTTCATAAACAATATTTAACTACCCTTGTGGGAAAAGTAGTACACTTTAGTATACCTTTAAAAAGATTACTTAAAGGTGCTGTATGTAACTTTTTTACTCTACTAAAGCATACAAGTACAAATACCATAATATGTTTGAAGATATTTAGGAAACATGCTAAGTTCACATACTCGTTTCTCTGAAAAACACTTCTACAGACAGTTATTTTACTTATTATTTTACATGTTCCATGTTGTCAGTCGTTTTTTGTTTTGGACTGTGTGACTCCGCCCACTGCCAATTCAGCCAATAGTGTTTCGACACCCAGGGATGCCAGTTGGCAGGAAACACAGTGTATTGCAGCCAGCAAACAAACTGGGTCAGAGATCTAAATGTCTAACATCTAAAAATCTCTATGAACGAGAGCATATTAGAACGCGGATAAATCAACTCATAAACTTACTCTCCTTAAGTCTCCTGGGGAGTCGTTCTGTTGCATTTCCCCAAACTGGCAACCCAAGTGAGCGGCAAGTCTGAGGAGGAGCGGATGGGGGTAACAACGATCTCTGATATTTTTAATTTGGACTGCAGAAGCTATTTCGACCACTAGCTGTTTTAATCGGCACTATTTTCTTTCCATTTCTATCAATCCGCGCTGCTGTCAACGTCAACAGTGCGCACGTTCCGATCAACTGTTCCATAGTGTTTACACAATCGATTGACAACGACGTAAAAATTAGAAAATGAACAATGGTGCGAAATTGTACATTTCCAGGCTGTGACCACAAGAGTGTGCCGGGATCACCGTTCATGTTCCATCGTTTTCCTGTTTAGGATATAGCTACGAGACAGCTTTGGCTGGTTGCCATCGGCTACTCTGCGGGAGCTAAAATATCCAGAATCAAGGATTATCGTGTGTGTGCAGTGCTCACTTCAGCGAAGACGATTAAATCCCCAACCAAGGAGGAAAAAGAAAAAAACTGATTTTAAAAATTTTTCTACCAGTACCACGGGTAAGCTCTATTTACTAACTTTATGATCCCATGTCTAAACTGTACGGTAAACAAGCTGATGTTTAGACTCCAGTGGAAAACACGTGAAAAGATGTCTAATATAAAAACCGGTATACTCCGGTTCATAAAGGTATCCCTTTGGCGTTGTGCTAAAATTACTTTCATCATCATCTGTTCCGTCTGACATTGTGCTAAAATTGGTTTCATCATCCGAAGTTTCGCAGTCAGACATGTTGTCAGCGAGTCGCGCTATCAACAGCTGATCGGAAGGTGCGCACTGTTGCAGCGCGGATTGATAGAAATGGAAAGAAAATAGTGCCGATTAAAACTGAGGTATGAATTTTGTCCCGGCGTGTTTTTTGTGTGGTAAATTAATCAAGCTTTGAAACGCAAATAATTTTTTCACGTAAAAACGCACGGTTTTGTGGCCCCGGAAACTAACCGGGAGTACTTTCTTGAAAAACTTCCAGCGGCCAGAACTCTGACCAGGGAGGTGACTACAGAGTGGGTCAGTGTGTATGCACTATAGTGCTGGTAAGGATTGCATACAACTTCATGTCTTAAATGGGCGAACTAACCCTTTAAGCCCAGGACACACCAAGACGACAGTTGTCCGTCAGGCAGTTTTTGTGCGTCGGCAGACTAAGTTTTCTCAGTGTGTTCCACACCGTTGGCTGAAATTGGTCCTCGTCTGCTTTTTTTCAGCCGATTCTACATGTTGAATATTTACCATGCCTAATAAAGATGTAGCTCACTGCAGTGTGCAACAAGAGTCTATATAGTATGCATCTAATGCATAAATGCATCTAATATTATTAAACAGCGCACATTTACCCTTTGATTTCATGGAATCATAGTTGTTGTCTTCACCTCTACAGCCGGTGGAGAATACGATGGACTTGGGCAGAAATCATATTCATGGATGACCAGTAATGTATTAAAGATTTATTAACGTTATGAAAGCCGTTGGAACGAAAGGACACTGGAGTGGTTGCTAATGAGACGAGAGACAAGCGCAACACACAACCGCTTCTGCTTCTTCTGGTCATTCGTATGTGGCTTCATCAAGCTACACCTTTGTTTTGAATAAGTGACCTCTAGTGGCGAAAAATTACATAGTGTGCTTTTTAAGAAAACAAATATATTCTTAAACAAGTATTTTCTTTAAAAGAATATACTTAAGTGTGAAATGAGTGTGCACTCAGAAGAAAAGGTTCTATATGGAACTTTGAAGGATAATGCCAGGCGCATCATTTTTTGAATATTTTATGTGTTTCTATCATGAGATCATTTTATGGATTAAGTTTTAATTAGTTTTTTCATTTTTAAATTGTAATTCCATTTTATGAATTAAACAGTTCTTACACATACCTTATCACAAGGCAAAATTTAAATAACCTGTAAAACATGAAAGTATCATGCAATAATTTCTCCCTACACACCCCTTTTGGCATAAAGTCTTCTTTAAAATTGGGTCAAGAACCCTTGAGTTCTATAGAGAAACCCATTGAACCATTTTTCTATTGTCTTTGAAATATGTTTAAAGTGTACTGCTAAATGACAAGCATTTATAGTAAATCAAAAATATTTCATTGTCATTTCTATTGAAACTTGTGTCTTATTTTAAATATATCAAATTGCTACTTCATCCATATGATTACAAATATATTTAAAAACATTAACTTACTAAATGTTATATCAAATAATACACTGCAGTTAAAAGGTGCTTTATCTGCCCTGTACTTTGTTAAAGCATGACAAGATTATCAAAACATAATGGTTTAAAATGTACTTTAAACTAAAACTTTTAATTTGGCATTATTACTAAGTGAACTTTTTTTAATTGTACTTAAAGAAAATTTACTTTTTCACTCACCTAAGTGGCCTTTTATTTCATTCATATTTTAATATCTGAAAGTATATATATTTTTTTTTAAATACACTTTTATGATTATACTATTCCTATATTATTATTATGATAATAATATTACTAAACTAAGTCTGGAAGAGACAATCTCTTCCCTAGAAGACTTTTGATGTAACATCTATGGATAAACTGATGTGACGACTGACGAAATTAAAACATTTTACCTTAATTAACAGGTTGATGTCACTGACCCAAAGTGTGAGGCCCATTGTAAACCTTTCTAATCTTGACAAACTATATAGGCTATCATTTTAAAGCTCTTACGACACTAGTTTTCATATTTGGTGACTGTTTTTATTAATTTGTGAAAACTAATCAGAGTCATATGGTGAGTTCAGACCTTTTTTATGAAATAGTGATGCACATTCTAGTTTTGTGTCTAAAAATGTTTCAAATATAAAGAAATATTGACAGATGATTCATTTATGATGCATTATGTCTTCAACGCAAACTGTAATGCATGTCTGGTTGCTTTCCACATGTCCTTTTTATGTGTTTGTTAGATGTTGAATTCAAATAAAATACAGTTATATTGCCCATACTATTTTTTTTTAAATATAATGTCTCCTTCATAAATAGTAGGATGTGAATAGTATTGGTATAGTTTCCTTTAGCATCTTTGCTAAATAAAAAATGAAGATGCTGTTTATTTTTAACGGGATAATCCTTACACTGTCAATAAATACTCTAAGCATCTGATGAGGTTTTAAGTACAGTAGCCTATCAACAACCTAAAGAAAAAATAATTTTTTTTAATTTTGTCTCTCATACTAAAATATTTCTTCAACACTTAAGAAAAATTGATATAGTCAAAACACACAGAACTCTTGTTCTACCGTAACTGTACGTACCATGGTATTACCATGTATTTTTTTGGACATTTACCTACATCTATGATAGTCTTTTTTTTGTCTTGATTTGATTCGGTTTATTTATGGAAGCCACATAAGAAAAATATTGTTTTGGTACATCTTAATTATTAAAACCTACATGATATTAATTATGCAATAATAATTATTATACTTATGCATAAAAATGCGAAATTATTACATACTAAGTCATTCTTATGACATACTAAATTATATGAGATTAAAAAGGAGAAATATCACTATCATTTCTACAATTACATCATTATGTTATTACATCAATAGGCTATGTATTTGTGACTTTTCACAAATTGTGATCTTGATTTTTTTTTTGAAGTCCTAATCAAGACTTTTAAGTAATAATTTCGGTTTAGTATGTCATAATTTCGACTTTTTTTTATCACAATTATGATTTTTTCATTTAGCGGAAATGGGCTTCCATTATATGGCGCAACATTATAAACTATTCGATAGCATAAATTTACTGTTTTAAGTCATTTATATTAATATTCCTTCCTAAACTACAAGCAAATATAATCAAAGTTTCAATCACCTTCACAAACTTCAGAAGAGAGCTACAAAAATCCCGCCTACCTCAAACGCGCCCAACGCGAGCACGACCAGAGGCACGACTTCAACGCCCCAAAGTTCAAGTTCCAACATCCAATCAGGACACGGTTTCATTTTATGGCTGTGAAACTGACGCGGTCGCCAGCCAATGAGGGCGTTTGTTCTTCAGGAGGCTGGACTTCCGGGCGGCAGTATAAACTGCGGCCTGTCGTCGCGTGTGGTTTGAGACAGCAGTGCTTCTTCATACGTATTCCTCGCGCACCGTCAACTACAGGTAATATACGATTATTTCTCAATTAAACATATCCCGTTTTTCCCTCATAGCTTTATTTATTATACATATACCTCTGTGTGTTGTCTTTAATAGGGAAGTGTATTATGAGATCGTGGCGTTATGTCATTAGCAATTTAGCTGCGCTTGCTAACAACAGCGCACGATAGGGAGAGAGCGCGCGCTCGAGTTCATTTTCCGTTATTATAATCTATTTCTGTGTTTCGCGGATTCTGTGCTGGTTAAACGCATTAAACATACGCCCGTTTGCGAGTTTTTGTTCATTTTTAAGCGTCTCCGTCATTAATATACGCTAGTATATTACGCCGCTCTATTGTCCGCCGCGCGTTCGCAACGAAACGTTCGTTAGAGGAGTTTCACATTTAATACTAATTTGAATTTCTCTGTTGCTCAGCAACACAATAGCGAGGGTCGTGATTGTGTTGAATAGCAATATATACATTTCATATCAAACTATCATAACATTGACGTGCATGGCCTTATGGTTTGTAATCGGGGCCCGATCCAGTTTCACTGAAGTCACTGCGTAGTAACAATAGGTACCGCGATATTACAATGTTTATTTTGCTCTGCTCTGGCTTTTTGCATTTGTTTAGCAACCGCATGTACTCGGTTAACAAAAAATATGGGTTACGCTGTATTTTAATGTGACGTAGTTACATTTTACTTGCTTAAGTACTGTGTAAAACTAATTAACTACGTGTACTTGCAAAATAGTTACTGTTTAGCGTTCGTAACATTAAATGATGCATAAACTACTGTTATTACTATATTAATAACATGTAGTAATGTGTAACTACGTCACCTCAAAATAGTGTTAAGTTACCGAAATATGTTCCAAGACCATTTGGTCCCATTAAGCTATGAAAACCTTATTTGTGACTGTTTAAAATGTTCATTTATTTGATAGCTATTGATATTTATTGTCCATTGATAACATTTGTGACTAAATAGTGATCAGGCTGGTTTATTCACATGGTTTCTGGCCTGTGTGGGTTTATTTTGGCTTAGTCGTCGAGTTAGTATCGACTTTCTAACTTATATCCACGTGTTCCCTAATGGCTCGTTCCTTTTGAACCTTGAAAGTGTGAATCTGTTGAAGGTGTGATTTTGAAATGCCCTGCTGCTTTATAATTGGGTCTTCTCACTACTTTTGTCTCCAGAATGGCTGAGAATGATGTTGAAAACGAGCTGCTGGATTACGAAGAGGACGAGGAGCCTCAAGGAGCCCCGGAGAGCGTCGCTCCGGTGGGCAAGAAGGAGGTGAAGGGCTCGTACGTCTCCATCCACAGCTCGGGCTTCAGGGACTTTCTGCTCAAGCCGGAGCTGCTGAGGGCCATCGTGGACTGCGGGTTCGAGCATCCGTCTGAAGGTCAGACACGGCTGGCTATCGGTTCAGATCTTCTGAACTCTATTTCGTTTTCCCAATTTGACTCAATGATTATAGATTTTATACGAATCCTATATTTATAAAGAATAGTGAACATAAGTTTACAAGTGGTTAATTAATAAAGAGAAATTAAGAGACACAAACCTGTATATTAACCTTTTTTTTTAGATGTACTTGGGTACATTAAAACAGAACCCAACTCTTATATTTCAAATGTTTACAAAGAAAAGACAGGATTTTGATGCAAGATAATTTATGCTGTAAGTCCCCAAGCAGAAAAAAATAAGTTTGCCCAGCTGCTTCTGTTAGCATGGGTGTGCATGTTGATGATTACAGAGAGTAAACGTGGTGTTTGTGTTTTAGTGCAGCACGAGTGCATCCCGCAGGCCATCCTCGGCATGGACATCTTGTGTCAGGCCAAGTCCGGTATGGGGAAGACAGCTGTGTTTGTGCTCGCTACCCTGCAGCAGATCGAGCCGGTGGAGGGACAGGTTAGTGTGTGACGCTTCTGTTTACGGGTGGAACATTAGGACTCAGAGTACGAGTTTAAAATACTAACGCAGGGTCTCACAGACTGGTGTTTGTGAGCTGATTAATAATTAAATCACACTTTTTTTTTTTTCTTTTTTACATTTAAAGACTCTAAAGATTTTTTTCTTTTTTGCATAACTTTGACTTATAGTTGTGAACATGTGACTGATGTTGAATTATTTAAATATAAAAATCAAAGTTTTTTTTTTTTTTAATGAAACTTGGTGCACATGTAAATGCTACTTTTTTTTAGATTAAATATTGTCTGTCTGCATCTTGTCAATTATATTGAAATTACAATTATGGTTTTACTTATGTTTATATGAATTTCATGTGACCACAAACTGAGCATGTGTATTCAATTAAATTGGTCATTTTAAAATTAAATGTAAAGTTTGTCACTTGACCATTAATTTTTCTGATGTTAAATTGCTTGAATCATAATGTAAAATTAGAAGGAAGAAATAATTGTAATATTGAAGACAACCATCAAAATGAAATTAAAGCTTATTTTATTAATTAAAGGTTTTTTTTTGTTAGTTGATCACGTGACCTACATGTTCACAGGTCTGTTTATATGCATGTTAAATTTATTTGGGGTTTGGCTGAACAATTGTGAAAGTTTACCAAACTTTGTCAGGCAGTTATTAATGCTGGTGTTCAAGTGGCCCTAATTACGGTTTCACGGGTGTGTAACGTGCAAAACTCTAGACAGTCTTGGGTTAATTAAACTCTGAGCTGATTGTTTCTTGTGGTGCAGGTGTCGGTGCTGGTCATGTGTCACACGCGTGAGCTGGCCTTTCAGATCAGCAAGGAGTACGAGCGCTTCTCCAAGTACATGCCCACGGTCAAGGTGGCCGTGTTCTTCGGCGGCATGTCCATCAAGAAGGATGAGGACGTCCTGAAGAAGAGCTGCCCTCACATCGTGGTGGGGACGCCGGGCCGAATCCTCGCGCTGGTGCGCAACAAAACCCTCAACCTGAAGAACGTCAAGCACTTCGTCCTGGACGAGTGTGACAAGATGCTGGAGCAGCTCGGTGAGCATCTGGAGGAAGTGCGCTTGACGTGCGTTTGTGTCGGAGCGAGCCTGTGGTGATTCGTGTGTGTGTTTCTGTCAGATATGAGACGTGACGTTCAGGACATCTTCAGACTGACGCCTCATGAGAAGCAGTGCATGATGTTCAGCGCCACCCTCAGCAAAGAGATCCGCCCCGTCTGCCGCAAGTTCATGCAGGACGTAAGTGACGTCTGTCCGTTTTAGTGAGATTAAGTTGTTTTGGTCATCTCTTCTGTTCACATGCTGAACGTTTGCTTTTTTTTCCTTGAAATGGTTAAAATTGTTGTTTTTGTGTCCATGTAGTTTTTAAGTGTTAAATTAGTACTTATTTCAGCCAATTTCCAAGGGAATTTAAGTACTAATATAACAAACTTAAAATAGTGTTTTGTGTCCATATAGCTTTAGGTTTGTTATATTACTAGTACTTAAACGATTATTAGAGATGTTGCCTTGGAAATTGGCTGAAATAAGTACTAATGTAACGTGACTATATGGATACAAAAAAAGTTTAACCATTTCAAGTGGTGTTTTAGTACTACTTTCAGCCAATTTCCAAGGCAACACTTCCTATATTCTCAAGTACTAATATAACAAACTTAACCTATATATAGACAGTAGGGATGTCAATTTTCACAAATTCCCATGATCGATCGTCGTTTAAATTACGATCAGTTAATCGTTATATATGGCCAACAGCAGGACAGAGTCTGCAAATGCTGCTTAAACGCTATACAGTATGTTCCTCACCAAATTAATGAGTTTTTAATCAAAATAAAGGGCAGTAGGATTGTAAAGTGTTTCGCTGTGATTGATAATTAAATTATTTAATAATCAAATAAAATGACTATGTAACGTGTCACCAACGCCGCCTCAGATGCGCTTGTCAGAGTATGACTGTGGTCGTGCTCTTCCTGGAACAACGCACTGAAAACGGCAACTAAACCCAATGACTTCACAATGAATTAATAAAATAGTGTTCTCATGTTATGTAATATGACAGTCCCAAATTAATCATCGTTATTAGTCGTGCATTCTGCTTGAGCGGCGCGCGCTGTATGAATAACCGTTGAGCACTTTGCTAGCGTGTTATTTAACTCAAAGAAACGCATCCTATATGAGAATCAGATATATACAAAATAAACATTACAATTTATATCTGCACAAAATGATGTGAATGCACAAGTGAACTTGAACTAATGCTTAACGCGCATGCTTGATCGATGATCGATAAGTTTTATCGATTAAATGTATTATCGACAATTAATCGATCATCGATTAATCGTTGACATCCCTAATAGATATATTGCGTTATTAAACTAAAAAATCTCTGAAATCCACGGCTTCACAGGGTTTATTGCTTTTATAAAATGGTTAGTCCTATAAAAATATTTAATGCAACATGGTCAGTTGTATGTTTGTGGAGTAATTTACAATGGCTTTGAATGTGGGCGGCTCAAGCAATCAGAATCAAGGACTGAACTATCCATTTTATAATTAAAGGTGCCCTAGAATGTTTTTTTTTATTATTTTATAATGTTTCCTGGGTTGCCCTTATAATGTTAGTATGTTTTTTAGATCAAAAATAGTCATAATTTAGAAATAAAAGGCATTTTTCCTAGCCTGATTTTAGTCTCTGATTTGAACACTCTGTTTGAAGGGGCGTGTCTGCTGTGAGAACCGGCCACTGCTGTGATTGGCTGACATGCTTGCATATGAAATATGACATGTGAAACTCTCTCGAATACTTTTATTACAGCTGTTATATACGTTTTAACTATTACAGCTATCGAGATTAACGAATCGTGAGATGTTTTTAAAGTATTTAAATCTATTTCCATCACATAAAATGTTGCTGTGATGAGCATTGAGCAAGCAGATGACAGTCTGTTGATCGCGAGACAACGCAGTTTCTCTCTCTAATGCTTTCACCAATGCAAACGATGACATAGCCTACTTCTATGAGAGCTTCGTTGTGCAGTGTAACAGCGTCATTGATTTCATAACGAGTTTGGCAAGAGAGATAAACTCGCGCTGTGTGGATTGTTCTTTGACCGCTTTCTGTATACTTTTTTCACTGAGAATTAGCCTATTTAACGTTAGTTATGTATGCTCGTTACTTGGAGTTTGCTATTACTGTACTAGGATCTTGCGCTGGATCTAACACAGTGTAAATTATCTTTAATAAAATCACTACTTACCGGTTGCGGGAATATAGTTGGAATTACCCCCTTCTTCAGTTTGAGACGCTGAGAGAAGCTTGATATTGTCCCAGGTTCGAAAATAAGTCCGTGGTGAAATGGGCAGAGCAAACTAACAACTTCGAATTAAACTGTTGCGGTATCCGATTAATATAAACATCAACCACGCGTCCACGCCTGTTGACATTTCTTTTCTGTGGGAAGGGTATGAAAATACCTCACATCCCCTGCACAGCCTGGAACATAGCATTTATTCCATGATCTGCCATTTTCTCTCTGATCCTCGCTTGTTCCGATGATGACTCGGCTGTGCAGTGCTTGTCATTGAGGGCTGGGATATGCAAATCTTTGGAGGCGTGATCCCCGACTGTTGCGTCACAGTCGGTATTATGTGGAGATTCGCCTGTTTTTCAGGGGTGTTTTTTAAAAACGAGATTTAAATAAGAAGGAGAAAACAATGGTGTTTGAAACTCACTGTATGTCATGTCCATGTACTGAACTCTTGTTATTTAACTATGCCAACATAAATTCAATTTCACATTATAGGGCACCTTTAATACAAAATATTTTTTTAACTGAATCAAGGAAGCAACTTGTACAAACATTCACAGTGTGGGAAGACAGGCTCACAAATACAATACAGTTCCATTAATGTTAATGCCATAACTAACAATGAGCAATACATTTGGTGTAGTATAAAACACTTTTATTCAAAAATATTATAGTATATTAGGGATGCTGAAATAACACTGTAGTTAAAATGCCACTGTAACCAACACAATTTGGTGTTTTGATAGTCCCTTTTGGGTGCAGTGGCAATTTTATTGAAATGTTAGTTTAAGTTGTTCGACAGTATTTGTCGCTACATTAGCCCTTATGTTTATTGCCTGAGATTGGATGCTCTTCACGCGTTCTAGTCTGAAGTGTTGTGGTGTGTTTTCAGCCGATGGAGGTGTTTGTGGACGACGAGACGAAGCTGACTCTTCATGGTCTGCAGCAGTACTACTGCAAACTGAAGGACAGCGAGAAGAACCGCAAACTCTTCGACCTGCTCGACGTCCTGGAGTTCAACCAGGTGAGCGCTTCATGCTCATTCCAGTCTCACATTTATTCATTTAGCAGACGCTCCTGATCAAACTCAACCCCGTTTACTCCATTAAAATCCCCAAACTTCCTTTGAATCACAACAAGACTGATGTCCATCTACGCCTTGGCCTTCCTTCTGCTTTGTTCCTGTAGATAAGAGGTCGGGGACATTTTTACCAAGAAGAGCCAAAAACACATTATTCTCTGAGTGTACACACACCGGCGGCGCCATTCTGCGTCTCTCCGCGGCGCCCAGCTATGGCTCAGGACCTTGTTCAAAATCCTGCCGCTCCATTTACTTTTTTATATCAATTTACATTTATTTCTCAAATCGTCGTTAACGTACATACTGACTTCACCGTGTGCTGCAATATACATTTAGTTTTACATTAATTTTACAGAAATCAGCTGCTTAAATGGGAATTGCTGATGTTATCGGATTTTCAGGTGATTACCTCAGAGCGTCCGCAGTGTTTCCGCTACATTCATTCCGCTGTGGCGGGCCGCCACACCTAAAATCATCCCGCCACGGCTGCAGCTTCTCAGTGAGGTCCGATATTGTACTATTTGTTAAGCCCCACTAAAGGCATAAAAAACATTGTAAAGCACAATAAAGTTTTCGCACTATATTCCAAGACTTCTAAAGTCATTCAATAGCATAATGTGAGGTAAAAATTAATATTTAAGTCGTTAGTTAAAGTTAATGGAAACTCATCTCTCCTCAGTCATTCTCCATTCAGCATTCAAATGCGCGTCGCGTTCGGTTACCACAGTAACACGACGACACTCTCTTCAAGATCAATGTTCCCACTATTATACTTTATTTGTAGATAAAGGTCTATGGTTTTGCATAAAATGACTTTATCTTGCTTGAGTTTATTGCGCTTTCTAAATCATATTCCTTTCTCCCGGGTGTCTGTTAGATTACAGCACTGGAGTAGAGCGCTATGAATTGTTCTTCATGCGCACTGTAACTGAAATTTAAAACTGTAAAAAAATAAAAAGGCTCAATAAACTGTTGCATAGATAGAATACACTAAGCATAGATATACATTTCTTCTCTTCGCTTTGTGCTTTGAACTTTTCAATGCGCTGTGACTTTGTGTTGCTTCAAGTGCATCATTCTGCGCACGAGATGCGCATAATCGCTTTGCCGCTCTTGGAGCCTTCCATGTATAATGCTGCTTAAAGGGATAGTTCACCCCAAAATGAAATTTGTCATAATTTACTCACCCTCACGCAAACCTGTATGAGTTTCTTTCTTCTGTTGAACACAAAAGATATTTTGAAGAATGTTGGTGACCAGACAGTTGCTGGACCCCATCAAAGTCCTTTTAGGCAAGTCATGCCACTCGGCCGCCATCTTGGCAACGCCTCCGGGCAGCTATTTTGAACTAACAAGACCAGGCTCCTATCTAAATGAATGGGCAGAGAGTCAGAACTGCACTTTCACTGGTCACCGGGACATAAAAAAGTCATGTATAGAAACCGCAGTAAAATATGATAAAAATCGCTGAAAAGGTTTGACTTTGCCCCAAAATAAGGTTTAAAACGCCTTTTTCCCCACAGGTTATACTTTCCTACGCATGCGCAAGGGTTCTCGTCTCCGCTGTCGCAAACGTCAACTGTGCGCATGCATCAGTGGGACCAGACGATAGGCTTAAATGTTTCCCGGCTGTACTGTTAAAAAGCAGACGATTGGCTTTCCAGAAGGAGGGGCGGGGCATGTGCATACAACCGTCATATTTGCCGTTACGGGTTTTTCCTATATAGTTGTATTGAGGAGTAAGGAAGTGGCATGTCTCTGTATAAATAGTCTCTGACCCCATTGACTTCCATAGTATCTTTTTTTTTCCTTCTATGGAAGTCAATGGGGTCCAGCAACTGTCTGTTCACCAACATTCTTCAAAATATCTTCTTTTGTGTTCAGCAGAAGAAATAAACTCATACAGGTTTGAAACAACTTGAGGGTGAGTAAATTATGACAGAAATTTCATTTTTGGGTGAACTATCCCTTTAAGGGGAGATTTTAATACCTGGGGCAAGGGGGCGTGGCCCATGGGAATATGGCCTCATGGGCCACACCCCCTCCCCCTGGGGGAATGGGCCTGCCACCACAGTTGGAAAAAATCCTAGAGGAAACACTGGCGTCCGTTAACTGAATGAATTGAGATTAAGCGTTCAGACTGCAGACTTGGCAACGATTGTATTTAATTGTACAGTACAATCTAGGGGTGTCCATGGTTAATCGATTAACCGATTAACCGTTAAAAATTGCTTAACCGAGTGAAACAGTTTGCTCGGTTAATTGGCGTCAATGGCGTGCATTGCATTTAGTTGTAAAAAAAATTTTGCACCACCAGAGACCGCCATTTATTTGACTGTTTCTTTGCACTTCTAAAAAAAAGTGTGCTATAATATGACTGCATTAAATTCTAGGGCCTTGTTCACAGGCCGCGAACGCAAAAGTCAGTGACCTACTTTAACTGCTCTGTCCTTGCACTGCGTTTTATTTCTATAAATTAATTTCGTTTCAAATGTGGTCCAACCAGTTATTAAAGGTGTTAAAAATAAACTACCCCTTTCGCGTGTGTCTGTAGCCTATCTCAGGGTTGCGGCGCGCACACACCAGGGATGGAAATTAGCACGCGCGCCACCAGCCACATGCAGGTGATTTTGTTGTGGCAGGTAAACTCGCTTCACCCACGGCCACCGTGGCGGGTAAATAAAAATAGCATCATGTGACGTTCGTCTGTTATAGGACAAATTAGTTTGAATAAACGAGCAGACACTGATTAGCTAGACAACTCAGTGAATGTGCTTTCCATTAAATAAATCACACACAGTAAACAAATCCTTAACAAAAAAACTAAACAAAAACGGCTATTCTGGTGGGTGCGGTGATGCGCTCATGTAAGGGTGGCGCTGCCAATAAAGCTCCTAAAATCTGTCACAAAGAACCGGCAAAAGTTATGAATATGTAAAATATAGCAAGGAGATATTTTAATTATTTATTAATAAACAAGTATTTTCTTTGTCCGTGTCAGTTGCAAAAATGAAGTTGACGATGCTGATCGTGATCTTCGCAGTAGTGAACGCGCCAGAGACAAATGCACATTTCATACGGATTACAAGCAGAGAGCAGTCTGTCTTTCGTTTTGAATTATTCTGTTAGACATGTCTGTGAGGCGAGTAGGCTACCTTATACTGAGTTTCGGTTCATTTATGAGATGAGCTCCAGTTCACGCGCCGGCGCCTCCGCTTCGTGATTATATATCGTCTGCTATAATTAATTCTTACTTATTAAATCCAGGCAATTGGTTGATGAAACATTGATTAAAATTAAGGTACAATTAATACAAAACGAAATTCACTTTAAAGAAAGGTTTTGTGCTTTCTGTTTGATAAGTTTTAAAGCATATTTTAGTTTCGCTTTCACAGCGCTCACGTCCACATTGTGTTTTCCTCATAAATGCGAACTGAAATGAATATCAGTTCATGGTTTGTGTGTGTAGGCTATAAGAGAGAAAGAGAAAATGCCAGTAGCCTATTTCATTGAGACTTGAGATTAAATAAACTGCTTAAGTATTGTAGATCTTGTAGTATTAATTTTCCAACCCGATCTCACTAAATGCGTCTTTATTGCACGCATGTGCATTGTCGTGTAATTTATATACGCTAAATTGAGTTTTTACGTGCATAGGATACGCATTGGTTGGTTAGGGTTGAGTTAATTTCCATCCCTGGCGCACACTATGGTTAATAATAATAATAATAATAATAATAATAATAAGTTTTATTTATTTAGTTAACCGAGTATTAACCGCTAAGGCCCTCGGTTAACGGTTAATGAAAAACTTGAAAACGTGCAGCCCTAGTACAATCATAACATAGTACAGACATTATCTTAATTCCATAATGTACTTAAACATAACAATAGTGCTGGCCATAAACTGAGTGCGCGTCCGGTGTGCGATTATCTCCAGTTGTCCTCGACGCAGAGCTTCTCGTCCGGTGTGCGACCCCCTTAAGACACCACACAAATTGAGAAACGGGCATCATAAACAAGTGATTAACAAGTGTTGCATGGTGCGTCTCTGTCTCTTAATATTTGACTTTGAGTAACTTTTTCAGTCAACATTTGAACATCGGAGAGCCATATAAAATCCTGAAGAGCCATAGGTTCCCGACCCCTGCTGTAGATTAGTGTCTGTTAGAAATGCTGAGCTCAAATGTTTGGTGTTCTTGAGGGTGATTCTGTGTTTGTCCTGCAGGTGGTGATCTTCGTGAAGTCTGTTCAGCGCTGTGTGGCTCTTTCACAGTTACTGGTGGAGCAGAACTTCCCCGCCATCGCCATCCACAGAGGAATGGTTCAGGAAGAGAGGTGTGTTTCACTGTGGTTATTGATTCATGAAACCAGAGCTTCCCGTGTTTGACAGCCCAAACACCTTTCAATTTAACAATGAACATGCAAATGTAACTTAATCTGAATGTAACTTTATAAAGTAAAAATATTTAATTGAATATATAAACCAATACGATTAAGAAATACATTTTTAGTTTGTTTTAAATAAACAAGATGTTTTGAAATTATATTAAGTTTAATTCCAATTTACTTCTACTTTTAATTTAATTAAACTGTAAATCAAAAACAAAGTTAAACCTAAATAATTAATAAAAAAAAAATCATGTTTAATTTGTGGGTTACAATGTACTGTATTAAATTCATTTTTATCACATTGCCAAGTTACATTTACTTTGTATATACTGAAGAACAGTTCACAAGGTGACACAAAAGATAAGTGACAATTGTAGAATATTTAGTCACATTTATATAAATCATTTTAGTGCCAAATGTCAATGGTTGGAGTCCACAGATCTCATTGTCAGTCTTTTCCTTCATGGCAAACTGCTTAAAAACCATACATTTAATATGCATTTTTTTTTTTTTTTTTTTTTTTTAGCTTGGACCTCATGAAACCCTTTTAAGGTTTTTAAGTCAGTCCTGAAAGACAATGCATGTAATGCCTCTTTAATGGTTGAATTACTTGCTATGTCTCTATATAGAATTATTGCATACTTCCTATGAATAAAGAATGTATTTATACAAGCTTTTTCTTTCAGCAACTGTTCCTGTAATTCCTCATGCGTTTGTGATAGGTAATATGCGTGTTGCAGTAACGTTTGTGTCCTTAAATGTCCCTTAAGAGCTCCAAAATGAGATGAACCGCTTTGTTTAGAGCTTGTAAATAGAGCCCTGCATTTCAACCCGAGCCCGACGGGCCCCGACTTTTTACGACCCTAGGGCTGGGCTTCGGGACAATTTTCACGTCATAGTTCACACGCGGGCCGGGCCTGTTTTAGGCTTATGTTTTATAGCCTATTTTAGACATTAATTAAAATATAATATGAGAAGATGACGATTGAAAAGCAAACATAGAAAGACGTTTTATAACCTATCACACTGACATGTGACTGACACGACAGTGCTCGCGCAAACACACACAGGTTTCCCGGCGGCACGATCCGAGATTCACGCGACCGCTCGTTCTGTGTTTAGTGTCCGCCAGCAGCAGAAGTAGCGAGCGTGACTTCAGCGCAGCTGGAAAAAGTGCGACTGGATTAAAACCTTCCACTGTGGATGCTGTGCTGCTTCTTACGATGCTCTATAAGAGACTGTTCTTATGTGAGACTGTCTTGTTGGTTTTCGTTTGATTGGGCTTTATTTGTATTAGTCTGTTGGAAACTATTGGAAATAAGAATGACCATGCATGTTCTGAAGTTAACTTGAAGACTTGACTTTTGAGGTAAGATAACCTGCATGTTTGTTTTTAATTTAGTGTAATTGTATTTAGCTCATTTATTTTGTGAACGCTGTTGCGACTGAGCAGCAGAGCAGTTTGCCTCAGCTTTTCAAAAATGATAAACGTTTAAACAAACGTTAACTGTCTGTGTGATATGCTTAAATTGTTTTATATCTATGGATTTTATTGTAGCCAAGTAAGTGTTGATTTGAGAGGCTAAATGGATCAAACATGTTTAACTCTCTGTCGGCTGCATGGTCGTTATACAAAAAAAACATTTGTCCAAATTAACTTAAATAAATGAAAATAAACTTACCGGTAACTACTTTGCCATTGAGAACATAACATATTTTAATGACTGCAACATAGTCAGGCTGTGACATGGGGCAGTGTCGAGTGTCCAGTGTCGACAGGCTCTTTTCTTTTTTTTTCTTTTTTTTTATAATAACGGGCTCGGGTCGGACTCGGGCTGATAATTCTGATGAGCTGTCGGACACGGGCCGGGCTAGGGCCTGAGCGTCTCGGGCCAGGGCCGGACTAGGGCCTAGATTTGAGGCCCGTGCAGGGCTCTACTTGTAAACGCGAGGGTCTGCTGGGACTCTTTAAGGACTGGATGTTTTAACGCTTGTTTGCATCTCTTCTCGCAGGTTGTCTCGGTATCAGCAGTTTAAAGACTTCCAGCGGAGGATCCTAGTGGCCACGAATCTGTTCGGTCGAGGAATGGACATCGAGAGGGTCAACATCGTCTTCAACTACGACATGCCAGAGGACTCAGACACGTACCTCCACAGGGTACGAATGCAAGCGCGTGCATCAATGTTTCTCGTCTCTGCAGGGCCGGGTCTCACACTCTCGTTTCGTTCTCAGGTGGCTCGTGCCGGTCGCTTTGGCACCAAGGGTTTGGCCGTCACATTCGTGTCAGATGAAACCGATGCCAAAATCCTGAACGACGTGCAGGACCGATTTGAGGTCAACGTGGCCGAGTTACCCGAGGAGATCGACATTTCCACTTACAGTGAGTCTTCGGTCTTGTGTGTTTTGAGCATGAAGGAATGAAAACTGATAATATCTGCTTCCAAATTGGATGCAACCTGAGCGGTGTGATGAATTGATAACCTTAGTATTGGCGGACGCTGATGTGGTCGCTTAAAGCGAGGCTAGTTAATTGGATATTTTGAGGTTATTGGTATTGTTGGTTTCCCAGAATACAATGATTTTCTTCAGTGAATCGGTCAAATTTAAGTGTTAAACTAGATTAAAAACCAGACTATCTTAGATATTGGTGTCACTGGTTTATCTTTCTCAGTTTTATTCGTTTCATCGTTAGCAAATGCTTCTGAATTATTCAAACCCTCATAAATACAATGACTGCAAAATACTGCAATACACCACATTTTCAACCATTTGAAGTGACGCTGTGTTTTCTCTGTGCAGTTGAACAGTCCAGATGAAGGTCTTGGCGTTTCCAGAACCGCAGCTGTTGGATTGCGGCAGGACGACAAGCCTGTTTTTAAAGCCTCCTTTTTACCTCAAACCTGCAGTTGTTTTTACCGCTTCTCATCGGAAGATCGGGACGAGATGTCTGTTTTGATTTTTGTCATAAAATCATGTTTTTGTTTTGGGTTTTAATGAAATTAAAACTTTTTATATACCACACCTTGGCTGGCTGGGTTTGTCTTCTGGAGTGTCATTTTTGAAAGTGGTTTTTATTGGGTTTCCAAATGTCTTTAGTACGTTTCTAGTAATGCCTTGCTTTAAAATATTTCATCTGGATGTTGTGAAACTTGCAGGCCAGTGTCATAACCTCCATTTTATTTGAGGTTAACTGATTGTTTTGTCCTGTTTATTGTATCTGGGTTATGTCAACCGAAAATAAAAAACAACGTTTTTTGCAATGAAAACGAACCTTTCTTATTTCCAAACAGTCACTCATCTTCCAAAGTGTCTAAACAGGATGATTACAATGTTCATCCAATCATTTGACTAGATTATTCTTAATTTGTTTAAACTGAAATGTACGCCTTTTTTCCTTAGAAACTGCCCCTTTTCATTTAAAAATGTTTATTCAGGCTATTATGCAATCTAATACTACTATAATTATACTTGGTCTGCAATATAACAAATTAGAACAAATAATCACATGCAACGTGTTTTTACAAGCCAGTTTATTTGATACATGGTGAGTGGTTGTCCTGTCTTCAGAGGGTAAAACACAAACGAGAGGAACTTCCTAGAGCAAAACTAAGACCACAACCAAACCTTGGCATGTCTTGTTTTCAATCGTATCAAAGTGTGTAGCATGATGGATGTGGTACTTATGAAGCATTTAATCACATGGCTACTCTCAGTAACATTTGATTGTATGAATCAAAGACTTTTTTTGTTATACAAAAATACGTTTTAAAAGCATACAAACACCAGCTAAAATTAAATCGGATTGATGCTTGGTTTGTAATCGTCTTACAACTTTCTCCTGCTAGACGATAAATCAACTCGCTATAACGATGCATTGCAGAAATTAACTAGATAGTTGCACCTCCGTCATTAATTTGAACCATGTTCAAAAATATTTCTGTGGGTTAACCATAGAATGTATAAAACAAAGGATTAACACATGATTAACTGTACTTATGCAAAATCTGCGAGGAAATATTTTGCCCTCCGTGAAATTCACGCATAGATTCCTGACTGGATTTTGCCCGCGAAAATGCGCTGAACGGTAAATGTTACACACCTTAGTAACTTGTGCAAATTAATCGATTCAAGGAGGCAATTAATATAGTTCATTTACACGAAACAACAGAAAGCTGTTCAATTTCATCACTTTACATTGTACTCCAATTTTATGCAGTTCATAGTGAGCAGCTTACCTCACAACGGAGGGTTCCCACTCTTTTCTTGAAATTATTTTCCAGGACATTTTCAAGACTTTTTCAGCTGCTACAGTGCGAATCAAGTTATCACAAATAAGGCTGGGCGATATATCAATATTATCATATCGAGATATATTTTGAAACAGATGTGATATTGTACCTATACCGTTATATCTGTATTAGTTGTGCAAAGATTGTTGTCTTTCACAATGCCACCTGCTTTCCTCTACTTGCAATGCCACACAACTAAAACATAAGTTATTCTCTACTTTAGTTCATACATTGCTATTTTACTTGCTGAAATCAGTTTAAAAGTCCAAACTCTCACAGTCGAGCTGTATTCGCAATCAGTCACTAACGTTAGAAAATATTAACTATTATCGGACTTCTAAATTAATTGGATCTACTCGCACCAAGGCACATTACGCATCTGGTATACATAATGGCATAAACTGATGAGTTATGTATTTTTGACTCTAAATTATTTTGATTTATCAAATCTTTGAAACCATTTTTGTCAATTATATTGCTGAAATGGATAGACCTTTTGTAAAGCTAAATGTGCAAAATCCATTTAGCCTACTGGTGTATGAAATGGATCTGAAGTAAAATATTCTGACAAACTAGGGTAAAATATTATTTTCCAGGACAACGCAAACGTTTCCAAGACATTTTACTTTTTTTCCCATTTTCCATGTGTTTTCCAGGACTGGAAAATTGGTCTTTCATTTTTCAGGTTTTCCAGGACGCGTGGGAACCCTGACTACGTCATTCTCCGAAGTCCGAAACGCTGCTGAAACGAACATGGTATCTGACATGTAAAAATGTATATTATTATTTTACTTAATTGAGGTACATGTCTATGATTGGGAAACATATCTTAGCAAAAAAGATCACAATCATTCTATGACAACATGGCTTCTCTTTTCCTCAGAAGTTTGGTTATTTGTGTCTCAAAGCCTGTTCAATCCCTTGTTCTTCAGGGCAGATGGCACGACGTCACCTCTGTCAGTTCATGCACCAATGCCAGGCAAAAATAGAGACCGCTGGATCATAAAACACACCGACAACAGTGCCGTTTGCACAAGGCTCTGCCATCACGTGGTAGATTAAAGATCAGACTAGAGCAGCGTTTGAGAGAACCGTCCCACCCATTACTTTCAAATGACATGTTTACATCAGATGCTGGTGTTTTAAACATATTTTTATTGCAAACCAGAGGGTTACTGGGTTTCTTTCTGCCCCAATAGAAGAGGATTGTAATTAGCTGGGAGCAGAGGAGCCGACGTTTTGACGCCAGGGAGCTGCGGCGCTTGGCATGTATCCCTCGGAGAGTTGATGGAGTCATGCGCTCACAAAATGGCTCAGTGTCGAGTCCACAAGCAGCCGAGCCAAAGCTTAAAACGACTTCCCGTTGAGTTTTCCTTGTATTTGCCGGCGGTTCTTTGAACATCAAGGCAAATCAATCACTACAAAAGAAGTAAAGACCAGCCCTTGTGAAGCTGAGAGTTCATCCCACCATGTTTAAGTGTCTAATCTTGATTTGTTTTTCTCCAAACCTGCTTAAAGTCTTATTTAGATTGTGCAGGTGCTCCATAATGCATCACTGTTCATGGTGAGGACCAGAAAATCCATTTGTATTTGTATATATTTCACGACAAGGGACACGTCCCGTCCCGGATCCTCAGGGAAAGCGCATCTACTCTAAGGCTCTTGGTACAAGGGATCAAAAACCAAAACGGCCCTTTTTTTTCCCACGTGGATTTGCGTTATAATGAGGCCTCGGCCTGGCGTCTACACTTCGAAACGCTACTCTATTGGACGGGGAAGGACAAAAGGGGCAGGTCTTCAGAGGAACTAGCCGTTAATCGACAAACTTGTGCATGTCCCCGTAGAGCCAGCGCTGGGGTGGGAGCGCAGCGTCGTTCAGGTGCCCACATTCATCGTTGCACTTGCAGGACTGCACGAACATGACGGCCCTCTCGAAGCGCTCGCCGTCGGGACAGGCGAAGAGCACGGGGGCCGTCCGGGTGCGGCGGGGGGAGCAGCATCGCCCGTCCAGACACATCCCGCAGTAGTTGGGCCGATAGAGGCGAGTGCTGCGACAGCCGGCGTAGCGTAGACGCAGAGGCTCGGGAGATTTCTGGGTACGGGAACACTTCCTCCCCTTCTGTTGGACAAACACAAGGCAGGTTACACTCACATCTGGACTGGAAAGCAAGTCTGCAGTGATGACTTCAATGGGTTTCATGAGGAAACATCAGTTTAGCAGCATGCATGTAACGTAATGAATATTACATATGCAGAATACCGTGGCGGTGAAGATAGCAAGTGTTTTAAGACTTTTGGTTACTCAATGGGACTAGCTTAAAGAATTAGTTCACTTCAGAAGTAGCATTTCCTGATCATTTTAGCACCCGCACGTCATCCAAGATGTAAATTATCAGGAAATTTAAATTCTGAAGGGAACTACTCCTTTAAGCACCTCACGTCAGCGTGTGACTGTGACTGGTGAATCATTTGCAAACATTTTAGAAAATTCATATAATCTCTGCAGTCTCTGCACCAATAAAAATGTGAAACACTTCAAGTTTCACAACCAAATAACATCTAATTAATTTAACTTACACTGGAAAGTTTTCCTAGACATGACGGAAAATCAGTGTACGCAAGTTCCTGAACGAAAGAATGAAGCAACATAGTGCCGGCCCAGATCTGGTACGTGTGGAATCCATGTGAACCAGATGTGGGCCGGATCTAAGCCGACTCTATATTGCTGTCTGGGGAATAACGGGATACACTTAGGCCCTGTTTACACTAGTGCCTTTTCGTTTTAAAAAGCATCATTTTTGCTACAGTTACACCTGGCTTCTACACTACTCTGCGGTTTTTGACCCTCGAAAACAGACTTTTGGAAATGCTGAAGACCCCATTTTAGTTTGCGTTTCAGTGTAAACGGACCAAAACGGATTGTAAACAATAACATGGAGACAGAACTTCAAGCTTTGCTGACAAAAATGCACTTGTGTAAACAGGGCCTTTAGCCATAGTGCTCTGAAGCGCTAATAGAGATGGGTCAGATTTATTATGAGTAAAGCATACTGCGCTTTTGCATTTCTCAGACCTAGGACAGTACTGCGCACGCACTTCCTGTTGCGTACAAGATGAAAAAGCATCCAGTGCAGAAAGACAAAATACACTTTTGTAGATTTCAAGAAGTCCTAATTTCTTATGCAGTGTTGCTTCTTTAGTCAGTTTATTTACTTTAGGGCTAAAGTACTGCTAACGTGACTATTTTATTTAGCTTCCTCCTAATACCTGATTCCTAATCATTTTCAAAGACAAGCAAGGCTTTTAAAAAATCCTCCAATAGAAACATTTTGATTACACACTGGGAAACGTTGCAAGAACAACATTTCAATTGTGAGACTGTGCTAGAATACTATAACTAGAAAAGGAAGTACGGCAGGGGCAACTACACAGCAAATACTCCAGTGTTAAATGAACTCTCCTGGGAGTTTGGTGGTCTCACCGGGCTGCTGAAATCAACACCACCTGCTCACATTTTCTCTTTGTTCATCTGGCAGTTATAACTCAGTTACAACAGCCAAACTAAATCTATTTTTAATAGTTTTAAGGGTCAAGAGCCCAACTAAAGCAAACACCGATCACCATAATGGCGACTTCAAAAATATTTTCTCCATCAGTGATTCTCCTTGTTAACATCAGGGTGTCTTCAATAATGCTCAATCATCACTCAATTATCTCATTAACTTTAACACTGCTTCAGTGTTCATTTAACATTCTTGAGTGTGGAGTCAAATAAACTCCCAGGAGAGTTCATTTAACACTGGAGGTTTTGAGGTGTAGAATCAAGACAGTAAACAACTATTGGGCTTTTTTTTCCTTGAAAATCGTATTTGAATGTGCGGCAACTATAGTTGCCGGTGGGCAAATATGTTGTATGCACCCCTCAATGTCAAATGTGAATAGGAGGAGAACATCTATCTCAAAATAACTGTTTTCAACAGATCAATCTTTATACATAAACAAATTTATTGTGTATAAAAGTCGAAGAACATTTGATGCGAACCCAAAAAAGCTTATAATGTAAGATTTTTGCCCATCTTTTGGAAAATGCAGTTTTAAAAGTAACAAATTATCACTTTAACCAGTAGATGGCTGCAGAGCTCCACTATTTGCTATTTGACTAAATAAAATACATCTTTTTACAGGTTTTTCCAGTTGTATTCATATACATATTATGAAATCATAATTATAACAATAAAAGGTACTTTTTGTCAAAGTTTAAGCATTGTTTGTACTGGGGGAAAAAAAATCTGTTTTTCAGTAATGTTATATTATGATGAGAATGAGTGGCACACTTCACAATTTTTTTTGAATTATATGAAAAACAGATGTTTGAAATAAATGATAAACTGTAAAGACTCCAACTTTTCTCTTTGTAACATCCTGATCAGGTTTGATTCTAATCATAATGTAACATTATTGAAAAACTGATTTTTTTCAGCACAAAAACGGCTAAACTTTGACAAAAAGTAACTTTTATTGTTATAATTATGATTTCATAATTTGTAGATATGAATCTAACTGTAAAAAACTTTCAGTACATTTATTGGTATCTACTGGTTAAAGTTATATTTGTTGTACTTTTAAAATAGCATTTTCCAAAAGTTGCCGCTTGGACTTTTGACTAAGTATACAAAAAATTATAGATCTCTTGTAAGATTTGTTTTGTTTGGATGATTCTATACACCTTCATGATTATATAAATATATATATATATATATATATATATATATATATATATATATATATGTCAACAAAAAATACTTAGTAGTAACATGAAAATGACCTTTCTTTGGGAGGGTTTGCCTTAGCCATGCTTCCTGGAAGTAGGTGTAGGAAGTTGACAGCCTCATGTGACAGGAAGGAAGTGGATAACTTTTTTTTTTTTTTTAATCCTTTATTTGGTTGTTTCCTTGAATGTCATTGAGACATAAAACATGGATAACCTCTAGAAAAATACTTACAAAAGGAAAATGACAACTATACATTTCGGCCGGTGGGCTTAAATTTTTTAGTTGGTTAGTACAAGTTTTGTGTTGCTGTAGGTGATGGACTTAGATACACTGCAAAAAAAAAGATTTTCTTTCTCAGTATTGCTCTCTTGTGTTCCAGTACATACATACAGTATATCTTAACATTCTTACACCAAGATACATTTACTTGAGAAACAAAATTACTTAAGATATTTAGTCTTGTTTTCTGAAAAATTTAGTTCCTTCTTAAAACAAGAAAAAAGTGCCAATAGGGTCAGAAAAACAGAAATGCATTTTTCTAATCCAATTGGCACATATATATTTCTAGCAAACTTTAAGTGATTTCCTTTTTCCAGAAAACGGCGTAATTTTGCTTCTCATGTAATTGTCTCTTAATTTAAGAATTTTTAGATATTTGTACTGGAAAACAAGACAATATACTTGTTTTGCCGTTTAAACGTTGTTCAGAAGCTGATTTTCTCTTTTTGTGAAGAGATGAGCTCTTTATGCAGAGATGCACTGGTCTGTTTAGCGGGATGGTGTGATAAATGTGCAGACACTTTCTGAGATCTTTACCTTTATAGGCACAGCCACAGAACTACAGGGACGAATGTTGCAGAGTCTGGTTTCCTTCAGTAGTTTGCACTGAGCGTTCTCATTGGTGACCCGAGACGAGACGCCCATCCCGCAGCTGCGGGAACAGGGTGTCCAGCTTGTCGTCTGAGCGACACATTGCCGTCCCGCTTGCTTCCACGCTAGGGAGAGAGAGAGGGTAAGTTAGTACACAGGCACCATTCACCCAACAGGGAACACTGACGCACAGAGAAAGTGATTAGGGAGCATGTGTGGGACTGGTTCACAAGGATCTACTGGGAAAGAAGCGGCGGGCTGCTAAACACAAACACTCACACAGAAGTGCATGCAGAAGAAACCGCCACAGCTCACATTGGGACTGATTGTTAATTGAACCGAAACCCACACAGAGCACATTCTTGCACTCTGCTGCACTACTTTTAATTGTTGGTTTATGTAAACATATGCTAAGCTGACGTCTATGACGGCAGCAATACATCTCACATCCTGAGCCAGGGTTCTTATATTAAAATAAATCGAATAGATATAAAAAAAAAATTTAAAAAAACTTATTTCCTTTTTCTTTTAAATTGATGTATTAAAATAACACCAATAATAAAATAAAAATATGAAAAGCTAAAGACTGTTAAAAAAACAATAACTAATAAAAATGACCAAAACACATAATACAATTACTAAAACATTAAATAAAATTAAAATGGAAAAATGCACAAATAAATATTTAAAAAAAAAAAACTATAATAGTACCTCACTGATACTAGAATAACGCCCTGAGCCATTTAGCACTGTGTCAAGTTAAAAGAGATCAAGGCAAGAAGCCACAGGTGAATATGGTAACATTTTTAACCAATAGTCATCACCATACTTGATTAATCACAGTTCATTAAAAAAATATTTTTTGTTTAACAATTTTTCTGAAATGCTTAAACATGAGGCATTTTCATTTTCAATTAAGTAAAAAAAAATCCAGAAGATTAATCTGAACATTGGATGAAGCCAGATTCAAAGTTCTTGTTTTTATTTCGTTAACTTATCAGTGTTAAAGGTTTTTACAGAAGGGATTTTGGATATCTCTTTTTGTCACTCCATAAATCAGAAAATACTGTCAACGGACAGAAGAAAATAAATTTTCATCATGTTTTAGGAATAAAGAGTTGTATAAAATCAGATGAAATATATTTGAAGAAACCCCTCATTAAAAACCTTCAGAATATAGACAGGAATAAAACTGTAAAGTTTGGTGTGTGTAAGTGCTGCTGAAGTGGAGGAAAAAAAACTTTAAAAGATATGTACTGTAATTGAAATCTACAGACACAAATAGATAAAGTGATGAAAATAAACACTTCTTGAATGTGTTTTCTTTTCACTAGTCTGAAAGAAGTTATGGAAGCCAAATCTCAAAACTGACCAGTGTATGAAAACAAACCATGGTTTTGCCAGTACTGTCTCGTCTCAACAGATTGGTTTGGTGCAAGTCTAGCATGATTTTGACATGCAAAATGCTTGACACTTGTTGACCAAGGAAACTAGTGCTAGTTACAAAACTTGGAGACACAGAACAGAACCCTCACCTGCCAGGTGTTTTCGACTCCGTGGTTTGTCCCACTTGTGCTCCACCTCTGTGAGCTCGTTGCTCAGGGAGTCTTTGGGCTTGTAGGGGTACGGCTTGGGCCGGGGCTTCTTGAATGCGTTTAGGTCAGGGAACAGGTATGGGGGCGGCCGTGGGCGCCTGAACATGGGCGGCAGGACCGAGGACTCGCCGTGACAGTCCACACTGAGGCAGCACTGGCCCGGGATTTTGACCAGTCGAGGTGCGGGACAGGACGGCGACGCCAGGGGAATATCTGTGGGGCAAAGGGGCACGCAGCCCACCGCCCCGTCGATACAGGTGCACTGGTGTTTGCAGCCTGCGTGGAAGTTCTCTCCGTTTTGATACATCCGGCCGTTATATTCACAAGAGCGACCTTCCAGTTTAGCTGAAAGACAGGACAGGAAAGTAGGGAACTGAAAATTACAATTACATTCAATCTCTCCAAAGCAAGAAGTATTGTTAGTTCTAATGTAAGTAATGTAAAAGTGGTCATCAGACGCCCATTTTACACAAGTTGGATTGATTCTTTAGGGTCTTCATGTAAAGATTGTAATATACTTTTGGTAAAATTCCTCAATGGTTGTGTAAAACAATACCCTTTTTACCTCCTCAAAAACAGCTCTGTTCACAGCGACCCGTTACGGTGAATGTCTCTTTAAAAGATAATGAGCCCCACCCCTCTCTTCCATGGATGTGTCGACACAAGACACATAATGTACTGCCTTGGCGGACAGTATACAAATGGCCGAGGGCAGAAATATGCTAATGAGAGTAAAAATGCTAATACGGGACAGTCACTTCGTACATGAGTGTTCCTTGAAGTGATGAGGTTACTTAAGAAAGCTATTACAAATTACATTTAGTTTTTTAGTCAGTTAACATGTAGGTTACGACCTCTAAGTAAAACGAATAATAGTTTTATGTTTTCGTTATTTCGGTACCATTTCATTGCTAACATCAGGTACCCAAACGAATGCAAACTAATGTTAGTAAAGTATCAGTACTATCGTTATTCTGTATATTGTACGAGATTAATTGTGTAAGGCAGCGTTTACAGCTTATAATAGGCGTGATCCTCCATCTTCAAAAGGCTTTCAAATCTGCCGACAGTCGTGAGTAATCTCCCCCTCGCCATCGTCACGGTGCCACTGACTGTAAAAGCGCGAAAGGCAAAGCTTGAATTTCCAGGTATGTCCCTCTTTGGCTAATGTATTTTCAAGATGGAGGCGCAACATGGCTTCCGCCATTCGAGCGACTCGTTCGTATGTATTCCGAATGGCAGATTCTACGCTTACGAGAAAACTTGATTAGTTGGTGGAAGTAATTTACACATTAATGAGCACATATAATTTTGAAAGAACAAAGTGTTTTTTTGCTAAGAATCAACTTGATTTGAATTACACAGTGTAGCTTTAATGGGAACATAAGCAAAACATTATTAGGGCACATGTGTGTTGGCTGGAGTTTTGTGTGTTGTTTTCCAGTAAAAATATCTAAACATCCTTTAGATCAACTGGCATTTGTTTTGAGCTCCTAGGGTTCTGCACTGAGATGTTTTGCACGCAGTTGTTACCCAGAAAGAAGATGACCTCCACAGAGTGACAGTAAGGGGTTAAACAGAGATTGACACTCTATCCTTTGCTTTTATGAGAGAGGCTCTATGTTTAGGGCAGAGTGGAATTTTGACTTGTTTACAATGTTGTTGAGCGTCAGATAGTCTTTGGGTGTGCTGAGACGCCCCATTAAACCCCCCTTTAGTCCAACTCAAATAACTGCCTTAATATAGCAACTACCCAGTGCACAAAATATCCTCTGTATGTGAGGAAATGAATGTGCATGTCTTAATAAAGATAAAACCTGAAGCCGAGGGCGGCCACACTACACCAGTCCTCTATGTAACCCCAATTAAATTATAAAAAATTAGTCATTAAATATATTATTCATGATAATTATTGAAAGGTTCGGACATTACATGATAAACAAATATAATACAAATAAAAATAAATACATATGAAAACATTTCGGGAATTTTTAGGAAGTAAATATAATGTATAAAAATGATATATTATATAAATGTACATTAAATGGTAGTGGCATATATTGTGATATGTTTGCCTATGAAAATGCATATAATTGATTTTCTTTACATTATTTAAATGTATAAAACGTATCAATTTCATGCATGTAAATACGTTAATCTATATGTATAAAAATCATACACTTTAAACACTGAAATTATTTTGCATTACTAATATATATATGAAGAGTTCAGATGCAAAAGCCTCTAAATTTATTTAAAGGTATAAAATGTAAACGGTTTGAATTAGCATATATCGTGATTAATGTATATGTATAAAATGTACGATTTAAAAAATATATATTGTTTTAATGATTTTTAAAGAAATCTCCAGAAATCAAATATTTGTGTGTGTGTTGTTTTGTTGACTGACCGCGGCAGATTCCGTGGATACTGGCCACATCGTTGCCATAGTTACAGTGCAAGCCCTTGTGATGGTCGCAGGGTCTGTGGTCGTGGCAGTCGTCGTTCAGCTGAGCGGCACAGACCGTACAGCAGCCGCAGCCGTCGGGCACCGCGCTCACACCCGGCGGGCACACGGCACGCTCACCCGGACACCGGCACACCTTAGGACACCTCGCACAAACCTGCACACACACACACACAGGGGGTTCAGAGCTCGGTGCAAATGAATGATGCAACTACATAAAACCCTTTGCATACATCTTTGAAGTTGTGGTTAATCTGGTTTGATAGAAAATTAATTACCACATAAAACTTCTTCATACATCTAAAGATTGGTTCTTATCACTTTACTTTAGTAAAAAAAACCTTGTTAATCTGAATTAAATGCATCAGGATGGCTGACAGCTGTGAAGTCGAAATCGCCTCTCGTAAAGTTAAGATGCCTGGTCATTTAAATGTAGAAAACGTTTATTTTTTTTAATAAATCTGCATTAAAGTACATCATGATGTATGAAATTAATTTGCAAAAGCAAATGCTGTCATATAAAATTAATTTACATAAAATTTATTTTTGATGCTAGTGCTAATGAAAATGTATTTAAATGAGTGCTGTCAGATTGATTAATCGCATCTAACATAAAAGTTTGTAAATATATAGTATAAATGTATATATACATATACCTTATGTTAGATGCGATTAATCGTGATTAATCGATTTGACAGCACTAAACACATTTAAATGCATAATTTATTTGCCTTAGCATATATTGTGACATAACTGACAGCTATTATCGCCTCTCATAAATCGCAGATGAATCGGGCTCAAAGGAGTGTTTCCCTGTCTGTTATTTTACATTTAAAATGTTTGAGTTCTTACATTTTGTTTAAAAAAATGCATTAGTGTATAATGTCACAAAATTGATTTGAGTTTGCTAAAAAAACATGTACCTTATCAATTTAAATACATTTTCTTTAGATATAATTTTTTTAAAATATATAATATAATTTGTTACTTAATTTTCATTAGCATATTTAAAATGTATGATTTTATATATTGAAATATAATTGAAATGTATTTAAATGTAGTATTAATTTGCATGAACATAACATAAAAACAGCAATGTATAATTTTAAATACATTTTCATTAGCATATGTAAAGTGAATTTAAATGTATAATTAATTTGCATTAGCATACATTGTGATGTGGCCGGCTGCTAGAAATTCGATCGGCTCTCGTAAAGTCAAGGTGAACCGGGTTCAAAGGAGTGTTTCCCTGTCCGGGATCCACGTCATTCCGAAGGGTTTTTCCATTGAAGCCAATTTCCATGGGATCACTTCCTAAAGCGCTGCACCTGTTTCCCCGGCATCCCGATGGCTCTGTGAAATACCCAGCCGAGTCCTCTGAGAACGCCCGGCATCTTAAAACCAGAGGAGAGGAGCTCTGGAGTCACTCGAGACCCATGTGTGGATCTGACATCAAAGCATAAGTCGGGGCCGGCTCTGGAGCCGGGGTTAATGGAGCGGGATGTGGGGCTGGGTTGTTGTGCTTGGGTTATTTCGAGCCTGGTCTATTTCTGATCCACAGGAGCCATGAGGATGAGTTGGCTCTCTCAGGTGTGCAGATCTCAGTCTCATTGACTTCTGAGCGGCTCCTGGGTGTCATCCTGATGATTTTCTGGTTTTATCTGTGACTGTGTTGTAATGATATAGAATTTGAATGTGATTTTGTGATTATTTTGCCTCGTCCCATGTACAGCACTGTTGTTGTATTAACATGTGCTTTATAAATAAATTGAACATCGTGCTGCTTTCATACTCCATAAAGAGACAGTCTGTGCAGATTGCAGACAGATCATAGGCAACAGCTCCAGCCTCAAACACACACCAATAGACTAACCCAAGTCCAAATGTTTTCTATTTATGATGGATCACTGACTGTGTCTTCAGTGAGACTTTAAACTAATTTTAGTGAGACTCATTTATTTTGCACTAAAATGGGCTAAAGAAATAAAGCGGCGACAAGGGAACTCAAAAAGGATATCAATCAATATATTATTAGTAAATTACCTTATAAATATTATTATTATTATTATACTGGCATTATTGTGTGAATATATTGTAATATAATATATTGTGTGCATTGTAATTATTATTATTATTATTATTATTATTATTATACTGGCATTATTATAATATAATATATTGTGTGAATTGTTAGAATTATTTATACAAACAATATTCACACTATTTTTTAAATGCTGGCATAACAATAAAACAATTTTTATTTACACAATATTAGTGCTGTCACAATCACATCTAACATAATGCTTTTGTTTACATTATATATGTATATATATATATATGTGTGTGTGTTTGTGTGTGTGTGTACACGTGTGTGTGTATATGTGTTGTGTGTACACGTGTGAGTGTGTGTGTGTACATGTGTGTGTGTGTACGTGTGTGTATACGTTTGTATATGTGTGTACATGTGTGTGTGTGTGTACGTGTGTGTGTACATACGTGTGTGTACACACGTGTGTGTGTGTGTGTGTGTGTGTGTACACACGTGTGTGTGTGTGTGTGTGTGTGTGTACACACGTGTGTGTGTGTGTGTGTGTGTGTGTGTGTGTGTGTACACACGTGTGTGTGTGTGTGTGTGTGTACGTACGTGTGTACACACGTGTGTGTGTGTGTGTGTGTGTGTGTGTGTACACGTGTGTGTGTGTGTGTGTGTGTGTGTGTGTGTGTGTGTATGTGTGTGTGTGTGTGTACACACGTGTGTGTGTGTGTGTGTGTGTGTGTGTGTGTGTACGTGTCTGTACACACGTGTGTGTGTGTGTGTGTGTGTGTACACACGTGTGTGTGTGTGTACACACGTGTGTGTGTGTGTGTGTGTGTGTGTGTGTGTGTACACGTGTGTGTGTGTGTGTGTGTGTGTGTGTGTGTGTGTGTACACACGTGTGTGTGTGTGTGTGTGTGTGTGTGTGTGTGTGTACACACGTGTGTGTGTGTGTGTGTGTGTGTGTGTGTGTGTGTGTGTGTACACACGTGTGTGTGTGTGTGTGTACGTACGTGTGTGTATACGTTTGTATATGTGTGTACATGTGTGTGTGTGTACGTGTGTGTGTGTGTACGTGTCTGTACACACGTGTGTGTGTGTGTGTGTGTGTGTGTGTGTGTGTGTGTGTGTACACACGTGTGTGTGTGTGTACACACGTGTGTGTGTGTGTGTGTGTGTGTGTGTGTGTGTGTGTGTGTGTGTGTACACACGTGTGTGTGTGTGTGTGTGTGTGTGTGTGTGTGTACACACGTGTGTGTGTGTGTGTGTGTACACACGTGTGTGTGTGTGTGTGTGTGTGTGTGTGTGTGTACAATGTACATACGTGTGTGTGTGTGTGTGTGTGTACATACGTGTGTGTGTACAATGTACATACGTGTGTGTGTGTGTGTGTGTGTGTGTACATACGTGTGTGTGTGTGTGTGTGTGTGTGTGTGTACGTGTGTGTGTGTGTACACCCATGTCTGTATGTTTGCACACACACACAAACAAACAAATATAATATATAAAGAGAAACTTGTATATTAGATGAGATTAATCGATATGATCATGCAAATTAATTCGTTTTTATAAAAAAAACATACAATTTATAAATTAAAATGTTTACTGTCACACACACACACATATTTACATGTGCTTAATTTTATTATTTTTTTTATTAAATTAAATTAACTGTTGAGGAACACATTGTTTACATTAAACTCTTGTGACTTACCGACGTGCAGATGACCAGTCCAAACACCAACACAAACATTAAATCCCTCTTCTTCATATTAAACCGATCAATATCCACGGACGATATAGTGAAACTGCAACCAAAATAAAACCAAGATAAACTCACAGCCGAGCGTTAATAATCCAGACAGGCGCGTTTATTCCAGCACGAACAGTGAGTCGAGCACAGAAGTTTCTAACTCTTGTTTTCACACTGCATTGACTCTTTATACGGCTGAGATGTGATATCATCGCAGTCCCGCCCTCTCGGCCAATCAGAACGCGGCTGTGCGGATACGTTTATAAATGGGCGTGGCTTAGCCGTCCGGGCGGATTGTGGGCGTGGCCAACGATGAATGCAGTCATTCATAAAAACTACTCCATTCCAGAGAAGAGCTGCTGTCTGCTGTTTATTGACTTAAGTTTTAATAAAAATATTATGAATCCTTTAAAGTCTCTTTCACACGCACAGCTCTGTCCGCTGTGTGCTTTGTGCAAGGCAAGATAAATATACTCAGCTGTGTGATGTTTGCAGCATTAATAGAGCAGAAAAGACTGATGGAGAGATGGATCAGATGAATTAAACAGAAGTCACAGCCATGCCTGATTCATCACATTATTTCCTTCGCTTCCTCACGTTCACTTCATTTTTCAATGTTTTTGTGAGTTTTATCAATTTTCAATTTTACTTTAAAAGTGCTTGATATGATTGTGTTTACATGATACAATATTGCCAAAGCAGTATGCACAAAACAAGTGTATGTACATTTTTTTTTTTTTTTTACAATATAACAATAACAAAGGACAATAATCATTCAAATATATATAATACTTTTTTTTAAATGGATTGTCATGAGGACAATATTCCTTGCTGAAGTTGTCAACAGATACTTGGACTAGAATTTATAAATAGACATTTGAATAGAAATAAATCGCAGTAAGGTTGAGATTTGAGTGTATTCGAAATATTTCAGGTCAGGTGGTGTTTTGAGTCATTTCCTCAGGAGTGGAAAAGCTCAGCATGACCAACACATGGAGAGAGAGATGGATGGAGTGATGTGGAAAAGGTGTCGGTGGAGGAATGTGAGGACCAGATCAAACAGATGACGCTCAAAAACAATTCTGTGGAAGAGAGAGAGAGAGAGAGAGAGAGAGAGAGAGAGAGAGAGAGAGAGAGAGAGAGAGAGAGAGAGTAAGAACCGGAGGGAAAGACTGAGCAAAGGTACAAACGAAGCAACAGAAAGAAAGACATTCAGACTTTTGAAGGTCATTAACGGGAAAGAAAGTGTCAGAAATGTTTCTTTACGGGTAGTCATCACATAACACATCAGATACACTTAGAACCAAAAATTATTTTACTATCTGATGTCACTGATACTTATGCAATAGATACTTAAAGCTGCAGTCCGTAACTTGTTTTAAGTTAAAAATAATAACAAATTAAAAAAAAAAAAAAAACATATTCAGCCAGTGTTCAAAAGTATCTGCTTGCCATAGCTAGATTCAAAACGGTTAGCTTGTAATAATGATTTTAATTCCAGTGGTACTGGTGGGTTTCCGTGGGAAATCCGAGCATGTCTTTGCGTCATTACGTCACACCCGTACATTTAAAGGAGTTTCGGCTAGCCGGCTATACTGCGCGTGAGGATGTTGACGGTGGGGAGATGTAGCCTATAGGTGTAGAGATGTATAGGCTTTTCTCACAGCACTTTACATAATTAAACTTAAAACCCAAAAGACTTCATACTTCGGATTTAAAAAGGCAAGAGAAAAAGCAACCGGCTTATGGAACACAAGTATAAACATCGGCGGGGCTTTTGAAAGGTGCGTGAACTCCGTGTTTTGAAGGGGTTCGAAACGGAAGAAGAGACGGCTTTTTTCTGCTGAACAAGTAAGACATTTCAATAGTTCAATCGTGTAACAGTACCACTGTTTTCTTTGTTGTGCCTTTCTCGTTTAGCTATTATGGAGAATATGAATTCTGAACTACACAGGTAACCATAAAACACATTAAATGTAGTCACGCAATGCTAATGTTGTTAACATTAACAATTTGAGAACAAAGTATAATTTGCACGGTTCGACATGATAAACGATCATTAGATTTAATCAGCGCAATTTACAGCAATGCTTTTTCCCCCTTAGTTGATCAGAACAAAAATGAATGTTGCTTACTTGTTCAGAAGACATTATCCGGTGACAATTCTTATGTCGGTCAAACTTTCAAAAAGTGAATCTGTGATTCTGAATGACAATATCCACTCAGCGTGGTGATTGACAGCAGCACTCGCCTCAAAACACTGTGTTCATCCGTGCTATTTCATGCCGATGTACAACTCACGTAAAGTTGATAATTCCACGAATAACTGCAGTTACAGATTTCGAACAGAGATGGCGACAAAGAGGAAAAGCTACGGACTGTAGCTTTAATGTGTAAAGGTTGTATTTGTTAACATTAGTTAAAGCACTGTGAACTAAAATGAACAAACAATGAACGTATGCCAGATATAAAATAACTTTCTTAAAGGGGTCATCATGACATGCAAAATTTAATTTGTCTTGATATTTTGACTTAAGTGGTCTTTATACCATTAAAACATCCTGTAAGTTTCATATCTAAAATCTTCCTCATTATAAACAAAGCATTTATTTAATCAAGCTCTAAAAACAGCTCGTTTTGATACTGTGGGACACAACCACATTTGCATATGCCCGCCTCCAGATAAAGACATCAACCAATAGTTACATATTATCACACCATAGGCCCCGCCCACTATAATCCTATGAGGATTACATGTTGGTTCAGAGCATTTTATTTTGTAAACGAGGCACAGTGTAATGGAGAGTTAACAAAAATACTGATCTGAAGAGTATGTAATTAAATATCCACATCCTTTCACAACTCAAGAATGCTATGAAGCCAAATATTGTTGTTAAAATTAAGAGGGTTTGGCTGAAGAGAGTTTATTTTGGAAGTTGTGTAAAAAACTGGTGGACTGTCTTGCTCCACACCAGCAGAGAGAGAGAGTGAGAGAGAGATAAAATGAGAGAGGTGGAGAGAGTGAGTGAGAGAGAGAGAGAGAGAGAGAGAGAGAGAGAGAGAGAGGTGTGGAGAGTGTGTGTGTGTGTGTGAGAGAGAGAGAGAGAGAGAGGTGTGGAGAGTGTGTGTGTGTTTGTGTGTGTGTGTGTGTGTGAGAGAGAGAAGAGAGAGAGAGAGAGAGAGAGAGAGAGAGAGAGAGAGAGAGAGAGAGAGAGAGAGAGAGAGAGAGAGAGAGAGGAATTTTAGTGTCTGAGGTTATTTTTAACCCAGAACAGGAACTGCTGTGTTGACTCCCCAAACACACACACTCACACACCTGACAGACAGCGCCGGAAACACCCCAATACACACACACACAGAGTTTCTGCAGAGACAGTCACATGACCTGCGAGGTCTGATGATTATTATTGCAACTGCCTTCAGGGGTCAATGGAAACACGAAGATCTGAGAAGATGAAGAGGAAAACATGTCATGTTATTATACACTTTATGCTCGTAGTGCTTCTATGGTTTAAAAACATTTAAGTAGCTACATTTTCATAAAGTTTTATTTGAAGACTGTAAACACGTTCTATTATATTTTTATCAAGCTACAAACATATTTTTCTTGAATGCATCAGTGCACACTTCTGAATCAATATTTTTCAAACTTTTTTTAAGCTAAAAAGTATTTTAGGCCTAGTGATTTTTGAATCAGATATTTCATGCCATATGCTAGGCCTATATGTCAAGAGATGTATAGCTAGACCTTGACTTGGGGTCAAGAATCAATGTTCACTTCGAAAACTAAGTCTTCAATACTATTTTTTTGTAAAAAAAAAAAAAAAATGCTATAGCAATTAGTGCTGACAGCATGATTTAGGAAACTATCGCTGATTTCCAGATCGCTACAGTTGAAAGGTCATGTTGATAGCGCTGTCTTTAACGGTTTGGGTAAAACCTTCCATCTTAAAACAGTCACACCCTCAGAAGTGACCGATCGCTCGCTCACTGCATCTATTTATCCCGTCACACACACTCTTCGGCTGATGGTGTCACAGAGAGCCGCCTTGTTCCCGTCTTTCCACCGGCAGCCCGCAAAAATCCCAGAAATCCCTGTTATTTCCGCACCTGTGTTTGTTTGGCAGGCGCGTGAGCGCGTCAGAGAGCCGCGTAAACACAAGAAACGCCTCAGAACTGAAGCCGTGTGTTAAGCGGACAGACCTCAGCTCTGTTCACACACACACACACACACACACACACACACAGAGAGAGAGAGAGAGAGAGAGAGAGAGATGGAGAACTGCGCCATCTGGCTGGAGTTCAGAGATCATACACACGCTCAGGTTTGAGAGAGTAATCTGACATGTCCGAAATAAATAGGATAGTAGACCAGTGTGTAATCGTCTAAATCGACAAACAACATTATTCGGAACAGCATACAACGGCTCTGTAATTAAAGGTTGCCAACTTCTGAAAAAGAAAATAAGGGACAATCGTGGTTCTTTAAGGGAAAATAAGGGACAGAATTAGGGACACAATATTTGTTCTGGGTCCGTGTACGTTTTGATAGTTTGTTTTTTCGTTTGAACCACAAAACAAAATAACGAGAAACCACCTTTTTTCGTTTGTCGTTTCAAACCAAAAACAAAGAAACGGTAAAAAAAGAGCCGGTTTCCCGTTTTTGGTTTCTGAATCAAAAAACGACTAAACCAAATTCAAATAACGGTCCGATTTAGTTTTTTTTTAAATTCCTTTTTTCATTTCTTCGTTTGAAGATCTACATTAAAATCCGTTTTGCACATGTGGGCGGCGGTCACGAGACGCCCCTTTCAGCCGATTGGTCAAGCAAATCTGAGCATGTGACGTCATCAGTAATTCCCCAGGTCTTTCCAACAAAATAATAGTCCTATGGCTCTGCGTAGTGCGTACCGCTTCTTAAACTGTGCAGGGCTGTGCAACTTAATGCGTTTCACAGAAATATTTATTTCATAAATATTTAGTTTAGTTTAGTTTAGTTTAGTTTATTTCTTATATAGCACATTTCTACTGCCTCAAGTGCAGCCCAAAGTGCTGTACAATTCCAACAATAAGACCAAACAGAAAGGGCACAACACAACAGCATATTATTAAAATATTTAGGTCTCTCTTTGATCGGAGGCAAATGCCAAAATATAAAAGTGCTTTTTCAGTGCAATTTTAAAGGAATGCATCGTAGGGATGGTGCGGATGGCGAATGGTAAGGTATTCCATAGCCTAGGCCCAGCTATCGAAAACGCTCGGTCACCTTTCGTCTTGAGTCTGGACCGCGGCACCTGGAGCAATGATTTCTCAGCCGATCTCAGATTCTTTGCTGGCTGGTGCAGATTGATAAGATCAGAAAGGTAGGAGGGTGCCATATCATTTAAAAATTTAAAAACGAATGTTAAGATCTTGTAGTCGATCCGAAATCTGATTGGTAGCCATCGAAGGGACTTTAGAATTGGGGTGATGCTATCTCTCTTTCTCGAGCTGGTCAAAAGTCTAGCAGCAGCGTTTTGAACCAGCTGCAATCGGTTCAGCAGTGACTGTGAGAGTCCCAAATATACCACGTTACAATAGTCCAGTCTTGATGATATAAATGCGTGGATGATAGTCTCCAAATCCCTACGTGAAAGCATTGGTTTCATTTTCGCTATTAATCTTAGATAGTAGAAACTGCATTTCACCACAGCACTTACTTGTTTAGTAAACTTTAATTCATAGTCAAAAAATACACCCAGATTTTTAGCGCCAGGGTGGATATTACTGGATAGTGGCCCCAAATAGGAAGAGATGAGTGGTGAAGAGCTAAGAGGGCCAAAAACAATAGCCTCAGTTTTACTCTCATTTAAGTGGAGAAAATTCTTAACCATCCAGCACTTTACCTCATCAAGACAGTTTACAAGATTGGAGCATGACTTATCGAGAGGGTGTAGTGGGACAAACAATTGAGTGTCATCAGCGTAACATTGATATGTGATCTCATATTTCCTAAAAATAGAGCCCAAAGGCAGCATATACAAGGAAAATAGTATAGGACTCAGTATGGACCCTTGTGGGAGCCCACATATTGATGGTGCTGAGTGAGATGAATAATTACCAATTTTAACTGATGCAGATCTATTTGAAAGATATGACTGGAACCAGCGTAAGACCACACCGCTAAGCCCAACTTCGTGCTCTAGACGATCTAAAAGGATACCGTGATGGATTGTATCAAAGGCGGCGGTTAGGTCGAGCAAAATTAGAATCGAGGATTTACCTAAGTCCAAGGTGCGCAAAAGGTCATTTGTCACTTTAAGGAGGACGGTTTCAGTACTATGTCGGGTCCTAAATCCCGACTGAAATTTATCAAGAAGATCTTGGTCTGTTAAAAATGTAGAGAGTTGGAGAAGGACGATCTTCTCCAACACTTTAGACAGAAACGGTATTGTAGAGATAGGTCGAAAGTTATTGAATTCAGATGGATCGAGACTTGGCTTCTTCAAAAATGGCCTAATCACGGTATGCTTAATACAGGACGGAATAGTGCCAGTGTATAATGATCTATTCATTATAGTCAGCACGGAAGGGCCAATCACACCTAACACCTCTCTAAAAAGACTTGTCGGCATAATATCCGCTGGTGAGGTAGTCGGTTTCAGTTTTAAAATTAGCTCTGTCATTGTAGTAAGATCAATTGGATTAAAATGCATTAACTGAACCTTATTTTGGCTAGAATGGGAAGAAATAAAAACATGATCGGTGGAAGAGGATAGTGAATTGGAGGCATGATAGGTGGGGATGCTCGAGTATAGAACCTCAATCTTGTTCCTAAAAAAATCAAGAAATTGTGCACACAACTCAGGAGTAGCATCTAGATATGAAGGAAGCTTCGTGTTAACCACATTATTAAAAGTATTAAACAGTACTTTAGGATTATGTGAATTTTTCTTTATCAAATCCGAGAAGTACTCAATTTTAGCTGCTTTAACAGCGCACTGATAGGTAGACAGGTGGTTCTTGAAAATTTCTGATGAGATATGTAACCTATCTTTTTTCCATTTACGCTCTGCTTTACGGCACTCCTGCCTGAGAGCCCGGGTCTGATGATTAAACCAAGGGCGAGAGCTGCGTTTAGAGCGCTTTGATTTTAGTGGTGCAACCGAGTCTAAGATATTTGAACATGTCTCATTAAACAACAAAGTCATTTCCTCAATAGTGAGGTTAAGTGATGGGGCTTCCAAAACAGACCTTGTTAAAGACTCTGTATAGGCGTTTGAGAAGTCAGTTATAGTTGAGGGCCTAATCACACGAGAGAAGTGTACATCCCTCTCGTCATTAGGGGGTAAATATGGCACTATTATATTAAACAAGACAGACATATGATCCGACAGGCAGCTTTGCTCAATATCTATGTTACATAATGAAAGACCATATGTTAAAACAAGATCAATGGTATGTCCATGTTCGTGTGTTGGACCATTGATATGTTGAATGAGTTCGAATGAGTCTATGAGTTGCAGAAATTCAGTGGCCAGGTGATGGGAAGGACAGCAGACATGAATATTAAAATCACCCAGGAGTAGCAGATTATCCACAGTGGGAACTATATTAGACAGAAATGTCCCAAATTCCTGAATAAAGTCCTTATTATATTTTGGTGGTCTATAAATAAGGGCACAGGTCACTGGGCTAAATAGGTGAATGGTAAATAGTTGTAATTCAAAAGTATAAAATTGGGTAGTCGGCAACAATTTACATCTAAAACGCTTATTAAACACTGTAGCTACTCCTCCCCCACGGCCTACTAACCTGGGGGAGCTGAAATAGACACAATCGACTGGGGATAAATCAGACAGAGAATCCAACTCGCCAGGATTAAGCCAGGTTTCCGTCAGAAATAGGAAATCTAAATCATGGGATGTAAAAAAGTTATTTAAAATAAATGATTTGTTGCAGATAGATCTTGCGTTTACCAGTGCCAGTTTCAGCTGTTGCGAACCGGTATCTTTGAGCACAATTGGTAGTTTGACATATTCCAGCGTGCGAAGGTTCCGAGGGTCGACACCTCTGTTGACACGGCGATGACGGTGGGGGCTCCGTACGTCCGAGCGCCGGGCTGGACCATGACCGGTAGAGTGTAGCTCCGAGATGCTATTGTGTTTGTTCGAACAATAGCTTCCTGGCCAGGCGCCAAATATCCGTGGGGGAGAAGCTCCGCGTCTCTTTAGTCTAACAAGGAGTCCGCTGCGTTTTCCTCGTTTTCTGGCACGCTTTTTACGACGCAAACAGCAGTCCGTTGAGTGACAGCTGATCGCAGGAAAGATGGAAGAAGCCCGTGAGTTGAAGAAATAATCCTCACTCGGACTGCGTCCGCAGCAGTCCGCCGAAGAGAGACGTAAATAAAGGAGCGCTTGGCGATCGTAGGTGAGTACCGAAGTAGTTTCAGTCACCAACCAGTAAATCGACCATATTAATACATGTAAAACAAATAACGTTGGCATCCGACGGCAAGCCAGCAAACAGACCGGCGCCATCTTGGAAGTGACGTAAGTGACGTATTAAATATTAATCTGCACCCAGCCTGCACCCGACTTAGTTTTCGAAGTGAACATTGATTCTTGACCCCAAGTCAAGGTCTAGCTATACATCTCTTGACATATAGCATATGGCATGAAATATCTGATTCAAAAATCACTAGGCCTAAAATACTTTTTAGCTTAAAAAAAGTTTGAAAAATATTGATTCAGAAGTGTGCACTGATGCATTCAAGAAAAATATGTTTGTAGCTTGATAAAAATATAATAGAACGTGTTTACAGTCTTCAAATAAAACTTTATGAAAATGTAGCTACTTAAATGTTTTTAAACCATAGAAGCACTACGAGCATAAAGTGTATAATAACATGACATGTTTTCCTCTTCATCTTCTCAGATCTTCGTGTTTCCATTGACCCCTGAAGGCAGTTGCAATAATAATCATCAGACCTCGCAGGTCATGTGACTGTCTCTGCAGAAACTCTGTGTGTGTGTGTATTGGGGTGTTTCCGGCGCTGTCTGTCAGGTGTGTGAGTGTGTGTGTTTGGGGAGTCAACACAGCAGTTCCTGTTCTGGGTTAAAAATAACCTCAGACACTAAAATTCCTCTCTCTCTCTCTCTCTCTCTCTCTCTCTCTCTCTCTTATTTGTTGTTAAATCTGTGTAGTGCTGCACTAGACCGCGCAGAGCGGGTGAAGCACAGACCAATGTTTTGTCAAGTGTAAATACGCAGCAGTCATAATAACTCTTCTTTTAGACTATACGCTCAGTTTTGGACAAGGGGGGGTCATTGCAAATACTGTAATGCAAAACTGTTGATGGTGGTGGGTACCGATGATAGTAAATTAAATGTAACTAATCATAGCCGCGAGAGTGAGACAGCGAGATGATTGACAGGACGATAGCGGAGGAAAAAGCCTAAATAACACAATAGAGGAAAAAGCTTAAGATAGCCCAAATAACACAATAGATGTTTTGGAACTAATGATATTTATTGCCCCTTAACAGGCCACAACTGGGCAAAATTAAATTATGCCTGTTAAGCACTATACAAAAAAGAAATAACAAATATATACACATTTGTAGTAGGCCTATACAAATAAAAAAAAACAAAAATTGTTTTTGTTTCATTAATGATTAGGCTACTCATTAATGAAGGAATCCAGACATTAGAAAAATATCATTCTACACGCGTTTTATATTTAATATGAGTATGCCTATTATTAATAGCATGCATTACGGACGTGACACAAAAAAATCTTTAACTTTTAGGTGGCAAAATATTTGTTAGTGATTCTGTGATTTACAATGCGCAAACCAAAAGTAGCCTAATACTACACTGTAAAAAAAAAAAGTTGAGTCAACTTAAAATTATAAGGCAACTTATCGCAAGCGCTTTTTTGAGTAAACTCAACAATCGGGACTAAAGACCACCCAACTTAAAATATTACATTAACATTGCAAGTTGTCACAACATAAATAGTCATGTTTACCTACTGAATAACAGAACAAAATATTTTTAGTTTACTGAACACAAATATGCCTATTATCTATTATTTGTGTCATTTGAAGTGTCACCATTGTGGTGATCAGTGTTTGCTTTAGGTGGGCTCTTGGTCCCAGATCTTCTTACTTTAGCTTTTCTTTGACTGCTGTATCTCTGTGTTTGTAAAGCACAATTGTTAAGGCAGAAAAAGCCAAGAAAAGTAAGATCAGGGGCATGTTCAAGATCACAACGGTGCGCAACGTTTTGCTACGGTTTCCGTGTTGAACGTCATGTTTCCTGGAAACGGCTTGCACCGGTGTGCAACGGGTTTGAAATTTTCTTGTTTGGTGGGCGTGTCAGAACTGCAGTCCAATCAGCAGCAACATGTATATAAAGCACGCGGTATTAAAGTGAACTCGCACAATGGAAGTAATTTACAAATGTGTTCGATACGCAACAACTGAGGATATTAGAAGACATGTTTGTCGTAAGTATTATTGTAAAAATATAGGAAATCAACATAATGATGTAGTTGTTTATATTTTTAGCTTTATTGCAAGTGTGTGACATTTGGTATATAAATAAACAATGTATATAAAGTGCTTTTCCTAAAAATTAGAAAGAAAATACAGGGTATTAATAAAACAGTATGAACAACAAATAAAGTCAGTATGTGAGGCTAAATAGATGTGTTTTAGTCTTTATTAGGTAAGATGTGTGCTTCCATTTCAGTTTCCACAAATCCCTTCACTTGATTGGGATGTTCTCTTGTGTTCTGGGCGGCAAGTGCAGTAACTGTAACATCGGGCATATTTTGTAGTATTAAACACATATTTATACCGACTTCATCATGCTCTGAAAATTCTTCACAAAGAACACAAAAAGCCTTCTCGGCTGCCGTAGTTGCAACTCTTGCGTCATCACAACAGTGTGTTCAACGCGTGACCGTTTCTGTTTAAAAAACGTTCTGCAACGTTTTATCGGCGCTGAACGCAGCCCAGGTGTTATCAGCTTCTTGATGATGATAACATATATATTACAAAATGAGCATCTTCTGTTGTGTTTAAAATTTTGTGTTTGTATTTCTCATTTATACTGCCAAAGCTTGTGGATCTGCATTATTGGCACCAATAACATAACACAATCACTTATTTGAAGGTGGAAAAAAAGTTTGTTTTGGGCAAATGTTTCATGTAGTCACACACAGACATCAAGATTTTGGATATGAATCACAACAATGGTGACAACAAAAAAAAGCATCATGCTGCAATGCATGATGGGTAGATCTTCATGCATTGCACAGATCTTCAAACGGAGAAATGAAAAAAGGAATTTCAAAAAAATAAAATCGGACCGTTATTTGAATTTTGTTTAGTGGTTTTTCGTTTTTTGATTCAGAAACCAAAAACGGGAAACCGGCTCTTTTTTTATCGTTTCTTTGTTTTTGGTTTGAAACGACAAACGAAAAAAGGGTGGTTTCTCGTTATTTTGTTTTGTGGTTCAAACGAAAAAACAAACTATCAAAACGTACACGGACCGTTCTGTAGCACCATTGCTGCATGTCATTGCTGTGTCTGCAGTTAAGTAGCCCTATGTGTAAAGGTTCTCAGACATAAACACATTTGGGTCAATTCATGTCAAAGTGGTCCGTGTATCTTTTGGTCATTTGATTTCCTGTTTGGAATGGAATAACGAGAAATGAAAACCTGCTCGTTTATTCGTTTTTTTGTTTAGTTTAAAAAACGAAAATTTGATTTTGGCTCGATTTTTCATTTTTCATCTGTGGTTTACAAATCGGTTTATGGGTTCGATATTTCATTCGCACACGTGGGCGGCGCTGAAACGCCCCTTTCATCTGATTGGTCAAAACGCTCCGCCTTCAGTACGAGCTTTTCTTTCTGTCAGGCAGAATAAGAGTCAGCACCATTCAGTAACACAATGTCAGTAACATTATAGATGTCCGTAGATGACCTACCCATAACTGTTACATTGGAGTTAGGGGATAGTTTGTACAGTATAAAAATCATTATGTCTAAGTTCCCATAAAACATGAAATCCCAACAACCCAATCCTTGTTGTGTAAAACATCTGTTCATAATCTGTGATTACACAATTCTAATACGAATAGCACCGGGAGACTTCTGGAATAACTGCAATGATCAATCCACATTTTTAAGACAGCTTATTTTACAGTAGGCTATTCAGAATGTCCTTCTTATAACGCGAACGACCGCACAAACGGCCGCTTCCTTTGTGAAATATAACAGACCACCTTTTTTTTTTTTTTTACTGTTATTTAAGCTTGTGCATAAATGTTTGCATTCAAGTTTTTCATATAGCCTATAGAGAGCAGTCAGTCAGTCAGTCAGACAGAGAGCAACACGATCACACTAAATGCGTCTCTATAGCACGCAGTGTTTATCGTGCAATTTATAGCCTACGCGAAAATGAGTTTTTACGTGCATATTATAGCCTACGCATGGGTTGGTTAGGGCAGGTTTAGTAGTGGTGTAGTAGGGTGCGTGTGTACGGAGCCCGGGCAGTCACCTGGTGGGAAAAAAAACAATCCGTGGCGACGGTTTTGCAATCCGTCCGCTCAGTTTATAAACCGTAGGCCTACTCACAAATTCTCAAACTGTTCCCTCGGTTTAACAAATCGTGCTCACGAATTAATAAACCGTACCCACGAGTTCCTAATCCGCGCTCTCAGATTTGTAAACCGTGCTTTCAGTTTTTGCAATCTGTACCCACAAATTCATAAACCGTGCCCACGCTTTCGCAATCCGTTCCCACGGGTTTGTAAACCTCCAGTATGTGCCAACCAGGCCTCCTGTTTATTCGGGATGCATTTTATTATGTTTAAACTCAATTTTTTAAATGGATAATTTCTTGAATTTTCTAAAAAACGACATTTAGGCTAGGCTACTTGTATCTAGGGCTGCACGATTAATCGCACGATGTTGTTATGCGCATCTAATCAGTAAAGCCGGTTCCTTGATTAGTAGTAAATCACCTTCACCTGCTTTCAGATGGACGATATGACGCAGATATGAGTGTTAAATTAACACTCAAGAGTGTTAAAGTTAATGAGATAATTAAGTGATTAATTTAGTGATCATTGAGCATTATTGAAGACACCTGATGTTAACAAGCAGAATCACTGAAGGAGAAAATCACAAATTGTAAGCCACCGTTATGGCGATCAGTGTTTGCTTTAGTTGGGCTCTTGATCCTTATACTTTAAGTTTAAATTTTGTTTGTCTGCGTTTATTGATTTATTACAGTCAAATGAACAAAGACAAGTGTGATCTGATAGTGTTGGTTATGTTTTGACATAATCATGCTGTGATCTGAAAAATGAAACTCATTCATATGATCTGGTTTAACTTGATAGCAACAGTTTAGTGGTTCTACAGCATATGACAATTGAATTTTTCTTATAATCCAAATATTTTAATAAAAATTGTTCTCATTAATGGCTCCCATCATGCATTGCGGTATGAATAAATTATGATCTGAATTGTCTATGTAATTTACTTTTCCTAATTGAATATTCTGCTCGTCACCATTGTTGAGATGCATTGACTGAATCTTGATATCTGTGTGTGCCTAAAAAAAATATTTTTTTTTTGTTTACAAATTTTAAGAAATTCTTTATATTATATCTCAAATTCTGGATATTTATGCAGAATCTCAGTTATGCTGTAACCAACAGCATAAATCACAAACAATTAGTTCAAATGATGAATGTCATAATATAACCAACACCATTAGATCATTTTTTTTGTTTGTTCATCTGGCAGGTATAACTCAAATACAACAGCTGATCAAAATCTAAAGTTTATAATATAAGGGTCAAGAGCCCAACTAAAGCAAACACTCATCTCCATAATGGTGACCTGAAATTCCGGTTTTCTCCTTCAGTGATTCTGCTTTAGGTGTCTTCAATAATGCTCAATCATCACTCAAATAATCACTTAATTATCTCATTAACTTTAACACTCTTGAGTGTGGACTCAAATACACTCCCAGGTGTGTTAATTTAACACTGAGTTTTTGCTGTGTACAAAGAGCCGTAGTTAACTGACAAGCTGAGCCAAATCGCGTTAAAATCGAGGCGATTTGGCTCAGCTTGTCAGTTAACTACGGCTCTTTGTAGTAAATGCCGCTCCATCTGAAAGCAGGTGAAGGTGATTTACTACTAATCAAGGAACCGGCTTTACTGATTAGATGCGCATAACAACATCGTGCGATTAATTCAGTTCAATTCAATTCAAATTTATTTGTATAGCGCTTTTCACAATACACATTGTTTCAAAGCAGCTTTACAGAAAGTGCATTAAAAATGTACATAGAAAATACAGTTAGTTCATCATGTATTAATTTAGGGCATAACATATCGCCGGCGTTGAGTCGTCTCTTCACAGGAGTCGAGTCGTCTCTCCACAGGCGTTTAGTCGTCTCATCACAGGTGTTGGATCATCCGAAGTCTCCGTGAGAGGCTGGATACAGTTGTATTTCATTCAATTTCATTCAATGCACGATTAATCGTGCAGCCCTACTTGTATCTTTAAAGTCCATTTTTTTAGGAAGAAAAAGCTCATATAATAGAATAAGCAAAAAAACATACTTCACATATAAAAAAGAAATATAACACAAACTCAAGGTTAGGTTATATAAAAATAAAACATTCATAAATTATTGTATGATTAACATATTACTGTCTTCAGTGAACTCATATAGGCCTAGTTATAAACGCAAATGATAATATTATTATTATTAGCCTACATTTAGGTTTTACATATTTAGAAGGCGCTTTTATCCAAAAAAGGAACAAAGCAATTCGTCAAATGTCAGTCGTATAATACAGGTTAGACAATAATAATACAGGGCTAAGATTATCACAAATAAACACAAGATTTTGACGCATATCCAAGTGTGTGTAGTGTGGAGTGTGTGTGTGTGTGTGTGTGTGTGTGTGTAGTGTGTGTGTGTGTGTGTGTGTAGTGTAGTGTAGTGTAGTGTGTGTGTGTGTGTGTGTGTGTGTGTGTGTGTGTGCGCGTGTGTGTGTGTGTGTGTGTGTGTGTGTGTGTGTGTGTGGAGCGCGCACTGCATGGCACGGAGGCGCGGGCGCGAACACTTGCATTTTACTATCAACAGTGGAAATAACTCAAAATACTCTTTCTGGTCATACAGAAAAGAATAATACATCATTCGCAACTACTTTAATTTGTCCAAACTCACAAGAAAACGTTGTGCTTTTGTAAAATACAATAAAACAATCAGTTAGGCGCGCTTTCATGATCTCCGTGAACTGGAGCGCGTCTCATAAATGAACTGAAACTAAATATAGCCTACATATAAAGCTTGAAATGTTTACTTTTAAACGAACAATTAAAATGGCTCGTTATTTTTTTCAGACACCTTTATTATTATTAGCCTATAAATCATATCTCAGAGACGACTCTTCTCATTCAGCACTGCGGGAAAAATAGTATTTCCAGGTTATAATTTGGCCTTAGAAAACCAGTAAAATCGATTTTTTCCCCCCATATTAATTTGTGAATATTTTAAATGTTTAATAAAGGGGCAAAAAGTCGGAGGGTGCATTTGGCATCTAACCTTGTGTTTGTGTTATCTTTCTCTTTTTTTGCTTATTCTATTATACTGAGCTTTTTCCTCCTAAAAAAACTTTAAAGATAAGTAGCCTAAATGTCGTTTTTTTAGAAAATTCAAGAAATTATCCATTTAAAAAATCAAGTTTAAACATAATGAAATGCATCCCGCACCGTTTGGATAGAGTTAGTGGTGTGTAGGCTATTACACGCAAATGACCTGCGTATCATATGCACGTAAAACTAATTTTCGCGTATAAATTACACGATAATAATACACAATACGTGCTATAGAGACGCATTTACGTGAAGATAGATAGATAGATAGATAGATAGATAGATAGATAGATAGATAGATAGATGTGCCCTATATACATTTAGGTAGGCTACATGCAGTGGCGGTCTTAACATAGAGGCATAGGTAGGCGGCTGCTTGGGGCCCCCTACCAGCGGTCGTAATAGGGGGGCCCCCAACCAACCTAAAAAAATTTTTTAAAAAAGGAAAAAGCCCCCTTATCACCATGAACGCTTCAAAAGCATGCTAAATGTTATTAATATTCTTAAGAAATACGTTGAAACGAAGTAGTAGGCTAGTTAAAATGTCCAGTTCATGGTTATCTGTCCCTACACACACCCTACTTTCACAATTAAATGGACTAGTCCATAACGGTGCGCAGCGCGAAAGATAAACACAGTGACAGGACTGTATACATTTCGGTAAGTTGTAGGCTACTGTATCTTTCAACACACGTTACACACCTATTGATCATTCGTGTTTATTTAGCCTACAATTAACTAGGCTAAAGAGAGATGATCGGTTCACGTGCCATTTGAACTGAGGCGCTACAGCGATCTGTCACAATAAAAAAAAAACCAAAACGGTATTTATTGTTTGAATATCGTAATAAATTGACAGAATCTGAGAGCTGAGAATTTGTTCCATATCAAAAGTAACCTTCGCTGTCTAGTCTGTCGGTGTCAGTGTCCTCTTTGCCTCGCGATTTTTCTCTTTGTGAGAAAATGTATGTGTGGCGTGAGAGCGTGTGAAAATGGTCAATTGCGTGAGTCTCACGGTCAATGCGAAATTATACTGTAATATCGACCAATCAGTATTTTTCAACCGCGGAAAGAGGACAATAAAATAGCTGGAGTAACGTTAGACTACAATGTCACATAAAGTTATTACCTCAGTAAAGCCATTTAATGACCACGTAAGTTGGCTAGAATTTTTTTTTATTTTATAATATATTTAGTATTAGTCAACATTTTTATTTTGCACTATAAATATGTGCACTATATTACATATTTATTATTTTACTTATATCATTAAAATATTATAAAGTTGTTGTAATGAAAACCGCACTAGGCTATATTTAATTTGAGTTGTTATTTTTAACCTTTAATAAATACCAGCTGACAGCTCTGTAGTCTATGTTTACAGCTTTAGGTGAGATTTTCTTTCTTGAGAAATCTACTACCTACCTAATATGTTAGGCTGACTACATCAGACTTCCTACTTCCGCTAATTTCATTTCGCTCCTGTCTACGAAGCGAAGTAGCAGAGTCTGGTATTACCAGGCTACTAATATGTATGCAAATTGAATCAAGATCGGAAAAAAACCACAAGAATAAAATTGAAATGGTAAATTTTCCTCTCCAACCTTTACTTTACCATAGATTAGCTTTACCTGCCTATCCACCATTCAGTCGGTAATTATTTTTTTTCCGTTCTCTTTTAAAGATCAGATGGGGGGGCCCCCATACATACTTTTGCCTTGGGCCCCCAATGTGCTAAATCCGCCACTGAGTAGCCTAAACTTAAAATTCAAAAATAATATATAAATAGTGAACTATAAATATGATGTTATTCACTTAAAGAAAACTTAAAAGTAAACTTGTAGTAGGCTATGAATCTACTAGAGTTATACTTCAAAGTGTACTTTTATAAACTAAAACAAATGACTAATAATGGTCACCAGCTGGAGTGCCCTTGAGAGCCACCAGAGGGCACTCCACATCAGACTATTGCCATTCCCTCACAGACTCCATTATCCATAATCCTTTGCCCAGACTAATCAGCCATGATTACACAAGTACACTTAAACGCGGTGGCGGCACATAGGCTGCGTTCGGAATCGCATACTTCCCTACTATATAGTAGGGGAAAAGAGTAGGCGAGCCAAAAAGTACGTTCGAATCCTCAGTATTCATAAAAGAGTAGGCGAGAATTACCTGGGTGACGTACTAATTATCGCGAGATTTGGACGATAGTGCGTTCGAATATCCCTACTTTCCTACTATATAGTAGGCGAAAACAAGTACGTGAAAGAAGCAGTACGTTCGAAACATCAGTATTCATAAAAGAGTAGGCGAGAAGTTCCCGGATGATCTACTGCTTCAGCACAGATTTTTGAGTGCTATCCGATGGTTACTCATGATACTCATCTATCCCATGAGGCCACGCGAGAGCATACGTCATTATCAAACATCACAGAGATCAGCGATGCGGGGGTTTTCAAAGGTGAGTAAACACGGTTCCTTGTGTTTAAATCGTATGTGTTAAACTAAACGTTTTAACTGTTCAAGGTGTAAAGGAGTTAGACAGTATAGTGTAGTTGTGATTTTGCTGTAAAAACATGTTTTATCATGTATAGCTAACTAACAGGAGCTCCAGTAAGCACACGTAACGTTACGTCTCTAAAGGGGATTTACATAACCATATACATCTTAAACACGCTTATTTAAAATGTCTATTTACATCTGTAAGGAAAATATTGTATAAGTATTGCAGATGAGCAAATCACAACATGAAAAAGACATCTGAGTGATGAATGTGTGCTATTTTGCAGGACAATTCACTGTTGTCAACAATGTTGACATTAGACAAATGTGCTGTAAATAATTTTGTATAATGTTTGGGCATTTTTGTAGGATCTGAAATGTCTGCAGACTAGTGTGAGGCTGTGAGCACTGAGGATGAGGAGCCCAGAGCTGAATCCTGGAGACGGTGCCGTGGATGAGATGCTCCATCACTCCATCTGCCCTTATTGCCTCAGATTGTGAAGCGCAGTAACAAGCACAGGCGTTGTGCCGAATTTCGACCCCCTGCCAAATTATTACCCCCCTCGTTGAAGTCAGTATCAGGTACTGATCTAATCCTAACCCCACCCCACAACTAATCCTAAATACCAATGCTAGGCGGGTAATAATTTGGCGGGGGTCGAAATTCGGCACAACACCGGCACAAAGGCACGGCTCAGCTCTGGTGACTGCATCAGGATAAAGCCCAGAATGGGAACCGCTGTGTTGAGATGGCAGTATGTGCGGTTCACCGCCTGTAAATACATGCTTGTAGTTTGAATAAAGCTTCGTTTCATGTGTTGTTGTCTTGTAAATGCATTTGTTTATTGTGATGGTTACTTTTATTTGTTATTTTACTCATTTATTCATGTTTCTTATTGTTGTCAGGATATAAAATATAATTATTGAATTAATGTATGCATTAATTCATTGCTTGACTGACAATTGAGATGTTTCACTGCATTTAGTGTGTATTCATGCATAAGTCATATGACAAAACAAATTACATTTTGCTTGTTTTATTAAATTATATAATTTTTAGTATATAAAAAAGTAATATAATGAAGTATTGGTCAGCATTTAATATTATTATTTTGTTTAAGTTTTGGGGTGGGCTAATAATGCAATTCATTCTGAGGTAATATTAATTTTTAAGGAGCGATAGCCTACTTACATTTTTCGAGTATAAAATCAACAGTTTTCTCCAAAGGAGAGATCTTCGAGCAGCTGCACGTCTCCTTTGTGCAGACATTACAAACGCTGAGGAAAACTGTTCTAGGTTGTGCTGTCGAGTTACTGATGTTATGAAGTAGTGTAGGCCTACCTGTCGCTCATATATCATTTACACTTAATAAACTTATTACCTACAAGATCATGGAAATATACCAAAGTTGTATCTAACAATGAACAATCATAATGACAAAACAGAAAACATAAAGATCGTTGGTTTGTGTACATCATAATATGATATTTATATACAAAAAAGAACAATAACAAGGAATATCTTTAAATAGTTCTTCATAATACATAAAAAATGTTTTGTTAGAAGTCTGAGGGATGAATTAAGAGGTAAATTCATAAAGAAAAAGAGAAAACTTGAAGGAGAAACTTTTTGGGTGTAAAATAAAGAAATAACAATATGCAAGAGATGACGATTTGGGGGTTTCTTAATAAAAAATGATATCGTTATAAGGATACAACTGCTTAAATCAACCCTAAATGTATTCACAAAATAAATGGGCATCTGTTTCTTCAACAATACCACAAAATGAGCAACTTTCATCAATATCAAGATATTTACAGATAGATGAATTAAACCTGTCGCTCATATCAGTTGTTGCGCTTGTGATAACGCGTCGTAGGTCACATGATAACGTCAACATGGCGATGATGTCCGGATCGCATTCATACTCAACGAGATTTGGCTATAAAGTAACTACTCTTTTTGCGCTCGTTAAGTAAGTAGGCTACTTATTGAAATTAAGTACCTACTCATTGAGTATGCGATTCCGAACGCAGCCACTGATAATAATAGTGAGGCTCACTAAATTGTAGTGGTTCTTAGTGGTGCTTAATAAAAGCCTTCTTTTGGTCACGTTTATTTAAGAAAAAAACTGTACAACAAGACAATGTATTTAATATTTCACTCCCCTATTACTTCAAGAAAAAATCCCTCCTCCAGTCCTTTTTTAGCAGCAAGTGTGTTTGACATTCGTAGAATACGCCTCCCTTCTTCAATTAATCAATTAAGGCTGACTCTTGAGAAATGATTGCCAAGTGTGACCGTCTTTCTTGTCCACAGCTACTGCAAAGATACGTTTTTTTCACTCTCTTCGGGCCAGAGAAAGACCGCAGACACAGTTGTTACAAGAATTGTTAGCATCAACTTCAGCAATTTGACCAGTTCTGGTAGGGTGGTATGCAAATCGTCATGTATGATCATCTGAAGTAACTCGGACGGCGCATTATGTAAACGCTTATCTCCATAGACCACAAGAAGCTCGTTTTTCAACCACCAACTGTCAAAAAAGGGGTAGACCTTTAAAAGTGTGACCAGTGCTGCATCAGGAAACCCTTTTGGTTTAGCAAAATCTGCAAATGCTGCAAAGTCGAGAAGTCTGAAAAAATGCTGAAATTTCATATCACTAAATCTCTCTGTCATCTGACAGATAACTGCATTTCATAGCAGAGATGGATCAGAGTCAGCAGGGGCGATTCTAGGATTTTCATTTTCAGGGTTGGGGAGTAACGGAATACATGTAACGGCGTTATGTAATCAGGATACAAAAATCCAGTAACTGTAATCCGTTACAGTTACGTCAAAACACATAGTAATCAGATTATAGTTACTTTTTGAAAAAAGGGGGAATACTTTCAGGATTACAATGGTTTCATTTAAAACTAAATAAATCTGCATTTTGGCATAATAACACTATATTAAGCGTTGCTTGATTAATGACTCACGACAGACTGCACGCGCAAAATAACAGCTCTCTACAACAATCTCCTCAGACACGGATCGAGTCACTGCTGCTAGAAACGATGCTGTCCACGGTAAAAATGCTTTCATTTCTTGGAAATTCCGCTGCTATTTTGTTTTTAAAGAAGAAAATGTCAACAACATGGTTGTACAGTGCAAACTGTGCCTTCCAGCAACGAAAATTGTGATTCGATCTGTGTCTGAGGAGATTGTTGTAGAGAGCTGTTATTTTGCGCATGCACCAGCGGGTGGCACACGAGTCGTGTCGTGAGTCATTAAAGCAACGCTTAATATAGTGTTATTAGTAGTATGTATATGTGTATCTATTTTCCTGTTGAAGAAACATTTCTATTTTATTTTTTCCTTGTACATGTCAAGTTAAAAATAAAACAAAATAATCTGTAATACAATACTGTAGCCACTAGATGTCTGTATAGTCCTTTACATAAATATTTATTCAGGGCTGTGAAATTCTTAATAAATAAAAGTTGTTGTTTTTTAAAATAATATCTGTCCTTAAAGTAATCCAAAAGTAATCAGTTACATTACTTTCATATTGTGGTACTTGGATTACGTTACTGAATACTTTTTTTATGAAGTAATTTGTAACTGTAACGGAATACATTTTTAAAGTAACCCTCCCAAGCCTGTTCATTTTAGGGGGGCTAAGCCCCCAATGAGGGTATGATTTAAAAAAAAAAAAAAGAAATACAAAAGGTAACACTTTAGTTTAGGGTCTAATGCTCATTAACTAGTTCCATTACCATGCAATGGCAGGGTTTTATAATCCCTGTGGTCCCGAATGTGAGGTAGGTTAGTTAGGGGTGTTCGAGGTGTCCCCGAGAAAGTTTTGATTTCTCTGATCTACATATGTGCATTTTAAGATGTTTTGAAGGCCAAAAAAATTGGATAACAACAGCTTTAAAATCATGTCAAAACAGATGATACCAGAGAAAGGTGAGAGGCTGCTTATATGCTCTGGCTTCACTTAATATTCATGAGCCCAACAGCCTGTAAGTGCAACAGACAATGAACTGCTGACATTATGTTTCTACCTGAGGACTTGATTGATAATGTGTTTTCACACTACAGACACAGACATCTGCTACTACAGAACTAGTACTTCTGAAAGTTAACGGTGTAGTTAACTATCCCACATTTCCCCACTCACTCTTAATGCCGCTCCAGAATCAGTTGTGTATTTGAGATGATTGAAGTGAATGTGATTTGATTTCAGTCTCAAGCTGAGCACACAGAGCGTCAGATTAAACAGCAGTTTGAGAAGCTTCATCAGTTCCTCAGAGATGAAGAAGAAGCTATCACTGCACTGAGTGAGGAAGAGGAGCAGAAGAAGCAGATGATGAAGGAGAAGCTGGAGGAGATGAACACACATCTCAGATCTTTCACACACAATCAACGACATGGAGGAGATGATGAAAGCCAATGACGTCTGCTTTCTGAAGGTCTGATTTCACATCATTGATTGATTGATAGATTGATTGAGTTCTTGATGATAAATGGTGTGTCTGTAGGAGTTTCGAGTCTCAATGGAAACCCAGATGGCAACACTGTTTCGGCCCAGATCCGGCCCACATCTGGTACTTGTGTAATGCGGATCTGGCCCACATGCAGCGTGGAATGACGGCCCTTGGGTGGCCCACTTCTGTTTGCCAGATCTGAGCCACAAGCAGGCCATAACAATGCCACATGTCAGCCAAGAGCAAAGAAATAAACCAGAACTGGAATTTATCTGAGCCACAAAATCTGTGTATATTAAATATGGAGTCATCTTATCCTTAATGAACCTGTTAACAAGCAGAATCACTGAAGGAAAGAGGAGAACAGAAAAAGAGACAAGCAGAAACACAAGAACTACAACTGACTTCAGACACAGCCTTAGATTAAATCAATTGAAGAGAAAAGAAGACGTTAAATCTGTGAAGATCTCAGCAGAGGAGGATTAAACAACTCCACAAACAGCATTACCAGCTTCACTTATTACTAACCAGACTGACTTTATTTCTGTCAGACGTCTACAGAAGTTTTATTGAGAATTAACAGAGGTTTAACTGTTTCGTTTGAAGTCACCATAACAGTGATTAGTGTTTCCATTAGTTGGGCTCTTAACTCTATCATTTATCTTTATTTGGCTGCTTTGATAGTGTGTTTCTCAAACACATTTGCAGCAGCAATAAAAGCTAAAGTGAAATAAGATCAGGTGATGATGGTTACCTGGTGATGGTTTTATAATCATCGTGGCACAGCCTGATTAACTGATGTCTTTGAGATTTATCAATTGTGTTGATCAATTCATATTTTAACATTTTAACCCTTTAGGCGCCAGAGGTTTTTCCCTAAAACGTTTGATTTTGACATCTTAATTTCAAAAGGCTATATCTTAAGAGTGATAAAAGATAGAGACTTTATGTAAATTAGAGAAATATTAAGGATGACCCAAAGTTTATGTAGGGATTTCATTTTCCCATCTAATTTGCATATTATGACGTCATTTGGTGGCGGCCCTCTTGAATTATAGAATTTTCATGAAAAGTCACATGTTTAAATGATAAAATGCAGCACTTCTTTCCCCCCAAAATGTCCCTCACCTTCTGTATGCTATATTGCACAATACTGAATGCTCAGGTAAATAGTAAGTAGTAAACAAACTGTGTAAATCATTACTAATAAATGGTTGAAACAAACCGAATGCATGTAGCGGTTGGCCTTTTGCTGTAGAGATTTTCCATTTACAACATACAGTAGGCACTCTGATTCCATGTATAGGGCACATATATATTATTCATATAACACACATACACAGGTAGACAAGACCTGTTTAGTTCAAAAGCTCACTCTACGGGCAGCGCGGCCAGATCTGCCTTGCGCGCGCCGAGTGTGCACAGCTCGGACTATTGTCATTGCGATTCCCCCTCCACGAGTCCACGTTCCCCCTAACTGTCCTATGAATACTTCGACCTCGTCTAACATACCCAGTGGCATTAGACAAAGTCTCCACCAAAATACTGTCGCCGCGATTGCGGAGAGACACGGCCAGAAGACAAAGTTACATATGGCTAGCGCGCGCCTCGTTCCCCACAACACTAACACGCCTGCTAACTTCGCGATGAACACTCCGACCCTGGGAAACATTGTTCTCACCACTGACATTGGGCAAAGGACCATCTACATTGGGCAAAGGCCAAAGGATTTACCGTTTGTGCTTGGTGTAGGGCTATACTTTCACTTTCAGAATCACCATCTTCTGAAGGCAGATATTCCCCTTCAGAATCAGGGTCCGCGAATAGAAGACCCAATACTTCATTGTGGGTAAGCTTTATTGATGCCATTAGATGATAATAATAATAATAATAATAAATCTAATGCAAATACTCACTGACATTGACAATATTGCTCTGATAAAATGGCTCACTCTCGCACACTAGCTCCACTTTTGTTCGCGCTGATTTCAATGCGCTCTAACTCGAAGATTTTCTATAGAATCATGACGTTTTTTTGACTTGGGGATTAAGTATGACATGTCTACCATCTAGTGGAGGGGAGGATGAAAGATATATGACACCCTATTTGACAAAATCGGCCGTTTTATTCAGTGCCGCATCTTGTCGAGTAAACTCGACCGTGGCGCCAAGAGAGTTAAACAGTGTGTTATGGCAGCATGATGTCTAGCAATATTATAACCGTCAGTTTAAACAAACATGAAATCAAAAAAAAAGTTCTGCTGATAAACACAGATATCAACGATCAGTGTATGAATCTCAACAATGGTGACAATTACAAATATTTACATAAATTCAGCTGCATGATTTATTCATGTTGCAATTAGGGCCGGGACTTTAACGCGTTAATTAAGATTAATTAATTACAGACTTTAACGCGTTAATTAACGCGATCATTGGTTTTAATGACGCTCAGCGCTTGTCAGGCTATCACAACTGTTCAGTGTTTTTAATAGGGCTGCACGATTAATCGCACGATGTTGTTATGCGCATCTAATCAGTAAAGCCGGTTCCTTGATTAGTAGTAAATCACCTTCACCTGCTTTCAGATGGAGCGGCATTTACTACAAAGAGCCGTAGTTAACTGACAAGCTGAGCCAAATCGCGTTAAAATCGAGGCCTCGATTTTAACGCGATTTGGCTCAGCTTGTCAGTTAACTACGGCTCTTTGTACACAGCAAAAACTCAGTGTTAAATGAACACACCTGGGAGTGTATTTGAGTCCACACTCAAGGGTGTTAAAGTTAATGAGATAATTAAGTGATTATTTGAGTGATGATTGAGCATTATTGAAGACACCTAAAGCAGAATCACTGAAGGAGAAAACCGGAATTTCAGGTCACCATTATGGAGATGAGTGTTTGCTTTAGTTGGGCTCTTGACCCTTGTATTATTAACTTTAGATTTTGTTCAGCTGTTGTATCTGAGTTATACCTGCCAGATGAACAAAGAAAAAAAAAATGATCTAATGGTGTTGGTTATATTATGACTTTCATCATTTGAACTAATTGTTTGTGATTTATGCTGTTGGTTACAGCATAACTGAGATTCTGCATAAATATCCAGAATTTGAGATATAATATAAAGGATTTCTTAAAAGTTGTAAAAAAAAAAAATCTTTCTTTTAGGCATACACAGATATCAAGATTCAGTCAATGCATCTCAACAATGGTGACGAGCAGAATATTCAATTAGGAAAAGTAAATTACATAGACAATTCAGATCATAATTTATTCATACCGCAATGCATGATGGGAGCCATTAATGAGTTGTGATTGGTTGCAACACGGATTATTATTGTCACCACGGTTGAGATTCACAGGCTGATTATTGATGTCTGTGTTTCTAAAAAAATGCATTTGAAAGTGATTTGATCAGAACAATTTTTATTAAATGTTTTGGATTATAAGAAAAATTCAATTGTCATATGCTGTAGAACCACTAAACTGTTGCTATCAAGTTAAACCAGATCATCTGAATGAGTTTCATTTTTCAGATCACAGCATGATTATGTCAAAACATAACCAACACTATCAGATCACACTTGTCTTTGTTCATTTGACTGTAATAAATCAATAACAGCAGACAAACAAAATTTAAACTTAAAGTATAAGGATCAAGAGCCCAACTAAAGCAAACACTGATCGCCATAACGGTGGCTTACAATTTGTGATTTTCTCCTTCAGTGATTCTGCTTGTTAACATCAGGTGTCTTCAATAATGCTCAATGATCACTAAATTAATCACTTAATTATCTCATTAACTTTAACACTCTTGAGTGTTAATTTAACACTCATATCTGCATCATATCGTCCATCTGAAAGCAGGTGAAGGTGATTTACTACTAATCAAGGAACCGGCTTTACTGATTAGATGCGCATAACAACATCGTGCGATTAATCGTGCAGCCCTAGTTTTTAACCACATGTTTGTTTTAGGTTTTAGACATTTACATATAGCAAAACAACACATTTATAGTTTGTAAAATACACAATGGTGTCTATGGAAGCAGCTAACAACCCATTCAAATATATTTGCCGACGGTTTTTATTCATATCAGACACACAGTGTAAATAACCATAAAGTCAACTCTATTTTTCTCCCAGTTCACCGGCCACTTACTTTCATATATTTCGGGAGAAACTGACGCGCTGTAATAAATCCAACAGACCGGAATCTCTGAACTGCGGCCCAAACACGGCGCCCATCTCACGTTACAGATAATTTATAACGATTTTTTAAACAACAAAACAAACTCACTTACACATATTTGAGAATCGGAAAAGAAAAAAAGTTGATGACATAGTAAGCAAGTTTGTTAATATTTAGAAATAAAAGTACATCTGTCATACAGCGCTATTTTGGCTGTGGTGAATCACGTGCCAAGCCTGACGCGTCACCCTGGAAACCTTTTTTACTTAAAAAAAACTGTTTACAGAAGGTCTTTCTACCTATAGGCTACCTGAATTCCTAAAATGTACACTTAATGGCAAAAACTGCACTGCTCTGTTGGATTTGGTTGAACAAAAATTGTTGCTTATAAGCTTATGTATTCAGTCATTATTCAATGGTATACTAAAAATCCATGTGAAAAAAATTACTTCTCACTGTTCTCAGGTAAAATATTTATGCAATTAAAATGCGATTCATTTCGAATAATTAATTACAAAGCCTCGATTTTTTGCGATGCATGCTGGGAGTTTTGTACTATGCTGGTACCCAGCATGCATTGCAGCAAGGTTGATTGTCACCATTGTTGAGATTCATACGCTGATTGTTGATGTCTGTGTGTGTCATGTTAAACTGGCTTTTTTGTGCTCATATTTGTTAAAGTCTTCTTACTGATTGTTATGATATTGCTAAATCTCATACTACAGCAACACATGGTTTGTTATGTGAAAACATTAATGCAGTGGTTCTCAAATCCAGTCCTCGCGACCCACTGCTCTGCATATTGTGTATGTCTCCCTTATTTAACACACCTGATTCAGATCCTCAGCTCATTAGGATAGACTCTATGACAGGGGTCCTCAACTCTGGCCCGTGAGATCCACTTTCCTGCAGAGTTTACCTACAACCCTAATCAAACTCACCTGAACAAGGTAATCAATGTCTTCATGATTACTACACCTTACAGGAACACAGCAAAATCCCCAGTGTTAAATCAACACTGCTCAGTACATATTGTCCCAATCTAAAGAGTGTTAAAAGTGGTCAAGTTAATGAGATAATTAACTGATTAATTAAGGGATGATTGAGCACCTGCTGTTAACAAGCAGAATGACTAAAGAAAAGAGAAACACAACTACAACTGACTTCAGCCAGAGTCTTAGATGAAATCAACTGAAGAGAAAAGAAGACATATTACTCCACAAACAGCATTACCAGCTTCACTTATTACTAACCAGACCGACTTTATTTCTGTGACACATCACGAGAATTAACAGAGGTTTAACTCTGTTTCATTTGAAGTCACCATAACAGTGATTAGTTTTTCCATTAGTTGGGCTCTTAACTCTTAATGTATTTTTTATCTTTTTTTTTTTTTTTTGGCCGCTGTGATAGTGTGTTTAGTTAAACACATTTGCAGCAGCAAAGAAAGCTAAAGTGAAGTGAGATCAGGTTATAATGGTTACCTGTTGATGGTTATATAATCATCAGGAAATAGGTTGATTCACTGAGGTATTTGGAATCTAACAGTTGTTGTTAAATTAACAGTGTTTATGAGTCCACACTCAGACACCGTTAAATGAGCACTGAAGCAGTGCTAAAGTTAATGAGATATTTAAATGATAATTGAACATTATCGAAGACACCTGATGTTAACATCAGAAACACTGAAGGAGAAAAACGCAATTGGTATGTTACCATTATGGAGATCAGTGTTTGCTTTAGGTGGGCTCTTGACCCTTAAGTCATTAAGTCTAGATTTTTTTTGGCTGCTGTACCTGAGTTATAACAGCCAGATGAACAAAGAGAAAAGGTGATAAGATGGCGTTGATAGTGTTTTAACATAATCAATAGTTGGCCTGAATCACTGAACTCATTCAGAGCATAATTTCAGAGTTAAGTTTTGCAGCTTGTGAATAATAGCACTGTTGTTGTAGAGTATGCATTTTCTAGTCTTTTCTATTAAATCCAAATTATCAAATAAAAAAAAAATAAAAAAACATTCTCAAAAGTATTTTAGTAAGGCACATACAGACATCAAGAATTAGCGTATGAATCTCAACAATGGTGACAAAAAGATGACCTCTGAACATAAGCTCATTATTTATTCATACAGCAATGCATGATGGGCGCCATGAATGAGATTTGATTGGTGGCATCCAGAATACACTGCAAAATGCTTTATAATTGTCACCATTGTTGAGATTCACAGGCTGATTCTTGATGTATTTTTTAAAAAAGGAAAGAAATCGTATGTGATTAAGTTTTAAGACATTATTTGGATAACATTGTTAAAGTTGCAAATATTAAGATTTTCAAGGACAGTGTTGCTATAATCACGAAAGTAAATTTAACTCGGAAATTGGGCTCTACTTAGGTCAAATGAGTGTGAAATAATGTCAATGTTAAAACACAGCAAACACCATAAAAAACTTTTTTCTTTGTTCATCTGGCTGTTATAACTCGGCTGTTATAACTGGTACAGCAGGCAAACAAAAATCTGAAGTTACTGACTTAAGGGTCAAGAGCCCAACTAATGGAAACACTAATCACTATTATGGTGACTTCAAATGAAAGAGTTAAACCTCTGTTAATTCTCAATAAAAACTTCTGTAGAACTCTGACAGAAATAAGGCAGTCTGGTTAGTAATAAGTGAAGCTGTTTGTGGAGTAGTCCTCCTCTGCTGAGATCTTCACAGATTTAATGTCTTCTTTTCTCTTCAGTTGATTTCATCTAAGACTCTGGCTGAAGTCAGTTGTAGTTGTGTTTCTCTTTTCTTTAGTCATTCTGCTTGTTAACAGCAGGTGCTCAATCATCCCTTAATTAATCAGTTAATTCATTTAATTAATCTCATTAACTTGACCACTTTTAACACTCTTTAGATTGGGACAATATGTACTCTGAGCAGTGTTGATTTAACTCTGGGGATTTTGCTGTGTTCCTGTTAGGTGTAGTAATCATGAAGACATTGATTAGCTTGTTCAGGTGAGTTTGATTAGGGTTGTAGGTAAACTCTGCAGGAAAGTGGATCTCACGGGCCAGAGTTGAGGACCCCTGTTAGGGCTGCACGATTAATCGCACGATGTTGTTATGCGCATCTAATCAGTAAAGCCGGTTCCTTGATTAGTAGTAAATCACCTTCACCTGCTTTCAGATGGACGATATGATGCAGATATGAGTGTTAAATTAACACTCAAGAGTGTTAAAGTTAATGAGATAATTAAGTGATTAATTTAGTGATCATTGAGCATTATTGAAGACACCTGATGTTAACAAGCAGAATCACTGAAGGAGAAAATCACAAATTGTAAGCCACTGTTATGGCGATCAGTGTTTGCTTTAGTTGGGCTCTTGATCCTTATACTTTAAGTTTAAATTTTGTTTGTCTGCTGTTATTGATTTATTACAGTCAAATGAACAAAGACAAGTGTGATCTGATAGTGTTGGTTATGTTTTGACATAATCATGCTGTGATCTGAAAAATGAAACTCATTCAGATGATCTGGTTTAACTTGATAGCAACAGTTTAGTGGTTCTACAGCATATGACAATTGAATTTTTCTTATAATCCAAAACATTTAATAAAAATTGTTCTGATCAAATCACTTTCAAATGCATTTTTTTAGAAACACAGACATCAATAATCAGCCTGTGAATCTCAACCGTGGTGACAATAATAATCCTTGTTGCCACCAATCACAACTCATTAATGGCTCCCATCATGCATTGCGGTATGCATAAATTATGATCTGAATTGTCTATGTAATTTACTTTTCCTAATTGAATATTCTGCTCGTCACCATTGTTGAGATGCATTGACTGAATCTTGATATCTGTGTGTGCCTAAAAAAAAGATTTTTTTTTTGTTTACAACTTTTAAGAAATTCTTTATATTATATCTCAAATTCTGGATATTTATGCAGAATCTCAGTTATGCTGTAACCAACAGCATAAATCACAAACAATTAGTTCAAATGATGAAAGTCATAATATAACCAACACCATTAGATCTTTTTTTTTTCTTTGTTCATCTGGCAGGTATAACTCAGATACAACAGCTGAACAAAATCTAAAGTTAATAATATAAGGGTCAAGAGCCCAACTAAAGCAAACACTCATCTCCATAATGGTGACCTGAAATTCCGGTTTTCTCCTTCAGTGATTCTGCTTTAGGTGTCTTCAATAATGCTCAATCATCACTCAAATAATCACTTAATTATCTCATTAACTTTAACACTCTTGAGTGTGGACTCAAATACACTCCCAGGTGTGTTAATTTAACACTGAGTTTTTGCTGTGTACAAAGAGCCGTAGTTAACTGACAAGCTGAGCCAAATCGCGTTAAAATCGAGGCCTCGATTTTAACGCGATTTGGCTCAGCTTGTCAGTTAACTACGGCTCTTTGTAGTAAATGCCGCTCCATCTGAAAGCAGGTGAAGGTGATTTACTACTAATCAAGGAACCGGCTTTACTGATTAGATGCGCATAACAACATCATGCGATTAATCGTGCAGCCCTAACCCCTGTCATAGAGTCTATCCTAACGAGCTGAGGATCTGAATCAGGTGTGTTAAATAAGGGAGACATACACAATATGCAGAGCAGTGGGTCGCGAGGACTGGATTTGAGAACCACTGGTTTATAGTCAGGGGGCCAATTCTGAAAAGGGCTTCCGTTAAGTCTTTTGCGGACATGTTTTGGTACAACCTGTCACCCTATTTTTTTAGTTAGAAGACACCCATAGGTAAGATATTAGGGTGGTTGTCAAGCTGATTTTTTTTTTTGTGACTTGTACAAGCAATTTCAGGCCAATTATTTGGTTTCCTGCTCAACACGACATGCCACCAATAAATGTTGAATATCTCCACAACCACAAGGACCATATACATAAAACTGGTATCAAATGAAAGACAACACTCATGGGATGTCTGCTGAAGTGTCAGAATGAACATTTATTGTACAGTGTAAGAGACAACAGAACTAGAACATGAAAAAAACTATCTCCGCCTAAAGAGAACCAGTTTTAAAAGTGAATATCAGCTTGGAAACATAACATACTATCCCAAAACCTCTATCAATCAGTACCCCTATATATGGGAATGAGTCAAGCCAAGTTTAAAGCTTGTAGAGAGAGACAGTGCAATGTTGCACAAGTTATAATACTTAAATGTCAATGCGGAAATGTATAACTGTACACTGTAAAAAGTGAAACATTGGATTAACTTAATAAAATTGAAGTAACCATTCACAATAAAGTTTTTACATTGACCTAATGTTCAGAAACCATTCAGTTCAAACTAATTTTCTGCATTTCATGCAAACTCTTTTCGGAATTTGGTGTACATCAATATTTTAAATTGGCTTAAATAAAAAAAAAAGGTTTTTAACAGACTTCTGAAGGAAAGACTTTCTGGCTCAGACACTTGTGCTGCCCTTAATCACTGACATAACATACAGATTTAACTATTTCTGACATCTACAGAAGATCTTAGTGAGAATTAACAGAGGTTTAGATGCTGATATTTGTGTCATTTGAAGTGTCACCATTGTGGTGATCAGTGTTTGCTTTAGTTGGGCTCTTGGTCCCAGTTCTTCTTTCTTTTGCTTCTCTTTGGCTGCTGTATCTCTGTGTTTGTAAAACACGATTGTTATGGCAGAAAAAGCCTAGAAAAGTAAGATCAGGTGTTATCAGCTTTTTGTTGATGATAACATATATATCACAAAACGAGCATCTTATGTCGTGTTTAAAGTTTTGTGTTTGTATTTTGCATTTATAACTGCCAAAGCTTGTGGAACTGCATTATTGGCACCAATAACATTAAAACAATTATTTATTTTAAGGTGGAAAAAAAACATGTGCACATGATGTTTTGAGCAAATGTATTATGTAGTCACACACAGACATCAAGATTTTGGATATGAATCACAACAATGGTGACAATCAAAACAAAAAAGCTTGGGAATCAAGGATGAGTTTTATACTATGAAAGCTACCCATCATGCATTGCAGCATGATGCTTTTTTTATTGTCACCGTTGTTGTGATTCATTATGCGCGTTCGTGACTCACGTAATACACAATTACGTTGAAAAGGTCACGGCACGCGTAGGCGGAAGTACCGACTCAGTGTTTACAAATGTGAGGAAGGAGGAACATATACACATATTCAAATGTCTTTGTGTCAGTTTATCATTTAAAATGTCCATTTCGTGTGCATATCCTGGGTGTTTTAATATTAAAAAGGCTAAAAGAACATTTTCGTCAGGACAGAAGCGTGACCTTTTCAACGTAATTGCGTATAACGATGACGTCGCGAACGCGCATCACAGAACAGAGCAAGGCGAGCATTTGTGCTTATAAAACTTCAACTTTTTTATTTATTTGTGAAATGCCGATGGTTTGTCTAGATAAGACCCTTATTCATCGTCTGGTGTCGTTTAAAGCCCTTTGAAGCTGCACTGAAACTGTCATTTGGACCTTGAACCGTTTGGGTCCCGGTGAAGTCCATTATATGGAATCCTGGAATGTTTTCATCAAAAACCTTAATTTCTTTTCGACTGAAGAAAGAAAGACATGGACATCTTGGATGACATGGGGGGAGTAAATTATCAGCAAAAGTTTTATTAAAAGTGAACTAATCCTTTAGCCTATCTGCCACTGTCCATGGATACAATGATGCGACGGAAAATATCCCTGTCAGGCTTCACACACTTGGATTTGATTTTTCCAAGTTTGCTGTCTGTTCTGTAAAGATGAGAGAATGTTTTGAGATTTCTCTTAGTGAGGCTGTTATGGAAGTTTGTGTTCATTGTGCTCATTCTTTTTTTCACCAGCTCAGTTACCATTTGTTTCCCAGACTCTGCAGCATGTGTTAGGTCCTTCAGTATATCTTCTGAAACAACATCACCGGTTGTCAAAGACACCAACTCATACATATTCTCCAGTTGGAAGACATGGTATCTCTGGAATTGGTCCACAAGTTGAATGACATCATCATTATCCCTTCTGAGTCTTGATGGAAGGCAGTCTTTGTGGTTGTCTTCATCATCTTCTCCATCATGTGTTAGTCCAAACAGGGATCTAGTGTCCTGTGCTAAAGATGCACGTTCATTGTAGGTGATGGACCAACGGTTTCTAGCTGTCACATTTCGAGTGATGCCTACCAATCCTCCAGCGACCTTTCCGGTTTTGTTGATGTGCTCAAGGCAAAGATCAAATGCCACCTTGTTGAAGCTGTGTTTGGTCTCTTTGGCTACAAAATCACCATCTAGGAAGCCCTGGTAGAAGCGTGGTGCCGTCTGTGCCAGATGTTCCATGTCTGCTATGAATACAGCGCTCCATCTTGTGTAGTGGGTGTGATCATATGCAGCAAACCAGGGCATCATGCTCTTGAAGGCCGACATGTAAAGCTTCCAGTCACCACATCTCAGTGCCCGTGTGAATGCCAGTAGAATAGACACAAGGTCCATGTTGTCGCCAGAAGGTAAACATTGGTTTGTCTTCATTAGCCTTGTCAAACTGGTCCACCAAAGAGGGTGGTGGCGCAGTGGATAAGACACATGCCTTTGGTGTGAGAGACCAGGGTTTGAATCCACTGTGAGATACCAATGTGTCCCTGAGCAAGACACTTAACCCCTAGTTACTCCAGAAGTGTGCGACCTGACATGTGTAGCAATTGTAAGTTGCTTTGGATAAAAGCGTCAGCTAAATGAATAAATGTAAATGTAATGTAAACTCAGCTAGGAGATCTTGAACCTCTCCAACTTTCAGAACAAGATCTTCATAGCATGCGGCAGCTGCCTCAATTTCTCCACATAGTATGTGTTCGGAGAGTGCGTCTGCAGTCAACTAAAACACACACTTATCTCCATAATGGTGACTTAAACATTCAGTTTTTCTCCTTCAGTGATTCTGCTTGTTAACATCAGGTGTCTTCAATAATGCGCAATCATCACTCAATTATTCACTTAATTAACTCATTGGCTCAGAGTTTAATTGGGTCGCTTAAAATGACCAAATTCCATGATGTTGAAGTTACATGAACATATTATGTTTGTTTAACGAAACATAGTTATGTGGAACCGGTGGAACCTGTTTACAAAAAAAAGTTAAGTAAAGCCAACATATAATTTTTTTGAGTGTAACAAAAATAAGTTGTCAGAACGTTTTGCTAACATTCCCATTAGGTTAGGAAAACGTTATTTCTTAATGTTTTTTAAACATTGAAAACGTCCAGTTTTTTAAATGTATTAAGAACGTTTCCTTAAGAACGTATGAACGTATTAATGTGAACGTTAAAGGAACATTCCATTCACTCATTCAAATGTTATGAAAACGTTATTTCTGAATGTTTTCTGAACGTTCCAAACAACTGTTTTTTTAAGTTTTAAAGTTTTCTCATTTTGGAAATGTTATGAAGAACAAATAACACCACAAGCACGTTCCATAAACGTTGTTATAAGAACATTTTCACTCAACATTATGAGAACATCACAAGCACGTTCCATGAACGTTGTTATAAGAAAGTTTTAACTCAACCTTATGAGAACATCACAAGCACGTTCCATGAACGTTGTTATAAGAACGTTTTCACTCAACCTTATGAGAACATCAGTCAACATTACGGGAATGTAACGTATTTTAACTCTAAACATTATAAGAACGTTCCAGAAACTTTATTTCAGGAAAGTTTTGTACTAGCATTTACATAACTTTTACATAACATTAGTGAAAGTTATAGGAACGTTCCCTGTTTCTATTGTGTTGTTTTCCACATGTCTTGTTAGATTTGACTTGTCTAGTTGTATGTTTGAGTTTGTGTTCTTTTTTCCCTTGTGGTGCTATTGTGTTTTTGGTTTAGAAAATATAATTTTTCCTCTTTATGATTCCATTGTTTGGACTGTGTACTACCCAGAGACTCATACAAAATTGTGTGTACTTCACAGTAAAATGTTAATCTTGAAGTAAAGTCTTTTTTGTTATTTTTGTAATTCAAATATTTAATTCACTTAGAAACTTTATACTCAGGAAAAATGTAAACACTCTAGACAAATGTGTCAACAGGTTTTGGTACTTAAAAATCCTGTTTCTTTGAAATCCAGACCTGTAGCTGTAAGAAATTAATTGCTTACATTTTATGAATTCATATAGAATAGACATAGAATTCAATAGAAATAAAAAAATAGAAACATGGCAGCACAGCAGCTCAGTGGGTAGCACCATCACCTCGCAGCAAGAAGGTCTCCGGTTCGAGTCCTGGCTGAGCCAGGAGTTAGCAGGTTCTCTGTGATCTCCTTCAGGTAAGCTACAACAGTTTCCACCAGTTCAAACACACGCAGTATAGGCTAATCAGTGATACTCCAGTGTCTGTGTGTAAGCCTGGTGATGGATGGGCCAATCACATCAGGGTGATAACATTTTCAAAATGAGTCAATGGAATGTTCCTTTAACGTTCGCATTAACCAAGAAAAAACGCTTCCAACGTTTAAAAAACATTAAGAAATAACGTTTTAATAACATTTTCAAAATGAGTGAATGTAATGTTCCTTTAACTTTCACATTAACCAAGAAAAAAAAACTTTCTTAATACATTAAAACAACTGGACGTTTTCAATGTTTAAAAAACATTCAGAAATAACGTTTTCCTAACCTAATGGGAATGTTAGCAAAACGTTCTGACAACTTATTTTTGTTAGCTGGGATGGTCCTTGGAATTATTAGACCTATATGGTATTCCTAATGTAATAAATGTCATACACCCTCCTCCTCTGCCTTTTTCTCTATCACATCTAATACCATTATATCCTTTCAATACAAAATCAAGGTGTGGTTTTAACCATGTTTCTTTTCATTTCATTTCATTTCATTTTTATTAGGATCCCCATTAGCGGCCCATTTAATGGCAGCTAATCTTCCTGGGGTCCTCTTTAAAATATTCACAACATAAAATTATACAAAGCAATAACAACACAAATCATAATCAAAAAATTAAAACATTGCAATTACATACAAAATATTACCAAGTAAAAGAACATGACAATTTCCAGCTTTCACAAGGTCATTTGCAGCAATTCCTGGGTTACTGTCCTCTTAAATTTATATTTGTTCTGAATTCTGCGTGATGAGACAGAGAGTCAATTCCAAATAGATATTGCTCTGTAAAGTGATGTGCGTTTCAGAGAATTTGTCCTGGGAAGCGGAAGTTTTATGTCACCGCCTAATGCCTGCCTGGTGGCATATAGGTGTCTACTTCCTACAAAAACTAGCTGCTCAGAGAGAAACTGTGGCTGTTTCATAAAAACTGCATTCCACAATATTAAAATTAATCGTAGTTTAATTTTGTCGTCAACTGTGAGCCAAGAAAGGCATTTACCCAGATAGCAACATTGTTTTGGCCCAGATCCGGCCCACATCTGGCACTTGTGGAATGGGGCGTGGAATGACGGCCCTTGGGTGGCCCACTCCTGTTTACCAGATTTGAGCCACAAGCAGGCCATAGTAATGCCACATGTCAGCCAAGAGCAAAGAAATAAACCAGAACTGGACCTTACACTCAAAAAAATGATATGTTGGCTTTACTTAACTTTCTTTTGTAAACAGGTTCCACCGGTTCCACATAACTATGTTTCGTTAAACAAACATAATATGTTCATGTAACTTCAACATCATGGAATTTGGTCATTTTAAGCGACCCAATTCAACTCTGAGCTAATGAGTTAATTAAGTGAATAATTGAGTGATGATTGAGCATTATTGAAGACACCTGATGTTAACAAGCAGAATCACTGAAGGAGAAAACCGGAATGTTTAAGTCACCATTATGGAGATAAGTGTGTGTTTTAGTTGGGCTCTTGACCATTAACTCATTAACTTTAGAGTTTGTTTGGCTGCTGTACGTGAGTTATAGCAGCCGTATGAACAATGAACAAAGGTGATCTGATGGTGTTGGTTGTGTTTTAACATAATCATTATTTCACAATCATTTGCCGTGAATCACTGAACTTATATTGAACCCAATTTCTAAGTTTACCTCACGGAATATAGCAGCACTGTCATTGTAGAGCATACTATTTTTAGCCTTTTCAATGAAATTTAAGTGATCAAATCAATAAATAAAAAAGAAACTTCTTAAAAAATATTTTGTGTAGGCACACACAGACATCAAGAATCAGCCTGTGAATCTCAGCAATGGTGACAAACAGATCATAAGCTTATTATTTATTCATGTAGCAATGCATGATGGGAGCCATGAATGAGTTTTGATTGGTGGCACCCAGAATGCACTGCAACATGCTTTATAATTGTCACCATTGTTGAGATTCACAGGCTGATTCTTGATGTCTGTGTGTGCCTACTGAAAATATTTCTTAAGAAGTTTCTTTTTTATGTATTGATTTGATCATATGAATTTCATTAAAAAGGCTCAAAATAGTACGCTCTACAATGACAGTGCTGCTATAATCCGTAAGGTAAACTTAACTCAGAAATTGGGTTTAATATAGGTTCAGTGACTCAGGTCAAATGATTGTGAAACAATGATTATGTTAAAACACAACCAACACCATCAGATCACCTTTGTTCATTGTTCATTTGGCTGTTATAACTCACGTACAGCAGCCAAACAAACTCAAAAGTTAATGAGTTAATGGTCAAGAGCCCAACTAAAACACACACTTATCTCCATAATGGTGACTTAAACATTTCCGGTTTTCTCCTTCAGTGATTCTGCTTGTTAACATCAGGTGTCTTCAATAATGCGCAATCATCACTCAATAAATCACTTAATTAACTCATTAGCTCAGAGTTTAATTGGGTCGCTTAAAATGACCAAATTCCATGTTGTTGAAGTTACATGAACATATTATGTTTGTTTAACGAAACATAGTTATGTGGAACCGGTGGAACCTGTTTACAAAGAAAAGTTAAGTAAAGCCAACATATCATTTTTTTTAGTGTATCTGAGCCACAAAATCTGTGTATAGTAGATACGGAGACATCTCATCCTTAATAAGCCTGTTAACAAGCAGAATCACTGAAGGAAAGAAGAGAACAGAAAAAGAGACGAGCAGAAACACAAGAACTACAACTGACTTCAGACACAGCCTTAGATGAAATCCACTGAAGAGAAAAGAAGACATTAAATCTGTCAAGATCTCAGCAGAGGAGGATTAAACAACTCCACAAACATTACCAGCTTCACTTATTATTACTAACCAGACTGACTTTATTTCTCTCAGCCCTCTACAAAAGTTTTATTGAGAATTAACAGAGGTTTAACTGTTTCATTTGAAGTTACCATAACAGTGATTAGTGTTTCCATTAGTTGGGCTCTTAACTCTTATTGTATCTTTTGTCTCTTTTTGGCTGCTGTGACAGTGTTTGTCAAACACATTTGCAGCAGCAAAGAAAGCTAAAGTGAAATGAGATCAGGTGATGATGGTTACCTGGTGATGGTTTTACAATCATCATGAAATATACTTATTCACTGATGTCTTAAGAATCTAACAATTATGTTTTTCCATTAATGCAGTGGTTCTCAAATCCAGTCCTCGCGACCCCCTGCTCTGCATATTGTGTATGTCTCCCTTATTTAACACACCTGATTCAGATCCTCAGCTCGTTAGGATAGACTCTATGACAGGGGTCCTCAACTCTGGCCCGTGAGATCCACTTTCCTGCAGAGTTTACCTACAACCCTAATCAAACTCACCTGAACAAGCTAATCAATGTCTTCATGATTACTACACCTAACAGGAACACAGCAAAATCCCCAGTGTTAAATCAACACTGCTCAGAGTACATATTGTCCCAATCTAAAGAGTGTTAAAAGTGGTCAAGTTAATGAGATTAATTAAATGAATTAACTGATTAATTAAGGGATGATTGAGCACCTGCTGTTAACAAGCAGAATGACTAAAGAAAAGAGAAACACAACTACAACTGACTTCAGCCAGAGTCTTAGATGAAATCAACTGAAGAGAAAAGAAGACATTAAATCTGTGAAGATCTCAGCAGAGGAGGACTACTCCACAAACAGCTTCACTTATTACTAACCAGACTGCCTTATTTCTGTCAGAGTTCTACAGAAGTTTTTATTGAGAATTAACAGAGGTTTAACTCTTTCATTTGAAGTCACCATAATAGTGATTAGTGTTTCCATTAGTTGGGCTCTTGACCCTTAAGTCAGTAACTTCAGATTTTTGTTTGACTGCTGTACCTGAGTTATAACAGCCAGATGAACAAAGAAAAAAGTTTTTTTGATGGTGATTGCTGTGTTTTAACATTGACATTATTTCACACTCATTTGACCTAAGTAGAGCCCAATTTCCGAGTTAAATTTACTTTCATGATTATAGCAACACTGTACTTGAAAATCTTAATATTTGCAACTTTAACAATGTTATCCAAATAATGTCTTAAAACTTAATCACATACGATTTCTTTCCTTTTTTAAAAAAGACATCAAGAATCAGCCTGTGAATCTCAACAATGGTGACAATTATAAAGCATTTTGCAGTGTATTCTGGATGCCACCAATCAAATCTCATTCATGGCGCCCATCATGCATTGCTGTATGAATAAATAATGAGCTTATGTTCAGAGGTCATCTTTTTGTCACCATTGTTGAGATTCATACGCTAATTCTTGATGTCTGTATGTGCCTTACTAAAATACTTTTGAGAATGTTTTTTTTTATTTGATCATTTGGATTTAATAGAAAAGACTAGAAAATGCCTACTCTACAACAACAGTGCTATAATTCACAAGCTGCAAAACTTAACTCTGAAATTATGCTCTGAATGAGTTCAGTGATTCAGGCCAACTATTGATTATGTTAAAACACTATCAACGCCATCTTATCACCTTTTCTCTTTGTTCATCTGGCTGTTATAACTCAGGTACAGCAGCCAAAAAAAATCTAAACTTAATGACTTAAGGGTCAAGAGCCCACCTAAAGCAAACACTGATCTCCATAATGGTAACATACCAATTGCGATTTTCTCCTTCAGTGTTTCTGATGTTAACATCAGGTGTCTTCGATAATGTTCAATTATCATTTAAATAACTCATTAACTTTGGCACTGCTTCAGTGCTCATTTAACGGTGTCTGAGTGTGGACTCATAAACACTGTTAATTTAACAACAACTGTTAGATTCCAAATACCTCAGTGAATCAAACTATTTCCTGATGATTATATAACCATCAACAGGTAACCATTATAACCTGATCTCACTTCACTTTAGCTTTCTTTGCTGCTGCAAATGTGTTTAACTAAACACACTATCACAGCGGCCCAAAAAAAAAAAAAAAAGATAAAAGATACATTAAGAGTTAAGAGCCCAACTAATGGAAAAACTAATCACTGTTATGGTGACTTCAAATGAAACAGAGTTAAACCTCTGTTAATTCTCGTGATGTGTGACAGAAATAAAGTCGGTCTGGTTAGTAATAAGTGAAGCTGGTAATGCTGTTTGTGGAGTAATATGTCTTCTTTTATCTTCAGTTGATTTCATCTAAGACTCTGGCTGAAGTCAGTTGTAGTTGTGTTTCTCTTTTCTTTAGTCATTCTGCTTGTTAACAGCAGGTGCTCAATCATCCCTTAATTAATCAGTTAATTATCTCATTAACTTGACCACTTTTAACACTCTTTAGATTGGGACAATACGTACTGAGCAGTGTTGATTTAACACTGGGGATTTTGCTGTGTTCCTGTAAGGCAGTGGTTCTCAAATCCAGTCCTCGCGACCCACTGCTCTGCATATTATGTATGTCTCCCTTATTTAACACACCTGATTCAGATCCTCAGCTCGTTAGGATAGACTCTATGACAGGGGTCCTCAACTCTGGCCTGTGAGATCCACTTTCCTGCAGAGTTTACCTACAACCCTAATCAAACTCACCTGATCAAGCTAATCAATGTCTTCATGATTACTACACCTTACAGGAACACAGCAAAATCCCCAGTGTTAAATCAACACTGCTCAGAGTAGGGCTGCACGATTAATCACACGATGTTGTTATGCGCATCTAATCAGTAAAGCCGGTTCCTTGATTAGTAGTAAATCACCTTCACCTGCTTTCAGATGGAGCGGCATTTACTACAAAGAGCCGTAGTTAACTGACAAGCTGAGCCAAATCGCGTTAAAATCGAGGCCTCGATTTTAACGCGATTTGGCTCAGCTTGTCAGTTAACTACGGCTCTTTGTACACAGCAAAAACTCAGTGTTAAATTAACACACCTGGGAGTGTATTTGAGTCCACACTCAAGAGTGTTAAAGTTAATGAGATAATTAAGTGATTATTTGAGTGATGATTGAGCATTATTGAAGACACCTAAAGCAGAATCACTGAAGGAGAAAACCGGAATTTCAGGTCACCATTATGGAGATGAGTGTTTGCTTTAGTTGGGCTCTTGACCCTTATGTTATTAACTTTAGATTTTGTTCAGCTGAACAAAGAAAAAAAATGATCTAATGGTGTTGGTTATATTATGACATTCGTCATTTGAACTAATTGTTTGTGATTTATGCTGTTGGTTACAGCAAAGCTGAGATTCTGCATAAATATCCAGAATTTGAGATATAATATAAAGAATTTCTTGAAAGTTGTAAAAAAAAAAAAACTTTCTTTTAGGCACACGCAGATATCAAGATTCAGTCAATGCATCTCAACAATGGTGACGAGCAGAATATTCAATTAGGAAAAGTAAATTACATAGACAATTCAGATCATAATTTATTCATACCGCAATGCATGATGGGAGCCATTAATGAGTTGTGATTGGTGGCAACAAGGATTATTATTGTCACCACGGTTGAGATTCACAGGCTGATTATTGATGTCTGTGTTTCTAAATAAATGCATTTGAAAGTGATTTGATCAGAACAATTTTTATTAAATGTTTTGGATTATAAGAAAAATTCAATTGTCATATGCTGTAGAACCACTATACTGTTGCTATCAAGTTAAACCAGATCATCTGAATGAGTTTCATTTTTCAGATCACAGCATGATTATGTCAAAACATAACCAACACTATCAGATCACTCTTGTCTTTGTTCGTTTGACTGTAATAAATCAATAACAGCAGACAAACAAAATTTAAACTTAAAGTATAAGGATCAAGAGCCCAACTAAAGCAAACACTGATCGCCATAACGGTGGCTTACAATTTGTGATTTTCTCCTTCAGTGATTCTGCTTGTTAACATCAGGTGTCTTCAATAATGTTCAATGATCACTAAATTAATCACTTAATTATGTCATTAACTTTAACACTCTTGAGTGTTAATTTAACACTCATATCTGCATCATATCGTCCATCTGAAAGCAGGTGAAGGTGATTTACTACTAATCAAGGAACCGGCTTTACTGATTAGATGCGCATAACAACATCGTGCGATTAATCGTGCAGCCCTAGCTCAGAGTACATATTGTCCCAATCTAAAGAGTGTTAAAAGTGGTAAAGTTAATGAGATAATTAACTGATTAATTAAGGGACGATTGAGCATCAGTGATGAACACCTGCTGTTAACAAGCAGAATGACTAAAGAAAAGAGAAACACAACTACAACTGACTTCAGCCGAATCTTAGATGAAATCAACTGAAGAGAAAAGAAGACATTACATCTCTGAAGATCTCAGCAGAGGAGGATTACTCCACAAACAGCATTACCAGCTTCACTTATTACTAACCAGACTGTCTGTATTTCTGTCAGACGTCTACAAAAGTTTTATTGAGAATTAACAGAGGTTTAACTGTTTCATTTGAAGTTACCATTACAGTGATTTGTGTTTCAATTAGGTGGGCTCTTAACTCTCAACGTATCTTTGTCTTTTTTTGGCTGTTGTGACAGTGTGTTTAGTCAAACACATTTACAGCAGCTAAAGCTAAAGCTAAAGCTAAATGAAATCAGGTTATAATGGTTATCTGTTGATGGTTTTATAATCATCATGAAATAATTTGTTTCACTGAGGTATTTGCTTTTTTTTTTTAAAGCACTGTTTAATGTCTGAGTCCACACTCAGGGACTGTTAAATGAATACTGAAGCAGTGCTAAAGTTAATGAGATGATTAATTGAGCATTATTGAAGACACCTGATGTTAACAAGCAGAATCACTAAGGGAGAAAATCGTAATTGGTATGTTACCATTATGGAGATCAGTGTTTGCTTTAGTTGGGCTCTTGGCCCTTAAGTCAGTAACTTCAGATTTTAGTTTGGCTGCTGTACCTGAATTACAACAGCCAGATGAACAAAGAAAAAAATGTGTTTGATGGTATTAGCTGTGTTTTATCATTATTTCACACTCATATGACTTAAGTAGAGCCCAATTTCTGAGTTAAATTTAATTTATTGATTATAGCAACACTGTCCTTGAAAATCTTAAAGTTGTTAACTTTAACAATGCAATCCAAATAATTTATTAAAACTTAATCACATACCATTTTTTTCTTTTTTTCAAAAATACATCAAGAATCAGCCTGTGAATCTCAACAATGGTGACAATTATAAAGCATTTTGCAGTGTATTCTGGATGCCACCAATCAAATCTCATTCATGGCGCCCATGATGCATTGCTGTATGAATAAATAATGAGCTTATGTTCAGAGGTCATCTTTTTGTCACCATTGTTGAGATTCATACGCTAATTCTTGATGTCTGTATGTGCCTAACTGAAATACTTTTGAGAATGTTTTTTTTATTGGTTTGATCATTTGGATTTAATAGAAAAGACTAGAAAATGCATACTCTACAACAACAGTGCTACAATACATAAGCTGCAAAAATTAACTCTGAAATTATGCTCTCGATGAGTTCAGTGATTCAGGCCAACTATTGATTATGTTAAAACACTATCAACGCCATCTTATCACCTTTTCTCTTTGTTCATCTGGCTGTTATATCTCGGGTACAGCAGCCAAACAAATTCTAAACTTAATAACTTAAGGGTCAAGCGCCCACCTAAAGCAAACACTGATCTCCATAATGGTAACATACCAATTACGATTTTCCCCTTCAGTGATTCTGATGTTAACATCAGGTGTCTTCGATAATGTTCAATTATCACTTAAATATCTCATTATCAGGTGTCTTCGATAATGTTCAATTATCACTTAAATATCTCATTAACTTTAGCACTGCTTCAGTGCTCATTTAACGGTGTCTGAGTGTGGACTCATAAACACTGAACACTGTTAACTTCACAACAATTGTTAGATTCCAAATACCTCAGTGAATCAAGCTATTTCATGATGATTATATAACCATCAATAGATAACCATTATAACCTGATCTCATTTCACTTTAGCTTTCTTTGATGCTGCTGCAAATGTGTTTAATTAAACACACTATCAAAACAGTCAAAAAATAGACAAATGATACATTAAGAGTTAAGAGCCCAACTAATGGAAACACTAATCACTGTTATGGTGATTTCAAATAAAACAGAGTTAAACCTCTGTTAATTCTCATGACGTGACAGAAATAAAGTCAGTCTGGTTAGTAATAAGTGAAGCTGGTAATGCTGTTTGTGGAGTAATCCTCCTCTGCTGAGATCTTCAGAGAGGTACTGTCTTCTTTTCTCTTCCGTTGATTTCATCTAAGACTCTGGCTGAAGTCAGTTGTAGTTGTGTTTCTCTTTTCTTTAGTCATTCTGCTTGTTAACAGCAGGTGTTCATCACTAATGCTCAATCATCCCTTAATTAATCAGTTAATTATCTCATTAATTTGACCACTTTTACCACTCTTTAGATTGGGACAATATGTACTCTGAGCAGTGTTGATTTAACACTGGGGATTTTGCTGTGTTCCTGTAAGGTGTAGTAATCATGAAGACATTGAATAGCTTGTTCAGGTGAGTTTGATTAGGGTTGTAGGTAAACTCTGCAGGAAAGTGGATCTCACAGGCCAGAGTTGAGGACCCCTGTCATAGGCTATGTTTACACGGAAACGATCAGAAGAGAAAACGCAAAAGTGGCGTTGGGTTTTCACTTTTTATTCTGCGTTTAGACGAGCGTTATGAAGGGGAAATCTGCGTGCATATGGTGACGCAAAAGTGTGTGAAATTCGATGTAGTGTGCACTCCAGGCGGCTAGGTGGCAACGAAGCACTGCCACACAACAACACCAATATCTGAGAATATTTTGTGCAACTGCTGAAAAGACTCTTGTATGTTTATCAGAGCTGCTGTGGCAACTTGAAGGTCCGACGTATGGAAATAATCCGACATGTTAGTTATTATTTTCCTGTACTGGCGAATGCCTGTGACGTAAACGCGCACGTGATCGAGGACAGTTTTGCGTTTTTACCGGTTTTTACCCTTTACACGGGAACGCGACGGTGGAGCGTTTTTAAGTTTTCCACTCTGGAGGGTGGTTTCACTTTTTTGCGTTTTTAAGCCATAAAAACGGCGTCACCGTGTAAACGAAAGGCACATCCGATAAAATATTTTTACGTTTTCACTCGGAATCGTTCTCGTGTAAACAGGGCCATAGAGTCTATCCTAACGAGCTGAGGATCTGAATCAGGTGTGTTAAATAAGGGAGACATACATAATATGCAGAGCAGTGGGTCGCGAGGACTGGATTTGAGAACCACTGCTGTAAGGTGTAGTAATCATGAAGACATTGATTACCTTGTTCAGGTGACTTTGATTAGGGTTGTAGGTAAACTCTGCAGGAAAGTGGATCTCACGGGCCAGAGTTGAGGACCCCTGTCATAGAGTCAATCCTAATGAGCTGAGGATCTGAATCAGGTGTGTTAAATAAGGGAGACATACACAATATGCAGAGCAGTGGGTTGCGAGGACTGGATTTGAGAACCACTGCTATAAACCCAATTTCTAAGTTAAGTTTACCTTACGGATTATAGCAGCACTGTCATTGTCGAACATACTATTTTTAGCCTTTTCAATGAAATTCAAATGATCAAATCAATAAATAAAAAAGAAACTTCTTAAAAAATATCTTGAGTAGACACACACAGACATCAAGAATCAGCCTGTGAATCTATCTGATTCAAATATCTGATTTTAGCTGTAAATACATTAAAAACAGATGTGCTTTCGTAGAAGCCTCCTCAGACCTGGTTGTCCACATACATGGACATCGCATCAGAGGTGGAAAATCCAGGGGTCAGAAAGTAAAAGTCCTGCCATATTTCTATTGCACCCACAGCAAAAACTCCAGTGTTAAATGAACTTTACTGTAGGGCTGCACGATTAATCGCACGATGTTGTTATGCGCATCTAATCAGTAAAGCCGGTTCCTTGATTAGTAGTAAATCACCTTCACCTGCTTTCAGATGGACGATATGATGCAGATATGAGTGTTAAATTAACACTCAAGAGTGTTAAAGTTAATGAGATAATTAAGTGATTAATTTAGTGATCATTGAGCATTATTGAAGACACCTGATGTTAACAAGCAGAATCACTGAAGGAGAAAATCACAAATTGTAAGCCACCGTTATGGCGATCAGTGTTTGCTTTAGTTGGGCTCTTGATCCTTATACTTTAAGTTTAAATTTTGTTTGTCTGCGTTTATTGATTTATTACAGTCAAATGAACAAAGACAAGTGTGATCTGATAGTGTTGGTTATGTTTTGACATAATCATGCTGTGATCTGAAAAATGAAACTTATTCAGATGATCTGGTTTAACTTGATAGCAATAGTTCAGTGGTTCTACAGCATATGACAATTGAATTTTTCTTATAATCCAAATATTTTAATAAAAATTGTTCTGATCAAATCACTTTCAAATGCATTTATTTAGAAACACAGGCATCAATAATCAGCCTGTGAATCTCAACCGTGGTGACAATAATAATCCTTGTTGCCACCAATCACAACTCATTAATGGCTCCCATCATGCATTGCGGTATGAATAAATTATGATCTGAATTGTCTATGTAATTTACTTTTCCTAATTGAATATTCTGCTCGTCACCATTGTTGAGATGCATTGACTGAATCTTGATATCTGTGGTGTGCCTAAAAGAAAGATTTTTTTTTTTGTCTACAACTTTTAAGAAATTCTTTATATTATATCTCAAATTCTGGATATTTATGCAGAATCTCAGTTATGCTGTAACCAACAGCATAAAACACAAACAATTAGTTCAAATGATGAATGTCATAATATAACCAGCACCATTAGATAATTTTTTTTCATTTGTCCATCTGGCAGGTATAACTCAGATACAACAGCTGAACAAAATCTAAAGTTAATAATATAAGGGTCAAGAGCCCAACTAAAGCAAACACTCATCTCCATAATGGTGACCTGAAATTCCGGTTTTCTCCTTCAGTGATTCTGCTTTAGGTGTCTTCAATAATGCTCAATCATCACTCAAATAATCACTTAATTATCTCATTAACTTTAACACTCTTGAGTGTGGACTCAAATACACTCCCAGGTGTGTTAATTTAACTGAGTTTTTGCTGTGTACAAAGAGCCGTAGTTAACTGACAAGCTGAGCCAAATCGCGTTAAAATCGAGGCCTCGATTTAACGCGATTTGGCTCAGCTTGTCAGTTAACTACGGCTCTTTGTAGTAAATGCCGCTCCATCTGAAAGCAGGTGAAGGTGATTTACTACTAATCAAGGAACCGGCTTTACTGATTAGATGCGCATAACAACATCGTGCGATTAATCGTGCAGCCCTACTTTACTGGGAGTTTATTTTGATCCAGACTCAAGCGTGTTATTGAGATATTATTGAAGACACCAGATGTTAACTAGCAGAATCACTGAAGGAGAAAATCTATATTTTAGTCACCGTTATGGTGATCAGTGTTTGCTTTAGTTGGGCAGGTGACCTTTAAATGTTTAAGTAAATATTTTGTTTGGCTGTTTTAACAGCTGGATGAACAAAGAGATCAGATCAGATCAGATATTGTAGATCATGTTTAGACATAATCATCATTTAACCTGAATCAAATGTATATTGATCATAACAGCATCACAGTGATTCTATGACATTAGATCCAGAGTTTTCAAAATAAACCAAATGATATCTTAAACGTTGATCTGATAAGTAAATAATAATCTTTCTTTTAGGCACACACAGACATCAAGATTCAGTGTGTGAATCTCAACAATGGTGACAAACAGAATATTCAATTAGGAAAAGGAAATTACTCAGACAATTCAGATCATAATTTATTCATACTGCAATGCATGATGGGAGCCATGAATGAATTTTGATTGGTGGCACCCAGAATGCACTGCAACATGCTATATAATTGTCACCATTGTTGAGAATCACAGGCTGATTCTTGATGTCTGTGTGTGCCCATAAAGTAATTAGAATAGAATAGCTTTTAAGAAATCTTTTGGATAATATTTAAAATTCTGAAAATGTTATACTGTGTAATCAAAAGGTTAAACGCTACAAATGATGATTATGTCAAAACATGTGCGCATCAGCTTTCCTTGTTGGTCATCTGGCTGTTATAACTCATGTACAGCAGCCAAACAACATCTAAAGTTAATGATTAAAGGGTCAAGAGTCCAACTAATGCCGGGCGTATTAGTTTTCACAGTCCCAGACTAAAGACCGGCAGTCTTTAGGAATCTCGGCGCGCTCCCGTTGTCTCGATCGTTAAATGTGAGGTGATAATCTGCAGTCGGCGACCCGATTTATGCCAGTCTTTCTCTAGTCCAGTGGTTCTCAAATCCAGTCCTCGCGACCCACTGCTCTGCATATTGTGTATGTCTCCCTTATTTAACACACCTGATTCAGATCCTCAGCTCATTAGGATAGACTCTATGACAGGGGTCCTCAACTCTGGCCCGTGAGATCCACTTTCCTGCAGAGTTTACCTACAACCCTAATCAAACTCACCTGAACAATAATCAATGTCTTCATGATTACTACACCTTACAGGAACACAGCAAAATCCCCAGTGTTAAATCAGCACTGCTCAGAGTACACATTGTCCCAATCTAAAGAGTGTTAAAAGTGGTAAAGTTAATGAGATAATTAACTGATTAATTAAGGGATGATTGAGCACCTGCTGTTAACAAGCAGAATGACTAAAGAAAAGAGAAACACAACTACAACTGACTTCAGCCAGAGTCTTAGATGAAATCAACTGAAGAGAAAAGAAGACATTACATCTCTGAAGATCTCAGCAGAGGAGGATTACTCCACAAACAGCATTACCAGCTTCACTTATTACTAACCAGACTGACTTTATTTCTGTCACACGTCACGAGAATTAACAGAGGTTTAACTCTGTTTTATTTGAAATCACCATAACAGTGATTAGTGTTTCCATTAGTTGGACTCTTAACTCTTAATATATCGTTTGTCTTTTTTTTGGCCGTTGTGATAGTGTGTTCAATTAAACACATTTGCAGCAGCAAAGAAAGCTAAAGTGAAATGAGATCAGGTTATAATGGTTACCTGTTGATGGTTATATAATCATCATGAAATAGCTTGATTCACTGAGGTATTTGGAATCTAACAATTGTTGTTAAGTTAACAGTGCTCAGTGTTTATATGAGTCCACACTCAGACACCGTTAAATGAGCACTGAAGCAGTGCTAAAGTTAATGAGATATTTAAGTGATAATTGAACATTATCGAAGACACCTGATGTTAACATCAGAATCACTGAAGGAGAAAATCGTAATTGGTATGTTACCATTTTGGAGATCAGTGTTTGCTTTAGGTGGGCTCTTGACCCTTAAGTTATTAAATTTAGATTTGATTTGGCTGCTGTACCTGAGTTATAACAGCCAGATGAACAAAGAGAAAAGGTGATAAGATGGCGTTGATAGTGTTTTAACATAATCAATAGTTGGCCTGAATCACTGAACTCATTGAGAGCATAATTTGAGAGTTAAGTTTTGTAGCTTATGAATTATAGCACTGTTGTTGTAGAGTATGCATTTTCTAGTCTTTTCTATTAAATCCAAATGATAAAATCAATAATAATAATTAAAAAAAACTTCTCAAAAGTATTTTAAATAGGCACATACAGACTTCAAGAATTAGCGTATGAATCTCAACAATGGTGACAAAAAGATGACCTCTGAACATAAGCTCATTATTTATTCATACAGCAATACATGATGGGCACCATGAATGAGATTTGATTGGTGGCATCCAGAATACACTGCAAAATGCTTTATAATTGTCACCATTGTTGAGATTCACAGGCTGATTCTTGATGTATTTTTAAAAAAAAGAAAAAGTTGTATGTGATTAAGTTTTAAGAAGTTATTTGGATTACATTGTTAAAGTTACGAATATTAAGATTTTCAAGGACAGTGTTGCTATAATCAATAAATTAAATTTAACTCAGAAATTGGGCTCTACTTAAGTCAAATGAGTGTGAAATAATGATAATGTTAAAACATATCAAACACATCAAACACCATCAAATAAACTTTTTTCTTTGTTCATCTGGCTGTTGTAACTCGGGTACAGCAGCCAAACAAAAATCAGAAGTTTCTGACTTAAGGGTCAAGAGCCCAACTAAAGCAAACACTGATCTCCATAATGGTAACATAGCAATTACGATTTTCTCCCTCAGTGATTCTGCTTGTTAACATCAGGTGTCTTCGCTAATGCTCAATTAATCATCTCATTAACATTAGCACTGCTTCAGTGTTCATTTAACAGTCCCCGAGTGTGGACTCATAGACATTAAACAGTGCTTTAAAAAAAAGCAAATACCTTAGTGAATCAAATTATTTCATGATGATTATAAAACCATCAACAGGTAGCCATTATAACCTGATCTCATTTAGCTTTAGCTTTATTTGCTGCTGCAAGTGTGTTTGACTAAACACACTGTCACAACGGCCAAAAAAAGACAAATATACATTAAGAGTTAAGAGCCCAACTAATGGAAACACAAATCACTCTTATGGTGACTTCAAATGAAAGACATTAGAGTTAAACCTCTGTTAATTCTCAATAAAAACTTCTGTAGAAGTCTGACAGAAATAAGGCAGTCTGGTTAGTAATAAGTGAAGCTAGTAATGCTGTTTGTGGAGTAATCCTCCTCTGCTGAGATCTTCAGAGATGTAATGTCTTCTTTTCTCTTCAGTTGATTTCATCTAAGATTCGGCTGAAGTCAGTTGTAGTTGTGTTTCTCTTTTCTTTAGTCATTCTGCTTGTTAACAGCAGGTGTTCATCACTAATGCTCAATCATCCCTTAATTAATCAGTTAATTATCTCATTAACTTTACCACTTTTAACACTCTTTAGATTGGGACAATATGTACTTTGAGCTGTGTTGATTTAACACTGGGGATTTTGCTGTGTTCCTGTAAGGTGTAGTAATCATGAAGACATTGATTATTGTTCAGGTGAGTTTGATTAGGGTTGTAGGTAAACTCTGCAGGAAAGTGGATCTCACGGGCCAGAGTTGAGGACCCCTGTCATAGAGTCTATCCTAACGAGCTGAGGATCTGAATCAGGTGTGTTAAATAAGGGAGATATACACAATATGCAGAGCAGTGGGTCGCGAGGACTGGATTTGAGAACCACTGCTCTAGTCTTTCATATCAAACATGTTTGATATTATCGCAAGTCCTAGCGTAGTCATAGTGACGTAAAACAATCAACAACCAATAAAATCGTTCTCAGGAAACAGGAAGCCATCAGTCACAACATCAAAGAAACATGTCGACGGACGTGGAAACACAACGAGCGCCAAGTAGGCGAAAATGGACCATGGATAAAGAGGAGCCCCTTGTCGAGCTGTGGGCAGAGTAGCCGTGTCTTTTGATGTAAACTGCCATTCATACCACGACAGAGTGGAAAAAGAAAAGAAGTCTGTTATCTGGTTAAAAACCGGTTGCTCCCGGACCGTGCCGCGGTTCGCGTTAATGTGAAAGCAACACGGACTCGGGTGCGCACTTGTTCAGGAAGTAAAGTAACCTGCGCATGCGTTTTAGCTTATTGTGATGTATTCAGTTAAATAAAACACTTGTAAGGGATGATAGTGTTGATGATTTACCTTGGATACGAGCGAGAGTGAGCCTGCAGTGTATTCATGCATTGCGCGTGGGATCAGGAGTCAGGGCAACAAAGTTGAAAATCCACTGTCTCCTCAAAAGAGTCCGTTTGCAAGCAGCAGAAGTCCACCTTATGTGACACACGCACAGTAAACCTGTATTGTTCACTCAACTGCACATAATAGCAGCGAATTAATAAAAGAAAAAAACCAATATTGACCCGCGTTCTGTTTTCTATTATCACTCAATTATTCACTTAATTATCTCATTAACTTTAACACTGGAGTTTTTGCTGTGGGTGGAATAAAAATGTGGCAGGACTTTTACTTTCTGACCCCTGGACCAAACCTCGGGTCTTAGGAGGTTAAACAAAGGCATTTATTAATTATCATACTTTTCACATGACTCTTTGAAATAATGTGGTATCAATATTATAGTAATCTGACATTTAAAAAATATATATTCTACAAAAGATGTTTGAGTGTTTATTTTGATAGGAGTATAGAGACATTAAGAATCAACATATGAATCAATGGTGACAATCAGCATAGCCTTTTTGTGACTTCATAGGTCAGAGTTGTTCACCATTGTTGAGATTCATACGCTGATTATTGATGTCTGAGTGAGTCCATATGATCCTGTCAAAACATTTTCTGCATAATTACGTCATAAAATCGTAATATCACAGCATTGCAGGATCTTCTATAACAGTACTGGCATGCTAAATATACAATTAATAGTTTACAACTTAGTCAGTTGTTAATCAGTCATACCTATCAGGTGGTATCAATAAAGCAGACAACTGCATGATGATTATTATCACTAATAAGTGACCAACATCACCTGATCTGAGCATCTCTCGGTTTCCCACAATAACAAATATGTATCAGAGACACACAGTTAAAGCAGCCAGAGAAAAATTAACGCTAATATCTGAAGGGTCAATAGCCCAACGAAAGCAAACACTGACCTCCATCATGGGGACATTAAACTTTATTATTTTCAATAAAATATCAACTTCTAAACCTCTGTTAATTCTCAATAAGAATGTTAGTATGAAAGAAGTCTGGATTATAGTAAGTGAAGATGCTGAGATCTTGAGAGATCTGATAGTGTTTAATGTTCTGTTGGGATGTAAAGTGTAAACCAACTTTAGTTTTTCTTTCCTTCAATTCTTCTTATTATTAACATCAGGTGTCAACACTAATAGCCAATCATCACTTAATTATCTCATTAACTTCAACACTGCTTCAGTGTTAATTTTTAACACTCTGTAGTTGGACCTATATGTACACCGAGAGTGTTCATATGTACACTGAGGATTTTGCTGTGTACAACACGCAAAACATAAGGTAACGGGCGGATCAGATAATTACAACCAGTAGGCCTAGTCAACTCACTTTTGTTAAACAACCCCTAAATAAACAAAATAAGCAATCAATCTGCACATGTATGGACTTAAAATAATTATACATTAACGAAAAAACCATTTGACACCGGTTCAATAACATGTATTGGAAGATATACCAGGATTATACCACGTCGGGCAACACACAGATATTCAGCGCTAGAGGCGCAGCCGCACTCCGAACATTGCACAGCACACGTTATCACAATTTCCAACACACGTTTAACCCTCAGAAACCCAATGTCCCCCCAGATCAAATGTTCATTCAATCAAAATAAACTGTCCGGAATGAACTAGATGTCCTCTGCGGTGAAAAGAAGGGAAGAAAAAGAAACAAAAAATACCAGGCGAAGCGTGGCGAGACGCCACAGTCAATATATTCCTCGCCAGACTTACGCAGCCTCGCCACAGTCTGTTTAGCCGATGGGATGCTGTAGTAGTCGAGAAAAAACCCGTCGTATAATCCACAAGAAAAATAGTTACTTTGTCCCTTTGTTGCGTTCCTCAGGCGACCATTCCACAGAGCCCGCTAAACTCTTATTTTCTAAAGTCTTATTTTTTTACATACTTGGAGTGAAAGGCTCACCAAAACAAAGTTATTGGGTTGTCACTTTTCACGTTTTCTGAGTTGTTGGATGCACCAGGGACCCAATTATAGCACTTAAAGACTGAAAAAGTCAGATTTTCATGATGTGTCCCCTTTAAGAAATATCCTTGTTTTAGTGGACTCGATTAAAATAAGTTCAGAGTACTCATAACTATTGCTTTTTATAAACTTAATTGAATTGAAGTAATCGTGTCCTCAAATTAGGGCTGCACGATTAATCGCACGATGTTGTTATGCGCATCTAATCAGTAAAGCCGGTTCCTTGATTAGTAGTAAATCACCTTCACCTGCTTTCAGATGGACGATATGATGCAGATATGAGTGTTAAATTAACACTCAAGAGTGTTAAAGTTAATGAGATAATTAAGTGATTAATTTAGTGATCATTGAGCATTATTGAAGACACCTGACGTTAACAAGCAGAATCACTGAAGGAGAAAATCACAAATTGTAAGCCACCGTTATGGCGATCAGTGTTTGCTTTAGTTGGGCTCTTGATCCTTATGCTTTAAGTTTAAATTTTGTTTGTCTGCGTTTATTGATTTATTACAGTCAAATGAACAAAGACAAGTGTGATCTGATAGTGTTGGTTATGTTTTGAAATAATCATGCTGTGATCTGAAAAATGAAACTCATTCAGATGATCTGGTTTAACTTGATAGCAACAGTTTAGTGGTTCTACAGCATATGACAATTGAATTTTTCTTATAATCCAAATATTTTAATAAAAAATTGTTCTGATCAAATCACTTTCAAATGCATTTCTTTAGAAACACAGACATCAATAATCAGCCTGTGAATCTCAACCGTGGTGACAATAATAATCCTTGTTGCCACCAATCACAACTCATTAATGGCTCCCATCATGCATTGCGGTATGAATAAATTATGATCTGAATTGTCTATGTAATTTACTTTTCCTAATTGAATATTCTGCTCGTCACCATTGTTGAGATGCATTGACTGAATCTTGATATCTGTGTGTGCCTAAAAGAAAGATTTTTTTTTTGTTTACAACTTTTAAGAAATTCTTTATATTATATCTCAAATTCTGGATATTTATGCAGAATCTCAGTTATGCTGTAACCAACAGCATAAATCACAAACAATTAGTTCAAATGATGAATGTCATAATATACTATTACCATCATTCTAACACCATTAGATCATTTTTTTCCGTTTGTTCATCTGGCAGGTATAACTCAGATACAACAGCTGAACAAAATCTAAAGTTAATAATATAAGGGTCAAGAGCCCAACTAAAGCAAACACTCATCTCCATAATGGTGACCTGAAATTCCGGTTTTCTCCTTCAGTGATTCTGCTTTAGGTGTCTTCAATAATGCTCAATCATCACTCAAATAATCACTTAATTATCTCATTAACTTTAACACTCTTGAGTGTGGACTCAAATACACTCCCAGGTGTGTTAATTTAACACTGAGTTTTTGCTGTGTACAAAGAGCCGTAGTTAACTGACAAGCTGAGCCAAATCGCGTTAAAATCGAGGCCTCGATTTTAACGCGATTTGGCTCAGCTTGTCAGTTAACTACGGCTCTTTGTAGTAAATGCCGCTCCATCTGAAAGCAGGTGAAGGTGATTTACTACTAATCAAGGAACCGGCTTTACTGATTAGATGCGCATAACAACATCGTGCGATTAATCGTGCAGCCCTACCTCAAATTAAATGAGTTAGCTTAACTTGTTGGGTTTTACAGTGTATTTGTAATGTTTTTCATGTCTTCAGTAATGTAGCCATTCAGTAAAAATCCCGTAATCCCACATTTGTTAAAATATTTAAACTAGGATTTTTTGTTCTAAAAAAAACTTTAGTCAAAAAGACTTGTGAGTGTTGTTGTTGTGCTGGAAATTAGTCATGTTATCAGCTAAAAGTCATGTGATCAGCTGCAGCCCAATCACCGCCGTACTTATATTCACATTAACAGCACTCTTACTCATGTGATATGAAATTAATAATAGAAACATGTAGGGCTGCACGATTAATCGCACGATGTTGTTATGCGCATCTAATCAGTAAAGCCGGTTCCTTGATTAGTAGTAAATCACCTTCACCTGCTTTCAGATGGACGATATGATGCAGATATGAGTGTTAAATTAACACTCAAGAGTTTTAAAGTTAATGAGATAATTAAGTGATTAATTTAGTGATCATTGAGCATTATTGAAGACACCTGATGTTAACAAGCAGAATCACTGAAGGAGAAAATCACAAATTGTAAGCCACCGTTATGGCGATCAGTGTTTGCTTTAGTTGGGCTCTTGATCCTTATACTTTAAGTTTAAATTTTGTTTGTCTGCGTTCATTGATTTATTACAGTCAAATGAACAAAGACAAGTGTGATCTGATAGTGTTGGTTATGTTTTGACATAATCATGCTGTGATCTGAATAATGAAACTCATTCAGATGATCTGGTTTAACTTGATAGCAACAATTTAGTGGTTCTACAGCATATGACAATTGAATTTTTCTCATAATCCAAAACATTTAATAAAAATTGTTCTGATCAACTCACTTTCAAATGCATTTATTTAGAAACACAGACATCAATAATCAGCCTGTGAATCTCAACCGTGGTGACAATAATAATCCTTGTTGCCACCAATCACAACTCATTAATGGCTCCCATCATGCATTGCGGTATGAATAAATTATGATCTGAATTGTCTATGTAATTTACTTATCCTAATTGTATATTCTGCTCGTCACCATTGTTGAGATGTGTAACCCAAGTACGGGTAAGTACACACTAGGTTAGTTTGAATGAATATGTACAATTACCCCAAATAAAAATAATTCACCTTAATAAGTTGAAATCATGACAACAAGAATTTGCATACAGAATTAAAACTTATATTAATTGAACAACAATTGAAAGAAATAAACAATTACAATAAACAAGTGTGTGGTGCGTTATCAGTATATGTGTATGACTTAATAAGTCATCAGGTATCCAGTTCTGTCCAATCAAAATTCACGTTGCTGAGCTCAGATCAATTTCTTGCAATACAGAAGTAAAATTTCCCTTTGGATTTGGAATCAAAGGATATTTTCCTGCCAGATGAAATCCATGGGTTGTAAGTTTATGCACAATCCTACCAAATTGCTGGACAGCAAGGATCACACTGCACAAATGAAGATCACCTCAAGATCACCAAAATCAAGCTGGGTGGCTCGCCATCTTCCATCCGGAAGAGAGAATTCAAGGGAAACCAGAAACCTGGCCTACATAGAAACAGGCACATAAATTTCACTCAAATAGTCTGTCAAGAGCATTTACCCCAAATGCACAAATTTAGATTTACAATAAACTCAGTTCCTGAATTCACATAACGATAAGTGAAAATGAACACATAGGCCTACATATGTTTATCACATATTAATCAACACAATTAACTCATTAATAAGTTAAAATGGGTCAATATAATACTTTCCAGATAATTGCAAACAAATAATTTACATTTAGAACACAATTTTTTTAGAAACATCAGCAGTTAATCGCAATATTAACTTGCATCTTTGTAATATAGCAGTTAGCATCTTCCCATTGCACAAGTGTAACAAAAAAAATACATAATCCCTCAGTAAATCACACTCAGTTCGGTGAAATCAACCTTATATCAATTAAGTATAGCATAAAACAAGAAATGAACATTAAACAACATAAAACATGAATCAAGTCTACAAATCCTACATATGATTCATGATTCATAAATGAGCACTCACCGAGATTCAATGAATGTTCTTTCGTTCCCGAAATCAACAAAAAAAATGAAAATGACTAATCTTCTGCACCTCTTTCAGATGCATATGCTCTTTTTTCCAACAGTTTCCAACCAACAAAACAATTTCGCTGAGTTTATGTAGCTTATTTTCTTAGCGCTCTGAATATTTCGTATATCAGCATCTCCCGCTGCACTCACACACACACACCCAGCTTAGCAGGGCGGAGCTTGACATTTTTTAACCAATCACAATTCCCTGTTCATGACTGCTCAACATTGCTAGGCAGATTTACGAAATACAGGTTATATGCAGCATTATAATTGGAGGAATAAAATAAGATACAATAATATGACATCACAAAATAATAATATAAACTACTAACATGGGAAGTTATAAGAATTACATTCCTATAAGAATTTCTTATGGGGGTTACAGATGCATTGACTGAATCTTGATTGTGCCTATAAGAAAGATTTTTATTTTGTTTACAATTTTTAAGAAATCCTTTATATTATATCTCAAATTCTGGATATTTATGCAGAATCTCAGTTATGCTGTAACCAACAGCATAAATCACAAACAATTAGTTCAAATGATGAATGTCATAATATAACCAACACCATTAGATCATTTTTTTTCCCTTTGTTCATCTGGCAGGTATAACTCGATACAACAGCTGAACAAAATCTAAAGTTAATAATATAAGGGTCAAGAGCCCAACTAAAGCAAACACTCATCTCCATAATGGTGACCTGAAATTCCGGTTTTCTCTTTCAGTGATTCTGCTTTAGGTGTCTTCAATAATGCTCAATCATCACTCAAATAATCACTTAATTATCTCATTAACTTTAACACTCTTGAGTGTGGACTCAAATACACTCCCAGGTGTGTTAATTTAACACTGAGTTTTTGCTGTGTACAAAGAGCCGTAGTTAACTGACAAGCTGAGCCAAATCGCGTTAAAATCGAGGCCTCGATTTTAACGCGATTTGGCTCAGCTTGTCAGTTAACTACGGCTCTTTGTAGTAAATGCCGCTCCATCTGAAAGCAGGTGAAGGTGATTTACTACTAATCAAGGAACCGGCTTTACTGATTAGATGCGCATAACAACATCGTGCGATTAATCGTGCAGCCCTAGAAACATGATAAAAGCAGATTGATCCAGACCTACAGGTGTAACTTTTACTGAGTATTGACCGGTAAGATCCTCAGAGAGTCAAACCAACAACAGAAGAATGGAAAGAGTGTGTCTGTTGCGGCGAACGCCCCTTTCTCATCAGCAGCTAGGCGGAACGAAATTTCACTCACCTGTGTGCATTCTATTAGAAAAAGACGCGCGCACTTCCGATTCAAGTGTGTCAGCTAAGACCGGCAATAACGCCTGTACAGCGTAAGGAAGGGAAGCGCGCATTCTCATCAAACTATTATTTTCAATAAATCAACATCTTAACCTCTGTTAATTCTCAAAAATAACTTCTGTAGACGTCTACCAGAAATAAAGTCAACCTGGTTAGTAATAAGTGAAGCTGGTAATGCTGTTTGTGGAGTTGTTTAATCAGATCCTGAGAGATTGAGTGTATTTTATCTTCAGCTGATTTCATCTAAGGCTGTGGCTGGAAGTAGTTCTTGTGTTTCTCTTTTCTTCAGTGATTCTGCTTGTTAACAGCAGGTGTTCATCAATAATGCCCAATCATTATTCAATCAAATAATTATCTCATTAACTCCGACACTGATGAGTGTTACATTTAACAGCCTGTAGTGTGCACACCGAGCAGAGGTGGAAAATCCAGGGGTCAGAAAGTAAAAGTCCTGCCATATTTTTATTCCACCCACAGCAAAAACTCTAGTGTTAAATGAACTTTACTGGGAGTTTATTTGGATCCAGACTCAAGCGTGTTAAAGTTAATGAGATAATTAAGTGATTAATTTAGTGATGATTGAGATATTATTGAAGACACCTGATGATAACTAGCAGAATCACTGAAGGAGAAAATCTATATTTTAGTCACCGTTATGGTGATCAGTGTTTGCTTTAGTTGGGCAGGTGACCTTTAAATGTTTAACTAAAGATTTTGTTTGGCTGTTTTAACAGCTGGATGAACAAAGAGATCAGATCAGATGTTGTAGATCATGTTTGGACATTATCATCATTTGATCTGAATCACTGAACTCATTTAAAGCCTACTCTCTGATTTAAATGTATAATGATCATAACAGCGTCACAGTGATTCTATAACATTAGATCCAGATTTTTCAAAATAAACCAAAACCATCTTAAACGTTGTTCTGATAAATAAATATTAATCTTTCTTTTAGGCACACACAGACATCAAGATTCAGTGTGTGAATCTCAACAATGGTGACAAACAGAATATTCAATTAGGAAAAGGAAATTACTCAGACAATTCAGATCATAATTTATTCATACCACAATGCATGATGGGAGCCATGAATGAATTTTAATTGGTGGCACCCAGAATGCACTGCAACATGCTATATAATTGTCACCATTGTTGAGAATCACAGGCTGATTCTTGATGTCTGTGTGTGCCCATAAAGTAATTAGAATAGAATAGCTTTTAAGAAATCTTTTGGATAATATTTAAATTTCTGAAAATGTTATACTGTGTAATCAAAAGGTTAAACTCTACAAATGAGTTTCGTGACAAATGATGATTATGTCAAAACATAACCAACAACAGCGCATCAGCTTTCCTTGTTGGTCATCTGGCTGTTATAACTCATGTACAGCAGCCAAACAACATCTGAAGTTAATGATTAAAGGGTCAAGAGTCCAACTAAAGCAGACACGGATCACCATAATGGTGACTTAAAAAATGTGACGTTCTCCTTCAGTGATTCTGCTTGTTATCATCAGGTGTCTTCAATAATGCTCAATCATCACTCAATTATTCACTTAATTATCTCATTAACTTTAACAATGGAGTTTTTGCTGTGGGTGGAATAAAAATGTGGCAGGACTTTTACTTTCTGACCCCTGGACTTTCCACCTCTGACACCGAGCAGTGTTCAATTAATCTGGGCAAACCCATGTGGGCCCTACATGGCTCTGCTGGCTGGGATGTAATTCATTGTGTCTCCTGTAGTTTAAATTGTCATTTAATATCTGTGATGAATTCAAACTAAAATAATTCATTTTAGAAATCAGTTTATTTACATATACATATGTGTCTAGAGTCAAGTTCTGATAATTAATCATTTCTTGAGCCCTGTGTGTCTGTTTTATAAAAAATGTGTGAATTGATAAATGGTTTGTGTCTTCTGGTTTTAAGGTTTTTCACCTGTAAATATCTGGGCCGCAAAAAGTGAAGACAAATAAAATGACAAAGATGCAACAGAGGCCTGGTTATTGAGTGAGACCCAGTTAAATGTTCAGGATTGCCTCCCTATCAAGTGAGGGCTAAGCACAGCTAAGAAGAGGAAAAACACTTGATAGTGTCGGTGAAGGTGGTTGTGAATGTGTGTAGATGTGTGTTAGTTACAGGATCAGAGAATGACACCGATCCTCTGTCATAGTCCAGATCAACTCTCACACACTCAAGATCCTGTTCAATGGGAAAACCAAACTCTTCAAGCGTTCCGTACCGATCATAATCCACACACCAGACATCAGTGTTATAGAAATCACATCTCTTCCTCTAGTTTGATGCTGTACCCACATAGCAACATTGTGTCGGCCCAGATCCGGCCCAAATCTGGCACCCGTGGGATGCGGATCTGGCCCACATGCAGTATTGAATGACGGCCCTTGGGTGGCCCACTCCTGTTTGCCAGATCTGGGCCACAAGCAGGCCATAGCAAAGCCACATGTCAGCCAAGAGTAAAGAAATAAACCAGAACTGGACCTTATCTGAGCCACAAAATCTGTGTATATTTGTTGAGCTGAATCTCAGGAGTGATTATTATTAAAGAACTACACTTCCCAGAGTGCACCACCAGCAGCAGCAAACTGGCTGCTTGCCACCTGATCATCATTTTCACTGATTTGGAGCACCTGAAAAGGCATGGAGGTTCTCAGTCAGTCAGAAAAACAAATTTTAGAGAGAAGAGGCTCCAAGTCACTCATAGGTTCAGTCCAAAGATGCCAATGGTCTGTAAAATGTTTTATTTACTTTCATGGTGTTTAAAATGCTGCTTAATATGTCCGAGCTATGTTTAACTGCTGTGTAGATGTTTAAGTATCACATTGCAGCATTGCCTTCATTTATTTTGTGTTTGTGCTAAAATAATATTAGATTTTGAGTTTGTAAAAATGAACAGTGTAAGATGCAAAAGGATGGTAAAGTTAAAAATGGTAACTTTACAAACCAATTTGGAAGATTCATAAAATCGCATTTTTTCTTTATTGTGTTGTTGAATTACAATGTTTAAATAAAATTGTAACTTTTGTTCTCTGTCTTTAAAGGTTTACAACCTAATTTGCTGAACAGAACAATCAACTGAAAAAGCCAAAATAAAAGTGATTGAGTTGGAAATTTGAGTTGTCCTTGTGTCCTTTGGATGTTGAACTGGAGTAGGACTTGACAATATTGAATATGAAGTAAGTTCAGCCATAATAAGCCTGTTAACAAGCAGAATCACTGAATGAAAGAAGAGGACAGAAAAAGAGACGAGCAGAAACACAAGAACTACAACTGACTTCAGACACAGTCTTAGATGAAATCAACTGAAGAGAAAAGAAGACATTAAATCTGTGAAGATCTCAGCAGAGGAGGATTAAACAACTCCACAAACCGCATTACCAGCTTCACTTATTACTAACCAGACTCACTTTATTTCTGTCAGACTTCTACAAAAGTTTTATTGAGAATTAACATGGGTTTAACTGTTTCATTTGTTTCAACTGTAACCATAACAGTGATCAGCGTTTCCATTAGTTGGTCTATTAACTCTTGTTATGTATTTCGTGTTTTTTGGCTGCTGTGAGTGTGTGTGTGTCAAACATATTTGCAGTAGCAAAAAAAGCTAAAGTTAAATGAGATCAGGTGATGATGGTTACTGGTGATGATTTTATAATCATCATTAAATAGACTGATTCACTGATGTCTTTTGAATCTAACAATTGTGTTGTACCATTAATATATTTATATCTTAAACCCTGTGTTTCTGCCGCATGAGATCTGGCAATATTGCAACAATCAGTTAGAAAATTTTAACAAACACGAGCACAAAAAAATTATTTATTATCACACACACAGATATCAACAATGGTGACAATCAAAAATATTTAGATAAACAGATCAATTCAGAACAGCACTGAAAAGCTCACAACAAAACCAACAGCAAAAAATAAAAGCAAATATTTAGAATTAAAATAATAGGACAATTCAGCTGCATAATTTATTCATGTTGCAATGCATGCTGGGAGTTTTGTACTATGCTGGTACCCAGCATGCATTGTAGCAAGGTACTTTTGATTGTCACCATTGTTGATGTCTGTGTGTTTCATAGTATATTAAATTTTTTGTGCTCATGTTTGTTAAAACCTCCTAACTGATTGTTGTAATATTGCCTAATCTCATGCGGCAGAAACACAGGGTATAATATATGAATGTACAACACATTTTTTAGATTCAAAAGCCATCAGTGAATCAGTCTATTTAATGATGATTATAAAATCATCACCAGTAACCATCATCACCTGATCTCATTTTACTTTAGCTTTCTCTGCTGCTGCAAATGTGTTTGACACACACACTGTCACAGCAGCCAAAAAAGACAAAATTCACAACAAGAGTTAATAGACCAACTAATGGAAACGCTGATCACTGTTATGGTGACTTCAAATGAAACAGAGTTAAACCTCTGTTAATTCTCAATAAAACTTGTGTAGACGTCTGACAGAAATCTGGTCTGGTTAGTAATAAGTGAAGCTGGTAATGCTGTTTGTGGAGTTGTTTAATCCTCCTCTGCTGAGATCTTCCCAGATTTAATGTCTTCTTTTCTCTTCAGTGGATTTCATCTAAGACTGTGTCTGAAGTCAGTTGTAGGTCTTGTGTTTCTGCTTGTCTCTTTTTCTGTTCTCTTCTTTCCTTCAGTGATTCTGCTTGTTAACAGGCTTATTGTGGCTGAAATTACTTCATATTTAATATACACAGATTTTGTGGCTCAGATAAGGTCCAGTTCTGGTTTATTTCTTTACTCTTGGCTGACATGTGGCATTACTATGGCCTGCTTGTGGCCCAGATCTGGCAGTGGGCCACCCAAGGGCCGTCATTCAATACTGCATGTGGGCCAGATCCGCATTCCACGGGTGCCAGATTTGGGCCGGATCTGGGCAGACACAATGTTGCTATGTGGGTAGTTACTCCAAGACACCAGCATTCACTCTCTTTAACCTCCACATCCCAGCAGTGTGTTCCTGAGTTAAAACCCTCTGAGCCCAGAACACAGTGATACAGTCAAATCTCTCTGGATTATCAGGAAGAGGTTGTTTGTTCCCGCTTTCTCTCATGAGACACAATCAACTGATGCTTTTATTCTTTTATTCAACCGATGCTTTTATTGTTGAAGACCCCTTAACCTGTACGCTTCACCTGCATGGGGCAGCAAAGAGCATTTAGCCTTTGCCTGCAGAGGGGTTCCAACTGTGGGCTCTCTTCAGCCACAACCATCTTGAGCTATTCTCGGCTGCCAGGGCTATCTCCCTGGTGGCTTTCTTCAGATGTTTTGGATATTCTGTAGGAAATAGCGCAAAGATGTTACTGGGAAACCACGACAGCCGACTTCAATGGAAAACATGGTTGCGTGCCATCCTTTGGTAAGAGCCTCATCGATCAAGTCCAGGTACCTGGCCTTCTTGATTTGATGCGAGATAGCTAGCCTGTCCTCCCATGGCACCGTAAGTTCAGCTACTAAGATGGTCTTGATGCTCCTGGAAATCAGGAAATCCCGGCGGAGTGAGGTCGCTGCGATGTCTTGTGGGAAGACAAGCATACTTCCCAGGTCCACTTGCATCCCCCAATCAAAAGCACACTGTAGAATAGATGGCGGGTGCTTGGCAGTTGCCTTTACTGTGGGAGTATGGTTGCCTTCACGCTGGAAGTTGATGAATTTTGGAGACTGTGGTGCCAGGTTGTTGTTGGCTTTGACCCTCTGCAGATCGCTCGAGAGCCTGATCCCACTGCATCCACTGCCCCTGAGAGGCCAGCTATACCGCTTTCGCATGGCGTTGCTCTTCTTCTGCCTCTCGGACCCTCTGCACCACAAGCTCTCTCTTGCCTTTGGTGTTGGCCTTGCTCCACCTCTTGGTGTTGTAATGTCCAAGTCCCATGCGGCCTTGGCAGACCACTCCAACAATCTCCTGATGTTTCCAGTGTGTTCCAGCTTCCGACACATATAATGACATATAATAATCAAGACTGAGCCAACACAGATTATTATGAATTATGACACTCGTCCAATTGATCAATGACAGCAGACATCATCACGGTCAGTGTTATTAGTTGCACACTAATTTTTATTATCAGTGTTAATGGCATCAGCCACAAACATTAAATATGTGATTCAAACATTTGTGTATCATCAAGAGAAACTGATATTTTGGAAAGTTAAAATGAAACAATCAGAGCTGTTGAGATGAAAAAATCTGTAAAAATCATGTTCATTAGGGTCTTAATGCGTGTGTATTTGCTTTAAAAAGTTGAGAAAGTCACGTTTTTGTCAAAGACTGGATGGGATTCAGAATGATGATGAAAACACAGACGGAGTAGATCGAGTTCATCAAAACCACCAAAGCTTCACAGTCGTTTCCTCTTCATGTGTTTGACATTTCATTCGGTAGTGTACGTCTGTTTTGAACTTGTATGCTGTTTAATGTTTGATGATCGCGTTATTTTACATTTGCATTAACAATCATTTATAACTTGTTTCTGCATCTTCTCCTGTGCTTTGATCTGGAGATTCAGTACTCAGGACTTTTAGTACTTTACTCTGTACTTTTAGAAGATGTGTAACAGTGAAAACACTGATAGCCTGAAAGTTCAGACATTGGCCGGGAAAGAGTAAGTAGATTTGAAGTATATTCCTAACCACACAACTAGTGGACTAGCCTACACAAAAATCTGATTCTCAGAATTATGAACATGTAAGTTTTCTTTATAAATTCATATTTTCAACAATGTAGGTTTATAATATGGTAGCGGTAGCCTATGTAAAATCTATGTAAATACTAAAAAAAAAAGTATTTAACAGGCTATACTCAATCAAAAGAGTACATACAACTACAAGCCAAGTATGCTTAGAATACTTAATTATACTTTTAAGTATATCTCGATCAAAAGATTTATTACAAGTATAGGCCAAATAAACTTTTCTGTCAGTATGAGTCAATTATACTTAAGTGCAATTTAAAGTATATTTCTGAGAAGTATATTAAAAGTAGACTGAAAATACGTTCTTATTTTTAGTTTAAAATAAGTATACTATTATCACACTTGACCCCTTATTCAAGTGTGATATTAGTATAAGGGGTAGTGCAACTAAAATTGAAATGAACAGAAACTATAGACATATTGTGTTGAAAAAACTAATAAATATGACAAAACACAGAAAATTACTAAAACTTTAACCAAAAAAAAACAAACAAAAAAACATTATACTCAATGATACTAAAATAAAAAATAATGATAAGGCTATGTGCGTCATATCTCTACAAGGAATGATGATGAAGACGACAGACTTCAAATAAGAGATAGGTAACTAATAATATAAAACAAAAGTAATAATATTTTTTGTAATTATCAGTAAAACTTTGGTGATGATGAATGTACACTCACCGGCCACTTTATTAGGTACACCTGTCCAACTGCTTGTTAACACTTAATTTCTAAGCAGCCAATCACATGGCGGCAACTCAGTGCATTTAGGCATGTAGACATGGTCAAGACAATCTCCTGCAGTTCAAACCGAGCATCAGTATGGGGAAGAAAGGTGATTTGAGTGACTTTGAACGTGTCATGATTGTTGGTGCCAGAAGGGCTGGTCTGAGTATTTCAGAAACTGCTAATCTACTGGGATTTTCACGCACAACCATCTCTAGGGTTTACAGAGAATGGTCCGAAAAAGAAAAAACATCCAGTGAGCGGCAGTTCTGTGGGCGGAAATGCCTTGTTGATGCCAGAGGTCAGAGGAGAATGGCCAGACTGGTTCGAGCTGATAGAAGGGCAACAGTGACTCAAATAACCACCCGTTACAACCAAGGTGGGCAGAAGAGCATCTCTGAACGCACAGTACGTCGAACTTTGAGGCAGATGGGCTACAGCAGCAGAAGACCACACCGGGTGCCACTCCTTTCAGCTAAGAACAGGAAACTGAGGCTACAATTTGCACAAGCTCATCGAAATTGGACAATAGAAGATTGGAAAAACGTTGCCTGGTCTGATGAGTCTCGATTTCTGCTGCGACATTCGGATGGTAGGGTCCGAATTTGGCGTCTACAACATGAAAGCATGGATCCATCCTGCCTTGTATCAACGGTTCAGGCTGGTGGTGGTGGTGTCATGGTGTGGGGAATATTTTCTTGGCACTCTTTGGGCCCCTTGGTACCAATTGAGCATCGTTGCAACGCCACAGCCTACCTGAGTATTGTTGCTGACCATGTCCATCCCTTTATGACCACAATGTACCCAACTTCTGATGGCTACTTTCAGCAGGATAATGCGCCATGTCATAAAGCTGGAATCATCTCAGACTGGTTTCTTGAACATGACAATGAGTTCGCTGTACTCAAATGGCCTCCACAGTCACCAGATCTCAATCCAATAGAGCATCTTTGGGATGTGGTGGAACGGGAGATTCGCATCATGGATGTGCAGCCGACAAATCTGCGGCAACTGTGTGATGCCATCATGTCAATATGGACCAAACTCCCTGAGGAATGCTTCCAGCACCTTGTTGAATCTATGCCACGAAGAATTGAGGCAGTTCTGAAGGCAAAAGGGGGTCCAACCCGTTACTAGCATGGGGTACCTAATAAAGTGGCCGGTGAGTGTATAATGATGAAGACTTAAACGTTAAAGTGCAGAGCAGTTTTACCCTCTGATATGAGGTTTTGCATAGTTATCCTATCAAGTTTTATTATTATTGAAATAAGAACAGATAAAACAGACCATGTGGCTTTCTCATTCAAACTGCTCTTACTGGAGCTTATAAAGTTCATTCTGAATACTTAATTTACTACTTAATACTATAGGTAATCTCACCTTTGGAGAAAGTTATCTAATACAGAATGCAGCAAAAGTCAATGTTTAATGCCAAGGTCAACTATTAAAAAGGTTAAAAATAAAAAATGGTAAACTGCTACTGGAACATTATTTCATACTTAATTTTCTTGTCCAAGATATTGAGATATGGACTATATAACCTTGATTATCAGTAATGCAGTTCAGATGTTATGGGAAGAAGGAGGCAGGAACCGGCGAACGTTCACACACATTTTAATAATAAATAAACAAATACAAAAACGAAAGTAAAGACGAAAGGAAGTCCCTCACGGTCGACTGCCGCCACACATAAAACAAAACATTAAATAAAAAATTTTTTTTTTGCTCCTCTGTGTAATACGAGTCGCTTAGTAATCACAATTGCTGTGAACCACAATCAGGTTAAAAATGATTTACTAGAAAATGTGAGTGAGTGCTGATGTAATAAAATATTACACCAGTAAAAGTATTTGTCACGTTTTCATTGTATTTTGGTCTTGGTTTCACTTTCAAGGACTTTTAGTTTGTTTCTCACTGTTTTCCTGCTTCTCTTTGTCCTGTGTTCCCGATGATCATTTGTTGTCATGGTTACCAGTATGTTACTAATTAGAGCACACCTGTTTGGTATGTGGTTCATTTACCTGTGTATTTAAATTATTAGTTCACTTCAGAATCCAAATTTCCTGATAATTTTTTTACCCCCACGACACGTCATCCAAGATGTTCTTGTCTTTCTTTCTTTAGTTGAAAAGAAACGTTTCGGTTATGTATGTAAACCTTTTTCCCTGATGAAGGGAACGGAGAGTACGTCAATGTGCTGACGTATTGGGATCATGCCAAGGAGCCTATCATCTTCGAGTGTAAACAGAACAAGCCGATGCACATTGACGTGATAAGTATCTTGCGCCATAAATAGGAAGCGGATGCAAGCACCAGTTGTCTTTCGCTGAGGAACTTGGAACAGGAACCTGGTGTCAGCGGTGGTCCTGCAATGGTGGTGACGGGACGTAACATCTCCGTTCCAAAATCCTGCCCGTAGGGAGGTATCATGGGGTTGCTACACATATAGACTGGCCATTAGGGAAAGACACGGGCTCACCGTAGGGAGCTGATTGTGAAAGAATAAATATATTGATCACCGTAGGGATCACAACATACACTCAAAAAAATTATATGTTGGCTTTACTTAACTTTTTTATGTAAACAGGTTCCACATTATTTATCTTCAATAATGCTCAATCATCACTCAATGATTCACTTAATTAACTCGTTAGCTATAACACTGCTCAGAGTTTAATTTGGGCCACTTAAAATGACTTAATTCCATGATGTTGAAGTTACATGAACAAATTATGTTTGTTTAACGTAACCCAGTTATGTGGAACCTGTTTACATAAAAAAAGTTAAGTTCCACCAGTGCATACCTGAGTTCTAGGCCTGGAGTTCGGACTCTCCACTACATCTGACTGCCGAGGGGTGTGGAGGAACTCAACAGGGTTCGTCTAATGGGGGACTCAACTGGAGCACAAATGGCGCACATATCCGGGCCATAGGCAGCATGCAGACACTTTGAGCAGGGTCTCCAGTGTTTTCTGGCTATAGGAAGTGAGATTTGAAGTCCACACACATCTGGCAGCAAGGTGCCGTGTGTCAGCGCCCAGGACGAAGCAACAATCCTATTGGAGTGGGCTTGCAACCTAAGGGGACAAGGTCCATCTTGGAATTGGTACGCCAAGACAACTTTTCCCTTCTGCTGGTGTCCGTAAAAGACAAAGAACTCTTCTGAGGTCCTGAGGCTTTGCGATCTGTCCACGCATAGGCACAGAGAACGAACGGGGCAGAGAAAAGCCAGGGCTGGGTTTGCCTCCTCAAGGGCAGCGCTTGCAGGTTCACCACCTGGTCCCGAAAGGGAGTGGTAGGAACCTTGGGCACATATCCAATTTCAGGCATGATTCATGAACCGAAAATGCATGCAGGTACTCTACCCTCTTGATGCAAGCCAAAAGCAAGCAAGATAACTATTTTCATAGACAGGATTTTTAACTCGACTGCCGGCAGAGATTCAAAGGGCACTCTCTGCAGTGCCAACCAATGCAGTGCCGTGAGAACCAGAGACAAGTCTCAAGATGGTATAGAGGGGGAGCGAGCTGGATTTAATCTCCTTTCAGGAACCTGATGATCAGGTTGTGATTCCCCAAGGATTTTCCATCTACTGCATCGTGATGAGCGGCAATCGAGGCAACATACACTTTGAGGGTGGAGGGAGACCGCCTTCTCTCCAACCCATCTTGCAGGATGGAAAGCAGAGAGCCGAATATCTCCGGGGGTCTTCTTGGTGAGAAGAACACAACTCAACGAACAGGTTCCCCTTTAATGCATAGAGGCGCCTCGTTGAGGGGGCTCTAGCTGAAGTGATGGTGTCTACCACCGCTTGGTGAAGGTCACCTAAGTCCTCAGTGTCCCGCTATAAGTAAAGTCAGAATACTATGTTAACATACACTCACCTAAAGGATTATTAGGAACACCATACTAATACTGTGTTTGACCCCCTTTCGCCTTCAGAACTGCCTTAATTCTACGTGGCATTGATTCAACAAGGTGCTGAAAGCATTCTTTCGAAATGTTGGCCTTCTGTTGCTTGCAAACGGACTCTTTTGAGGAGACCGATTAGCCTACTGATTCCACGCGCAATGCGCGAATACACTGCAGGCTCAACTCTCGCTCGTATCCAAGGTAAATCGTCAACACTATCATCCCTTACATGTGTTTTATTTAACTAAATACATCATAATCAGCTAAAACGCATGCGCAAGTTACTTTACTTCCTGAGCGCGCGCGCGCACCCTAGTCCGTGTTGCTTTCACATTCACGTGAACCGCTGCACAGGCCAGCCATGCACGCAAGTGCAAACACGAGCTGCGCGTGTGCCTGCTTTCAGCGCGACTCAGCAGAGTGGGCTAGTCCAGACTCTTTCAATTCAATTCCAATTTATTTGTAAAGCACTTTTCACTATATCATTTTCAAAGCATACTTTAAATTCAGAGGGATGTTATCAGTAATGCATTTCAGAAATGTACATATAAAATGTACAGTAAGCTAATAATGTATTAATTTAAGGCAGAACAAAGAGCTAATTTAAGTAATACATAGGCCTACATGTTTGTTAATAGAGGATTGGGACTCTGACTAATATGGTATAGTCTAATGGAAATGCTGATAGCCTACTTAATGCTTTGATTGTTAATACATCATGTTTTTGAACAGGTGACATTTTATGTTTTGGCCCTTCAGTTGAGTTCAAAATAAAATGGACAACGAAATAAACACTTGATTTTTTTTTTAAATTAGTCGTTTAGATTAGTCGACTAATCGAAAAATTAGTCGAAAGATTAGTCGTTAGAAAATTAGTCGTTAGTGGCAGCACTACTTTCAACCACAAGGATCATTTGGAGTTCCCAAAGACACAGAGGGGCTGATAGTGATCAAGGCCTGTAGGTCAAGATGTTTGTACTTTGGGGGTCAATGAATTGTCACACCTTTAGAACAATTGGGGAAGTGTAATTATCTGATTGGTCAGTTTGAATGTCTGACATTTGGGTTTTAGTCACATGGTCAGGGAAAGGATAAAACAAGATTGAAACTGTTGCTCTCTCTCTTTTATGTTCTGGCCCTCTGATTCTCTCTTTACCTCCTCTGCTCTCTCTCTCTCTCTCTCTATCTATCTCTCTCTCTCTCACTGGTGCATGCTGGGAATTGGGAAGGGAATGCATGGAAGGGTGATCTAGGTGAGAGGAGATTTTTTCTTGCTTTTTCTTGTATTCGATTCTTTTAATTGAAAAAGAAAAAAAGATGGGATGGCGTCTCACACTCACACGAGTGGGCAGGCGTCAGGCCTGTCGCTCCGGCATGGGATTAGGTGTGTGACCCAGGCAGGTGTGCCTGTAGAAGATGTGTTACTGGACGTGGCAGAGCGCGTGGGCAATGAGAATATAATTTCGGCGTCTCGGATGAACAAGGCCGTAGTGGTATTTCTGAAGGAAGAAAATCTGGTTCATAGGTTGATCGAGAGCGGGATATCGGTAAGTGGCACTTTTGTTTCTGTTTCTGTTCAACCTTTAGTTTCAATCACGACGAAGGTGACGGTTTCTAACGTTCCGACTTTTATTCATGATGCTGATATCGAGCGAGAGCTTTCTCGATTTGGAAAACTTGCCAGTGGAATTAGAACGGTTTCACTTGGTTGTAAAAATGTCGCATTAAAACATGTGTTGTCGTTTAGGCGACAGGTGTACATGTTTTTAAATGAACCGACGCTGAATATCTCCTTTCGCTGTGTTTTTGAGGGTAAGTCGTACATGATGTACGCGAGCACGGGAGAGATGCGGTGTTTTGATTGCGGGAGTATTGGACATGTTAGGCTGTCTTGTCCTCATAGAGTTGAATCTGAGAATGAAGCAGGCCCTAGCAATACTTCAGATAAGAGGAAGGAAAATGAGGTGCAAAAGAGTAGTGTACCAAATGAAGCAGCAGTGGTGAATAATGAGGATCAGAATGTGGATTCAAATTTGAAAGAAGGACCGATCAATCAGATACGGTTGATGATGGGATGAATGGTGATGGTGATGATGATGATGATGGTGGTGGTGGTTTGTCTGATTTCTCAGACGTGTCAGATGTTTCTCAAATAAGCTGTGAGCAGGTTTATTCACTACACAGTAAATTCCCCGGTGTTAAATTTAACACCGCTCTGTGTTTATATGGGAACCACCAGCAGGGTGTTAAAAGTAACACTGATACAGTGTTAGAGTTAATGAGATAATTAAATAGATAATTAAGTGATTAATTGAGTGATGATTGAGCATTATTGAAGACACCTGATGTTAACAAGCAGAATCACTGAAGGAGAAAATCTAATTTTTAAGCCACCAATATGGTGATCAGTGTTTGCTTTAGTTGGGCTCTTGACCCTTAAATTATTAACTTCATATTTTTGTTTGGCTGTTGTATCTGAGTTACAACTCCCAGATGAACAAAGAGAAAAGTTGACCTTGTTGTGTTGGTTATGTTTATGACGTAATCATAATTGAACTGAATCACTGAATTAATTTAGAGTTTAATCTCTGACTTAAACATATATTGTTGAATCCAGCATCACTGTGATTCTACAGCATAACAACCAGAATTTTCTAAATAATCAATAGGATTTCTTAAAACTTGTTCTGATAAAACAAAATCTTTCTTTTAGGCACACAGACTTCAAGAATCAGTGTATGAATCTCAACAATGGTGACAAAAAGAATATTCAATTAGGGAAAGGAAATTGCTCAGACAATTCAGATCATAATTTATTTATACCGCAATGCATGATGGGAGTCATGAATGAGTTTTGATTGGTGGCACCCAGAATGCACTGCAACATGCTTTATTATTGTCACCATAGTTGAGATTCACTGGCTGATTATTGATGTCAGTGTGCCTAAATAATGTGATTTTCAGGGTCTTTTGTTCAAAACAAGTTTAAAAAAATATTTAGTATTATTTTATAAATGCTGCTAATAATTTGCTGTAGAATCACGGGTCTGATATTGTAGACTTAATTCTCTAAATGAGATTTATGATTCAGGTCAAATTATGATTATGTCAAAACACAGCCAACAGTTCCTGATCAATTTTCAATTTGTTCATCTGAGAGTCACACCTCAGATACAACAGCCAAACTAAATCTAAAGTTAATAATTTAAGGGTCAAGAGACCAACTAAAGTAAACGCTGATCTCCATAACGGTGTCTTTTAAAAATGTGATTTTTCTCCTTCAGTGATTCTGCTTGTTAACATCAGGTGTTCATCAATAATGCTCAATCATCACTCAATTAATCACTTAATTATCTCATTAACTCTAACACTGTATCAGTGTTACTTTTAACACCCTGCTGGTGGTTCCCATATGAACACAGAGCGGTGTTAAATTAACACCGGGGAATTTACTGTGTGGGGGATTGCATTGGGGAAGAAAAGGTATAAAAGAAGGAGTGTTTTTAGGAGTAGAGAACTATAGAAAAAAGAACTGGGAGAGTTTGCTGGAGAAGGTGTCTGCTAAGTTGTCTAAATGGAAATGGCTATTGCCAGAGCTATCCTACAGGGATAGAGTTTTGGTTACGAATAACCTGGCCGCCTCCATGTTATGGCACACAGACTTAATGTTTTAGAGCCACCAGATGACATTGTTAAAAGTATCCAGAGTTATTTTGGTCAGGACAGCATTGGATTCCTCCGTCAGCTCTGTATCTTCCAACTCAAGAGGGGGGACATCACTATGGAACCGAGCAAATGACTCGTTTAGAGTTCATTTGAACGGGCCGTAATTATAACCTTGGCAACAGATAGAAATATCCAATCTATAGTGAAACACTATGTCTTAGCAAGGTAACTTTAGATCGACAGTACAAGACATTAAATGTGCAAGCACAACACAAGGCAAATATCTTTTCAAATATAAACAAGACTTTATTGATTATCCTACAACATAAAACTAATATCTAACACAAACACACGCACACGCATTCATACAAGGCGCAGAGGAAGAGAGAGAAAGAGTGAGTTTTCAGAGTGAGATGCACTTTGTAAGACATGACCTGAACGAACCACCAAGCATTAATTTAAACCTTCGTTTCTTAGGCAGGTTATTCAATTTTATATTAATGCACCAGTTCAGTTAAGAGTCTGGAGGTACTTGCGTTCGCGTTGCTTTGGAATTCCCTTTTCGGTGTAAAGGGGGTTTCCCGTCCGTTGCTTGGCTGGCTGTGCCTGGAGACGTCTTGGGGCGGCCAATCACGTGGCGTGTTGGCGCGGATGAATTAAGTCTTTGAAGTTGAAGCAGGCTTTGCAGTTGAAACGTTAAAACGAAACGTTGCAGCAAAACTTAACTTAGAACCGAGACTTTTAACGCAAAAGAAAATAAAGGAAGAAATGAAAGTAAGACGAGTTAGATGGCTTGAATGAGCTGTTTTAACCCCGATCTTGATGGGTTATTTGTCTGCTGGTCTAATTTGGTCTGGTCGATGTAGAAGCGTGCAAACACGCTCTTTGTTGTTTTCAGAGAGAAGCATGAACAGGAACACTCTCTTGCTGTTGCTAGAGAGAGGCGCCAACTTAATTCAACACCGAACCGAACTCAAAACCGAACTCAAAAACGAACTGCCTCTAACTCCTCAGTTCAGGTCTTTAACTTAAAAGTTAGCCCAACCTCTATTGGAGAATTCTGACCAATGAGACAATGGCATCATTTTAGGAGGTGGATCTAGTTCCTACTTATCGTTATCTGGGATCTGCTTGGGTTCCAGCACTTAGCAGAGAACAAGAGACCACAGTTTAAACATTATAGATTATTATAATCATACAAAACATTTTACACAGATTTCAATCAAGCCATCTTTTGAATTTAGGGCATACGATTCTTTTGATTGGAAGCACGATACTCTTTCATTCATACACACAGTTATATCACAATTACATGATTTATATGTGATCTAAGCATAATACAAACATGAATTGTAGGAACAACAACAATTATGATGTTTGATTATAAGTCCACTGAGCATTGTTCTGTGTGAGTTTTAATGGGTTTGATATGTAAAGTCTGTGTAAGTCTCTCACGTTCCATGAAAGCGTGGTCTGTTTTACATCTCTGTCCTGCTCAGCAGTGGTGATGCTGAGGAAGGTCAAAGGTGGTCAGGCCCCTTGGTGGTCAGGCCTCGTTTCACCATTTCTGAGCAGCTTTGTCTTGCTTAAGGATGAAACAGTGACAACGTTTTTCCTGTTTAGGCTTATCTCTGGGGCCTGCGGGGCCATAAAAGTCTTCTCTGGGGGGGTTTTCTAGACAATTTGGAGCCGTCTTGTGACTTTGGAATGTGGTGTTCAGATCCGGAATGCTGAATCACATTTGAATGAATCCCATGAGAGATTAATTTGATTAATTTGTGTTTGGTTCATCCTTAAAGTCTCTACAATGACAAGCAGCTGTTTTTACTGAAAGTTAATGAACTGGATTTTAATTATTTGACTTCATTCTACCAATCCATGCTAAAAGTCTGGAATATGACGTTTTCTGTGACCAGAGAGATTTTGCGACCACAGGACTGGAGTATGGGAGAACTCCTGTTTCATAACTCTCTGATACAAACAAACATTTTGTCTTCAAGCAGTGTGAGGAACTGTCTGGTCAGAGCGGGATATACGAAGATCGAACATCTAAGGGATGGCAATGGGTGGAGGACGGCAGTTTCAATTCAGCACAAGACAGGAATACGTTCTTTACGTCTCTTGGAGCAGATGTTGGATGAGGTACGCTCAGCGCTGCCTGGAGCCTGCAGAGAAGCACTAGGAGCGCCTTCGCAGGGATGGAGCTACAGATTTCCAGCAATACGGGTCTCTGCTGCACAGGAAAGTCTGGATGATGAAGATTCTTTTGTGTTCTTTAAAACTCCAGAGTTGGGGTTATTTTATTTTATTTTATTTTATTTTTTTTATTTTTTTATTTTTATGGCTTTTTATGTATTCATGTATTGTTTTTACTGTACAGCACTTAGTGTCCATTTTGGATTTTAAAGTGCTATATAAATACATTTTGATTGATTGATTGATTGATTATTTCAAGACATTGGCAAAAAGGCATTATACATTGTGTGTGTTAAAGTGTCTCATCAAACTGTTTTGAGAAGAGTTAGAACATGGATGTGGACAGAAGTGTTTGGGCCAGACTTCAGAGGATGCTGGAGATCTCTGTACAAACCTCCTATTGAGAAACGTACAGCAGATTTACAGTGGAGACTGATGTATGGTATAATAGCTACGAACAGACACATGGCGCACCTGAATCCAGAAGGAATCCTGGGAGGGAATGTCCTTTTTGTGGTACGGAGGAAACGGTGGATCACTTGTTTATCCAGTGTGAAAGGTTAAGAGGTCTTTTTAACTTTTTAGAGGTTTGTTTTGATAGCATGGGTGAGGATTTTTCTTGTCAAGTTTTTATTAGTGGTCCAAAGTATAAAATCAGTGATCGAAGAAAAGTTGTTTTGTTAAATTATCTTGTGGGAACAGCCAAGATGGCAATTTGGAAGACACGCAAGAATAGGATCTTGGGAACTGGTTCAGTTGATGCAGAGAGAGTTCTGAAAGGGATGGTGGCTGCTCGAATTAAAATTGAGTTTGCTTATTTCAAGTTAGTTAATAATATTTTGTTTTTTTCTGCAATGTGGTCAGTGGGGAGTTTTTTGTGTGAGGTTGGGGAGGACGAAATGTTGGTTTTAAAATTGTAATGAAAGGGCTGAAATTTGTATTGATTGGATTGTGTTTTTAATTTATTTTAATTGTATTTATTCTCTTGCAGTTTTTTTTTTTTTTTTTTTTGGATGACATATTGGATTGACATTGGATGACATATTTGGATTGACATATGATAAATTATAAAATAAATATGTTTTCAGACCCTCTCTCTCTCTCTCTCTCTCTCTATCTATCTATCTCTCAGGTAACATTTTACATACATGCTGGGTACAATTAATTATAAATTAACATCATCTCATACTAGGGCTGCACGATTAATCGCACGATTTTTTTATGCGCATTTAATTAGTAAAGCCGGTTTCTTGATTAGTAGTAAATCACCTTCACCTGCTTTCAGATGGAGCGGCATTTACTACAAAGAGCCATAGTTAACTTAGTTAACTACGGCTCTTTGTACACAGCAAAAACTCAGTGTTAAATGAACACACCTGTGAGTGTATATGAGTCCACACTCAAGAGTGTTAAAGTTAATGAGATAATTAAGTGATTATTTGAGTGATGATTGAGCATTATTGAAGACACCTAAAGCAGAATCACTGAAGGAGAAAACCGGAATTTCAGGTCACCATTATGGAGATGAGTGTTTGCTTTAGTTGGGCTCTTGACCCTTACATTATTAACTTTAGAGTTTGTTCAGATGTTGTATCTGAGTTATACCTGCCAGATAAACAAAGAAAAAAAATGATCTAATGGTGTTGGTTATATTATGACATTCATCATTTGAACTATTTGTTTGTATTTATGATGTTGGTTACAGCATAACTGAGATTATGCATAAATATCCAGAATTTGAGATATAGTATAATGGATTTCTTAAAAGTTGTAAAAAAATTTTTTTTAAAAATCTTTCTTTTAGGCACACATAGATATCAAGATTCAGTCAATGCATCTCAACAATGGTGACGAGCAGAATATTCAATTAGGAAAAGTAAATTACATAGACAATTCAGATCATAATTTATTCATACCGCAATGCATGATGGGAGCCATTAATGAGTTGTGATTGGTGGCAACAAGGATTATTGTTGTCACCACGGTTGAGATTCACAGGCTGATTATTGATGTCTGTGTTTCTAAATAAATGCATTTGAAAGTGATTTGATCAGAACAATTTTAATTAAATGTTTTGGATTATAAGGAAAATTCAATTGTCATATGCTGTAGAACCACTAAACTGTTGCTATCAAGTTAAACAAGATCACCTGAACGAGTTTCATTTTTCAGATCACAGCATGATTATGTCAAAACATAACCAACACTATCAGATCACACTTGTCTTTGTTCATTTGCCTGTAATAAATCAATAACAGCAGACAAACAAAATTTAAACTTAAAGTATAAGGATCAAGAGCCCAACTAAAGCAAACACTGATCGCCATAACGGTGGCTTACAATTTATGTTTTTCTCCTTCAGTGATTCTGCTTGTTAACATCAGGTGTCTTCAATAATGCTCAATGATCACTAAATTAATCACTTAATTATCTCATTAACTTTAACACTCTTGAGTGTTAATTTAACACTCATATCTGCATCATATCGTCCATCTGAAAGCAGGTGAAGGTGATTTACTACTAATCAAGGAACCGGCTTTACTGATTAAATGCGCATAACAAAATCGTGCGATTAATCGTGCAGCCCTATCTCATACATTAATTTTGTAACTATTTTAAGTGTAACCATAACCATATTTTGTCATTAAACCTTTTCAATTACAAATAATGTGCTAAATGGTTTTGATTTGGTGTTGACTTTGAAGTGCTACCTATTGCAATACAATATTGTCACTCATATAGCAACGCTCTCCCACATATTAAGCTATTGTAACTGCGCTTATTTCCGTCGTTGGTATAAGTGGCAGTGGGTGGAATAGACAAGAAATGTACAGTTTTCTACCATCTTGCTAATAACATTTCTTTAGTCATTCGGCAGTCTTGCAGCTTGAACCCCAGCAGGAAATCCACCCTTACACTAATAATCCTTTAGGTGAGTGTATAAATGTCCCCAACTAAGCAAAAATGTGACAGTGGCAAGGAAACCAAAACCTTGGGAGAACCCAGGGGGCCAGTTCTCCTCTGGCCAATTAACAACAGTAGTGTTAACATACACCATGTGTCACTTTTTGACTGATTTATGGCCCTGTCGCTCATGACTGACAGAATTCTTGTATCATGAAACCAGCGCTTCTGATTTATGATGGGTAGCGGGGTTGGCGTCTGCGTGTCTAGTATGCGTGGCGCCGTGTGACATCCTCCGTGCTGATGTCCGGTGGCATTTAAAAGACAAAACAGATCAAGCAGATGTTAAATTTGACTTTTACGACTGGTTTAATGAGTTCACACCTCAAAACTTGCCTTTGTAGTTTTTATGGTATGTTCCGCCCTGTTATACCTTATTCACAACAACGTCACTACCTAAGTTTTTTGCTGCAGTTTTAAATAAGGTTAGGGAATACACTGTTGAACACAGAAGACATTCTACAACTTTCCTGATACAATGGCTGCTCCGAGAACTCCTAAAACCCCTAGAAAGGTTATGTGTATTTCGCCAACAAGAGGACTTGTTGAAATGAGAGAAGATCTAACTTTTGCACCGCGGAAGAAACAGCAAAATGTTAGCTTGACAAAGTTTCTTCATGAAGACTCGGCTTTTGTGAAACGTGATTTCTCAATGTCTGGTAATCGTGTGGTGAGATATGTGTTTGACAAGGTGCAGCGTTGTGTGAAACTCTACACGGCAGATGTTGAAGAAGATTTTACATCTCAGAACCCATGTCTGATTTTCCACGACAAAGACTGGTTTGTGTTTTTCCACTACGTTTGGAGAGATTTGCACGACTGTGGTGATAATCCATTGTACGTAGCCGAGTGGGATGGCTTAATTCCTGACACAAGATTTCGTGTGGTCGGGGACCATAGTAAAAAGTTACCAGACGATTGTGTTTATGTTTTTTGCTGCAACGACAAGACAAAGCTCTGCGAACGAGCATGGCCTGTTCGTGAATCTGAGCATCACTTGTGCTATGACATGAAATTTTTGTTTCAGTGGAAAGATGTTCGTATGCTTGACACTGTATTTACATGCGTGGACAAGATGTTTAGATGGTGCGACATGTATGACCGTTACAGTTCTGTAAAGATTAAATTGTTTCACCCTAAGGAGGGCGTCACCAATGCTGAAGACCGCCTCTTAAGCCCACCCACATATTACAGTCATTAAAAAACGCCTGCAGATCGGTTCAGTTGCTATATTCATTCACCATGTCTCAAGAATCTACATCCGTCTACTCCTACAGCAACAACCCTGAGGCTGCCCCTGCGATGCCTGATGACAATGCTACACCGCTGGAGTCCCACCCTCAAACATGCGACAACAGTTGGTTGGATAAATTTTGTATGGACCTTGGATATCACAACCTGACCTTCCTTACAACACCATACGGCAACACTGGCGCAATAGCTGGAGCAGCGGCCTTTGCTGGAATTGACAACACAGACAGCTGTATCCGCTCTGACGGATTCAAAATCATAAAAGCGACTGTTGTGGTCCTTCTGGAACATATCATCAACAAAAAGCTGAAAGAACTCTGTTTGGGTTGTGAAGTGGATCACCCCAGTCAGATTAGACACTCCTGCTTATTTGAACCGGGACCCTATTTCTTTGACGCCTACTTTGACAAACTGACACGTAATCTGGTGAGACCGGACCTTAAGCACATCGTTGCTCAAGCATTGAGCCGTTGTGGTTTAAGGGTTCACCCCCAGAGGATTCAAGGATCAGTGGAGGCTATTTTACATGAACTGCGTGACGAAGTTTTCATTGTGGAAAAGCTTCGTGAAGTCAGAGAGAAAGTTGTGGACGTCAGTAGTGAGCAAATTGTCTATGACGCTGTGGACAGCTGGAAAGGTATTGTCCAAGTTGTCTGACAGTAACAGTGACATGGGTAACACGTGTTTTGCAACTGGAATGGCAAAGTGGTTGCTTAAACAACGTATTAGATGTGAGATGACCAGCTTGTTGTATAAGATCATTAATGAATGTACCAATGTATCTGTTACTGTAAACAAATGTGCTGTTGATACCAAACGTTTTACAAATCTCAAGAAACAAATGTCTGTTGTAAGAACAGTGTCAAATGAATGCAGGGCCGGATTAACAATTTCCTGTGCCCTGGGCAACAAGACTCAAGGGCCCCCCCACCAAAGCAACAATGGCAAAAAGTAACAAAAGTCGCTATCACCAAGAGCATAGCACTTCTATACTAATAAATCAGGCTTCTGCATGGCTCAGTCGAAATGTATATGTAGCTACACTCAAAAAAATGATATGTTGGCTTTACTTAACTTTCTTTTGTAAACAGGTTCCACCGGTTCCACATAACTATGTTTCGTTAAACAAACATAATATGTTCATGTAACTTCAACATCATGGAATTTGGTCATTTTAAGCGACCCAATTAAACTCTGAGCTAATGAGTTAATTAAGTGAATAATTGAGTGATGATTGAGCATTATTGAAGACACCTGATGTTAACAAGCAGAATCACTGAAGGAGAAAACCGGAATGTTTAAGTCACCATTATGGAGATAAGTGTGTGTTTTAGTTGGGCTCTTGACCATTAACTCATTAACTTTAGAGTTTGTTTGGCTGCTGTACGTGAGTTATAGCAGCCGTATGAACAATGAACAAAGGTGATCTGATGGTGTTGGTTGTGTTTTAACATAATCATTATTTCACAATCATTTGCCGTGAATCACTGAACTTATATTAAACCCAATTTCTAAGTTTACCTCACGGAATATAGCAGCACTGTCATTGTAGAGCATACTATTTTTAGCCTTTTCAATGAAATTTAAGTGATCAAATCAATAAATAAAAAAGAAACTTCTTAAAAAATATTTTGTGTAGGCACACACAGACATCAAGAATCAGCCTGTGAATCTCAGCAATGGTGACAAACAGATCATAAGCTCATTATTTATTCATGTAGCAATGCATGATGGGAGCCATGAATGAGTTTTGATTGGTGGCACCCAGAATGCACTGCAACATGCTTTATAATTGTCACCATTGTTGAGATTCACAGGCTGATTCTTGATGTCTGTGTGTGCCTACTGAAAATATTTCTTAAGAAGTTTCTTTTTTATGTATTGATTTGATCATATGAATTTCATTAAAAAGGCTCAAAATAGTACGCTCTACAATGACAGTGCTGCTATAATCCGTAAGGTAAACTTTACTCAGAAATTGGGTTTAATATAGGTTCAGTGACTCAGGTCAAATGATTGTGAAACAATGATTATGTTAAAACACAACCAACACCATCAGATCACCTTTGTTCATTGTTCATTTGGCTGTTATAACTCACGTACAGCAGCCAAACAAACTCAAAAGTTAATGAGTTAATGGTCAAGAGCCCAACTAAAACACACACTTATCTCCATAATGGTGACTTAAACATTTCCGGTTTTCTCCTTCAGTGATTCTGCTTGTTAACATCAGGTGTCTTCAATAATGTGCAATCATCACTCAATAAATCACTTAATTAACTCATTAGCTCAGAGTTTAATTGGGTCGCTTAAAATGACCAAATTCCATGTTGTTGAAGTTACATGAACATTTTATGTTTGTTTAACGAAACATAGTTATGTGGAACCGGTGGAACCTGTTTACAAAGAAAAGTTAAGTAAAGCCAACATATCATTTTTTTGAGTGATACAATAGCCTCAGTGATAACTAAGATATTAAAATACATACTTTTCTGAGTTGTATGATGTTGGCCTTATGTTTTATAAAAAATGTATTATAATTTATATCTCAAGCTCACCGGGTCATGTTGAGAGAGGGAAACACGCACGTCACATCGTTGTAAAAAACGCATTTTATTATAGCCCATTCAGAAATACCGTAGTATAAAATACCGGTAATTAAAACACAACATTAACATTATAAACATTATTAATAACATATTATTCTATGTGTATTTTGCTTCCCTTTACTGTAGCCTATGTCAAATCCTAAAATGAATGGTAGCCTATTCAGGAAACGACAAGAATGAAAAATAAGTAGCCACGTATATAATACAATATAATAGCTTACAAAAATAGCCTATTGTGCCCTTTATTATAAACAACATTTAGCCTATTTTAAACGCCATGCCTAAACTAATTTATTTGAATCGAAACTGAAACTGTACGGACGTGGGTTTTGCAAGTAACATTTGGATGCTAACTATCAATATAAAGAAGGGTTGTACTTTCAGTCAGTCCCAATATACACAACCAGTGACGGCTCCAGACAATTTTGATTGGGGGGGCAATGGGGGGTCCTGGTCATTTCAAGGGGGTCTCATGAAAACCAACAAAAAAATACAGTGGACACGGCTAATAACTGCATATTACTGCTACTCAGGGGCGTTTCTAGGCTTTCCATTTTAGGGGGCTAATACCCCAATGATTATGATTATGATTAAAAAATTAAAAATAAATAAAAAGGTAACACTTTAGTTTAGGGTCTAATGCTCACTATTAACTAGTTTCATTACCATGCAATGTCAGGGTTTTATAATCACTGTGGTCCCGAATGTGAAGCAGGTTAGTTAGGGGAGTTCAGGGTTTCCCAGAGACATATTTTATTTCTCTGATCTACATATGTGCATTTTAAGATGTTTTGAAGGCCATAAAATGGGATAACAACATTTATGCCTAATACAGGGCAGTAGACAGGGCTTTATAATCAAAGAGGTCCTAAATTTGAGGTGCGTATAAGGGCTTCACATTTTTTATTTCTCTGATATGTGCATTTCAAGACGTTTGAAGGATAAGGATAAGAAATAGCTTTAAAACCATGTTAGCGGGCAGTAGACTATGTCAATACCTGCTCTCACTTCATCTCCATCTATCATCCTTTCTTTTTTCTCAGTAACGTTATCCTCATCGTGCCCTTTCTCTTCCCGTCCTAAAGCTGAGCTTTTTTAATTTACTAAAGGCTACAATTTGTATTATATTCTCAATATTTACGCAATACACATTCATTATTAATCATGTGCCTAACATGATGAAAACGGCTTTGTTAATGTTTCTTCTGCCCTCACAATGATGGTAAACTAATTATTAGCCTACATAGCTACATGAGTCACGTTATTTGGTTGTCTTGTAACCTTAGGAGGACGTACTGAGGACGTACTGACGACGTTGTCAGTTGGTAATTTGATGGTAATGAAATTACGAGCATGCGACGTTGTAGTTACGTTGTCATTTAGTAAAGTCATGACGTGACCAAAAAGTACGAATACATTACGTAACTGTTACGTCGTGTGTTAGCTGGGTAGGCCTATTTTAGTTTTTTTTACTATATTAGTTTGCCTGATAATTTTTGGTATTCGTTTAACATGTATGACCTAAAAAAAACTGTCCAATATGAAATGTTTAGTTTAGCTACTTGCATCTTATCTCGCACTTGACCGTACACTGTCGAGTCGCTCTGCAAAAATTGGCGCTCAGCAGCGTCTGTGAACATAAAGCCCGCCTACTTTGATTTGATTGGTCATCTCAAATATTCGGACATTGACGAGCAGTGACAGACCAATGAGGCTCAGATGAACATGCGCGCGCGCGCACACACACACACACACACACACACACACACACACACACACCCTCCTGTCCTCTGTTTCTGATTCTGACGTGCGCTTTGCTCGGCGCCGCTGCTGAAGAGAAATATTTTTAAATCTTTATTCCGGATATATTTTTTAATCAGGAAGTGGGTGGGGGGTCAAATGGGGGGTCAAAGCGTTTTTTAGGAGGGTCTTGAGACCCCCCAAGACCCCCCCTGGCGCCGCCACTGTACACAACACGTATGCTAAATCAGCATCTTCACAGCAAGGGAGATGAGTTTAGAATAACAGCAAGCAGGCTGCGCTGCCTTTATTTTGTACAACAGACCAATTAAATTAAGCAGAATAACTTTTTATATGTTTGGTTGATTGTGTTTTATTGTAATAATGAACAGGCTGTGATGTCAAGTTAGCAATGCCAGAAGTGAACTCATAATATGGTGTGTGAGCGAGCGATGCGCCGGCGCCGTCACTCGGATTTGTTGCTCAGGATAGGAAATAACTTAATACTCTAACGTTTAATACTCTACCATTCGAAACAGTAAAATTAAAATGACAAAATGTCATGGCTTTGAAAAATAAAGAAAATAACATGATGTGCTGCTTTAGCGCATCTCATTCTCCTTGAACATCTTTCTGGCTCACACAAAAAAATGAACCAAAATAGCCTACAGCGAGTAGCCTTCTTGGCGCGCCTACTTTTGAAAGTCAACATTTAGATTATTCGAAGTAAAATGCATTATATAGGACTAAATCACGTAGGAACAAGTCACAGCGTGCTTCATGATAAAAAGACACACTGACAATTCATTGGTTGACTTACCGACACAGGCCAATCACGCAAGGTCTCTCGCTCCCTCTCCCTCTCTGCCGTTCGCGCGCTACACGGTTTGGAGCACAGTCTCGGTCTCGCATGCACGCTCTTGCTCGCTCGCTCGCTCGCTCTAGGTTCCAGGAGATTTTAACTAACATAATATTTGACGGTGCCCAGGGCCCCTTAGATGTCCGGGGCCCCTGGGCAAGTGCCCAGTTGCCCTAATGGTTAATCCGGCCCTGAATGAATGGACAGATATGATGCGTTTATGCGTTAATGCGGGTGAACCAGTTTGTCTAACTATCAGAAAATTTTTAGACCTGATGACTGAATGCGGCAGCTGTATTAGAATAGCCGATATATTGTGCTTGTGTACATATGTGACCGATCTATGTGTAGACATATTGTCTAGAAACAATCAGACTGATGTTTGTGAAATTGTTGAAACACTGGTTGATTACATTCTTGAGAACAACATTGTGATGTGTATAAAATTTCTACACTACATCGATGCTGTATGATGCCAATGTTTCTTTTAACTGTTTAAGAAATAAAAACCTTAACCACTTAAACCATCTGTGTTTATTCTTTTGTGGAGCGTGAAGTGGAAACATGTCGGAAGAAATGAAAAAGACTTACTACACACCTTCTAACCCCGGTTCTTTAGGGGGGAAAAAACGCTTAAAAGATGCTGTTTTAAAAGAAACGGGGGTTCGTTTAACCGATAAAGAGGTTTCAGACTGGCTCGCTGGTGAGGATGCGTATACACTACATAGAACTGCCCCTCTAAAATACAAAAGGAATCGGGTTTTTGTCTACGGTGTAGATATGTTGTTCCAGGCCGATCTAGTTGATATGTCGGCATATGCCTCGGTAAACGACAACAACCATTTTCTGTTGACATGTATCGACCTGTTCAGTAAATATGCATGGGTACGGGCATTAAAAAACAAGAGTGGTGTAGAGGTCTCTAAAGCTTTTGAATCCATACTGAAAGAGGGTCGTGTACCACAGAAATTACAGGAGTTTTTTAACAAACACTTTCAAAACGTAACAAAAAAGTACAATATTTCCCATTACGCAACAGCCACAGAATTAAAGGCATGTGTTGTTGAGCGGTTTAATAGAACCTTAAAAGGTAGAATGTGGAGATATTTAACAGCTACAAACTCCAAAAGGTACATCGACATACTTCAAGACATTACACAAGGATACAATGCGAGCCATCACAGAAGCATCAAGATGAGGCCGATTGATGTGGGGAAAGAAAACGAGTCTGTTGTGTTACACAACCTATATGGAGATACCCGACCTCGTAGTGTTAACCCCATATTTAAATACAAGAATGGCGATGTGGTTCGAATTTCTAAAGTCAGAGGCCCGTTTGCAAAGGGTTATGAGGAAAACTACACACAAGAGTATTTTACTATATCAGCGTGTATACCACGGGATCCTTCTGTTTATAGATTGTGTGATTACGACGGGGATGTTATCGACGGTGTTTTTTACGCAGAAGAATTGCAAAAAATAATTGTCAACAAAAACAAAACCTTTAAAGTTGAAAAAATTTTAGATAAGAAGACAAAAGGTCGCAAAACGTTAGTGCTGGTACAATGGCTCGGGTGGCCTGCGAAATTTGCTTCATGGATCGATCAGAAAGAATTAGTTGATGTACAGAAACCATAAAAACAAAACACACACCCAGGATGCGTACAGTTGTATAAAAACCAGACATGGCTGAGGGCGGATTTTATGTCACACTACCCTGCAACGCTTCACTGTCTGTGTACCCGAATAATAAAATCTCAAATTATACAACAAGACTGGCTACCCCTATAAATATAAAAGGAGAATGGGAGGTAGGACTTGTTCAAATTGAATATCCAAGAAGTTGGTACACCTTTAACAGCAATGATGCCGTTTTTGAGATAAACATAGGACCCACCACTGCCGATGGTGAAAAATACAATAACAGCATGCGCCACGGTGTGGATGTGAAGACGACCAGCTTGTCGAAACTACGCATTCCAATAAAAACAGGATATTACAACAATGTCCCATCTCTAGTTAGTGTAATAAATGATTTAGTAGCAACCCAGGGGGTATTCGGCTACGACCGTGTAAAAAACAAAGTATTTCTGAAAGCAAAACCTAACATTTCAATAACATTCCATGGAAAACTAGCCATTATTTTAGGATTGAAACCAGGCATCCCTATAGGAGATTCTATTCTGCAAAAAACAAATCCTGAAAAAACTAATTTTGAAAAGGATGTTGTAACATATGCGATGCATCAGTCGGACATACACGGGGGTTTCTATACTCTTTATATCTACACGGATATTATCCGTTACCAATCCGTAGGTGATGCATTCGTACCACTACTGGAGTGTGTACAAATAACAGGGGATAACAATAACACAGTCAGTGTTCGATACGACAAACCGCACTACGCATCTATCAACAAATCTGTCATTACGGATATTGTTATAGAGGTGAAGGACGATCAAAATCAACACGTCCCATTTTCTTACGGAAAAGTGTGCATTAAACTTCACTTCAGGCCTGTAAAACATTTAGTTTAAAATGGTGTATTTCAACAACCACAATGTCGACCCAATGCGCTACGTTGCCTATTACCAGAATCAGGCAGGCAGCGGGCTCCCCGGGTATGCAGGAGGCGGAGTTATGTATGGGGCCGGTTTGGGCGGCCTTTTTCAAGGGCTCTTTAGAATGGCTATACCACTACTAAAACGAGGATTTAGCATAGCCAAGCCGCATCTTAAATCAGCTGCAAAAAACATACTAAGTGACGTTGTTAGTAATACGTTATCGCGATCTTTTAACAACAACTACGATACTCAAGACGGTTCAGGGCTAATGGTAATGGCTCGCAAAAGAGCATCTAGGCCGCCAGGGGTGCGGAGGAGTGGCCAGAAGCAGAAGAAAACAAAACGGCCCCCCAAGAAAACATCAGTTGTAAAACGCAAGCGCCAGGAGACAGCTAAGCGTACTGCTTCAAAAAGATCAAGGAACTCTGTTAAAACAATATTTTAGATCATGGCATTACTACACAACATGTCAGAGGAGTGTTTAAAGTCCGAACTGGATCTGTTTACAGTGCCACTAACTCAAACCGCAGTTGAAAAAAACACTTATATAGAAGTGCCACCATTATCAGCGATATCTGACACATCGCCGCTGGAGTTTTTTATTGCGGGGAATGGAGAGGATTACATAGATCTAAACAACACATTAGTTTTTTTGCGCCTCAAAATCACTAATGCTGATGGATCGGACATTGCAGATGGAGATCCCGTAGGGCTTGTCAACTATCCTGGAGCTACTATTTTTTCACAAGTGGATGTATCGCTTGGAGATCGGCTTATATCACAGAGTTCTAGCACATATCCATATCGCTGTATGATAGAATGTCTTACCAATTATGGTAAAGATACCCTTGAAACGCTTTTCTCAGCAGGGCTTTTTTACCTAGACACAGCCGGGCACATGGATGTTGCGGACCCAGGAGGTGAAAACCGTGGTCTGACAAAGAGAGCAGCCTTCACCAACGCTAGTAATGTAGTCGAACTACTCGCTCCTGTTCACAGCGATATCTTCTTTCAAGAAAAACTATTGCTTAATGGACTAGACCTTAAAATTAGAATGACTAGAGGTAAAGATGAATTCTGCCTGATGAGGAGCAATGCCACAGCCTATAAACTGAACATCCTATCTGCATCGCTATTTGTGAAAAAAGTGTCTGTGTCACCCGCTGTGAGACTGGGCCATGCACAAGCCCTACTCTCAACCACTGCCAAGTACCCCATCGACAGAGTGTGTCTGAAAAACTTCTCAGTACCTGCCGGCTCACGTGTCTGCAATCAAGAAAACTTGTTCTTAGGAACTCTACCAAAATCTCTGGTTCTAGCGATGGTTGATAACGATGCATTTGTGGGGGCGTATAATAAAAACCCTTTTGCGTTTAAAAACTACGATTTAGAATTTTTGGCCATTTATCTGGATGGTCAACAGTACCCCGCGAAGCCTCTGCAACCTGAATATGAAAACGGTTCTGCAGTGCAGGAGTTTTACCAATTAGCGCTGGCAACTGGAAGGCATCTTAAAAACCAGGCTCTATGCATCAATAGGGAGGATTTTCTGCACGGCTATACACTCTATGCGTTCAATTTCGCCCCAGATGAGGAGTGTAGCCAGCATGTGTCGCTTATCAAAAGTGGCAATATTAGACTAGAAGCCCGTTTCAGACAACCACTACCACGTACAGTTAACCTTATTGTTTATGCTTTGTTTGACAGCTTGATTGAAGTGTCAAATCGCCGTCAGATCCTGGTAGGGCTGCACGATTAATCGCACGATTTTGTTATGCGCATTTAATCAGTAAAGCCGGTTCCTTGATTAGTAGTAAATCACCTTCACCTGCTTTCAGATGGACGATATGATGCAGATATGAGTGTTAAATTAACACTCAAGAGTGTTAAAGTTAATGAGATAATTAAGTGATTAATTTAGTGATCATTGAGCATTATTGAAGACACCTGATGTTAACAAGCAGAATCACTGAAGGAGAAAAACATAAATTGTAAGCCACCGTTATGGCGATCAGTGTTTGCTTTAGTTGGGCTCTTGATCCTTATACTTTAAGTTTAAATTTTGTTTGTCTGCTGTTATTGATTTATTACAGTCAAATGAACAAAGACAAGTGTGATCTGATAGTGTTGGTTATGTTTTGACATAATCATGCTGTGATCTGAAAAATGAAACTCGTTCAGGTGATCTTGTTTAACTTGATAGCAACAGTTTAGTGGTTCTACAGCATATGACAATTGAATTTTCCTTATAATCCAAAACATTTAATTAAAATTGTTCTGATCAAATCACTTTCAAATGCATTTATTTAGAAACACAGACATCAATAATCAGCCTGTGAATCTCAACCGTGGTGACAACAATTATCCTTGTTGCCACCAATCACAACTCATTAATGGCTCCCATCATGCATTGCGGTATGAATAAATTATGATCTGAATTGTCTATGTAATTTACTTTTCCTAATTGAATATTCTGCTCGTCACCATTGTTGAGATGCATTGACTGAATCTTGATATCTATGTGTGCCTAAAAGAAAGATTTTTAATTTTTTTTTTTTTACAACTTTTAAGAAATCCATTATACTATATCTCAAATTCTGGATATTTATGCATAATCTCAGTTATGCTGTAACCAACATCATAAATACAAACAAATAGTTCAAATGATGAATGTCATAATATAACCAACACCATTAGATCATTTTTTTTCTTTGTTTATCTGGCAGGTATAACTCAGATACAACATCTGAACAAACTCTAAAGTTAATAATGTAAGGGTCAAGAGCCCAACTAAAGCAAACACTCATCTCCATAATGGTGACCTGAAATTCCGGTTTTCTCCTTCAGTGATTCTGCTTTAGGTGTCTTCAATAATGCTCAATCATCACTCAAATAATCACTTAATTATCTCATTAACTTTAACACTCTTGAGTGTGGACTCATATACACTCACAGGTGTGTTCATTTAACACTGAGTTTTTGCTGTGTACAAAGAGCCGTAGTTAACTAACAAGCTGAGCCAAATCGCGTTAAAATCGAGGCCTCGATTTTAACGCGATTTGGCTCAGCTTGTCAGTTAACTACGGCTCTTTGTAGTAAATGCCGCTCCATCTGAAAGCAGGTGAAGGTGATTTACTACTAATCAAGAAACCGGCTTTACTAATTAAATGCGCATAAAAAAATCGTGCGATTAATCGTGCAGCCCTAGATCCTGGTTGATTACTACTAACACGTTCAAATGAACACTGTGCAGCTTACGGCTGTCATGGATAAGGTATCATGCAATACTTATTTTCTCGGAGTTCTGCCATGTGACTATCTACCAAAAGCCCCTTTAAGAAAGCTACCAGCAATGGTTTTAATCAGTACACATCATTCAGGACTCCCAGGGGAACACTGGGTGGCCATCTACATAAATGAGGACGGTGTAGGGTGTTTTTTCGACAGCTTTGGTAATAAACCAGACTACCATGGTTTTCCGCCGATTATCAAAAACTTTTTAAGGCTCAATTCTAGTCAAGTTCAACATTCAACTGTGCAAGTCCAAGATTTTTCATCAGACACGTGTGGACAACATTGTGTGTTCTTTCTCTACCACATGGCGAAGGGATTTGATTATGATTATGTGTTGAAATTGTATTGTAATGATTTGATTAAAAATGACAAAAAGGTGTCAGCATTTGTGAAAAAACTAAAACAAGCTCCATGTAATGAAAATGTTTTCAAATGTGTTCAGTGTGTACAAATGGGTGAAATGTTCATGTCTCATGCTAAATATTTTTAATAAAACAAGTAATGAACGGAAATGTGTTTCTTTAAACCCTCTTTTATTACACATATACATCACATCATAAGTTCTCAAAAAAAAATAAAAAAGAGAGAAAATGAGAACACAATACATACAAACTGTGAGTTTAAAAACTTAACCACTTAGTCTGGGTGAGATCGGGTGCTTTGAATGTGAGGTCTTCTGAATATTCTGAATGTATCGGGGTGCCCGGAAACGCTTTCTGTTTTTTACTCTTCTTAGATGATCCTGTTATAGTGGGGGTCGATTTGGTTTTGAAAGAGTTAATAGTATGTCTGACATAGTGGTTTGGTACCACAGAGTGTGGCAAATTTAAACTAACAAAAGCCTCCAGAAATTCGCGCCATCCACCAGGTCTCCGCTCGTCAGCAATCTTTTGTGGAGCCGTGACGCTTTTAACTAAGTCAAGCATGTGTGAACCAGGGATTGTTCTCCCTTTAAACACAAACTCTCCCGACTCAGTCCACGAAGTTACATCTTTAGTTTTAGACATTTTATCTAAAATGTAACGAACATTTTTCACACTCCTCTGCGGAATATTCTTTAAAATCTCATCTGCAAAAGCACCTAAATCGTCATGGGCACTCAAATGGTCTGTAGCGGGTGGGTCTTCTTTTTCAACATTACCAGGCTGTGGTAGACTTAATGTTAATGTGGTGGATTCCCTATCCCCTTGTCTAGTGAGTGTTAAAAACCGCTGCAAAACACCTGTGTACATCTTAGCTTTTTCATGGTGATCCAGATCAGACCTGTACAAAATATTTCTTATAGTCATGTCCAGGTCATTCTCCACAACCTGTTGTATAGACTCACGGGTGTTAGAGGATTTCAGTTTATCCAACTGGTGTTGTGGGACTAAAAACATCTTCTCAGCATACTCCATCATCAAACTTATTTAGATGTAACCAAACTGGTTATAAAGGGAATTGCGACACTTAACAAAGGTAATAGAAATCCTCCTTGTTGGTTGATTAACCTTCTTTTGCGTCTAAATCCAACCTTTTTATCTGCAACAATTTTGATCTCGCTTCTTCTTCTCTTCAGTTTCTGATATTGTTGTGGTGTTAGTGGAATATTACCATGGACCACGTTAAGAGCTACTTCACACAATGTCACAATGAGCTCGTCTGCGGCCGCCTCTAAAATAACGCGTCTTTGTTTAGGCGTGGCTTTTAATAACAATTTTAAAAGAGGCAGGTTTCTTAAAAGTCTTGCAGACATTTTCAAATCTCTCTGTCAATGTTTTCTTTTCTGAATGTACACAACTGGGTGTTGTGACAGAATATCTGTTCTGAGACGGTACTGCTCTGGTGTTTTCGCTTTAAAGTCAATCAAAAGGTACCCGAAAGGAATGCTGGTCGCATTTTCATAACAGTCCATAAAGAAATTCGTGTTTCTGGGGTACATCTGCCGCGCCAACACATTAATTTGGGTATTGTCTCTGGGGTTTTTAAACAATACCAAATAATTCGTGTTCAAGCTGATGGTCCTGCTGGATTTACCTTGAAAAAACAAGTTTTGTACAATATACAAAGCACTCAAGTTTTTATGGTGCACATAGGTCGTGAACACGCGTTCAACTTCAGAATTGCTACTAGCATCTTTCATAACATCATCCAATACCAAACAATTTGTCTTGTTGGTGGGGAACAAACGATCATCATTCAGGGTCTGTGGGATACCTTCAATAAATTTAATATCATACAGTTTCAACAATTCATCATACAAAGGTTGCCAGCAATCATAAATGTACACAATGTTTTCAATTTTTTTTAGAAATTACACTTTTAGCATTTTCCAACAACATTTTTACAAAAAATGTTTTTCCTGAGCTAGAAGGACCACTTAAAACACATGAAAATGGGTGTTGTAATCTGAAATCAAAACCATTCGGGTCTAGCACTCCCCGATGCCCACACTCAAAAAAATGATATGTTGGCTTTACTTAACTTTTCTTTGTAAACAGGTTCCACCGGTTCCACATAACTATGTTTCGTTAAACAAACATAATATGTTCATGTAACTTCAACAACATGGAATTTGGTCATTTTAAGCGACCCAATTAAACTCTGAGCTAATGAGTTAATTAAGTGATTTATTGAGTGATGATTGCGCATTATTGAAGACACCTGATGTTAACAAGCAGAATCACTGAAGGAGAAAACCGGAAATGTTTAAGTCACCATTATGGAGATAAGTGTGTGTTTTAGTTGGGCTCTTGACCATTAACTCATTAACTTTTGAGTTTGTTTGGCTGCTGTACGTGAGTTATAACAGCCAAATGAACAATGAACAAAGGTGATCTGATGGTGTTGGTTGTGTTTTAACATAATCATTGTTTCACAATCATTTGACCTGAGTCACTGAACCTATATTAAACCCAATTTCTGAGTTAAGTTTACCTTACGGATTATAGCAGCACTGTCATTGTAGAGCGTACTATTTTGAGCCTTTTTAATGAAATTCATATGATCAAATCAATACATAAAAAAGAAACTTCTTAAGAAATATTTTCAGTAGGCACACACAGACATCAAGAATCAGCCTGTGAATCTCAACAATGGTGACAATTATAAAGCATGTTGCAGTGCATTCTGGGTGCCACCAATCAAAACTCATTCATGGCTCCCATCATGCATTGCTACATGAATAAATAATGAGCTTATGATCTGTTTGTCACCATTGCTGAGATTCACAGGCTGATTCTTGATGTCTGTGTGTGCCTACACAAAATATTTTTTAAGAAGTTTCTTTTTTATTTATTGATTTGATCACTTAAATTTCATTGAAAAGGCTAAAAATAGTATGCTCTACAATGACAGTGCTGCTATAATCCGTGAGGTAAACTTAGAAATTGGGTTTAATATAAGTTCAGTGATTCAGGGCAAATGATTGTGAAATAATGATTATGTTAAAACACAACCAACACCATCAGATCACCTTTGTTCATACGGCTGCTATAACTCACGTACAGCAGCCAAACAAACTCTAAAGTTAATGAGTTAATGGTCAAGAGCCCAACTAAAACACACACTTATCTCCATAATGGTGACTTAAACATTCCGGTTTTCTCCTTCAGTGATTCTGCTTGTTAACATCAGGTGTCTTCAATAATGCTCAATCATCACTCAATTATTCACTTAATTAACTCATTAGCTCAGAGTTTAATTGGGTCGCTTAAAATGACCAAATTCCATGATGTTGAAGTTACATGAACATATTATGTTTGTTTAACGAAACATAGTTATGTGGAACCGGTGGAACCTGTTTACAAAAGAAAGTTAAGTAAAGCCAACATATCATTTTTTTGAGTGCAAAAACGTTGTCAGTAGCCATATGGTAGCGTAGTTAGGTCGGGTAGCAAAATGCGCTTGTTGTAAACGACTTTAAATTTTTTCACAACTGACTTGTTGTGCAATGTGAACTGCTTTTTGTTCCTCACTATACTGTCGGTGTATGCGAGAATGTAATTACTGTCACCCCGCCCCCTCACATATTGATCGACAAGACCAATTAATGAGTCTAACCTAATGGTCTCAGAGTTTACGGCATTCAGCGTGATACCTTTGGCCTTCATGCAGACCTTACCCTTAGAAGTCCGATACCCGTAACTTTTCGGACCACTTGAAGAAAATTCAACAATATGGTCTCCATCCCCAACTTCATCAGTAAGGTCGCCAAGATATGGACCTAGTGGAGGCTCATATTCACCCTCTTTAGACGTGAACACAACACTATCTGTATCGCAATAAAGCACTCTATCACCCAACCTGTCCATGAGATCATAAAGCTCTAACCGTGCATGGGCTGTTGTAAAAGCCCCGAGAAAGACGTTAATGTCACGAGTCTGGGTACCTTTCCCATCTGCGTAAGCCCACTGAACGATTGCAACAGTGTCTGACACAAATGAGAAATGCTTGAGGTCATACTCAGCGCCAAAAATGTATCGGGCAAACTGTTCAGGGTCTGTTAGTATTTCGGTTGTCGGCAACTGTTCGCGCATAGAGAACCGCCCCAATAAAGAATTAAGAAGTAGCTTCATAATGGATCTGCGTGCAGCATTAAACTCAATCTTGTCCAGATTCAGCTTAATCCCTTCTTTCTCAAAGTAATCTCTAACATAAGATTCTTTGTCGGCGTCGGTCACAACGTCTTTTGGAAAACCTGAACTTTCCTGTTTGAACTGTAAAAATGTTTTAACATAATCACAAAACAATGTTTCAGAGCGTTGGGGAAAATGCCAGACCTCATAGATTTTTGTCACTACATAACCCTTCTCAACGGCTTTTAACAGTTCAATGCTAACCCAGGACCCATGAATTGATCTTTCCTCATTAGTATGCACACACGGGTGTGTCTGGTTCTGATGTTCAGCACATGTCCTGCAAAGAGGAAACATTAACTTACCCCCGGTCCTATAAGGCAGTACAGGGTGAAGCAACTTCCGTGGCGGAAGGACTGTAGCCTTGACGAGACCATAATAATCTTCAAGGTTTTGAAAAGCCTTGTGTATTATTTCAGGATGCCCAATTGGGTAGCATTTTCGAGCTTGGCAGTAGGGATATAGTGATGTAAAGTCAACATACCTAATCCGCTCGCCCTCCGCAACTTTGTGATACAGTTTTAATGCGTTAGTACGGCCGCCGAATAGAGCTTCACGGGGTTTCAATCTTTCAGTGTGTTCGTAAGTGGACATGAAATCCATCACTGCTGCGTCGGTCTGTTTAGCGCGGACCCAATCACATTCCCAAATCACCTCGACCTGAAGACCGTACGCGCGCTCCAAAATTTCAATCTTATCATCACATTGTCTTCTCAGAACACCATAAGGCACTTTTGATAAAGGGTTTATATCATTGGGGTTATAACAGCGCTCGCACCCATGAAAAAAACACCCGAGAAATTCGAAATTCTTTTTTCATGTAGCCGTCATCATAGAAGCCGTCCACATAGAATTTCCCAAATGACGCCTCACCGCTGTTAAGGGCATGTTGAACATCTATGGATCGCGATTTTCGGACAAACTCAAGCCATTCAATTGAGATGTTTGAATAAGTCTTGTTCTGGTGGGTGTACGCATTGTTACGTGTCAGAGCTATTGTGTCTTTAGGGATGTAGTGTGTTTTATACGTAGCCATACATGTTGCTGCCAAAGTGGTGTAATTAAATGGATCAACACAAAATGAATTCGTCGCGGTACTTCAGACAAGCATCCCTCAGCAAAACGACATCGTTTTTACCATAAAGCGCCAGTTCTTTTTTAAAATCGAACACTTTGTCAGATATGGTATTGTACCAATCATCAAACGACGCCCTGTCTTGGTTCGACATTGTCGCATACCCGTAAAATTTCTTGTCAGGGTACGGGCCTATGTAGTTGTCATTTTCAATGCGGTTAAAGTGGTGCGGAAAATAGCCCTTCTCAGCATTAGTCAAATTAAACGCAACAGGTGTCTTGGCCAGACGCATGGGTATGAATGAGTATGAATCAATAAAACCCTGTTTGAAAGCTGTGTCATACATTAAGATTAGCCTGCATCCCTGCATTGTGATTTTAGGAGCAATCGCCATCTTAGTAAAGTATTGCAAAAGGATGTAATTATCAAACCCGCCTGCATTGTGCGCGATCCATGTGTAATTAAGGTAGCGTGGTTGTCTGAATTTTTTAACGAGTCGATCCACACAATCGGGCCCTTCAGCCACAAATTCCTCACCATTAAACGTGATAGCACATACAAAATTGGCAACGTGTTTACCATTTTCATAACGGGTCTCAAAATCGTAGAAAATGTAACGATCGTTTGGCATCTCCGGCTTAACTGGTTGGATAAAACATTGATGCACACCATCGGTAACCAAACTCTCACCACAGTGCACACAACGATCTGCAGGGCATTTATGGGGTTTGGGTTTATCACCGCTGACATGGTAACGTCTATTACATTTACTACAATATTTAGTCACGTCGCACTGCGCATATTGCATACCCCGAGGTGGTTTTTTATGCATCTCAAAACAATAGTCAGACTTACAGTACCGCAGACAGTCACCGCAATGTTTTGGCTTTTTGGGTTGTTTATGACATGCCGGGTCATTACAGACATCGCAGATGTACCGACATCTGTGATCTCTCCTACAGGTGAATCCTCGGTAAGAGTACTCACACACGTACGGGGTGCCAATAAATGCCCGTAGATTTGTAATCATAAAATAATGATTGTCATGCAGGTACAAAAATACAGTTTTAGGATGTGGATCGTCTGTGTTTGTATACTTCTCCAAAACCCCCGTATCAGACCGATAGAAGACAACTATTTTAACGTTCAACGTCTGTTCAAACCGTCTGATGTCATTAAACGCTATCTTGTGTTGATCAGCATAGCCAGCTGACTTCTGCAATGAAGATGCTACAGACTCTAGCTCTACGTGTGGTTTCTGTGGATTTAGGAAATGTGCCAGACAGATTGCAAAACAAAGATTGTTTGAAATGTTCGTGGGACAGAACAGATTAAGTCTGTTTTTGGAAATCACTTCATTGTGGGCAAGATCACGGATCTTTCGATAAGCACCGCCGAGTTTACTCGCTATCGACAGTCTTAAATTCAATCTCTCATCAAACTGTACGTCAGAGTTGCTCTGCATTATTTTTTCAAGATCGTTTATAAATAGATCTACACTATAACCATTGCTACCCGTCAAAAGTGTACTAACATCTGATGTCAAACTCGACCCCCCTCAACGTGATGCTGATTAAACAGCCGTCTCCGCCTAACAGTCTGGAAAACTCCACAATTTCAGAAAGTGTGTCATGTAAAAACATGGTGTAGGCTGCTAAATCTGTCGAAGATATCTCTCGCAGATTTATAAGCCTGTGGATTTCCAGACCATTGAACCGAGCTCGTGGTAGTACGGTGTACCCACCAACATCGCCACCCTCTCTTACCAGTGATTCTATTTCGCTATCTGTGAGACCCATGTTGGGTGCATCAGGGCTGAGTGTGCGGGGTGACTGTGTATCTGTGCCCTCTCCTGACTGGTAAAAAGACACAAGATGATCATTATCAGAATCTGATTCTGGAGGAGGTTCTGACACCTCTCCTGCTTGTTGGGTATTTACAAAATGTTCAAAATCATTATTTGGTTCAGGATCCTCATCGGACATTGATCTCACAATGTTTAATAATTCTACCAACGTATCAGTTGTAGACTCGGCCCTATTCATATCCTGCACAGTCTGTATTAAATAGAGCAATGTTTCTGTGTTACTGCACTGTTCAAGGGGCACCACACTACCATCGTCTCGTCTAAACCTAGCTACCGGACCCGGATCAAAACCATCTGGCTCCCGACAACGTTTAGGCATTTTTAAATCAGATCTTTTTATTTTATTTATTTAAACAACATGTAGTCGCACCTTAAAAACTATGGATAATAAACCCGGGTGTCCATACAGTGAAAAAGATAGAATGAAAAAACTACCTAACCAACAACTACACAGTCAGACTAAAATTACACACAGTGTGTGACAAATGTTGAAGAAAAAAAAAGAAGAAAAAACATAGTATGCAAACAAAAATAAAAAATATATAAAACGTTCACAACTCACCGCCCTCTCTTTTGAAGAATGAGCACAAGCTCCTTTAACAATTCTATAGACAGGACTTGTTGTCTGGTTACATTTTGAATATCGCCACTATGCAACCGTTGCGCTGCTAGGCCTTGTTTAATCCAAATACCATGTTGTTGTTGTGTTGACTCATAAACATCTAAACGTCTCTCAATGGCATTAAGGCGTTTGTCAAAACGTACCTCGAAGGCATTCAATGCGGTCTTGACAGAGTCCTGTATCAGTCCGGCTATGTGTTGATTGTCTATATTGGGTTGTGATTCGCGTTTGTAAGCCTCCTGATTTGAAGGCAGCTGTTCAGGGTCGGATTCTCCCACGGCCACCACACGTTCGCTGGATGGAACAGACTGTGGTGTTTCTTTAGGGATGTTTGTAAATACACAGTCGTCCCAAGATTGTATCAGTCCATCACTCCAGCTCTGAACATCATTTATATCGGGAACTGCATTGTCAACTACGACCACCTCTGTTAAGAAGTAGAAAGGGATTCAAAACAAAAAGTTAGTACAAATGTGTGTTAATATTATAATAATAACAGTAATATTATTAATGACTATATTTTCTAAGACTAAAAATAAAATAAAAATCAGACCGGTACTGTTGTAAAATTAAAAGCAATACGTAGTGTCAAAGTATATATATATATATATATATATATATATATATAGAACAGATATATAAACAGACAATCAAATAAGATCAGGCTAACAACTATTATGGATCGGACCCTGTAATACTAGTGCACCCCCTATAGAGGGCGCAACAGGCTAAAAATCAACATGTCTACACTTTTTACACACAGTTCTCCATTGGTGTTAGCTAAAATTTATAAATAAACGCCTACTCTAAGAGATATGCAGGTTTGTGTATTATGTTTTTTTCAACAATTAATGCAGATGTATGTTAACAACAGTTCTAGACTAACATATTGGCACATTATACATCCACAAACACATCCACAAACACAATCGACCTCTCACTATTACATCCAAATAAAAATATTTATCTTTCTGATTTAGTGTGAACAGAAAACAAGCCAACAGTTTTTGCCCCCGTTACTTACTTTTAACAGCTGCTCGTCTTGGCTTTTTCGGGACAGTCTGTGGTAACGTTATGTCTCTCGAAGACCCAGCAGTAGAAGCTTTTGCGTCCGCATCCACAACACGTCTGCGTTTCAGCCTATTTTGCGGTTTTGCCACATTTCTCATCAAACCACCCTTATCCCGATCATTCGCAGATTCAGACGTACCAACATTGCTCACAACGTCTGATAAACCTTCTGGAAATACATATATGTTAAAGTTTTTAAAATAAATTCAACAAACCATAGCAGCATATGTTTGATAAAGCAGTATTACGAAGCAAGTTACCGAGGGGCGTAACGTCACCGTTAGCAGGCGCGCTGACTCGCGGTGGTGCATGTACTAAGGCCACGATAGTTTTCCGTTTCGACCCTGGTAAAAACAAAAACACAAAGATAAGATAAGATATTTTTACACGTCCACAACAACTTTTCAACACGGGTGTAACAACATTTTAACAATACCTGGCACAAGTGGTTCCGTGCTCTCTCGTGAAGAGTCAACAGCGTTGTGTGTTGCAGCAGCAGTGACAGGCCTAGCCACGCCTCCTGGTAAAAACAAAACAATTATCCATCACACACACACACATACACACAATATGCAGCATTTAAACATAATTATACGTACCACTCGCTTGATTCAGGAAGTTAAGCTCCTCTACTAAATCGAAGAGACTCAAACTGTTGCCATCTGAAGTGTGCAGATAAAACCTTAAGTAACAGAACAGCGACTCTCATATAAATAAATAATGTTTCTTAACAATGTTACTAAATAAAATAAAAACACTTACTGTTAAGACAGGCTTCCATCTTCTTTCAATCACGATTCACGAAAATTGTTTGAGAACGAGGAAAAAACAACGGACGCGCTTGACACGAGACACGAGGCACTAGTATGCTTCAGTAACTGCGTTCGCGCTCTACATGAATTTATACACGTAGCTTTTGGCGAAGTGTGAACTCGGGGCTCCCCAGCAGACAGAATACACACGGACATAACACCTATCTCGCGCAGGTAGACGGCCAATAAACCCGGAAGGCCATGGGGCCTGACACCTTTCTTTTACACCTCCGATCAGGATGTCACCGCAGGAGGCGGTCACACGGCGTCGCGCAGCCTAGACATACCGGAGCCTGTCAGTGACCCATCATAAATCAGAAGCGCTGGTTTCATGATACAAGAATTCTGTCAGTCATGAGCGACAGGGCCATAAATCAGTCAAAAAGTGACACATGGTGTATGTTAACACTACTAACAACGTAATTCATTAAGATTCAGCTTAAAAGCAAACACGACTCTGGCTAAAGACCATATGTGGAGACGCGGGTGCCATAGGATGCCCCGTCTCATTTGAATAAGTGAGTTGTTGAATCAAAAACAGATGCAGTTGGATCTTTCCAATTCACAAATGAATCGTTCAGTGTGATTTGGAAACCGATTTAACAGATTAATAAAAAAGATGTCGTTCACAAAGTAAAAATATTCTGTTACTGTCCACCACTTGCCCAACTCGGTGCAAGGATGTTGGAGTTATTGACCATCTCCACAATTGTGGAGAGACCTCCGCTTTGTTTTAGGTATAAAAACAGATCCTGAGTTGGCTTTCCTCCTTTTGGACAGGTAAGCTAACATTACTTCAAAGCATGTGAAATATATTGTGATTTTGTGCTTTAGTTGGCTCAAGTTAGATAGCATTAGTTCGCCGTCAATGCAGTTAACGTTATTATGGTACGAGCATGGAGCATTAGTTCAACGTCAAGATGATAAAAGTAGCCTATTATTGTAAAGTGGCAGTGGGAGTTTACATGAGTTTCCAGCATGTTGTGTGATGCTTTCGCCTTTGCGTTGAAAGTCTCCGTGTGGCCGGTAGTGAATGCTCGCTCTTGAGATCGCGCACGCACACGAGCACGAGCGCTCTTGTTGCAATCTGAAACATCACCGCTAGAGGCCGCTAAAATCTCCATATAGCACCTTTAATTATTACAGTTTTTTACAGTCGCTAGGACACATTTTTCAATACTTAAGTCACTTTTTCAAAACTCTTCACACAGTTCTCCTAACCAACTTTCAGCTCGTCACAGCAGTTCATTTCACATTCAAAATGCACTAAAACTACCAAATCACTTCATACATATCTCAAATCAACACATTCTTCCATAACACTAGCAAAGGCTGACAGCTAACAAACACACTTTGTCACCCACAAAACAATAACATAAAAAACACTAACAACCTATGTTTTCCTATGTAAATGCTTTCTTTCTTCTACCTCTCTACTGTTTAGAATTCACTTCAATATATGTTACTGAATCAGACATCATGCAGTTATTATATTTTATGTTTTTGGAGTAATTCCAAAATACAAAAATTTGTACACACACCATCCACCGATACAGATACAATAGGAATCAGCTGTGGTTGGTCCAATTGTTTTTTATACCATTTAATTTTTTAGATTCTAAATATATTTCATTACAATATTACTGTAGAAATGTGGCAAAATGCTGTCTTTATTCAGTTTTGTACTATGTTATTGTTTTGAACTTAAGTTGAACAGTTTTGAAAACAGTATGTAAGCATGTGCAAATTGGCCTGTTGGTACACAGAGTTCTGGCGGTTGTTGTGTCGAAGTGAGAAAAGAATTAATGTAATTTGAAAGATGTAGTCATTGAATGCATTTTGTGCCAAAGCAATGATAAATGATCCACAGTTTAGCCCACATATACTTCTGTTGTGCTCACTGTGTGAAGAGTTTTGAAAAAGTGACCTAAGTATTGAGAAATGTGTCCTAGCGACTGTAAAAAACTGTAATGAGGTTATTATTAATAACTATTATTATAATAGTTTTTATTATCTGAATTATACAAATATGCAGTGAGTAAATGTAATATTTAAAAAAAACATTTAACATGCAAGTGTGTGTGTGTGTGTGCGTGCGTGCGTGTGTGTGCGCGAGTGTGTGAAAATGTGTGTGTGTGTGTGTGTGCGAGTGTGTATGTGTGAGAAAGTGTGTGTGTGTGTGTGTGTGTGTGTGTGTGCAAGTGTGTGTGCAAGTGTGTGTAGGTGTGTGTGCAAGTGTGTATGTGTGAGAAAGTGTGTGTGTGTGTGTGTGTGTGTGTGTGTGCGAGTGTGTATGTGTGAGAAAGTGTGTGTGTGTGTGTGTGTGTAAAGAAATACATGTTTTATTCAGCAAACATGCATGTGTGTGAAAGTTTATGACAGTGTGTGAGTGAGTGAGGGAGAGAGAGAGAGAGAGAGAGAGTGTGTGTGTGTGTGTGTGTGTGTGTGTGTGTGTGTGTGTGTGTGTGTGTGTGTGTGTGTGTGTGTGTGATTAAAAAATTAGTGTGAAATTTTTTGTGATCATATAGTCAGTGAATCATTTTTCAATGATTATTAAACTTTATGAATTAATTTCCTGAAGCATGTCGATTTTCTTGTAGTTTTTAAAGTTTTAAAATGTCTTCATTTTTACAATATTAAGCTTTAAAAGTCAAATAGTTAACAATTTAATTGATAGGGTCTTAATTACAACAATAAACGTTAGCATGTTATTTCAGCCATACTGATGTCTAGAGAGAAAGCCATTTCACCTGGCCCACTTTAGCTGGAATAAAGTCCTGCTTAGATGTATTACAGTAGCTGCTTTCTGTCTAAACAAAAGAAAGATTAAAGTAACAATTTCTGCAATAATGTGTTTAATTACCAATAATGTGTTTAATTACCCACCAAATTGGTAATGAAAATTAAGATTCTGCACTGGACAAAATATTTAGTCCTACCTTGCTTAATTTGAAATGTCCTAAATACATGGAAGTGCTAAAAAATATTAAATAAATGTCATAGATATAGGATAAAATTTTACTTTCTAACACATGTTGAGAAATTGTTACAACATTAATTTTATATTTAATGTTCAATAATGTTTTGGCAGATAGAACCTAGGGCTGCACGATTCATCGCACGATATTGTTATGCGCATCTAATCAGTAAAGCCGGTTCCTTGATTAGTAGTAAATCACCTTCACCTGCTTTCAGATGGAGCGGCATTTACTACAAAGAGCCGTAGTTAACTGACAAGCTGAGCCAAATCGCGTTAAAATCGAGGCCTCGATTAGTTTTAAATTTTGTTCAGCTGTTGTATCTGAGTTAAACCTGCCAGATGAACAAAGAAAAAAAATGACCTAATGATGTTGGTTATATTATGACAATCATCATTTGAACTAATTGTTTGTGATTTATGCTGTTGGTTACAGCATAACTGAGATTCGGCATAAATAACCAGAATTTGAGATATAAAATAAAGGATTTCTAAAAAGTTGAAAAAAAAAAGAAAGCTTTCTTTTAGGCACACACAGATATCAAGATTCAGTCAATGCATCTCAACAATGGTGACGAGCAGAATATTCAATTAGGAAAAGTAAATTACATAGACAATTCAGATCATAATTTATTCATACCGCAATGCATGATGGGAGCCATTAATAAGTTGTGATTGGTGGCAACAAGGATTATTATTGTCACCACGGTTGAGATTCACAGGCTGATTATTGATGTCTGTTTCTAAGTAAATGCATTTGAAAGTGATTTGATCAGAACAATTTTTATTAAATGTTTTGGATTAGAAGAAAAATTCAATTGTCATAGGCTGTAGAACCACTAAACTGTTGTTATCAAGTTAAACCAGCTCATCTGAATGAATTTCATTTTTCAGATCACAGCATGATTATGTCAAAACATAACCAACACTATCAGATCACACTTGTCTTTGTTCATTTGACTGTAATAAATAAAAAACAGCAGACAAACAACATTTAAACTTAAAGTATAAGGATCAAGAGCCCAACTAAAGCAAACACTGATCGCCATAACGGTGGCTTACAATTTGTGATTTTCTCCTTCAGTGATTCTGCTTGTTAACGTCAGGTGTCTTCAATAATGCTCAATGATCACTAAATTAATCACTTAATTATCTCATTAACTTTAACACTCTTGAGTGTTAATTTAACACTCATATCTGCATCATATCGTCCATCTGAAAGCAGGTGAAGGTGATTTACTACTAATCAAGGAACCGGCTTTACTGATTAGATGCGCATAACAATATCGTGCGATGAATCGTGCAGCCCTAATAGAACCTTATAATTCTAAGCGAAAACTGTTTTTTTTAGAATTAGAAGGTTCTATCTGCATTTGACCCATTCCAAAAACCCCCATTTACAAATTTGAGAGGATTTTGATATTGTATATTTAGAATACATTTAGGGTCCCTGTTATTTTCATGTTTGAAAGAAACTTGTTCCCCATATAAATTTTCCTGTATGTAATGCAAAAACTTTGAAGCTCAATATCTCAAAACTACTCAGAACGCAGATAGAACCTTATAATTCCAAGGGGACGAAGTGTGAATATTTTCTGAAAAGTGAAGCCAAAGCATTTAGATGCATCGTTTTGAAAGATGGTTTCTCTCATTTTATGTATTTCTTATTGCGGAGACATATGTTCAAGAGTTCGTATTTCGATTAAGTTTGGTTTTTAGTTTGTTCCGGCTAACCTTTCCCATCCCATTGTTCCCATCATGGGATAATTCTATGGATTTAGTTTTATTTCATCTTTTCATTGACTGTTGCATTGTAGAGATATAACAATTAATTAAAATGACTGGTTACAGCCAGAAGTGTTGAGTGTTTAAGATGCACTCTAAAAAAAGATGTGTTAAAAAACAACACACAGGATGTGTTGATGGTATTTTGACACATGTTGTGTACACTCTAAAAAAAGATGTCTTAAAAACAACACACAGGATGTGTTGATGGTATTTTGACACATGTTGTATATATTTTTAACACACAAGGTGTGTTAAAATGTAACTCTGGACACTGGGTGGAGGAGAGTTTGTGTTTATGAAAAAATTATAGGTATATTTTATATGGTATCCCATAAAATGCTCTAAAATAAATAAAGCAATACATTCATATAAATAAATGAAATCTTCATTTATGAAAACGTAAAGATTAATGGGTTTTTTTTTTTTTGCAGCCAATCACATCCTTTTTTTCAATGTCTTTTTCAAATGCTGCTTTCACTTGTTATTAATAACCAGATTAACTTTATTTCTGTCAGAAGCTCTTATTGAGAATTAACAGGTTTTGGTGTTGACGATTCATTGAATGTTTCATTTAAAGTCACCAGAATCGTGATTAGTGTCAGCTTTAATTGGGCTCTTGACCCTTAACTCTTTACTAGTAGTTTTCTCTGATTGTTATAAATGTGTGTTTATTTAAACATATAAGAAATAGCAGAAATAATCATGGGAATAATATGCTCAGATGATAATATTATCATCATGGACATGTAAGATTATTAAGCTCAGCAAGAGTTTAATATTTGAAAGATGAATGTAATATTTAGGGCCCGAGCACCGATGGTGTGAGGACCCTCTTGGAATTGCTCTGTTTATTATTATTAGGGCCCGAGCACCGATGGTGTGAGGACCCTCTTGGAATTGCTCTGTTTATTATTATTATTATTATTCTTCTTCTTCTTCTCCGCAATGAATCGCATTTTTGAGGGCCTAAACATGCACGAAAACTCACGAAAATTTGCACACGCGTCAGAACTGGCGAAAATTTACATCTGATATGCGTTTCAAAATTGGGCGGGGCAAAATGGCTCGATAGCGCCACCTATAAAGGTTCAACGGAGTGCGCCTCGCGTTACGTTTCACGTACGTGTACGAAATTCGGTACATACCTGTAATGGCCCAATACCTACAAAAAAGTCTCTTGGAGCGTAGCCCTAAACACAACAGGAAGTCAGCCATTTTGAACTTCCTCTCAGATTTTTGTGCAGTTTTTGCCATTTTCAGGCCTCGTACTTTAACGAACTCCTCCTACAGTTTTAATCTGATCATCTTCAAATTTGGTGAGTCTAATCTTAAGGCCTTTGCGACGTTAAATTGCGAAGATCTTGAGTTTTCGTCGAAGGGCGTGTCCTCGGCGGCCTGACAAATTTTGATGTTTCGCCATGAAACAGGAAGTTGCTGTAACTCAGGCAAACAATGTCCAATCTGCCCCAAACTTCACACGTTTGATAAGAGTCATGGCCTGAACACATCTACATGAGAATATTCAGTTATAGTAATAGCGCCACCTACTGGCAACAGGAAGTGACATGTTTAACACTGTGATGCAGTACTAGCAACATATTAATTATGCCAATGAGTTATAAACATGTTAGAAACATGTTAAAACATGCTAGCAATTCTTAGCTAAGTGCTAAAGCATGCTAATACAATGAAACAGGAAGTTGCTGTAACTCAGGCAAACAATGTCCAATCTGCCCCAAACTTCACATGTTTGATAAGAGTTCTGTCCTGAACACATGTCCATGCTCATATTCAGTTACAGTCATAGCGCCACCTGCTGGCAACAGGAAGTGACATGTTTAACACTGTTGTGGACTACTAATAACATATAAAAAAGTGCCAGCAAGTGCTAAACATGCTAGCAACATACTAGAAACATGCTAAAACATGCTAGCAAACACTTAGCTAAGTGCTAAAGCATGCCAATGCAATGAAAGAGGAAGTTGTTGTTACTCAAGAAGGCAATGTCCAATCTGCCCCAAACTTCACACGTTTGATAAGAGTCATGGCCTGAACACATCTACATGATAATTTTCTGTTAATTTTCTGTTATAGTAATAGCGCCACCTACTGTCAACAGGAAGTGACATGTTTTACACTGTGATGCAGTACTAGCAACATAGTAAAATATGCCATCTAGTGTTCAACATGTTAGAAACATGTTAAAACATGCTAACAATTCTTAGCTAAGTGCTAAGGCATGCTAATGCAATGAAAGAGGAAGTTGTTGTTACTCAAGAAGGCAATGTCCAATCTGCCCCAAACTTCACATGTTTGATAAGAGTCATGGCCTGAACACATCTACATGATAATTTTCTGTTAATTTTCTGTTATAGTATTAGCGCCACCTACTTTCAACAGGAAGTGACATGTTTTACACTGTGATGCAGTACTAGCAACATAGTAAAATATGCCATTGAGTGTTAAACATGTTAGAAACATGCTAAAGCATGCTAGCAATACTTAGTTAAGTGTTAAATCATGCTATTAATGCCATGAAACAGGAAGTTGTTTTAACTCAGGCAAGGAATGTCCAATCTGCCCCAAACGTCACACTTTTGATAAAAGTCCTGCCCTGAACACATCTACATGACAATTTTCACTTATAGTAATAGCGCCACCTACTGTCAACAGGAAGTGACATCTACAATGTGATGCAGTACTAGCAACAAATTTAGATATACCATTGAGTTCCAAGCATGCTAGAAACATGCTAAAACATGCTAGCAACACTTATCTGAGTGAAAACACATTGTATAATCCCCATAATAAAGGACATTTTTGTAACTGACATTGACATACTCCTCCTATATTTACCTACATAAATGCACATTCCCCTCCGTGCACGTTTTACACTGTGATGCAGTACTAGCAACATAGTAAATATGCCATTGAGTTATACACATGTTAGAAACATGTTAAAACATGCTAGCAATTCTTAGCTAAGTGCTAAAGCATGCTAATGCAATGAAACAGGAAGTTGTTGTTACTTAAGAAGGCAATGTCCAATCTGCCCCAAACTTCACACATTTGATAAGAGTCCTGCCCTGAACACATCTACATGACAATTTTCAGCTATAGTAATAGCGCCACCTACTGGCAACAGGAAGTGACATGTTTAACAGTGTGATGCAGTACTGGCAACATAGTAAATATGCCATTGAGTTATAAACATGCTAGCAATTCTTAGCTAAGTGCTAAAGCATGCTAATGCTATGAAACAGGAAGTTGTTTTTACTTAAGAAGGCAATGTCCAATCTGCCCAAAACTTCACAAGTTTAATAAGAGTTCTGTCCTGAACACATGTGCATGCTCATATTCAGTTACAGTCATAGCGCCACCTGCTGGCAACAGGAAGTGACATGTTTAACACTGTTGTGGACTTCTAATAATATATAAAAAAGTGCCAGCAAGTGTTAAACATGCTATCAACATACTAGAAACATGCTAAAACATGCTAGCAAACACTTAGCTAAATGTTAAATTATGTTATTACTGCAATTAAATAGGAATTTGCTGTAACTCAGGCATGGAATGTCAAATCTGCCCCAAACTTCACACATTTGATAAGAGTCATGGCCTGAACACATCTACGTGACAATTTTCAGTTATAGTAATAGCGCCACCTACTAGCAACAGGAAGTGTCATGTTTAACACTGTGATGCAATACTGGCAACACATTAAATATGCCATTGAGTTATAAACATGTTATAAACATGTTAAAACATGCTAGCAATTCTTAGCTAAGTGCTAAAGCATGTTAATGCAATGAAACAGGAAGTTGTTGTTACTCAAGAAGGCAATGTCCAATCTGCGCCAAACTTCACACATTTGATAAGAGTTCTGCCCTGAACACATGTCCATGACAATTTTCAGTTATAGTAATAGCGCCACCTACTGTCGACAGGAAGTGACATGTTTTACATTGTGATGCAGTACTAGCAACATATTAATTAAATATGCCATTGAGTTCTAAACATGCTAGAAACATGCTAAAACATGCTAGCAACACTTATCTGAGTGATAACGCATGCTGCTATCCCCATAATAAAGGACATTTTTGTAACTGACTTTGACATACTCCTCCTATATTTACCTACTTAAATGCACATTGCCCACCGTGCTCTGTCTTCCTGAAGCCACCGGGTGGCGGTGGCACGGGTGCGAGGGCCCTTTCATCGCTGCTTGCAGCTTTAATTATTATTATTCTTCTTCTTCTTCTCCGCAATGAATCGCATTTTTGAGGGCCTAAACATGCACGAAAACTCACGAAAATTTGCACACGCGTCAGAACTGGCGAAAATTTACATCTGATATGCGTTTCAAAATTGGGCGGGGCAAAATGGCTCGATAGCGCCACCTATAAAGGTTCAACGGAGTGCGCCTCGCGTTACGTTTCACGTACGTGTACGAAATTCGGTACATACATGTAATGGCCCAATACCTACAAAAAAGTCTCTTGGAGCGTAGCCCTAAACACAACAGGAAGTCAGCCATTTTGAACTTCCTCTCAGATTTTTGTGCAGTTTTTGCCATTTTCAGGCCTCGTACTTTAACGAACTCCTCCTACAGTTTGAATCTGATCATCTTCAAATTTGGTGAGTGTAATCTTAAGGCCTTTGCGACGTTAAAGTGCGAAGATCTTGAGTTTTCGTCGAAGGGCGTGTCCTCGGCGGCCTGACAAATTTTGATGTTTCGCCATGAAACAGGAAGTTGCTGTAACTCAGGCAAACAATGTCCAATCTGCCCCAAACTTCACACGTTTGATAAGAGTTCTGTCCTGAACACATGTCCATGCTCATATTCAGTTACAGTCATAGCGCCACCTGCTGGCAACAGGAAGTGACATGTTTAACACTGTTGTGGACTCCTGATAACATATAAAAAAGTGCCAGCAAGTGTTAAACATGCTAACAACATACTTGAAACATGCTAAAACATGCTAGCAAGCACTTAGCTAAGTGCTAAAGCATGCTATTACTGCAATTCAATAGGAATTTGCTGTAACTCAGGTATGGAATGTCCAATCTGCCCCAAACTTCACACGTTTGATAAGAGTCATGGCCTGAACACATCTACATGAGAATATTCAGTTATAGTAATAGCGCCACCTACTGGCAACAGGAAGTGACATGTTTAACACTGTGATGCAGTACTAGCAACATATTAATTATGCCAATGAGTTATAAACATGTTAGAAACATGTTAAAACATGCTAGCAATTCTTAGCTAAGTGCTAAAGCATGCTAATACAATGAAACAGGAAGTTTTTGTTACTCAGGAAGGCAATGTCCAATCTGCCCCAAACTTCACACGTTTGATAAGAGTCCTGCCCTGAACACATGTCCATGCTCATATTCAGTTACAGTCATAGCACCAGCTGCTGGCAACAGGAAGTGACATGTTTAACACTGTTGAGGACTCCTAATAATATATAAAAAAGTGCCAGCAAGTGCTAAACATGCTAACCTCATACTAGAAACATGTTAAAACATGCTAGCAAACACTTAGCTAAGTGCTAAAGTATGCTATTACTGCAATTAAATAGGAATTTGCTGTAATAGCGCTGCCTACTGTCAACAGGAAGTGACATGTTTTACACTGTGATGCAGTACTAGCAACATATTAAATATGCCATTGAGTTCCAAACATGCTAAAAAAATGCTAAAGCATGATAGCAACACTTCCTCTTAGATTTTTGTGCAGTTTTTGCCATTTTCAGGCCTCGTACTTTGACAAACTCCTCCTACAGTTTTAATCTGATCATCTTCAAATTTGGTGAGTCTAACCTTAAGGCCTTTGCGACAGTAAATTGCTAAGATCTTGAGTTTTCGTCAAAGGGCGTGTCCTCGGCGGCCTGACAAATTTTGATGTTTCGCCATGAAACAGGAAGTTGCTGTAACTCAGGCAAACAATGTCCAATCTGCCCCAAACTTCACACGTTTGATAAGAGTTCTGTCCTGAACACATGTCCATGCTCATATTCAGTTACAGTCATAGCGCCACCTGCTGGCAACAGGAAGTGACATGTTTAACACTGTTGTGGACTCCTGATAACATATAAAAAAGTGCCAGCAAGTGTTAAACATGCTAACAACATACTTGAAACATGCTAAAACATGCTAGCAAGCACTTAGCTAAGTGCTAAAGCATGCTATTACTGCAATTCAATAGGAATTTGCTGTAACTCAGGTATGGAATGTCCAATCTGCCCCAAACTTCACACGTTTGATAAGAGTCATGGCCTGAACACATCTACATGAGAATATTCAGTTATAGTAATAGCGCCACCTACTGGCAACAGGAAGTGACATGTTTAACACTGTGATGCAGTACTAGCAACATATTAATTATGCCAATGAGTTATAAACATGTTAGAAACATGTTAAAACATGCTAGCAATTCTTAGCTAAGTGCTAAAGCATGCTAATACAATGAAACAGGAAGTTTTTGTTACTCAGGAAGGCAATGTCCAATCTGCCCCAAACTTCACACGTTTGATAAGAGTCCTGCCCTGAACACATGTCCATGCTCATATTCAGTTACAGTCATAGCACCAGCTGCTGGCAACAGGAAGTGACATGTTTAACACTGTTGAGGACTCCTAATAATATATAAAAAAGTGCCAGCAAGTGCTAAACATGCTAACCTCATACTAGAAACATGTTAAAACATGCTAGCAAACACTTAGCTAAGTGCTAAAGTATGCTATTACTGCAATTAAATAGGAATTTGCTGTAATAGCGCTGCCTACTGTCAACAGGAAGTGACATGTTTTACACTGTGATGCAGTACTAGCAACATATTAAATATGCCATTGAGTTCCAAACATGCTAAAAAAATGCTAAAGCATGATAGCAACACTTCCTCTTAGATTTTTGTGCAGTTTTTGCCATTTTCAGGCCTCGTACTTTGACAAACTCCTCCTACAGTTTTAATCTGATCATCTTCAAATTTGGTGAGTCTAACCTTAAGGCCTTTGCGACAGTAAATTGCGAAGATCTTGAGTTTTCGTCAAAGGGCGTGTCCTCGGCGGCCTGACAAATTTCGATGTTTCGCCATGAAACAGGAAGTTGCTGTAACTCAGGCAAACAATGTCCAATCTGCCTCAAACTTCACACGTTTGATAAGAGTTCTGTCCTGAACACATGTCCATGCTCAAATTCAGTTACAGTCATAGCGCCACCTGCTGGCAACAGGAAGTGACATGTTTAACACTGTTGTGGACTCCTAATAATAGATAAAAAAGTGCCAGCAAGTGTTAAACATGCTATCAACATACTAGAAACATGCTAAAACATGCTAGCAAACACTTAGCTAAATGTTAAATTATGTTATTACTGCAATTAAATAGGAATTTGCTGTAACTCAGGCATGGAATGTCAAATCTGCCCCAAACTTCACACATTTGATAAGAGTCATGGCCTGAACACATCTACGTGACAATTTTCAGTTATAGTAATAGCGCCACCTACTAGCAACAGGAAGTGTCATGTTTAACACTGTGATGCAATACTAGCAACACATTAAATATGCCATTGAGTTATAAACATGTTATAAACATGTTAAAACATGCTAGCAATTCTTAGCTAAGTGCTAAAGCATGTTAATACAATGAAACAGGAAGTTGCTGTTACTCAAGAAGGCAATGTCCAATCTGCCCCAAACTTCACACGTTTCATAAGAGTTCTGTCCTGAACACATGTCCATGCTCAAATTCAGTTACAGTCATAGCGCCACCTGCTGGCAACAGGAAGTGACATGTTTAACACTGTTGTGGACTCCTAATAATAGATAAAAAAGTGCCAGCAAGTGTTAAACATGCTATCAACATACTAGAAACATGCTAAAACATGCTAGCAAACACTTAGCTAAATGTTAAATTATGTTATTACTGCAATTAAATAGGAATTTGCTGTAACTCAGGCATGGAATGTCAAATCTGCCCCAAACTTCACACATTTGATAAGAGTCATGGCCTGAACACATCTACGTGACAATTTTCAGTTATAGTAATAGCGCCACCTACTAGCAACAGGAAGTGTCATGTTTAACACTGTGATGCAATACTGGCAACACATTAAATATGCCATTGAGTTATAAACATGTTATAAACATGTTAAAACATGCTAGCAATTCTTAGCTAAGTGCTAAAGCATGTTAATGCAATGAAACAGGAAGTTGTTGTTACTCAAGAAGGCAATGTCCAATCTGCGCCAAACTTCACACATTTGATAAGAGTTCTGCCCTGAACACATGTCCATGACAATTTTCAGTTATAGTAATAGCGCCACCTACTGTCGACAGGAAGTGACATGTTTTACATTGTGATGCAGTACTAGCAACATATTAATTAAATATGCCATTGAGTTCTAAACATGCTAGAAACATGCTAAAACATGCTAGCAACACTTATCTGAGTGATAACGCATGCTGCTATCCCCATAATAAAGGACATTTTTGTAACTGACTTTGACATACTCCTCCTATATTTACCTACTTAAATGCACATTGCCCACCGTGCTCTGTCTTCCTGAAGCCACCGGGTGGCGGTGGCACGGGTGCGAGGGCCCTTTCATCGCTGCTTGCAGCTTTAATTAAAAGATGATTTTTAAAAAGATAAGCATATTGCAATTAACTTTAAATTAATTTTTAAAAAACAGTTCATAAAGAGCCTTACAGTCTAAGGCACAGGTGTCAAACTCAGTTCTTGGAGGGCCACTGTCCTGCAGAGTTTAGCTCCAACCAGCTCCAAAACAGTTTCTAGTAATCCTGAAGACCTTGATTAGCTGGATCAGGTGTGTTTAATTAGGGTTGAAGCTAAACTCTGCAGGGTTTTGGCCCTCCAGGAATTGAGTTTGACACCCCTGGTCTTCTTCTTTCTTCTTCTTTTGTTTTTTATGGCGGTTGGCAAACCAACTTAACGGTGCATTACCGCCACCGACTGGGCTGGAGTGTGAATCAAGAGATATTGGAACTTAACTAAAAAAAAAAATAAAAAAAAAAAAAAAATTTTAAATCCTTTTGACTAAATCTGTTTCTCTCAGATACTTAATAACAAAGTGATATATATTGCTGGATGTTTTCCCTAATAAACCTTGCATTGTGAAATTATTCTGATTGACCATTCTGAGAGACTGAAAGAGCTGGTTTCTTTCTTGACTGTATTTTGTGCACTGAAATAAAATATGCTCCACAGTTTCTAAATGAGTACAATGTTGGCATTTCCCTGTTAGATGTTTCCCTATTAATTTCAATGAAGAATTGAGCCCTGTGTGTCCTATTCTTAACCTTGTAATGATACTTTCCTCTCTTCTACTCCTACACTCTATCCTTCCTATACCCACTTCTGGTTGTATATTATATAAATGTCTCCCTTTATCCTGATCCACCCAATACTCCTGCCATTTTGATCTTGCATATGCTTTAATTAATATTTTAGCTTCAGTTTTGCTATATGGAACTTGTAATATTCTATTATGTTTCAGTGTTTGCTTTGCTAGTTTATCAACCTCCTCATTCCCTTTCACTCCAACATGTGCAGGTACCCAAAGAAACCTGATTTTTAAATTCTTTGCATTTAACTTATATAAAACCATACATATTTTATGAATTATATCATTTCTTATAGATTTCCCAGATTTCATACTTACTAAAGCTGAATAACTATCAGATATGATCACGGAGTTATTTAAATCATTTCCCTCTACCCACTCCAAGGCCAACAAAATTGCAACCAGCTCTGTTGTGTATACTGATAAATTATCTGTTATTCTTTCCTGACATATTACCCCATTCTTTGGAATATATACTGCTGACCCAGCATGTCCTGTCTTTGGATCCTTGGAACCATCTGTATATATAAATGTATATTCAGAAAAATGCATATCCAGATAATACTTAACAATATCCTTCACTGCTACTTCCTTTGATTTATTTTTGATTTCCTTATGAATGCCTAAATCTACATCTGGTATAGGAAAAAACCATGGAGGAATAGGAGGAACTGAAACCGTTAAACAGTACTGCAACTTATGTAACCCTATATTCTCAGCTTTCACATCACCAATCCACCCAAAACTTCTGTAATTGGACTTACTGTGTTCCCAGCAGTCTTTTAAGATAGCTTTAGCTGGGTGGCTATCAACTTGCCCCCTCACATTAACCCAGTATGCCAACATCAGTTGTATCCTTCTGATCCTCAAAGGCATCTCACCCATTTCCACTTGCATAGATGACACTGGGGATGTTTTAAAAGATCCACTACATATCCTTAGAGCCTGAGCTTGCATGACATCCAATGCTTTGACATTAGACTCTGCTGATGACATGTATGCTATACACCCATAATCAAAGACAGACCTCATTAGTGCCCAATATATATTTAGTAATGATGCCCTGCTTGCTCCCCATGCTTGTCCTGATAGACATCGTAGGATATTAACAATCTTTTTACATTTATTAACCATTTTTTCCAAATGTATCTTCCATGTCAATTTTTCATCAAACCACATCCCAAGAAATCTAATAACCTTCACTTGCTCAAGAGGCTGAGTGTACAATTTTAAGGATACAGGTGTGATCTTATGCTTTTTTGAAAAACATATGACTTGTGTTTTAGACACTGATAATCTAAATCCCCATTTATCTGTCCATTTTTCCACTTCCTTAATTGCATCTTGCATTTTTGATTTAACATATGATTCATTACGGCCTCTAAACCATAATGCTCCATCATCAGCATACAAGGATTTCCCAATTTTCTGGTCAATATTTGAGAATATATCATTAATCATAATATTGAATAATAATGGGCTACATACACTACCTTGTGGAGTTCCATTCTCAACTGTATATACCTCAGATAATTCTGCACCTACTCTTACCTGTATATTCCTATTAAACAAAAAATTCAAAACCCAATTGTATACTTTACCACCAATTCCTAATTGTTGTAATTTAATTAATAACCCTTCTTTCCAAATCATATCATATGCTTTCTCAACATCGAAAAACACTGCTATTACCACCTCCCTATTAGTCTGTGCTTTCCTAATATCTGATTCTAAACATATTAATGAATCCATTGTACTTCGTCCCTTACGAAACCCACTCTGAAATGGGGAAAAAAGGTCATTGCTTTCTAAATAATGAGTTATTCTATCTGTAATTATTCTTTCCATTATCTTACACAACTGTGATGTTAATGCAATTGGTCTATAACTAGAAGGGTCAGATGGATTTTTCCCTGGCTTTAAAATAGGCTCTATAATTGCATGTTTCCACACTGATGGAAGCTGACCAATTTCCCAAATTTTATTAAAAAACCTTAGTACTGTTTCTAATGTTTCATCTGTCATATTTGCTACCATTTTATAACATACCATGTCTTTTCCTGGAGTAGTTTGTTTTGCATTAAGGACTGCTTTTCTCAATTCATACATATTTAAAGGTACATCTAATGGATTTCCTGAATGTCCTTTCTTTTCTAAAACATCTGAGAAACTTTCTAACACTTCCCTTCTATTCACTTGTGCTTCCTTAGTGAGGTTCTCAGAACTATGCACTTTCCTAAATGTTTGAGCTAAAACTTCAGCCTTTTCTAAATTAGTAACTGCCACTTTATCACCACTATTTAATACAGGTAACTCATAATTTCTTCTAACTCCTCCCATCCTCCTTATCATTCCCCATATATCGGATAACTTCACATCCCTTCCTATACTATTACAAAATTTCCTCCAAAAGTTGCGCTTTTGTATCTTAATTGTTTTTCTAACTACTGCCTGCTTTCTTTTGTACTCTATAAAAGCATCCTGAGAATGATATTTTTTAACATATTTAAAAGCTTTATTTCTTGCTTTAACTACTTTACTGCACTCATCATTCCACCATGGTACATTCTTACATTTCCTATTTCCTTTACTTTTAGGTATTGCTTCCTCAGCTGACAATACTATTTCATTTACTAATAAGTTATTGAACTCATTTATTTCTATTTCTTTAATCTCATTAAGTTTAAGACATTTTACTGCACAAATGGTCTGAAAAAGTTCCCAATTCGCATTCTCTAATTTCCACCTTGGAATATTTTTAATCCTTTCTTGACATCTCCCTGACCCAACTTTAATTACGATAGGGAAATGATCACTACCTATTGTAGTTTCCTTATCTACATTCCATGTACTAATACCTGCTATTATACTGGACACAAAAGTTAAATCAAGTACTGATTCAGTATTATTTATACAGTTAAACCGCGTTCCCTCTCCATTGTTAAGACATACCAACCATTTGTCATCGATATATTCTTCTAAAACTAAACCATTTGCATCTGTACTGTTGCTTCCCCATAACGTATTGTGTGCATTAAAATCCCCACACCATATTACCTCACCAATTGGTGATCCCAAAATATTTTCCAAATTACTACCCTCTATTTTCCCACAAGGGTTATAATAATTTATTACATCAATAGAACCTTTACTAGTCGATATCCTTATTGTAATTGATTCATTCTTATCATTTATTTTAATAATTTCATAGCTTAAACCATTTTGTATAAAAGTTGCTAATCCTCCCCCTCTACCATTCTCTCTATCTCTTCTAACTGCTGAATATCCCTTAATAATAAAATCTAACTCTGATTTCAACCATGTTTCTTGCACACATATTATATTAGGTTTCTCTCTTAACTCATCTACATATTTCTTAAATTCTTGGCCATTTGCGATCAAACTTCTAGCATTCCATTGTAGTATGCCTACATTTACCACCATTTAATCTACACCAGCACTGTGCTGGGTAGACTGAGTATCTGTACTCAAGTTGTCCCTAACTGTTTCCCAAACCATTCCTTTTATCCCCAAATATTTTTCAGCTGCTTTCACAATAATTTTAATCCTTTCAGTACGACTCGTTGTCTGTGCAGAACAATTGATTATTTCAACCATAAAAATCACAAAATCATGTTTGCTGACAACTAAATTGTCTTTCCTTGTCTTTCCATCGTCTTCATTTATTATGTCATTTCCAATGCCCTCCCTTTGTTGTGGTGTTACATTCACTCTGGGGACTAGCTTTACTGCTTCAGAGTAGCTAATGCCTTCAGTTACCTTGATCCTTTGTACCTCTTTGTCTCTTTTACTAAATTCACAGCCCTGATATGCTGCACTGTGCTCCCCTCCACAATTGCAGCATTGATTGCGATCTTTGTCACATTCATCATAATCATGTTCTCCTCCACACTTACTACACCTCTTCTTTCCTTTACATACAGCCGCGATATGCCCAAACCGTTGACATTTATAACATCGAAGTGGTGGAGGGATGTACAACTTAACCACATAACTCATACAACCAACAAAAACCTTATCTGGTAACGTTTCCCCTTCAAACGTAAGCATAACTGATAAGCTATCGCAAATGTCTCCAAATCTCTTAGTTTTGAGTCTTTTGGCTTCACATACTTTAACATGCTTAATGTTTGTCATTATATCATCTGTTTGTACATTTACCGGAATTCCGGTAATGACTCCTCTAACTAATTTAGTATCATTAGCCTTTGAGCAGTGCACTACTTTACCATGAATTTTACTCATCTTAACTGCTTTTTTGAGCTGTTCTTCGCTTTTACAAAATACCAGTAGTTGTCCATCTCTTAATATTTTTGCACTCCTTACCTCTCCAATTTCTTTACTTAGACCTTTTGTAAGTTGTATCGGATTCCACTCTTTGAACGTGGTACCATCTTGCCCCAACTTAACAAATACCTTAAATTGTTCCCCATCATCCTTTAAAGAAGCCCTTTCACCACATTCTGTTGTATTATTCTTTTTCTTTTTATTTTGATTAACTTTCCACTCTTTGTTACCCTCGTTGTCTTCCAATTCTCCAGTGCTCCTCAACTCTCCTGTTTCACTTCCTACTCCGTCACTTCCTTCCTCCATCTCCTGACCATTCCCAGCCCAGCTGTTGCCATCCACCTGACACGGAGTCAGTTTCCGTTTGTTCTGACGTCCACCCGTCATTCGTCCCCAAAATGCTGCCTCCTCAGGCAGTAAAACCGACACCCCTGGTCTAAGGTATCAAACGGACTTCAAGAATCAGCGTATGAATCTCAACAATGGTGACAAATGAAAAGCTTCATGCTGCAATGCATTCTGGGTGCCACCATAGCACAAATCACATCCATGACTCCCAGCATGCATTGCGGCATAAAGCTTTTCTTTTGTCACCATTGTTGAGATTCATACGCTGATTCTTGAGGTCTGTGTTTGACTACTTTCGGCTGCAGATTAAAATTATCAGAAACCTTTTTTTATTCTTAATCTGCACTGCTGGATAGCATGGTGTAGTGTCACAAGATTGTTATAACCAGGGATGTAGTGGAGGCTAAACGCACGTAAACGCAGTTTACGCACCTCCCAAAATTCGGAAATAGCGTTTACCCACCTCCAAAGTGCGTTTATCCACCTCTAAATTGCGTTTATCCACTTCTAAATAGCCTATAGTTCTTAAGCCATTTTTAATTAAGCTTATGTTGTTTTATTTTCAAATTGTTCATTATTAGTTTCATAGGTTGCTAAACCTAAGACAAAGTCTTTCATAGCCAGCAGGACGCAGCAAGATTAGAGCTGCCAACTCTCGCGCATTGGCCGTGAGACGCACGGTTTTCTCATGCTGAAGTGTCAACCCGGTCTGTCACATGACTGAAAGATGAGTTTATTTATAAATCTACCTGTTGAGCCACTCGCGATCAACTAGTTATACCGCAAATTAGTTAAAATCTCCCGGAATCTAGAGCGAACGTGCATGCGAGATAGAGACTGTGTGCTCAAAACCGTGTAGCGCGCGCACACGACAGAAAGGTGAGGGAAAGCGAGCGAGAGACCTTGCGTGTGCAGAGAGCATCCTGCAAATCTAGAACCCCCCCCGTTGGAGAATTTATCGTTTACCCACCTCTTTTTTTACCACTACACCACTGGTTATAACTAACAGCACATAAAACAATAAATGCGCACCATCCATATACTCGATCAGATCAGCACGTGCTGATTATGACATCGAGTAACATCTGATCATATTTTCTCTCACCATAACAAATTGTAATATATTAAACTACAGTTAAAGCAGCCAGAGAAACACTAAAACAAGAGTAAAGGGTCAAGAGCTCAAATAAAGGAGCCATTAATCACGATTCTGGTGACTTCAAATAAAACATTCAATGTAACATCAACATCTAAAGCTCAGTTAATTCTCAATAAGAGCTTGTCTATGTAGATTCATGATGTCTAAACCATCCAAATGTTCAAACAAACTCTTTATTAAACGTCACTGGACTACATAAACACAAGTTAACAATACGTTTCAGTGTTCATCCAAACACTCAGTTGTAAAAACACAGAAAGTAACTCTGGCAAATACACACCTACAGTCACATGTGACACATATCTGACACAAGTTGTGTAACTATAACACATTAGTGTGTAAAAGGTTTCAACACACTTCTGTGTAAGAGGAATAACACATTAGTTGTGTTAAAGGTAATACAAAATGTGTAATCCTTTATAAACACAGAGGTGTGTTAAGATATAACACAGGTTGTGTGTTAAATTTGACACAACATGTGTTGTCCCTGAGCACACACACTACATGTGTTAAAATTAGGGCTGCACGATTAATCGCACGATGTTGTTATGCGCATCTAATCAGTAAAGCCGGTTCCTTGATTAGTAGTAAATCACCTTCACCTGCTTTCAGATGGAGCGGCATTTACTACAAAGAGCCGTAGTTAACTGACAAGCTGAGCCAAATCGCGTTAAAATCGGCGATTTGGCTCAGCTTGTCAGTTAACTACGGCTCTTTGTACACAGCAAAAACTCAGTGTTAAATTAACACACCTGGGAGTGTATTTGAGTCCACACTCAAGAGTGTTAAAGTTAATGAGATAATTAAGTGATTATTTGAGTGATGATTGAGCATTATTGAAGACACCTAAAGCAGAATCACTGAAGGAGAAAACCAGAATTTCAGGTCACCATTATGGAGATGAGTGTTTGCTTTAGTTGGGCTCTTGACCCTTATATTATTAACTTTAGATTTTGTTCAGCTGTTGTATCTGAGTTATACCTGCCAGATGAACAAATGAAAAAAAATTATCTAATGGTGCTGGTTATATTATGACATTCATCATTTGAACTAATTGTTTGTGATTTATGCTGCTGGTTACAGCATAACTGAGATTCTGCAGAAATATCCAGAATTTGAGATATAATATAAAGAATTTCTTAAAAGTTGTAAACAAAAAAAAAAATCTTTCTTTTAGGCACACACAGATATCAAGATTCAGTCAATGCATCTCAACAATGGTGACGAGCAGAATATTCAATTAGGAAAAGTAAATTACATAGACAATTCAGATCATAATTTATTCATACCGCAATGCATGATGGGAGCCATTAATGAGTTGTGATTGGTGGCAACAAGGATTATTATTGTCACCACGGTTGAGATTCACAGGCTATTGATTCCTGTGTTTCTAAATAAATGCATTTGAAAGTGATTTGATCAGAACAATTTTTATTAAAATATTTGGATTATCAGAAAAATTCAATTGTCATATGCTGTAGAACCACTGAACTATTGCTGTCAAGTTAAACCAGATCATCTGAATGAGTTTCATTTTTCAGATCACAGCATGATTATGTCAAAACGCAGACAAACAAAATTTAAACTTAAAGTATAAGGATCAAGAGCCCAACTAAAGCAAACACTGATCGCCATAACGGTGGCTTACAATTTGTGATTTTCTCCTTCAGTGATTCTGCTTGTTAACATCAGGTGTCTTCAATAATGCTCAATGATCACTAAATTAATCACTTAATTATCTCATTAACTTTAACACTCTTGAGTGTTAATTTAACACTCATATCTGCATCATATCGTCCATCTGAAAGCAGGTGAAGGTGATTTACTACTAATCAAGGAACCGGCTTTACTGATTAGATGCGCATAACAACATCGTGCGATTAATCGTGCAGCCCTAGTTAAAATCTACACAACATGTGTTGTCCCTGAGCACACACACTACATGTGTTAAAATCTACACAACATGTGTGTTCCCTGAGCACACACCACATGTGTTAAAATCTACACAACATGTGTTGTCCCTGAGCTGATTCAGCACATGTGTTAAAATCTACACAACATGTGTAATAGTTAACACCTCTTTTTACAGGTTGTGTTATTTTCAACTCATCATTTTATAAGAGCGTGCCGACACTCACCATCACTGTGAATGGTATAAAGTGTTTGCTATGTTCTCAAACAAACAGGCCAGTGTAAATACACGTTATTTATATACAATATTTTGTCAGTTGCTACATTTTAATTAAATTCAAAATGCAAACTCTGTTAACTGTTATCTTTCATGAACTTTTGTCAAAAGCAGCATTATCTATTATGGGTTGAAGCATGAATAACTGAATAATGTCCAGTACAGTGAGTCTGAGTCATTGAGCTTGAGACATTGTCTTGTACTGTGTGTGCACATGCATTCTGTTCTCGACTATTGATTAAACGGATAATATTTTTGCATCTGGCCCTTTCGCTTTATTTTTTAAAATGACACAATGTGTGTGTGTTAAAATGACTTGTACATTTATTGTGTTAAATTTGACACAACATGTGTTGTCCCTGAGCACACTCACTATATGTGTTAAAACTGACACAACACATCTCCTTTTAGAGTGTACATTTTTAATTCCACATTAATCCATCAAAACACAAGTAAACACATCTTTGTGTAAAAATAACACATCTTTGTGTTGACCTAGTTGACACAATAGATGTGTTAAAGAAAGAGACACATAAGTTGTGTCAAATTTGACACAATATGTGTTGTCCCTGAGCTGATTCAGCACATGTGTTAAAATTTAACACATTATGTGTTGTTTTTAACACATCTGTTCTAAGAGTGTGGAGAAGCATTTGTTCATTGAAAGATGATTTGTGAACTTCTGCACCACTCAATAAAGAATTTGTAACAGCACATGGTGCTTAAAAGCAATATACATTTGATGAGGAAAATTTAATCAAATGATGAGGGTTGCATTTCGTCCTGTATAATAGATAGGCTTCTAAGCAAGTCATGATGTGATATCTATACAAATGTCCATAATGATACAAATTTTCTTCATATCCATTCAAATGACGATGTGTATGTTTTACAGCATAGCTTAAGCTCATAGGAGATTGATCAAGAGCAACTGCAAGATCTCTTTGAGTCGTTCTTCATATTCATAATCATCTGAGAATGAGGAGCGCATTTCTCCTGCTGGCTCTTCTGATTGGTGTTCACACCTTTTACATTCAAGAAAAACAAAATTCAAAAAATCATCAAGATATCACAAAAATAGCCATTTTACGAGCTACTGCAAAGGTCTGCGAGAGCGTCGAAGGCTTCGAAAAGGTAAGAATATATACATGATCTGTGTGTGAGAGAGAAGAATTAATATATTGGACACTATGTTGAGCGGCAATTATTAATAATCATTAAAAACGCACTTTTAATATTTATGTAGTTTTGATAGGTACTGATAGATGTGATTGATCCCAAGAGAAAAATAAACCAAACAAATGTTGAGTATAAAATGCACAATGCGGTTGCAAAATGTTTATCCAGTTATTGACAACTTCAAAAAAGAATAAATAAAATAAAATAAATAAAAACAATTATAATAAAAAAATACAGTACCAGACGTGACCATGATGATATGATATATGATGTGTTATATGAAATATGCATACGATATTAAATATATGGCACCGATAATATAATTTCAATACTTTTTGATAAAACATCAAACTTAAAGCAGCACTATGTAACTTTTTCAACCTTTATAATATTTTTCAAAAACCCTTGAGATGGTACATCGACTTACAATAGGTTGAATGACAGGTCTGCCGTAGCCTGACGGTGTCTGTATTCTGGCACTATGTAACTTTGGGTTTCGGGTAGGAACCCGAGCACAAAAAGAACTACAAAATTCGACTGCTTTACGGCTTACCTCACTTCCTCAAATTCTGACATGAGAGCCCAACGAGCGTTTTTTTTTTTTACCTCTGTATGTTGTCATGGCTGAAGCAGCAAGTAAAACCAAGAAGCCAAAGGTTTTGTCGGAGGACAGTAGGAAGAGAAAAAGGGAGAGTGACAAAATAAAAGGCTGGACGAGGATCAATACTGGTCCAGCGTTCTCTCGCTGGCGTGAGCTAAAGGAGGAGGGGTGCATGCCCGATGCTGGCCGTCAAAAAATAAATAAATCAGTAGCCTATGTCTAAACGGTGTGTACAAGTTTGGTAGGGGCTACATTCTTGCAAGTAAATAATACATGATTAGATGGACAAAATAATCGTTCAGGATAACTATCCTAATGTCTGCAGGCTGATAGTCATGTTTGTTTATTTATTTTTCAAATTTGCAGATTCATCTATGGTAGCTTGATATTATAATATTGACGATATGGCTATTACCTACCACACAAACATTGAATTGAATTAGCATATCCATTATGTAAAACAGTAGCCAATAGGCTAAAGACACTGGCTTGTAAACGTGAGCTACGCGATCTTTTGGCGTTTAAAAAATAGGGCTGCGGTAAACGATTATTAATTCAACGATTAGTCTGGCGATTATTTTATCGATTAGTCGACTAATCTATTGTTATGCATTTGTAACATTTCAAAAAGTTTTATATTTGAAAATCAACAAACAACAAATAAAACAAGCAGCTCTATGCACTTTTTAAAGCAACGCATAATAACACAGCGCATTCGTGTATCACGCGTTCTCAGACATTCATTCAAAATTTCAAATACAACTTGCCGCCTTGACTCGTGCGTCTCCATTTTGATTGTATTGAAAATTAAATCAGAGATGATTTATTGTTTCCGGAGTTTGATCATATTGTTGTGATCATCTTGTCTGGACGAGTTTTGTAACTGTTATGCTGTACAAAATGGATTTAACAGGTAATATTTAAAACATTAATCTCAATTCAATATGTCCCCGTAATTATGTGGTAAAAAAAATCGGTATAATAAGTGTAAGTTACAATACATTATTATCTCTAAAATGTCACTCTTAATCGTCTTGTTTGAATGTGTTCGTTCGTCTTTGGCTCAAATCCACTTGCTGCAAACTTTTCTTTGCGGAAGCTTCATGCTTAACGTTATATCAAGTGAGTGAAATAAAATATTTCAACTCAAAATAACATTTTGTGCCCAATTATCTCCCAGACGTAGTTTTGGTATTGAGTTTAAAGTTAAATTGCATTGTGTTCTCTATACAACAACAGTGGGTGATGGTCACTCAAGACGATCGGCAGATTTGAGTGTTTCTATTGCAGCGACTGTTTTTGAGCATGTTCTGTCCCACATAGCAACATTGTGTCGGCCCAGATCCGGCCCAAATCTGGCACCCGTGGAATGCGGATCTGGCCCACATGCAGTATTGAATGACGGCCCTTGGGTGGCCCACTCCTGTTTGCCAGATCTGGGCCACAAGCAGGCCATAGTAATGCCACATGTCAGCCAAGAGTAAAGAAATAAACCAGAACTGGACCTTATCTGAGCCACAAAATCTGTGTATATTAAATATGAAGTAATTTCAGCCACAATAAGCCTGTTAACAAGCAGAATCACTGAAGGAAAGAAGAGAACAGAAAAAGAGACAAGCAGAAACACAAGAACTACAACTGACTTCAGACACAGTCTTAGATGAAATCCACTGAAGTGAAAAGAAGACTTTAAATCTGTGAAGATCTCAGCAGAGGAGGATTAAACAACTCCACAAACAGCATTACCAGCTTCACTTATTACTAACCAGACTCACTTTATTTCTGTCAGACGTCTACAAAACGTCTTTCCCTCAGGACTTTTGTAAAAACCAAAATATGACCAGACAGATTTGGTCCTCTTAAAAGGCTGAAAAATCTCCCGAGCACGGTCACTGCCTTCCGCCATTCCTTCTTTTACTGTCTATGGTGGCGAGCTGTACCTCCGGGAACGGTGAAAAAAAAATAAATAAAAAAAATAAAGAAGTGTCGACGAAAAAATATGACGTCGACGAAATTTCGACGTTGATTCGTCAACGTCATCGACGCGCCGCTACAGGCCTATGAAAAAAATAAAGCCCATGAAACTATATTCATATGACATGCTGAAATATATGCCAATGTACCTGGGATGAAGACATTTCACACGCAACGCTGGCAATCTGCCCAAGACGTGAGAACTCCTTCTGCAGAGTTCGGGGTATCGGCTTGTCAACGAATGCACGCGTGTATCCCCTGGGCCCGGTTTTTCAAAAGGTTTAATCCGGATAAAATTCATCCGGATTTAGTAATCCTTTTTTTTGCGATCCGTGATCACGTAATCCAGCCTACTTTTGAGCCAGTTTTTCAAAGCAACATCGGATTGGATCAATCTGATCCGGATAGGAACTTTTCAGGATCACCAAAATCTGGATAACCAGTGCTCAAACAGGATAGGAAATCACAATGTAAAACTAAAGATATGTAAAGAGCAACAAGTAGAATAGCCAGTGTGGGGTCAATATAAGTTTATTTTTATTTGAAATGAAAACACACAAATTTAACCCTCTGGGGTCTGAAATCACGCCGGCGTGATTTGCTCGCTTTTTTTCTTATCAGTGCAAAAGAGACTCAAAATACTCTGTTGATTTTGATCTTACATTTAAGTGTTATACATCATTAGATCCTGTTAAGTGTCTATTTTTTTTGTGGATACTCGCAATAAAAACAAAGTGTTGTGCTTTTCGCCAAATAAAGAAAAACGAACATGATGCGAGTTCTGCGTTCTCTCTGTCTGTGAAGTCCATTCTGAAACACGTCCTAAGATTAACTGTAACTTCGCGAATACTTGTCACACAGGCACGAGAGATTTTTCTTTATGAAGCTTGAATTCTCTTCTTTTAAATGAAGTAATTTATATAAAAAACAAATACTCACAGTTTATGTAATCCGTTTGAAACCAAGGAGAGGTCCAGTTTTTTCTTTCTCCCCTCATTATTTTTAATGAGTTGAGGCCGCCACGCCCCCGGCGCTATTCACATGTAAATAGTTTAGGTCAGTGATTCTCAACCGGTGGGCCGCGGCCCTCTAGTGGGCCTCGAAGCGCCATCTGGTGGGCCGTGTATAGGCAGTGGTAGACTACACGCAAATGAATTAATTTTAAAAAAAAAATTATTGACAAATCTTATTTTCTAATTATCTGATTGTTCTTATGACTTTATTAGACCAAAAACACTCAAGTTAAGTCAATATGCATTATCTAAAAGCTAATTTATGTTTATATTACAAAAGGGGGTTGCACACCGGAGGAGAAGCGCAGCGCTGCGTCGCCTCTAGGACAACTCGAGGTATCGCACACAAGGACAAGTCGAGGAATCGCACACCGGACGCGCTTTCTCAGTTTATGGCCAGTAATATTTTAAAGTCGTGGTGCTGCGCTTCTCGTTTGGTGTGCAATCCACTTAAGCCGAAGGCGCAGTGTGTTCAATGTGGAGAAATGTTGTCAAGAGGCGCTAGAGATGGAGACTGAACGGCCGGTCAGTCTGACATATGGTGATTTTATGCCGGTCAAATGCTTTCGGGCGCCGCATGATTAAGATCGTGCAATGTCAGCATCACACGTGCACACGGAACGCACATGTGAATTACGGTCGTTTCACACTGCAAGCGTGAGCGGCGCGTATTTTTTCCGGCGTACATGTTCATCAATGAGTGCATTCACACCGGGAGCAGTGCGTGAGCGTCAAGCAGGAGAGTCGCGTGAGCAGCAGTGAAGCGGGGTTTCTGCGCTGCTCACGCTCAACTAAAGTGAAAGCACACTTTTGATGGACAAAATAAATATAATTTCACACAAAAAGTGCCCAAATTGCACATAATTTGCATGTCTAGTGTGTTTTAACAAGAACTGGAGTAGGCTATGTCAGAAAAGAAAATGAAGACTCCAATTCAATTTTTACTTAACTCAGATTAAAATTACCCAAATTAAATGTACCCATTTAAACTTGTTTTAATTATTCAGTTTGGGTGAAAGTATATGGTGTTTTATAAAAATATATATATATAGAAAATAAATATTTGTGTGTGCTGTAAAGTGGTTAGAAAAAATGAAATCGCAATCGGCTAAAATCGGTAACGGCAGGTCAAACTCAATGAAAAATCGGAAATAGGAATCGGCCTAGAAAATTGTAACCGGTGCATCTCTAGCTAAAACCATCAAGGCTGCAGAGACATTTGAACTCAAAACACCCGGGCTGTTTTGGGAAGCTAAAAGAATATTGTTTTAAACAGTCATGTTAATATCGCTATTTGTATTTGATAAATTATAGGCTACTTATAATATGCAAATTGGGGTGAATGAACTTTGTTGAACATTTCTGCTAATGAATAGAGAGAATGTTCCCCTCTTGTGTGTCTGACCGGTTGTTACAAGTATGTTAGCCTGTTATTGTTACTGAGTAAACCTGCCAAGTCTTTTTCATACAAGGACAGTTTTCATCTATAGCTGACTTGACCTAGTCTGCTACAATGGCATAACAGATTAACAGCAGAGTATGTCATTGTAATTTTTGAATTCTCTGTTATTCTGTGTTCATACTATCATATTTGGAAAGGTGGTCCTCGGAATGTTTTTAAACAGTCATTGGTGGGCCATGAGTTGCAAAAGGTTGAGAACCCCTGGTTTAGGTGATCTATATGCATCGCACACGCCCCCGATCAATGCCATAAAAACACAACATTTCTTCATGAGATTCGCTGATAGTTCATCGCGTTTTGAGGATGGCACAGCGGGCACGCTACTCCGGTAAAGAGGCCGCCAGATGATTCTGTACAGCGAGGAAGAATTCACCTTTTTTCCTCAGAGGAAGATTATTGCAACTCAAGACGACGAACGGCTGCATTTTGAAGAGAGAATTGATCCCGCCGAGGATACAAGTTCGGAGTAAGTGTTATATTGTTTAGTGTTATATAATTATTTTTCTGATCATATAGAACTCATGTTTTCAGACTATATTTTGCTTAGTATTGCCTTACAATATAACATTCGTGTACATGCTCAAGTGTAAACTTTCAATATGATAACGTTACTCTCTAAACATTTGTATATTAAATATATTTCACTCAGTTTTGATTAGCTTATGCGTAATGTAGCTTATTTGCGAATATCTGCTTAGGTGTAGCCTAAATATAATGTGATTTAGTGCAAATATATTTCAGCTTCCGGTAAAATACTGTCTAAATACTAGACATTATATTTTTATATATAAATGTTCTGTTTTGGTTAGCCTATGACACTGCTTATCCTCCTAAAATACTGCACAGATGATTGTGAATACAGGTGTAAATGTTTGAAATGCTCTAAATGCGCACGGTCTATACGTTATGGCCCATCAGCAGATTCTCGCGGTGTATGGCCCATAAATAGATATTTCTCCGTCCTATGGCCCATCAAGAGATATACATTGTGCGTCCATACCCATTAATTGCCCACAGTTTACTTTGGATTATGTATGCTAACAGTTTTTGTTGTTGTTGTAGGATTGTGTCTGCATCACGCTCTCCTTCTCCAGCACCGCAGAGGAGCACGCAGGTGTCGTTCAGTTCTCAGTGCGATCGAGAATCATACTGAGTAAGTGCACAGACGTAATATTTACAGATGAAATGTAATTGTGTTTACATCGTCATAATATACAAGTACCCATTCTTGTGTGAAATTACAAAAACTTTGTCTTTTTTTTAATCCATGGCCATTAGTGATTGATAATGATAATAATACAGCTTCTTTGATTGTGTTATCAGCAAATATAAATGGATGGGTATATGTAGAATTTTATACAGGTATCCATCAAAAGTTTGCAAACTTTTTTAATGTTTTAGAAGTCTCTGATGCTCATCACGTCTGCGTATATTTGATTAAAAAACAAACAAACAAAAAAACCCAGTAATATTGTGAAATAGTATTACAGTCTAAAATAGCCTAACTGTATATTTTAAAATGTTATTCATTTCTGTGATTCATCATTACTTCAGTCTTCAGTGTCACATGATCCTTCAGAAATCATTCTGATATGATTTATTTAAAAAAAATCAATGTTGAAAACAGTTGTGCTACTTAATATTTTAAAAAATATAAAAAATAGTAATGTGTTCTAGGAATTACAATAAAACAGATTGAAAAACCAAACCTTTGCATCTCCTGTCATTCTTTGTTCAGGTTGCCTCACAGCACATTGATGGGGCATTAGCCTTTGGGGGAGTGTCTTTTGTCTCCCCTGGTGTGAATCTCATTAATATTCATGGCCATTGACACTCCCACGCATACAGCAGTGCTGACACAAAAACTGACTTACAAAATTTTAATTGTTATATTGTTGTTTGTGAAAGAGTGGTCAGAATGATTTTCACATCATTTTGTAGTAAAAATTCTAGCCTACAAGAATAGTAACTCAAAAGTATTGTGGACAACTGTTCAGTATGTGTTATGGCCTTATTGCTGTGACAATTTTTTTCCCAAAACTTACTAACCACGCATAATATTTTTTTTCTATAAAATGCAAACATGTACATCTATTTTGCTCACATATTATTGTAGCAGAGTTTGTGCTGAATACAGCCAAGTTACATGTTGGCCAATGGTATGTTGTAAGTAGCTGAAATAAGCACAAATGTCAGAGCATGTCAAAACACCTCAAAGGCCTTAAAAACACCTCAGACCCAAAACTACATAACCCTTGCCTGTATTGTCCTGCACAACATCACTACTAAGTGCAATGTCCCTCTCTGTGCTGACAATGATGCACCTGAGCCCCTTGGAGACCCTAACCAACCTCCTGCATTCTGCCAGAACGAGCAAACAGGACGTGCAACAAGGAACGCAATAGTTCAACACTATTTCTGATTTGGATTTGTTTTGGATTTCAAAAATCAGTGATTGACATTCTTTGCATTTTTTTGGTTATTCTATAATCATTGCATGCATCACTAATAATAATTCTAAAAACAAAAATATTTTCGATTGTGATGAATATATATATATATATAGATATATATATATATATCAATTAGTGACAGAATAAAATTGTTTTTGGTCAATTTTGACAGCTGTTTGGGGGATTATTTTATGAGGCCAAACTCTTTCTACTTTGCTGTAGGCCTATACTGAAAGGCTGAATACGTTAAAGCCTACCTAATCACTGTAGCCTGACAGATGCACAAATAAAATTAAAACCTTATGAATAAATAGGATATCTTGTAAGATACTGCATGATCCAAATATAGTATTATTTGATACATTTTTAAAGTTTTCATTACATTTTGGGCATGAAATCCACGCTGAATCCACCCTTCTGATGGGATCAGTTCAATCTAGATTTTTTGGATCAAAGTGATCCAAATCCTACAAAAAAGTTCTGAAAAACCCAAACTAAAGGTTTGATCCAGATCAAAACCAAGATTGGATTACGTGATCTAATCCGATTATGTAATCCGTTTTTTCTTTTGAAAAACACATTTTCAAGATTTGATCCAATCCGTTATCCAAAATCCTAGTGGATTACTTTTGAAAAACCGGGCCCTGGTGTAACCATGACAGATTTTACAACAGTAGTAGAAGACAATAATGTTTCCCAACTGTAGGGGGACCCCAAGAGCAAAATTGCAAAAGTTACATAATGCTGCTTTAAGTGTTTAGGACAGGGGTGGGGAACGTTGATCCTGGAGGGCCATTGTCCTGCAGAGTTTAGCTCCAACCCTAATTAAACACACCTGAAGCTAATCAACGTCTTCAGGATGGCTAAAGTTACAGGCAGGTGAGTGTTTTTTTTCAGGGTTGGAGCTAAACTCTGCAGGACAATGGCCCTCCAGGATCAACGTTCCCCACCCCTGGTTTAGGACAATACCGTTTTGAAACATTTCGATTAAAGCAATTTGTGATATTTTAATGCGGGGTTGAATTTTTTTAATTCATCCGATGTTCACATCAATCTGACAACTAACAAGACATTTTTTATGTGTGTTTTTATTTAGCCAAAACCACTGAATACAGAGACACTGGCAAGGTCTTGCAAAAAAGACGCATTTGCTAGTAACTTTGAAACCGGCATAACAATGATCTCCTATTATAATCTACAAACAGACACTGACCATCCGTTGAGTGATAAATATCATTTTCACGGCGAGGCATTTCGGGACGGTAAATTACTCATAATTAAGGGACTGGAGGCAATCACAACTTACATGAAAAAGGAGAATTTTGAAGATGCACGAAAGACGCTTGGGCAAATCCTGCACACTTTACAGGTGAGTCAGACGCAAAGCTGCGATTAGTATAAGATCAGTATGACTGACAGATTTCAGTTACACCTTAGAGATAAAGTTTGATTTATACTAAATCGATCATATGAAATGAAAGTTTGAACGTCTATTAACTCACAAGTGTGTCATTTGGATTTGAAAGGATTTCTACAGCCACAGTAACTGGATTGAGATGGGAAACACTGAACCCTGCACTGCCCTGATCAATTTAGAAGAGAACATACCAAACCCTGCAGGTGTGTGTGTGTGTGTGTGTGTGTGTGTGTGTGTGTGTGTGTTTGCACTTAACTATATTTTGGTATGAGTTTGTCTCAAAATTGAGCTAAATCTGAGAAAACCTCCACTTTGGGACATCTACGGACAAACTCATTTGTCAAAGCTAGTCTAAAAATGAAGTAAATAATTGTTTTTGTTTTATTGTAAAATTGCAGTATTCTGTACAATTAAGGTAAGGTAGTATTTATAACTATACCATTTATTTAGCCTACACAGCAAACTTCCCAGAGTTGAATTAACTCTGCTTCAGTGTTATTCTAACTCTCTGTAGAGTGGGACCAAATGTACTCTGAGCAGAGTTGAAGTTAATGAGATAATTTTGTGATTAATTAAGTGATTATTGAGCATTATTGAAGACAACTTATGTTAAAAAGCAGAATAACTGAAGGAAAGAGAAAGTATTTCTGTCATATATCTATGAACAGAGGTTTAGATGTTGATGTTTTAAAATGCTTGGTCGTCATTATGGTGATCAGTGTTTCGTTTAGTTTGGCAGTTTGACTCTTGGCGTTTTATGTGGAATTTTGGTCTTTGTAATGGAGTTTACCAAAATACATAATTTATTACAAATGAAGCAAAAACAAAGATGTACATATGATATATGATAATGTTCAGTATCATAAGGTGGAATAATACACTAATCATATCCATGACCAAAAGTTGTTATTTGTTATTAATACATAATTTCCACCTTTCTTTCGAAGGTGATTGGCTCTCATGAAGCATGTCACCGTTGTTGAGATTCATATTCATATTCACACTGATCTGTGGCAAGAAAGGTGGAAACTATTTACTAATAACAACTAACAACTTTTGGTCATGGATATGACTAATTTTTCTTAAATTTAGGACTGTTGCTGAAGTCAGTTGTAGTTCTTGTGTTTCTCTTTCCCTCAGTGATTCTGCTTGTTAACAACAGGTGTTCATTACTAATGCTGAATCTTCACTTAAAGGGCCAATATGTAACTTTTTGGCCATAAGAGGGCGCAGTTTCCAACAATAACAAAGGCGAAGCTTGATGACGCTATGAGGGAGAGTTGAACGATGGGAGATGTCGTTTTCACCATCCAGAGATGTTATGAAATTAATGAATCATGATCACGGATGAGGTAATTTATTCGTTTTTGTATTACCTGTACGTCTAATCGCAATATTTTATGTCATCATAATGAATTAACTGCAAGGAACGCGAAATGTTATTATCCTGTTACAGCTATTTGTCAAACGATTTGTTGGGTTAATACTGCACAGTTTTACATGTTTATGGTTAATGCCGTGTTGTTTTACGTGTTCAAACCAATCATACTCAAAGTAAATTTGAACGAATTTACAAGTAATGGCTATTTGTTTAACAACACGATTGTATTTAATTGCACTGCCATAATCTCAGTCAAAACACAAGTTATAAAAAGCATTAAGTACATAGAGCAATATAACGATCACTTGATTTATTTATTTTTTAGGTGAATCAACATATGCATAATTATTGATCTCTCACATCATACGCCTATGTACCTCGCATTGTTTATAAGTGATGTTATTGACAGTATGTGGTTACAATGAAACACATATAGGTACATCTGGTACAGATCCTTTTGTTTTATGTACATTTGCTCACCTGTCTAATAAAGTATGTGCAAGAGCGGTGTTGTTCCAAGTTAGTCGCGGTCACGGAGCTCTGTCAAATCCAAGTTAGTCGCGGTCACGGAGCTCTGTCAAATCCAAGTTAGTCGCGGTCACGGAGCTCTGTCAAATCCAAGTTAGTCGCGGACGTGGAGCTCCGTCAAATCCAAGTTAGTCGCGTACGTGGAGCTGTGTCAAATCCAAGTTAGTCGCGGTCACGGAGCTCTGTCAAATCCAAGTTGGTCGCGGACGTGGAGCTCCGTCAAATCCAAGTTGGTCGCGGACGTGGAGCTCCGTCAAATCCAAGTTGGTCGCGGACGTGAAGCTCCGTCAAATCCAAGTTAGTCGCGGACGTGGAACTCTGTCAAATCCAAGTTAGTCGCGGACGTGGAGCTGAACAATGTTTGTTATCATGTGCCGTTAAACGTTACGCACTATGCAGTTGTCCACGTCTGTCGCCATGGTTACGTCATGGCTATGGCAGAACGTACGAGCGGAAACCGAGGATAGCGCGGATATTGCGTCATTGACAGGCGACATTTTTTTTCCGGGACGGCCACTTATTTAAAATTGGAATTTCTCTGAAATAAAAAATCTTTGGAGACTTCTGGAATATTGTAAGTACACAACTGCAGGAAATATATCACACTGTGCAAGTGATTCTTGGATATTTTATTACAAAATTCTTACATATTGGACCTTTAATTAATAATTTAATTATCTCATTAACTTTAACTCTGATTCAGTGTTATTTTAACTCTCTTTAGAGTGGGACCAAATGTACTCTGAGCAGAGTTGATTTAACTCTGTGGATTTTTCAAGCGTGTGCAGCTGTGTGCCTATGAAACATGTAAAGCAATAAAATGAGTTTGTCTTCCCTCCAGATGAGAAAACTGAAACCTGTGATAATGACACTCCCAATACAAACACTGGGGCGAAAATTAAGGATAACATTTTAAAAGAAAAGATTCTGACATCAGGATACTTTGGAAAAAGCAAAAAAAAGGGTAACACTCTCTATTATTTACTTAGGCTACAAACAGGAACAATTATAAGATAGCATCAGCAACCTAACACCCCAGACAGCAACATAGTGTCGGCCCAGATCCGGCCCACATCTGGTACACAAGGATTCCACACGTACCAGATGTGAGCCGGATCTGGGCCTACACTATATTGCTGCCTGGGTCATCAAATCATCATAGCCTACTGAATATTATTATTTTCTGACAGGTAAGTGCAGCCATGGAGGTACTCTAGACTTCACGACTGGCTTTGGGAGAGGCTGGGACGGTATAAATAAGGATGGCACTGATTCCAGTCACGGTACACAGCATAATCAAGCGGCAGATGTGGCCATCGCTGCCAGTGTGCAGCTGCTGGAGAAGATCTGGAAGAGTAATGATGAGCCCACCTTCTTCAGGTACACATGGGGCATTAAAGCTGACTTGAGTTAAAGTGGCGCTATCATCCGAGCTGATCTATCTTGATTCAAACACTGAATATCTTGATTCAAACACCCAAGCAATCTTTGACAATATGATCACAGTGAACATTATGATACAGCTTCACAAGCTTTTTTTCAACCATTCAGTATCATTATTTCTTTGAAACGATAATTCATATTATAACAGAAAGAGTGAGATAAAAGTTTGTAGTTGAGATATAAACATTTTGTCAGAACCTCTTGTACATAATAATTATTTAGTAGGAACCGTGGGAGAATCATGAACTCTATTTTAAATTGGGAAAAAATGTGATTCTCAATTTATCCAGAATTTATTTCCCGATTTAGAGATTTCTGGGAACTAAAACAGATGGTGGGTGATTACTGCTGCTAAAATCAAGAAACATTGAAAGTGAGTCAAATTACCATGAACTGTTCAACTAAAAACTAACCTATTTTTTAATTTCCTTCTCAGACTGATGGGGCTTTGTAAGGACAAGCCAAGTGGAGAATGGAAAACTCACCTTACTTTCTTTAACTCCAAATCAAGAGTTTCAGATGCAAGTGAGAATTCAAATTAAATTATTGAAGTTTAACAAAAGTTCTTGTTGAGAATTAACAGAGATTTAGTTAATAATAAAGTTTGTAGTCACCATGATAGAGATCCGTATTTGCTTTAGTTGGTCTCTTGACCCTTATCTTTATAACATTAGTGTATCTTGCTGTTATAATTGTGAAATATAAAATGCATTTGTTATGGCAAGAAAAAGTCAAGAGAAAGTTGATCAGGTGTTTTAAGCTGTTATGATGATACCATAATTGTCCTGGTCTGATTCTTTCATCTCATCCTGTGTATAAGCTTTAAATGTATGGGTATTTCATATTTGTCATCTGTGAATCTACAAAAAAAAATCCAGCAATGATTCTGAAATCAGGTCTTTTAAGAATATTGAAATCATAGTGCATTAAAACATTTTGAACTCATGCTTTATTTCGGTACACACAGACATCAACAATCGTATGAATCTCAACAATTGTGACAATCAAAAGTTTCATCTCGCAATGTATGCTGGGTTCGAGGATAGTATAAAACCACTTTCAGTCAGTGGTAAAATTAGTAAATTAGTCTACTTTTTGATGCTTAAAAATGTCACCTGATTAGTTTGGTTTCTGGCCTTCTTTACAACTATTGATGTGCTTTGATAAACACTGTTACAAACTTACATAAAAAAATAAGAGTCAAACTGCCCAACTAAAGAAAACACTGATCACCATTATGGTAATTTAAAACATCAACATCTAAACTTCTGTAGACATCTGACAGATATAAAGTCAATCTGGTTTGAAATAAGAGAAGCAGGTAATGATGTTTGTGGAGTTGTTGAATCCTCCTTTAAGCAAGAAGAAAGAGCAAGATTAAAACTAATGTTAAAAAGTCAAGGGTTAGTATCCCAACTAAAGATCTCTATAATGGTACCTTCAAACCAAACATTTTCAATTCAATTAAATTCAATTCAATTAAAATTTATTTGTATAGCGCTTTTCACAATACACATTGTTTCAAAGCAGCTTTACAGAAAGTGCATTAGAAATGTACATAGAAAATACAGTTAGTTCATGTATTAATTTAGGGCATAACATATCGCCGGCGTTGAGTCGTCTCTTCACAGGCGTCGAGTCGTCTCTCCACAGGCGTTTAGTCGTCTCATCACAGGTGTTGGATCATCTGAAGTCTCCGTGAGAGGCTGGATACAAACTGTAGCTGACAAACGCTATTTACCTCGGGACTTGCGTCCCAAGATAACAGCAGAAAGGCAGATGAGAAATAATTAGCATAGCTGATGTTCATAATATTACTGCATTCGATCTGATTCGGCAGTAGTATAAAAGGTAAGCATTATGTGAATGCTTGGTTAAAGAGATGCGTCTTTAATCTGGTTTTAAACTGGGACAGCGAGTCTGAGCCTCGAACAATATCAGGAAGGCTATTCCAGAGTTTAGGAGCTAAATGTGAGAACGCCCTCCCTCCTTTAGTGGACTTAGATATCCTAGGAATGACCAGAAGCCTTGAATTTAACGATCTTAAAGAGCGCGACGGATTGTAGGGCGATAGAAGGTCCGTTAAATAGACTGGAGCTAAACCATTTAGAGCTTTATAAGTCAGAAGCAATACCTTGTAATTGATACGGAACTTAATAGGTAACCAATGTAGAGATGATAAAATTGGTGTAACGAATGTACATCAATAATAATATACATAAAATGTATTTAAGGGGGGCCGGAAGGCCAATTTAGCTCAAAAGGAATGATTCATCGATTTGCAATGAATCTTGACCGAATCACTATGGAACCGAGCAAATGACTCGTTTAGAGTTCATTTGAACGGGCCGTAATTATAACCTTGGCACAGATATAAATATCCAATCTATAGTGAAACACTATGTATTAGCAAGGTAACTTTAGATCGACAGTACAAGACATTAAATGTGCAAGCACAACACAAGGCAAATATCTTTCCAAAATATAAACAAGACTTTATTGATTATCCTAAAACATAAGACTAATATCTAACACAAACACACGCACACGCATTCATACAAGTTGCAGAAAGAAAGAGAGTGAGGAAAGAATGAGTTTTAAGAGTGAGATAGTGAAATCCCAAGTTTCTATATGCACTTATAAGACATGACCTGAACGAACCATCAATCATTAATTTAACCCTTCTATCGTTTCTTTGGCGGGTTATTTAATTTTACATTAATGCACCAGTTCAGTTAAGAGTCTGGAGTGTTACTTGCTTGTCCGTGTTGTTCTGGGGACCCCCTTTTCGTCGGTGTGAAGGGGGTTCACCGTGTCCGTGGCTGGCTGTCTCCTCGTGCCTGCGAGATCTTGGGCCGCCAATCACGTGGTGTGTTGGCGGATGGATGAAAGTCTTGAAGTTGAAGCAGGCTTTGCAGTTGAAACGTTAAAACGAAACTTTGCAGCAAAACTTAACTTAGAACCGAGACTCACAACGGAAAATGAAGGAAAACTTAGGAAAGAAAGAAAGTGAGACGAGTTAGATGGCTTGAATGAGCTGTTTTAACCCCGATCTTGGTGGGTTATTTGTGTGCTGGTCTAATTTGGTCTGGTCGATGTTTAAGCGTGCAAACACGCTCTTTGTTGTTTTCAGAGAGAAGCATGAACGGGAACACTCTCTTGTCTGTTGATAGAGAGAGGCGCAAACTTAATTCAACACCGAACCGAACTCAAAACCGAACTCCCTGGATGGAAGTTTCTGAACACATAGAAGTTTCTCTGAACTGATTCTAATTCCTTTGTTCGGGTCTTTAACTTAACAGTTAGCCCAACCTCTTTGGAGAATTCTGACCAATGAGACAATGGCATCATTTAAGGGGGTGGATCGAGTTCCTACTTATCGTTATCTGGGATCTGTGTGGGTTCCAGCACTTAGCAGAGAAACAAGAAACCACAGTTTAAACATTATAGATTATTATAATCATACCAAAACATTTTACACAGATTTCAATCAAGCCATCTTTTGAATTAAGAACAGGTTATCGTATACGATCCTGCTGACAGGAAGCATGACACACTTTCATTCACACACCTAATATTTATAACAATTACATGACTTAGATGTGATCTAAGCAGAATAGACACACAGGGGTTGTAACCCAATACATAATCATGTTATGTTATATATTTTGATTACAGGTCAGTCAAGCATTGTTGGGATGATTGTATGCATTTTTCTATGAAAAGTCTGTGTAAGTCTGTGTAAGTCTCTCTGTTCCATGAAAGCGTGGTCTGTTTTACATCTCTGTCCTGCTCAGCAGTGGTGCTGCAGGAGGGAGGTCAAAGGTGGTCAGACCCCTTGGTGGTCAGGCCTCGTTTCACCATTTCTGAGCAGCTTTGTCTTGCTTAAGGATGAAACATTGACAGCGTTGTTCCTGTTTTTGGCTTATCTCTGGGTGCCTGCAAGGCCATAAAAGTCTTCTCTGGGGGTTTTCTTGGCCAGAGTAGACAATCTGGAGCCACTTTTGTGACTTTGGAATGTGGTGTTCAGATCCGGAATGCTGAATCACATTTGAATGAATCCCATGAGAGATTCATTTGATTAATTTGTGTTTGGTTCATCCTTAAACTCTCTACATTGGTGTTATATGATCATATTTTCTTGATCTAGTAAGAACTCTAGCGGCTGCATTTTGGACTAACTGTAGCTTGTTTATTGAGGATACAGGACAACCAGCTAATAAAGCATTACAGTAATCTAGTCTCGAGGTCATGAATGCATGAACTAACTTTTCTGCATCAGAAACGGATAGCATGTTACGTAGCTTAGCAATGTTTCTAAGGTGGAAAAAGGCTGTCCTTGTAACATATGAAATATGATTTTCGAAAGTCAAGTTGCGGTCAAGTATGACACCCAGGTCTTTTACTGTAGTGGATAAAGTAACAGGGCATCCTTCTAAATTAAAGTTGTATTGTAAGGGATTTTGTGGGTAGTTATTTGGACCAATAAGTAATACCTCTGTTTTATCTGAATTTAATAGCAGGAAATTACACGTCATCCAGTATTTTATATCTTTAAGACATTCTGTCAAGTTAGATAAGTTAGTGTTTTCATCTGGCCGTGATGAAATATATAATTGAGTGTCATCAGCATAACAGTGAAAATTAATTCCATGTTTTCTTATAATATTACCAAGTGGCAGCATACACTGTAAAAAATTGCGCTGTAAAATAACGGTAATCTACTGGCAGCTGTGGTTGCCAGCAAAGTACTGTTAATTTACAGCCCTCTACCGTTAATATACAGCTCTCCTTTTTTACAGTATGTTACTGTAAAAATACCATGGAAGGTAAATCATATAATTTGGGAAACCGATTGCTTCAAACAGTTTGAGTTTAAAAACTAGTATTTATACTGATAGTACTGTAACGGAGGTGGCATGTGTGAAGTTACTTAATTTGAGTCCATTGAAAATGTATATCTCTTAATATTAAACTGAAACACCTTATGTGTAATAGTGAATTAATTAAAAACATGACTTTAACTCAAATCTTTGCAGACGAACATTAGCATACATGTATGTGCTAAAGTACTTAGCAAGGAGATTGTCACTGGATCAGCAATACACAGTTACTGCTTTTAAATAAAGCAACCGGCAGCATAACATCAGTGTTCCTCTGCTCATCTCTGAATGAAGCACAGACTATACTCTCCAGCACAATGGTGACTCACAAAACTAATTAATTAAACTAACAGATCTCTCCTATATCATCCTGTGCAAAACACATAAAACACTTCAGTTTAATATTTACTCTTCTTATCAGTTATTGACTTTGCATAACTTTTTTCTTTAAACGTTTACTAATATTCCAGTGAAATTAACTTCTTTTGTTTAGTAAATCTGACTCTTAGGTTTTACAGAATATTACTGTTTTTCCTTGATTTTACGGTAATCTACTGGCAGCTGTGGTTGCCAGTAAATTGCTGTTTTTCTACAGTTTTATGCCGTAAATTAATTTACAGTTGATTACCGTTAAATTACGCTTCACTCAGTTTTTTATTTATTTAACACATTTAACCCTTTCAACCCCACTTCAGTTTTAAATGAACACTTGTGTGTCCACACTACAGAGTAGGGCTGCACGATTAATCGTACGATGTTGTTATGCGCATCTAATCAGTAAAGCCGGTTCCTTGATTAGTAGTAAATCACCTTCACCTGCTTTCAGATGGACGATATGATGCAGATATGAGTGTTAAATTAACACTCAAGAGTGTTAAAGTTAATGAGATAATTAAGTGATTAATTTAGTGATCATTGAGCATTATTGAAGACACCTGACGTTAACAAGCAGAATCACTGAAGGAGAAAATCACAAATTGTAAGCCACCGTTATGGCGATCAGTGTTTGCTTTAGTTGGGCTCTTGATCCTTACACTTTAAGTTTAAATTTTGTTTGTCTGCGTTTATTGATTTATTACAGTCAAATGAACAAAGACAAGTGTGATCTGATAGTGTTGGTTATGTTTTGACATAATCATGCTGTGATCTGAAAAATGAAACTCATTCAGATGATCTGGTTTAACTTGATAGCAACAGTTTAGTGGTTCTACAGCATATGACAATTGAATTTTTTTTATAATCGAAATATTTTAATAAAAATTGTTCTGATCAAATCACTTTCAAATGCATTTATTTAGAAACACAGACATCAATAATCAGCCTGTGAATCTCAACCGTGGTGACAATAAAAATCCTTGTTGCCACCAATCACAACTCATTAATGGCTCCCATCATGCATTGCGGTATGAATAAATTATGATCTGAATTGTCTATGTAATTTACTTTTCCTAATTGAATATTCTGCTCGTCACCATTGTTGAGATGCATTGACTGAATCTTGATATCTGTGTGTGCCTAAAAGAAAGATTTTTTTTTTGTTTACAACTTTTAAGAAATTCTTTATATTATATCTCAAATTCTGGATATTTATGCAGAATCTCAGTTATGCTGTAACCAACAGCATAAATCACAAACAATTAGTTCAAATGATGAATGTCATAATATACTATTACCACCATTCTAATACCATTAGATCATTTTTTTTGTTTGTTCAGCTGGCAGGTATAACTCAGATACAACAGCTGAACAAAATCTAAAGTTAATAATATAAGGGTCAAGAGCCCAACTAAAGCAAACACTCATCTCCATAATGGTGACCTGAAATTCCGGTTTTCTCCTTCAGTGATTCTGCTTTAGGTGTCTTCAATAATGCTCAATCATCACTCAAATAATCACTTAATTATCTCATTAACTTTAACACTCTTGAGTGTGGACTCAAATACACTCCCAGGTGTGTTAATTTAACACTGAGTTTTTGCTGTGTACAAAGAGCCGTAGTTAACTGACAAGCTGAGCCAAATCGCGTTAAAATCGAGGCCTCGATTTTAACGCGATTTGGCTCAGCTTGTTAGTTAACTACGGCTCTTTGTAGTAAATGCCGCTCCATCTGAAAGCAGGTGAAGGTGATTTACTACTAATCAAGGAACCGGCTTTACTGATTAGATGCGCATAACAACATCGTGCGATTAATCGTGCAGCCCTACTACAGAGTGTTGGAGTAACACTGAAGCAGTGTTGAAGTTAATGATATAATTCAGTGATTAATTAACTGATGATTGAGCATTAGTGATGAACACCTGATCCTAACAAGCAGAAACACAGAAGGACAGAGGAAAAACAAGAAGATAAAAAAGCAAAACACAAGACCTATAACTGACTTCAGCCACAGAAGACATTAAATCTCTGAAGATCTCAGCAGAGAAGGATTAAACAACTCTAAATAAATAACATTACTTTCTTCACTTATTACTAACCGGATTTACTTTATTTGTTTATATACGACTACAGAAATTCCTATTGAGAATTAACAGAGGTTTAGATGTTTTGTTTCATTTGATGTTACCATTATGGAGATCGGTGTTTGCTTTAGTTGGGCTCTTGACATTTGACTTTATCATTAGTTTCTCTTTGGTTGCTGTAACTGTGTTGTTAAGACATGTTTGTTATAGCAGAAACCAAGCCTACAAAAACTTAGATCAGGTGTTGCTGGTTGCGTTTAGTATATTTCATCAAATATGGATCACTGATCTCATCCAGAGTCTAATCATTTATCACAGTATGTTTTTAATACAGTTTAATTTGATATTACTGCACTGTGAAACTGCAGCAAAAAATCAGCCACCCTGCACAATCAGTTATGAAGAATTTTTAAACTCATCATTCACTAAAGAAATTTGAACTGCGGCTTCAGTTAGACACACACAAACATCAAGAATCAGCCAATGAACCTCAACAATGGTGACAATCAACAAAAAAGATAAAACCAAATCTGAACATCACAAAACACACTACTTATAGTCAACACAAAACCAACAGCAAACATAAAAGCAAAAGTAAACATTAAAGAAAATAACCAGACAATTCAGCTGCATAATTTATTCATGCCGCAATGCATGCTGGGAGTCATCCAAAAAAAATTTGTACTATGCTGGTACCCAGCATGCATTACAACATGACACTTTTTTGATTGTCACCATTGTTGAGATTCATACGCCGATTCTTGATGTCTGTGAAATTTTCTGAAAACTGGCTTTTTAAAATTCTTCATATTTTCTTTTCGTAAAAACAGTGATAGATCTCGATATGTTAAATCACAGTGATACTATAATCACGTGTACAAAAATCACCGTAAATAAATTCACTAGACTTTAAAAAGATCAGTGCATCAGACCACTATATGATGATTGTGACCATTAACAAATAATCACTGTCATATAAAACAGTTTTCTATCAGCTTTTTTGAAGTAACTAATGTAAGACAAAGCTACCACAGCCAAAGAAACACTAATGTTCAAAAGTCAAGGGTCAAGAGCCCAACTAAAGCAAACACTGTTCGCCATCATGGTAACATCAAATGAAAATAAATTAACATTAAAGCTGTCACCTTTTAATATGAACTTCTGTTAACGTCTGACAGAAGTAAAGGCAATCTGATCATTAATAAGTGAAGCTGGTAATGCTGTTTGTGGAGTTGTTTAATCCTCCTCTGCAGAGATCTTCAGAGATTTAATGTCTTTTATCTTCAGTTGATTTGATCTTTTTTTCTGTTCTTCCTGTTCCTCTTTCCTCCAGTGATTCTGCTTGTTAACAGCAGGTGTTCATCAGTGTCTGAATTAACTTTGAAATTGAACTTAATTAACTATGTAATTATTCACTCAGTCAAGTGGACTATATTAGTGAACTAATGTAGGGAATAGTGAATGAGGGTATAGGGTGTGATTTTGAACACAGCCTCTGAGTGTCGACTTTGATCGCTGTTAATTCACAGTAGATTCCTGTTGGCTACTTTCTCGAAAACGACATATATCAGCCAGAATGCATTTTTTCAACGGTATATGTGATTTTGAACACAGCCTCTGAGTGTCGACTTTGATCGCTGTTAATTCACAGTAGATTCCTGTTGGCTACTTTCTCGAAAACGACATATATCAGCCAGAATGCATTTTTTCAACGGTATATTGCTGTTTTAATGGAAAACGGCATGTTACTGTCAAATTGTGGCCGTTTTTTTACAGCATTTTTTTACAGTGTATATATTGAGAATAGTAGAGGGCCTAAAACAGATCCTTGCGGTACTCCATAGTCTACTGACGTTATCTTTGATTTTTCCCCATTTAAACAGACAAAGTGGTAACGGTCTGATAAGTACGATCTAAACCAGCTTAATGCCTGTCCCTGAACACCAGTGTAGTTTTGTAGTCGATCCAGGAGTATTTTATGATCTATAGTATCAAATGCAGCGCTAAGATCGAGCAGAACTAGTATTGAGATGCAGCCTTGGTCAGAAGCTAAAAGTAAATCATTTGTAATTTTAACTAGCACAGTTTCTGTGCTTCTGAATCCTGACTGAAATTTTTCATAGATATCATTTTCTTGCAAGAAAGAGCACAATTGGGCGGACACAACTTTTTCTAGTATTTTAGACATAAATGGAAGATTTGAAATGGGTCTGTAATTTGCTAGGTTATTTGGATCTAATTGTGGTTTCTTAATAAGAGGTTTTATTACTGCCAGCTTGAATATTTTTGGAACGTGACCTAAAAATAAAGATGAATTAATAATATTGAGAAGAGGCTCTTCCACTACAGGTAACACTTCTTTAAGTAGTTTAGTGGGTATTGGATCTAATAAACAAGTTGTTGGTTTAGATGCAATAATAAGTTTATTTACATCTCAAACATCTCACATTAAACATTAAACATTAAACATCTCAATAACAACTTGTATGAAAGAAATAAGGCCACACTGGTTAATAATAAGTGTAGTAATATTTAATGGCTGGAAGTCAGTAAATATTCTTGTGTTTCTCTATTTTCTGTTCTTGTGTTTCTCTTTCCTTCAGTGATTCTGCTTGTTAACAGCAGGTGTTCATCACTAATGCTCAACAATCACTTACATATTCACTGAATTATCTCACTGCGTCAATGTTACTTTCACTCTTTGTACTGTGGATTTTCCTGTGGGGTTGAAAGGGTTAACAGTGTAAGATAAAAAGACACACCCACAGTAATAAACTGTAAGTTATAAAACAGGTACAGTATATACTGGCAACACTGTTGCCAGTAGTTTACTGTAAAATGTTGTTTTTTGGATCACCGTTGTGCTGAAGGGTAGAGCCTGTGCTTCAGTCCAGGAGAAGATCTGGAAACATTGATCATATACTGCATGTTGCTTTATGTAACAGGCGGTGATTATGTAGTTGCTGGTCCAGTGGAAAAGTTTTTATGTACAATCGTTTTTTAGTGGTCTCAAATGAAATAAGTTGACAGTAATACTTTGCTTACATTATTAGTGCATTATACATTTGAGTTAATATATTTAAATGACAGTTGATCTATTTAAGGCAGTCAGTTTCTGCAAGTGAAATTAGTTAACTTGAGTTTAAATTTTGTGCATTTTTACAGTAACTTACTGTAGATTACAGTAAAGAACTGTACAATTAACAGTACATTTTACTGTAAAAAAAAACCTGGTAAGGTCTAACACTCCATGTCATTTCTTGTATTTCCTCATATGATGAAAATTTGGCAAATAAAATCTGCTTAATTATCACAGCAAAATGAGGGCCAGATGTGTTACAATTAGTACCACAGAGGTTATTTGAACGCAGATGAATATTCCAGTGGAGGTGGTAATGGCCGAGATGCACTGGAGGGATCCAAGTCATGATTCATTTAAAATAAATGGCATCAATAAGTTATATACAGTGAAGAAAATAAGTATTTGAACACCCTGCTATTTTGCAAGCTCTCCCACTGAGATATCATGGAGGGGTCTGAAATTGTCATCGTAGGTGCATGTCCACTGTGAGAGACATAATCTAAAAAAAAAAAATCCAGAAATCACAATATATGATTTTTTAACTATTTATTTGTATGATACAGCTGCAAAGAAGTATTTGAACACCTGAGAAAATCAATGATGATATTTGGTACAGTAGCCTTTGTTTGCAATTACAGAGGTCAAACGTTTCCTGTAGTTTTTCACCATGCAGGTTTGCACACACTGCAGGAGGGATTTTGACCCACTCCTCCACACAGATCTTCTCTAGATCAGTCAGGTTTCTGGGCTGTCGCTGAGAAACACGGAGTTTGAGCTCCCTCCAAAGATTCTCTATTGGGTTTAGGTCTGGAGACTGGCTAGGCCACGCCAGAACCTTGATATGCTTCTTACAGAGCCACTCCTTGGTTATCCTGGCTGTGTGCTTCGGGTCATTGTCATGTTGGAAGACCCAGCCTCGACCCATCTTCAATGCTCTAACTGAGGGAAGGAGGTTGTTCCCCAAAATCTCGCAATACACGTCCCCGGTCATCCTCTCCTTAATACAGTGCAGTCGCCCTGTCCCATGTGCAGAAAAACACCCCAAAGCATGATGCTACCACCCCCATGCTTCACAGTAGGGATGGTGTTCTTGGGATGGTACTGTTGTGGTTTCAATCTTTTCGAGACAATGATTTCTCAGGGATCCATGATAACAGAAAATAATAAGACTTTATTCAACGAACAAAGCCGAGGGCCTCTTGCCAGAGACCACTCCCGAGCTCTGCTCCGCTCCACACACATATACCTTCCACCCTTCCAAAAAAGGTCATACATACATATAGATATTTTGGGTGAAGGTCTTGTACCATGTGACATCTCGGAATAGAGTTTTCTGCTTCCTCAACATTCAAGGTCTTGTTACAGCACATACAGAGAGGAAATCCAAAGTCACACACAGAGGAAATAATTGTGTATTCTTATATAGCTAAATTACTCGTTTTCTAAATAATAAAATCTTCAACATTCCCTCCTCTGGGGCTTATCTAAGCCCCACATTCACTATCCTTTTCCAGAGTGTAGTTTCAAAATCCAGCCCCCTCAGTTATGCTATCCAGTGACTAAATAAAGTCACCCATCCTTTACAATGACTGGATTATGCCACCATACTCCGGAGGAGCAAGAGAACCAAACATCTTTCTCCATACATTTTTCCTTCTTTCAGTTGTTTTGCTTTTCTTTCAATGGAAAAAGTAAAAGATTCTCTGCTCCCTAATCAAACAACAATTTAAACATTGTTACAAGTGCGAGGATGAAATTGATTCAGCATTGTCGGTTATTATCACAGTTATGTAGAATATGTCAAACATAAATATCCATTATACAATTAAAAGTGTTCTTGCGGTGTAGTCTTTTTCACTTCCTTCGACCCAGACACTTTACATGTCGTAGAGCAGGGGTCGGCAACTGGCGGCCCGCGGGCCAAAACTGGCCCGCCAGCAATATTTTCTGGCCCGCCGGATTATTTTGGAAGTCCGTTTTTTTTTTTATCAGCCTATTTTTATTTTACAATAACGGTTTACAAATCCCGTGTATCATTCGTTCAATCGTTTTGGTACTTGATCTGTTTTAAATGATTTCATTGATATATGCCTACTAAGGTGTTAAATTAAAAATAAAAATGTGTCTAATTCAGTATAGGCTAGGCTAATTATTTTTTTCTTTTTTTGATCTGATCACACAATCAGAAAATTAGTCGTTATTCGTTTTATAGTTCAGGAAATATATTTTATTTTTGGTTTTAATTGGAAAAAATGATTGAACGAATGATACACGGACCCATCATATTCCACGATTATATGCCTATACTGCGGGCGCAAACAGACAAAGAAACACCTGAACAACCATTTTTGTAGCAATTTTTAATTTCGTCTTTTAAAACTGAAATAAAAGACAATGTTGCTTGACAAAAGATTGGATAGCCCACATTGTATGTTTTAGCAAGACGGGATGTGTTGTAAGATGCCGCAATATTTCGGGAGACGTGTGTCAGGCATGATTTTGACCTCTTCATTAAGTTTTGTTTTGTAGAAAGCCTGTCTAAAATGTGAATTTCGTTTTGTATCAATTGTATCTTAATTTTAATCAAGGTTTCAACAACCAATTCCCTGGATTTAGGTCTAATGAATAAGAAGCAAATAGCAGACAAAATAACAGGACATGGAGGTGCCGGCGCGATTGCTTATGAACTGGAGCTCGTCTCATAAATGAACCGAAACTCAGCGTTTAAGCTCCCTCACAGACACGAGAAATATATATAGAAAGCTTGTTTATTAATAAACAATAAAAATGTCTCCTACATTTGTAGCATTCATAATCATTACTTTTGCCGGTTCCTTGTGACAGCTTTTGCGTTAGGCTGGCAGCGTCACCACCGAATCAACACCGCAAACATGGGGATTTTTTAGACAATCACACAACCTATTCGAAAATCTATAATTAAATAAACTAATCGAATATTCGTCAGTGTAAAACCCGGACACCGCCACACATAGGCCTATGCCTATGTGGCTTTTTGTTAATGACTGTTTTACTACAGGATTTAACAGAGTAACAGCTCAGTACCAGTTACAAAATACACTGTACCAGTCTGTCGCAGCAGGCAATTCGCATTTTTCATCAATTCATTTCTTAAATTATCCGTTGACTATGCTCTGGCCCGCCATCTAGTGGGAATTTTTTTTTTTGGCCCGATGCCAAACTTACTTGCCGACCCCTGTCGTAGAGGGTCACCACTGGGGAGAGGGCAGGCTAGTACATACACCCAGGGTCTGGCTCATCATCATCATCTTCGTCCTCCTTCTTGCGGTACTTGAATCAACATCCAAGGTTTGAAATATCAATTTGGTTGTCCTCTCAAATTAGTTTTCATTATTCTAAAATTGTTTAGCACTTCCTATTTGCTTAACCAGGGTTTTGACAATTAGCAATCTCAATATGCAAAGTACACAACAGAATAATAACCCACTCTTAATATTGCAACTCAAAACCATGACTCATAATCCTTCAAACTTAAATCAAGTTTTCCTTAACTTTTTCTTTAAGCTTTTTTTATCTCAATCGTATTTGCTAAATTTTTCCTCTTTGCACAGTATTATTTGGTAAAAGTGCAACACCAATCTCTAAATATAAGTCATTCTACTTTTTTCACATAATTGTTTTCTTCATAATGCAGGCAAAGCATTATAATAAATCTCTGCTGATTATAGTAATAATTGATTCTTTTTGCGTTTTTGTTTTACGTGATCCCTATGAATTTTTATTCAAAATAGGACTGGATAAATTCTTAAATTCAAAAATCAATCTTTTAGTCAGTCTTTTTTAGTTGATGAACAAACATATCATTTTAGTGCACCTTCTACTCATTAAATCTCAATATGCTTCGTTATAAAGTTTTACATTCCAAATTCTGTCTACTTTATTACCAAATTTAAACAATAAATACCCTTTGACATGTTTAATCTCATGTGTTGCAGCTCCTTCTCATTATAGCTCCTCAGTTCAAGCCTTAACTGAATACTTTTTCTTCTACTAATTTCTAAATGAACTATCATGAATAAACTTAATTATGTCACATGTAATCACTCAAACTAAGAAAGCTTCAGAGCAATGTTACATTTACTTCATAAAAGTCATTCAATAATCTCATCAGACACTTAGGAAAGAGAACTCTTTACCTTTTCCTATTAGGGCTGCACGATTAATCGCACGATTTTTTTATGCGCATTTAATTAGTAAAGCCGGTTTCTTGATTAGTAGTAAATCACCTTCACCTGCTTTCAGATGGAGCGGCATTTACTACAAAGAGCCGTAGTTAACTGACAAGCTGAGCCAAATCGCGTTAAAATCGAGGCCTCGATTTTAACGCGATTTGGCTCAGCTTGTTAGTTAACTACGGCTCTTTGTACACAGCAAAAACTCAGTGTTAAATGAACACACCTGGGAGTGTATATGAGTCCACACTCAAGAGTGTTAAAGTTAATGAGATAATTAAGTGATTATTTGAGTGATGATTGAGCATTATTGAAGACACCTAAAGCAGAATCACTGAAGGAGAAAACCGGAATTTCAGGTCACCATTATGGAGATGAGTGTTTGCTTTAGTTGGGCTCTTGACCCTTTCATTATTAACTTTAGAGTTTGTTCAGATGTTGTATCTGAGTTATACCTGCCAGATGAACAAAGAAAAAAAATGATCTAATGGTCTTGGTTATATTATGACATTCATCATTTGAACTAATTGTTTGTATTTATGATGTTGGTTACAGCATAACTGAGATTATGCATAAATATCCAGAATTTGAGATATAATATAAAGAATTTCTTAAAAGTTGTAAAAAATTTTTTTTAAAAAAACGTTCTTTTAGGCACACACAGATATCAAGATTCAGTCAATGCATCTCAACAATGGTGACGAGCAGAATATTCAATTAGGAAAAGTAAATTACATAGACAATTCAGATAATAATTTATTCATACCGCAATGCATGATGGGAGCCATTAATGAGTTGTGATTGGTGGCAACAAGGATTATTATTGTCACCACGGTTGAGATTCACAGGCTGATTATTGATGTCTGTGTTTCTAAATAAATGCATTTGAAAGTGATTTGATCAGAACAATTTTAATTAAATGTTTTGGATTATAAGGAAAATTCAATTGTCATATGCTGTAGAACCACTAAACTGTTGCTATCAAGTTAAACCAGATCACCTGAACGAGTTTCATTTTTCAGATCACAGCATGATTATGTCTAAACATAACCAACACTATCAGATCACACTTGTCTTTGTTCATTTGACTGTAATAAATCAATAACAGCAGACAAACAAACTTTAAACTTGAAGTATAAGGATCAAGAGCCCAACTAAAGCAAACACTGATCGCCATAACGGTGGCTTACAATTTGTGTTTTTCTCCTTCAGTGATTCTGCTTGTTAACATCAGGTGTCTTCAATAATGCTCAATGATCACTAAATTAATCACTTAATTATCTCATTAACTTTAACACTCTTGAGTGTTAATTTAACACTCATATCTGCATCATATCGTCCATCTGAAAGCAGGTGAAGGTGATTTACTACTAATCAAGGAACCGGCTTTACTGATTAAATGCGCATAACAAAATCGTGCGATTAATCGTGCAGCCCTATTTCCTATAACTTTTTGCACTATTTTACATATTCATTGTACATTTATTTTCCTGCATACCTAAATAAATCTAACAATCTCAACTTTTTTATCTCAAGCATTTCAAACATAAAGCTTTATAACTTATTATTATTGAAACTTCCTTGTGTTCGTATACAATTTATATTTAGTCTTCAATGCTTCTGTTTAGCTGACCCATACTTCTCTGTTAGAGATTTAATTTCTGTTCCTGACCCTCCTCTGTTGATTTCATTGCTTTTACCCATCTATATCATGTCCACATATTCCTTACCAAATGTTTTAATAGTTCTTCTGATACTTTTCTTAACTTTGTTTTTGCCACAAATTTCACAAAAACTTTGCAAAAATGCCTTTTAATTTTAACTTAATTTTAATTTAATTTCCTTAATTAATTAATTTAATTTTCATTTTAATAATAATTTTCATTCTTATTCATTCCCTCCTTGCGCATCGTGAAACTATGCGCATCTGGAATGAAAACATTCAATAGTGTTGGTGCAACAATTTGTCCTTAATGTGAACACCAAATACCTGTTTGGACCCTCCTCTGGTACCATATAAACTGTTCATAAGGGTCTGTTTGTTATTAAATTAATAACTTCCAACTGAAGTTGTCATTCTATTAACACTATTTGATATATATTTATAATTATTCAATAGCATATTGAATCAATACATAATCTTATAAATTAAAACCTAATGTTTGTTAATTAATTCCCAATGTTAATACTTGCTTCAATTTCAACTGCAGCCTTAAATTAATTTTGTATACCCTTGTATTGACAAATTTCATCTGAGTAACCATTAAGATTTATTTTAAATGTTATTTTTAATCGTAATTTATCCTTTATGAATTGTCTTAATTCCCACTATGCTATATCAATTTCTTAAATTAATCGTTATCATTTATTAGTATTATTAGTATTATTCTCGTTATCATCATTTCTACATTGCTTTGATTTATTTGTCTTCAATCAATTTTGTTCTGTTGGGGTTATTATTAAGTTGCTACCAAATCTATTCAAGGGCTAAACATTCAATTTTAGCCAAGGTTTGGTTGATGTTGACTTCTTTGAACTTGTACTCATCTCTGTTGATTGTCTTCCTTGCACAGCTCCTTGTGAGCTTTCCACACTTCTCCTTCCTTGGAGTTTCTGGTCGAGCTTGTCTCCTTTTCCATTCATGTTTTGATCATACTGTTGGCTCTCTTGTCATCTTTACATCTTTTACCAGGTGATGCTGGTGATCCCTCACTCCCTGTTGTGGGGGGTGTTGCTGAAGTCTGTTGGTGTATTTTAAGTTGAGAGGAATGGACTCAAATGTCACTCTTCTGAAATTACAAAGCACAGTCAATGGTTCATTTTGTTAGACTCGTCCCAGAAACCTTCCTGGAATTGAGCTGCTGCTATCTGTGAATTAAAACTTAATTATTTTTGTTAGTGACAACAACATGTAATTTCAATCATATGCTCATCTCTCCCATTGTCCTTCTTGGTGGCACCTGTACAAAGGTTACATTATTACATACTTTTGACAAAGAATCAGCTCCATCACCATATGCTGAAAAGAAAATCAGATGTGTTATACTCCTTCATTATATTCTGAAAGGAGTTTCCAGATGTGTTAAACGCAACGCAAATGTGGCAATGTTTTTTACCATTTTCTTTTACAGTTTTCACCAGGAAATTAACCAAATCCATCCATGATCATTATTTTATTGGGCAGAATATGCCCTGTGGGCCCACAAATTAAATTTTAAATACAGCTGTATTGGCAAAATAATTGATTTTCCTTAGTGTTTCTTCAAACACCATTTCTCAATCCATTCATACTTAGTCACTCTCACACACACTGGCCAGCACATACATTCCTGCAGGTTGTGCTCTAAATGCGGCACTGATCATTTTAGCCACAAGATCTGATCAGGTCAACACAACTATGTCAAACACTATTGAGAAGTGTCAATGGTCGTGGTTTAGTTTAAGTCCGCTGTTATAAACCCTTTTTTCTTTTTACAAATTCTAATAAGTAATTTAGAGTAATAGGCCTGTCAATTGTAATTTTTCAAATGCATTTTTTCTTTTTCTCATTTTTCTGTTCTGATTTTTCCTATTCTTTTTTGGTTTTTGCTCATGAGCTGTTTTTAAAAATAAACTTGGAGATCTCTGCATAATCTTGGATCCATGGCCAATAACATTTCCATTTCATTATCCCCCAGTAATTTTTCTTCAATCTATCTCTAGAAAATTACCAAAACAAGATGGAGTGACCAGTGTATCTGTTTTATCAACAATATTATCATTCTTTGATATTGTGTGTCTTTCTTTATCTTTGTCATATAATAATTATATCATGCTTTTAGCCCTATCTTTGTTTAATCTAATAGCCCTCACTATATCAAATCCAGCCTCTGCATTACTTGTTCATTACACTCAAAAAAATGATATGTTGGCTTTACTTAACTTTTCTTTGTAAACAGGTTCCACCGGTTCCACATAACTATGTTTCGTTAAACAAACATAATATGTTCATGTAACTTCAACAACATGGAATTTGGTCATTTTAAGCGACCAAATTAAACTCTGAGCTAATGAGTTAATTAAGTGATTTATTGAGTGATGATTGAGCATTATTGAAGACACCTGATGTTAACAAGCAAAATCACTGAAGGAGAAAACCGGAATGTTTAAGTCACCATTATGGAGATAAGTGTGTGTTTTAGTTGGGCTCTTGACCATTAACTCATTAACTTTAGAGTTTGTTTGGCTGCTGTACGTGAGTTATAACAGCCGGATGAACAATGAACAAATGTGATCTGATGGTGTTGGTTGTGTTTTAACATAATCATTGTTTCACAATCATTTGACCTGAATCACTGAACTAATATTCAACCCAATTTCTGAGTTAAGTTTACCTTACGGATTATAGCAGCACTGTTATTGTAGAGCATACTATTTTTAGCCTTTTCAATGAAATTCAAATGATCAAATCAATACATAAAAAAGAAACTTCTTAAAAAATATCTTGCATAGGCACACACAGACATCAAGAATCAGTGAATCTCAGCAATGGTGACAATTATAAAGCATGTTGCAGTGCATTCTGGGTGCCACCAATCAAAACTCATTCATGGCTCCCATCATGCATTGCTGCATGAATAAATAATGAGCTTATGATCTGTTTGTCACCATTGCTGAGATTCACAGGCTGATTCTTGATGTCTGTGTGTGCCTACTCAAGATGTTTCTTAATTAATTTCTTTTTTATGTATTGATTTGATCATTTGAATTTCATTGAAAAGACTAAAAATAGTATGCTCTACAATGACAGTGCTGCTATAATCCGTAAGGTAAACTTAGAAATTGGGTTTGATATTAGTTCAGTGATTCAGGTCAAATGATTGTGAAACAATGATTATGTTAAAACACAACCAACACCATCAGATCACCTTTGTTCATTGTTCATCCGGCTGCTATAACTCATGTACAACAGCCAAACAAACTGTAAAGTTAATGAGTTAATGGTCAAGAGTCCAACTAAAACACACACTTATCTCCATAATGGTGACTTAAACATTCCGGTTTTCTCCTTCAGTGATTCTGCTTGTTAACATCAGGTGTCTTCAATAATGCTCAATCATCACTCAATTAATCACTTAATTAACTCCTTAATTCAGAGTTTAATTGGGTCGCTTAAAATGACCAAATTCCATGTTGTTGAAGTTACATGAACATATTATGTTTGTTTAACGAAACATAGTTATGTGGAACCGGTGGAACCTGTTTACAAAGAAAAGTTAAGTAAAGCCAACATATCATTTTTTTGAGTGTATTTGAGCACACACTTCTCTCTTTCAGTATGCTTACTTTTTCTTAAATGGCTGGACTTGTACCTACTGAAAGAGCAGAGAGGGTTAGTTTAGCAGAGAATATAAAAGAATTGCTTTGAGACCAGTGAATAATCAAGATGAATAAAGTTAACATAATTATTAACCAAATTTGAAGCAGTCTTTAGAGTGATCATATAAGGTTTTCAGACCTGTGGAGGGGTGTCAGTTCTTCTGTTTTTAGATAACCTTCTTGGCTGTCGCTCTGCATGTGTCGTCAGCCTATAATGTCATTCATAGGCCTGGTTTAGGCTCTGTTGTTGTTCTGCCTCTTCTCCGCTTGGGCATTGAAAGATTCTGCCACAGTTGTGCATCTCAGGAAAAGTCTCAAGTGAAAATGTCACCTTTTTCAGCATTAAATCAGTCTTTCTCCATGCTGAGCTTTCAGAGAATCTTCATCTTCAGGAGGGAGATGAAACCCCTCACCCACTCCTGTTCTCTCTGCAGTCTTCTTCTTTCTGCAGTCTTGTCTCTGACCTTTGTCCTCTTGTTGCTTCCATTCGACACTGAAGCCATCTGAAATTTGAACACTCAGTGAACTGCATAGATCAAATTGGACTTTTACAAATACTAATTTAAACTGTCCTTGAGCTATTAGCTCTTTATCTATATTCCCAAAAATTATCCAAAGATTTAATCATCTTTTTCACTAGTTCTTTAATATAAAAATCTCACTGGTTGACAACAGCAGTTCTTCCATTCTATTTTTAGTAAAGCAGTTCTTCATTGCAGAAAAAAGCAAGCTATTTCTTCTTTGCAATATCAGCAATAATCTATCTTTGATCTTTCTTTATCTTAGTATAATACAATTAAATAATTTCTCCTATCATAAAATCAGACTTCATTCTTTCTCCTATATTTGCATGCTGTGTTCAAAATCATCATGTATGGTGAATGAAATGTTCCTCAACCAACATCAAGGAATTACTCTTTCATATTGCTTCAATAATTCCCATTTACTACGATTCTAAAATAGATTGTTTAACCGTGGTCACCCAATCTCGCTCACCTTCAACACATTGCACAGGTCATTTCTTCTTAACACCCACTTAATTATCTGCAATGGGATACTTTTTCCCATTCTGTTTTCAGGGATAATGAGATACAAATTTTAGACGTCTTCAGATATAAGATATAATATATTAAGCACGTGCATTTTTATTTATCTTTATCTATTAATATCTTCCATTATATTTCTTAATTAAATATATATTTTATAACTTTAACTTATTTCATACTACAATAATCTCATAGTTAATATCTTGAAACAATTGTTTTCCTTTACGTTTTCCTTTACTTTTAATACATTTATACTCATTTATACATTACTTGTCTCTCAAGCTCATACACACATTCCTTGTCACCTATTTTTAACCACAGTCACAGTCAAGCAGACACAGGATCCCAGACACACACACAAAAGATATATTCTACTTACAGTGTTACTCACTGTCTTTATAACAATACATCACTGATACACTTCTAACTCTCCTATTCCATAGGATTTAGCTTAACCCGAGCAGTCCCTCGCTAGCCGAGGCGGTAACTGTTAAGCCAAACATCTGTGCGCATGCTATCCTATTATCCTTAATAAGAAACACAGATCAACAATGATATCCTTATCATTGGACTTGTTAACCTTAACAAGTAAACATAAAACCGATTATCCTTAATCAGTACACCTGTCATCCATCTAGGCCACCTTGACAAGAAAACACAGATACACTGATATCCTTATCACCAAATACAAATCCTTGCGTATGTACGACAAAACCTTTGCGCTAAATCAGCAGTACCAGTAGTTCAAACAATCCACACAGGATTATTTAAGCACTGGCAAAGACTATTTGGAGCTCCCCCGCGCTATTACAAACTAGACATTAGGGCTGCACGATTAATCGCACGATGTTGTTATGCGCATCTAATCAGTAAAGCCGGTTCCTTGATTAGTAGTAAATCACCTTCACCTGCTTTCAGATGGACGATATGATGCAGATATGAGTGTTAAATTAACACTCAAGAATGTTAAAGTTAATGAGATAATTAAGTGATTAATTTAGTGATCATTGAGCATTATTGAAGACACCTGATGTTAACAAGCAGAATCACTGAAAGAGAAAATCACAAATTGTAAGCCACCGTTATGGCGATCAGTGTTTGCTTTAGTTGGGCTCTTGATCCTTATTCTTTAAGTTTAAACTTTGTATGTCTGCGTTTATTGATTTATTACAGTCAAATGAACAAAGACAAGTGTGATTTGATAGTGTTGGTTATGTTTTGACATAATCATGCTGTGATCTGAAAAATGAAACTCATTCAGAAGATCTGGTTTATCTTGATAGCAACAGTTTAGTGGTTCTACAGCATATGACAATTTAATTTTTCTTCTAATCCAAAACATTTAATAAAAATTGTTCTGATCAAATCACTTTCAAATGCATTTATTTAGAAACACAGACATCAATAATCAGCCTGTGAATCTCAACCGTGGTGACAATAATAATCCTTGTTGCCACCAATCACAACTCATTAATGGCTCCCATCATGCATTGCGGTATGAATAAATTATGATCTGAATTGTCTATGTAATTACTTTTCCTAATTGAATATTCTGCTCGTCACCATTGTTGAGATGCATTGACTGAATCTTGATATCTGTGTGTGCCTAAAAGAATGATTTTTTTTTTGTTTACAACTTTTAAGAAATTCTTTATATCTCAAATTCTGGATATTTATGCAGAATCTCAGTTATGCTGTAACCAACAGCATAAATCACAAACAATTAGTTCAAATGATTAATGTCATAATATAACCAACACCATTAGATCATTTTTTTTCTTTGTTCATCTGGCAGGTATAACTCAGATACAACAGCTGAACAAAATCTAAAGTTAATAATATAAGGGTCAAGAGCCCAACTAAAGCAAACACTCATCTCCATAATGGTGACCTGAAATTCCGGTTTTCTCCTTCAGTGATTCTGCTTTAGGTGTCTTCAATAATGCTCAATCATCACTCAAATAATCACTTAATTATCTCATTAACTTTAACACTCTTGAGTGTGGACTCAAATACACTCCCAGGTGTGTTAATTTAACACTGAGTTTTTGCTGTGTACAAAGAGCCGTAGTTAACTGACAAGCTGAGCCAAATCGCGTTAAAATCGAGGCCTCGATTTTAACGCGATTTGGCTCAGCTTGTCAGTTAACTACGGCTCTTTGTAGTAAATGCCGCTCCATCTGAAAGCAGGTGAAGGTGATTTACTACTAATCAAGGAACCGGCTTTACTGATTAGATGCGCATAACAACATCGTGCGATTAATCGTGCAGCCCTACTAGACATCTTACAAAGACAATGCATACAATTATTTCCTGTTAATCATAGACCCCTTTTCATTTTCTTAGCTCTTTGAATTTGGAGAAGCTTTTCTTACCATTTCCGGGCAACCGGTGACTCGCACAAACTTGAAGAAAAAACAAAAAACTGCTCACCTCTAAGTACAGTGGCCACTGTTGTTTGTGCCAGTCAACGGTGATGCCCATCATGGTTCCTTCAGCTCCTTCCATGTCCTGCCGGGGTCGCCAAATGTTGTGGTTTCAATCTTTTCGGGTCAATGATTTCTCAGGGATCGTTGATAACAGAAAATAATTAGACTTTATTCAATGAACAAAGCCGAGGGCCTCTTGCCAGAGACCACTCCCGAGCTCTGCTCCGCTCCACACACATATACCTTCCACCCTTCCAAAAAAGGTCATACATACATATAGATATTTTGGGTGAAGGTCTTGTACCATGTGACATCTCGGAATAGAGTTTTCTGCTTCCTCAACATTCAAGGTCTTGTTACAGCACATACAGAGAGGAAATCCAAAGTCACACACAGAGGAAATAATTGTGTATTCTTATATAGCTAAATTACTCGTTTTCTAAATAATAAAATCTTCAACAGTACTCATCATTTTTCTTCCTCCAAACACGGTTAGTGGAATTATGACCAAAAAGTTCTATTTTGGTCTCATCTGACCACATGACTTTCTCCCATGACTCCTCTGGATCATCCAAATGGTCATTGGCAAACTTAAGACGGGCCTTGACATGTGCTGGTTTAAGCAGGGGAACCTTCCGTGCCATGCATGATTTCAAACCATGACGTCTAAGGCCCAATCCCAATTCTACCCCTTACCCCTTCACTTTCCCCTTCCCCTCTGTTTTGCGCGTTCTCGTGAAGGGGTAGGGCTGTCCCAATTCTCTTTTATTTGGAGGGCTAGGGGGAAGGGCCAGATAGCCCTTCAAACGAAGATTTTTCGGGACCACACTTCAAACGAAGGGGCATGAGAAGTGTCACTATACTCCGGCTACAGACGCGAAATGGCTGCCAAAACAAAACACAAGACCCATAAATGTAAGTATTTTTGGCTTTAATAAGTATTTTAAAAACAAATAATGATTGGCTTTGTTACATTCAATCTTGTGTTCATATATACGGTCAGTTTCTTCAAAGAAACGTTTATAAAAAAATAAAAAAATCGCTAAAATCGCTGTTTGCTAATGATAGTCTGATGACGGATAACGGAAGGGAATTGGCTTATATTTTACCGTACATCTGCTACGAATGCATTGTTCGGCATCTTGGAAGTTTGTGAAACATCGGCGCATCTCCTGTGACGTAGGCGCTAGCGACGACTTATAATGACGTCTAACGGAGGCGTAGTGGTGTCCCATTTCTTAAGGGAATATTTTCACCCCTACGCCTTGCCACTCTGTTTCAAGGGTCAAGGGGAAGGCGAAGGATTAGGGCTAGGGGAAGACGAAGGGGTAAGGGGTAGAATTGGGATTGGGCCTTAGTGTATTACCAACAGTAACCTTGGAAACGGTGGTCCCAGCTCTTTTCCGGTCATTGACCAGCTCCTCCCGTGTAGTTCTGGGCTGATTTCTCACCTTTCTTAGGATCATTGAGACCCCACGAGGTGAGATCTTGCATGGAGCCCCAGTCCGAGGGAGATTGACAGTCATGTTTAGCTTCTTCCATTTTCTAATGATTGCTCCAACAGTGGACCTTTTTTCACCAAGCTGCTTGGCAATTTCCCCGTAGCCCTTTCCAGCCTTGTGGAGGTGTACAATTTAGTCTCTAGTGTCTTTGGACAGCTCTTTGGTCTTGGCCATGTTAGTAGTTGGATTCTTACTGATTGTATGGGGTGGACTGGGGTCTTTATGCAGCTAACGACCTCAAACAGGTGCATCTAATTTAGGATAATAAATGGAGTGGAGGTGGACATTTTAAAGGGAGACTATTCTAGCTGATACACAGGTGTTCGAAAACTTATTTGCAGCTGTATCATTCAAATAAATAGTTAAAAAATCATATATTGTGATTTCTGGATTTTTTTTTTTTTAGATTATGTCTCTCACAGTGGACATGCACCTACGATGACAATTTCAGACCCCTCCATGATTTCTAAGTGGGAGAACTTGCAAAATAGCAGGGTGTTCAAATACTTATTTTCCTCACTGTATCTCCTGGGTAGCCTAAAAATATATCATTAGAAAGCTATATTAGTGAAAATAAAGATGAACAAGGACTTTCAAAAAAGTCTCAGTACACAGTAAAATCCCCAGTGTTAAATCAACACTGCTCGGATCAAATATGGTCCCACTCTACAGAGTGTTAAAGTAACACTGAAGCAGTGTTAAAGTTAATTAGATAATTAAGTGATTAATTAAGTGTTGATTGAGCATTAGTGATGAACACCTGCTGTTAACAAGCAGAATCTCTGAAGGAAAGAGAAACACAAGAACTACAACTGACTTTTAGTCTCAGCCTTAGATTAAATCAACTGAAGATACAAATAAGACATTAAATCTCTGAAGATCTCAGCAGAGGATTAAACAACTTCACAAACAGCATTACCAGCTTCACTTATTACTAACCAGACTGACTTTATTTCTGTCAGACGTCTACAGAAGTTTTATTGAGAATTAACAGAGGTTTAGATGTTGATGTTTTAGTCATCATTTAAAAATCACCATTATGGTGAACAGTGTTGCCTTTAGTTGGGCAATTTGATTCTTATTTTCTTATGTGATTTCATGGTCCTTGTAACAGTGTTTACCAAAACACACAAAGGTTGCAAAGAAAGCCAGAAACAAAGATGGTCAGGTGATAGGCCTATAGTTTTCAACATCATAAAGTAAAAAAAAATCACAAATTTTAACATTTACTGATAATGGTAATTTGGTATTAATAGATAATTTTCAATAACATTAATTTCTTGCTACAGATCAGTCATCAAGCTGAATTTTAATTTTGTAATTATTGGGAAAATAATCTTTGGACAAACACACAGACATCAAGAATCAGTGTATGAATCTCAACAATGGTGACATGCTTTATGCCGCAAATCATTCTGGGAGGCACCATAGTATACAACTCATGGCTCCCAGCATGCATTGCAGCATGAAGCATGCCACCATTGTTGAGATTCATACACTGATTCTTGATGTCTGTTGTTTAAAAAAAAAAAAATTATCAAAAAAATTCTGCAATGTATATCAAATATTTTAATTCAGGATATCTGATCTGTGTAAAAAAAAAGCAATAGTTATTAATAACAACTTTTGTCAGAGATAACTTTATAATAATGAAAACTATGACACCTGAACGTTTCGTATTTTTGGCTTCCTTTGTAACACATTATGTGCTTTGGTAAACATTGTAACAAAGACCAAAATTGCACTTAAAATGATAAGAGTCAAACTTCCCAACTGAAGGAAATACTGATCACCATAATGGTGACCAAAAATAAAAAAACATCGACATCTAAACCTTTGTCCAAAGACATATAACAGAAATAAAGTCAGTCTGGTTAGTAATAAGTGAAGCTAGTAATGCTGTTTGTGGAGTTGTTTAATCCTCCTCTGCTGAGATCTTCAGAGATTTAATCTCTCCTTTTCTCTTAAGTGGATTTAACTTAAGGCTGAGGCCCTGTTTACACGAGAACGATTCCGAGTGAAAACGTAAAAATATTTTATCGGATGTGCCTTTCGTTTACACGGTGACGCCGTTTTTATGGCTTAAAAACGCAAAAAAGTGAAACCACCCTCCAGAGTGGAAAACTTAAAAACGCTCCACCGTCGCGTTCCCGTGTAAAGGGTAAAAACCGGTAAAAACGCAAAACTGCCCTCGATCACGTGCGCGTTTACGTCACAGGCATTCGCCAGTACAGGAAAATAATAACTAACATGTCGGATTATTTCCATACGTCGAACCTTCAAGTTGCCACAGCAGCTCTGATAAACATACAAGAGTCTTTTCAGCAGTTGTACAAAATATTCTCAGATATTGGTGTTGTTGTGTGGCAGTGCTTCGTTGCCACCTAGCCGCCTGGAGTGCATACTACATCGAATTTCACACACTTTTGCGTCACCATATGCACGCAGATTTCCCCTTCATAACGCTCGTCTAAACGCAGAATAAAAAGTGAAAACGCAACGCCACTTTTGCGTTTTCTCTTCAGATCGTTTCCGTGTGAACATGGCCTGAGACTAAAAGTCAGTTGTAGTTCTTGTGTTTCTCTTTCCTTCAGTGATTCTGCTTGTTAACAGCAGGTGTTCATCACTAATGCTCAATCAACACTTAATTAATCACTTAATTATCTAATTAACTTTAACACTGCTTCAGTGTTACTTTAACACTCTGTAGAGTGGGACCATATTTGATCCGAGCAGTGTTGATTTAACACTGGGGATTTTACTGTGTAGTCAAGGACTTCTGAATACACTTTAATTCTTAAGAAAAGTAGCCATTTCACAAATTTTCCACACTGTTAACCCTTGCTGTAAAAAGGCCAAATTCTGTATCATACCATTTTCCATTAAAACAGTAATATACCATAGAAAGGTATATTGAAAATGAAAAGGTAAGTGTATTTTTCTATTTGTTCGTTCTTTTGCATGAGTTGTATCTTTTGAAATTGAAAGAATGAAAGAAAAACAACATTAAAACAAATAGATAACAGTAACTCACAGTATTTCAAATAAATGATAAACACAGAGTCAAAATTTCCCAATATCAATTTCTGAAATTAAACCTCAGTTTCTCAATTTCAAGTTCAATGTCTTGTTTTCAAATTCGAAAAAATTACAGAATAGGAATGTTCATCAAAAATGAACGCAGTTTAGTCCATGAAGAGAAAAAGAGGAAAATAAATAAATTTTGTCTTCAGGAAAATCCAGAAAAAAAAAAGAAAAAAAAAAGTAATGTATGCAGTTAATGTCCTACCCAATCAGAAACCTCTTTTTTCGCACAACTCTTTTTACTCTGTTTCCAGGTATGAAAGAATGGAATGGCTCGCCTGTCCAAACCAGGGATAAGAATCCACAGCCAGAACAGGATTCAGGATCACAGCAGCAAACACAAAAGAGAAAAATAAAACACAAGGAAAAAACCCGGCCTTGCAAAACCAAAGCCACAACAATCACCAGTAACTCATTCAAATAAACAGATTAAAATGACCAAATGTCTCTTTTCAATTATTTGGATATAGGCAACACATACATGCTAGTCACCGTGTGCTGATTAACACACTAGAGCCGGGGTGTCCAAGCTCGGTCCTGGAGGGCCACAGCTCTGCAGAGTTTAACTCCAATCCTGATAAACTTCTGCCTGTAGCTTTCTATAATCCTGAAGACATTGGTTTGCTGGTTCAGGTGTGTTTGATTAGTGTCCCAGATAGATAGCAACCATCAAAATAATGTTCATGTGTCCATGTTAACTGCATTGAATCAACACCACTTTTGCTCCTAAAACTAATGTTGAAAATACTTTGAAATTTCATCCATAAATCAATGGTAATGGCATTGAGTCAATATGAATCATGTTTGCACTCTCAGAAAATGAAACAACAATTATAACTGACTTAAAGCCACACAGCCTGAAATCAAATGCATATAAAAGGAGACAATAAATCTCTCAAGATCTCAGAATTATTATTATTTTTTTTTTTTAAATCAGAGGTTTAGTAGCAGAGGTGTATAGTCGGGGTCAGAAAGTAGAAGTCCTGCCATAGTTTATTCCACACAAGACCTCAGTCAGCTGATTTCACTCATTAGTTCTGTCTCCTGTCTGAATTAGCAAATCCAGGGGATTGGAACAAAATACTGAGGAGGACTTTTACTTTCTGAACCTGGACTTTACACCTCTGGCCACATGTCAGCCAAGAGTAAAGAAATAAACCAGAACTGGACCTTATCTGAGCCACACAATCTGTGTATATTAAATATGGAGTAATTTCAGCCACAGTCTTAGATGAAATCCACTGAAGAGAAAAGAAGACGTTAAATCTGTAAAGATCTCATCAGAGGAGGATTAAACAACTCCACAAACAGCATTACCAGCTTCACTTATTACTAACCAGACTGACTTTATTTCTGTTAGACGTTTGTTCTGCCTTGAGTAGATGAATAAATGAGAAACATTCTCAAAAAAGAGTTGATAATATTAATTATTTCCCAGTATATTACCTTCACTTACTTAGTACTTTTGTCTCATGAAAAACTTGTCCAGCATGTCCCATTTCCAGTGTGTATGCATCAAGACCATGTTAGTGTCAAAAGAGCACTGGAGGACAGTCCTCGCTGCCCTATTTTGTGCCACTTGAAGCTTACGAAGGTCTTTTTGTGATGCAGACGACCATATAATTGGACAGTTTTCTAAATAGCACAAAACAAGAGACTGAACAACCTGTTTAGCAATGGACATAGGAATATATGACATACATTTTCTGGACATTGCAATACCATTCCCCATTTTAACTATCATTCCATCAATATGAGCTGACCAAGACAAGTAAGAATCCAAGGTGACGCCCAGTAACCTGGCTTGCATCACCTGTCTTAGCTGCAGCCCACTGACTGACAAGTTCAGAGAGGGCTGGGTAGTTAGTTTTGATCTTTTCCAGAATATCATAGATGTTGATTTGTCTACATTTAAAACTAATTTGTTATCTTTTACCCACTTGCTTATATTCTGCAAATCATAATTTAATAGATTTGAGACATCTTGAGGAGTTTTTCCAGAACAGTACAGTGTGGAATCATCTGCATACATAACAGTTGAATGTTTCACAATAAAAGGTAAATCATTTGTAAAGATCAAATATAACAAAGGCCCAAGGCAACTACCCTGGGGCACTCCACAATGTATTGTCTTAGTAGATGAATATTGACCATTAAAGAACACCCGCTGCTTCCTATTGGATAGGTAACTCCCCATCCATGACAGAGACGAAGGTGTAAAGCCATAGCATTCTAATTTTTGAAGCAGTATTTTATGATCTATCAGGTCAAAATGCATTCTTGAATGCAAATGGTTTCTTGAATGCATATGACCTCAGGTTTTTCTTTCTTAGACTTAGCATTCCATTGAAGAATGAAAAATACCATAAGGCTTTTAATCATTATTTTGACCCTCATATTTACATTTCAGCATCTCTTGAATTTTACTAGCTTGTGAGCTAAATCCTAAAAAGTAATTTGCGATATCCACAATTGATTTTACCTTATTAATTCCCTGATGAGGTTCAGTTGCTTTACTGATCACTGCGCAAATGAAGGCAAGGAAGTCATTTTTCTTGACCAACATTATTTCTTCTGACATTTTCTTTTTGAATTCACAGTATTCTGACTGTTGAGAGTTACATTTAGGCCTACTGACCTGTTGAACTCTCTCATTATGATGGCTCCTGTGGTTTACTCTGCTTATTGGATTACTAGCATTTGTTTTCCGAGTTTGCTCTGGTGTATACTGGGGAACAATTAGGCTAGCACCTTTCTTTTCCATTTCAATTTTCTCAATTTCCTCAGCATAGGAGACTTTATGAATCATTTTGCATTTCTGGACTTCTTTTGCCTCTTTGTGCTTCTCACAACCTCCATAAGCTGCACTATGATTGCCACCACAATTACAACATTTTAATACAGCATCTTGCTCACATTCGTCATACTTATGTTCTCCTCCACATTTCGCACATCTCATTTTTCCTTGACATTGGCTAGCAGCATGACCATACCGCTGGCAATTAAAACATCTTAACGGCGGTGGGATATATTCTCTCACTGAGTATGACATGTATCCCATTTGAACCCTGCTAGGTAGTTCTTTCTTGAAGCCTAATAAAATAGACAGGCTTTCTATTTTATCTTTACCTTTTGTCAACCGCTTAGCTTCACCTACATCATAATCTTTTAGACTTTCCATGATCTCCTCTATTGAGACTGAAGTTGGGATTCCAGATATTACTCCTCTGACCTTCGATGCTGCACCCGGAATATGTGCCGTTACCTTGAGTTTGTTGAGTGTGGTTTTCTTGAGAATATTACTTTGTTGTTCCTTAGAATTGGCAAAGATCAGTATTCTCCCATTACCCATGAAACGTGCGTGATTAATCTTGCCTATTTCCTTCTCTATTGCTTTCGTGATATGTATTGGATGTAAATCTGGTCCTCCCTTTTGATCAAACACCAAAATAACTTTCCAAACATCAACCTGAGGCCTCAAGGACTTGTTACCATGGCTGCTTTCGAAACCGCATACTCAATGAGTAGGTACTTAATTTCAATGAGTACTTACTTAACGAGCGCTAAAAGAGTAGGTACTTTATAGCCAAATCTCGTTGAGTATGAATCGATCCGGATATCATCCGCCATGTTGACGTTATCATGTGACCTATGACGTTATCACACGCGCAACAATTTAAAAGTTATGAGCAACAGGTGCACCGACATCTCACTGCATCAGTACAACCTAACTAGAACGGTTTTCATCAGCGTCTGAAATGGTTGGCATGTCTGAAATAGCTAGACGAATGTGTGCACAAAGGAGACGTCGGGCAGCTGCTCGAAGATCTCGCCTTTGGAGAAGATTGATGATTTTTTACTCAAACAAAGCAAGTATTACTACTTAAAAAAATTAAGATTACCCCAGAACGAATTGCATTACTAGCCCACCCCAACATTTATGCACAATAATAATGACAAATACTAACCAACACTTAATTATATAACATTTTCTTAATGAAAATGATATATTTTTGTAAAACAAGCAAACTGTTGTATTATATGACATAGCTATGAATGAATACACACTAGACAAATGCAGCTGATGTGAATACATACATTTTTATTTAAGCAATGATAAATGCATGAATTCATGAAATTAATTTATTTTATATAAATGAATGAATAAAATAAATCATCACAATAAATAAATACATATACAAGTCAATACCACATGAAACATCGCTTTATTCAAGCTTTTTGTTCTAACAAACTATGATGTATTTACAGGCGGTGAACCCCACATCACACTGCCATCTCAACGGAGCTGTTCCCATTCTGCAGCTTTATTTTGATGAAGCAGCTGACCACCGTGCCCACCTTCGCCTGTCTCTGCCGTCCATCAGGTCCCTGATTGCTGCAGTCAGACTGGAATCGGACCATGGATGGGAACGGGAGATTGATGTCCTTGTGTTCCTGCACTGGCTGGCCCATGCAGCATCCTACAGGGTGGTGTCGCAGACCTTCGATATCCCCAAGACCTCTGTGCATGACATTGTGCACAGAGTGAGCGAGGCCATCATGGGAATTTTGAGGAGAGTGATTAGCTTTCCGACCGGAGATGACCTGGAGGCAGTGGGAGCAGGATTTGCACAGCTGTCTGGGTCACCAGCTTTCAGCAGAGCAGTTGGGGCAATAGACGGCTGTCACATCCGAATTAAACCTCCAGCAAATAACTCCCACTGCTACTTCAACAGGAAGCTGTTTCACTCCGTCCAACTCCAGGCCATCACTGATCACCGGGGGAAATTCCTTGATGTGTTTGTGGGGTATCCTGGGTCTGTGCACAATGCCAGGGTGCTGAGGAACAGTCCAGTGTATGCTGGCGGCCTTTACCCACCTGCAGGCAAGTGCATCCTCGGGGATGGAGGCTATCCTTGCCTGAGTGCACCCATCTGCCTCATCACCCCGTACAGAGAGCCAGTACAGAACCCTGTGCAGGCTCGTTACAACAGCAAGCACTCCCGTGCCCGCAACATCGTGGAGAGAGCGTTTGGGATGCTGAAGACACGCTGGCGCTGTATCTTTTTCAAGGCCTTGGAGGTGAGCCCTGCCTTCGTGCCTGAGGTTGTTGCGTGCTGCGCTGTGCTTCACAATCTCGCTCTAGCAAATGGGGACATCGTTGAGCCAGAGGATGAGGAAGACCTTGATGACGGCCCCCCTGATCCCCACAACCTTGAAGCAAGAGTGGGAGAACATGTGCGGGACAATCAGCCTGCTGCGGTGTCTGCTCCAAATATCCCTGTGCCTTCTCTCCATGAGCACGACTATCTTTAAAACATTAAAAAAGATTAAAATGTTTTACAATTCATGTTGTCAGCATTCTGTTTCTTGACAAATGTCATTTTATAGGTTTACAATTACATGCAAATATTTGTTAGAGCTTTACTACCTTTGTGGTGTAGTGGGCTAAACCACTGAACTGGTTAGCAGAAGATTGCTGGTTGATCAGCAAGGCTCTTTACTCCAGGTTTGTCCAGGGTTATTGTCCCTGTAATAAATGCATTTAGTCACTTTGGATAAAAACATCTGCCAAATGCATAAACGTGATTGATTTTTGTAAACGCTTGTTTGAAACGGTCCCAGACATAAACGCTCAAAGCTGCTTATTTCGTCAAAGTATTACTATAGTACAAAATGCATACATTTACTACTATTTCTATTTGGTGGGTTAAAGGGTTAGTTCACCCAGAGACTATTTATACAGAGACATGCCACTTCCTTACTCCTCAATACAACTATATAGGGAAAACCCGTAACGGCAAATATGACGGTTGTATGCACATGCCCCGCCCCTCCTTCTGGAAAGCCAATCATCTGCTTTTTAACAGTACAGCCGGGAAACATTTAAGCCAATCGTCTGGTCCCACTGATGCATGCGCACAGTTGACGTTTGCGACAGCGGAGACGAGAACCCTTGCGCATGCGTAGTAAAGTATAACCTGTGGGGAAAAAAGCGTTTTAAACCTTATTTTGGGGCAAAGTCATCAAACTTTTTCAGCGATTTTTATCATATTATACTGCTGTTTCTATACATGACTTTTTTATGTCCCGGTGACCAGTGAATGTGCAGTTCTGACTCTCTGCCCATTCATTTAGATAGGAGCCTGGTCTTGTTAGTCCAAAATAGCTGCCCGGAGGCGTTGCCAAGATGGCGGCAGAGTGGCATGACTTGCCTAAAAGGACTTTGGTTCACCTCAACATATAAATACAGCCATTATTTACTTGCTTTCATGCTGGTAGATCCCTCTGTTTTTTTTATTGTTTAAATACAAAAGGGGATGTTTGTCAGAGGGATCAAACAACATGAAGGTGAATAAATAATGACTTAATTATTTGCTTGGGTTCACTAACCCTTTAGTCACTATTTTACTGTGTGTAGAATCTGTAGAATACACTGTAGATAATGCAAAACTTAAGGTAGTTTGTGTAAACAGTCTCAAGTTCAGCTTAGGTCATGGAGGGCTATTGTCCTGCAGAGTTTTTCCAACCCTAATTATACACACATGAATCAATTTAAACCAATTAATAACTGACTACTTGAATTGAAAGGTGTGTTGGAACTGAACCCTCTATGACCTGCCTTGAAAGTCCCTGCATGAGCTCTATGTGCATTTAGAAGTCATATAATACACTCCAATAAAACTGTTGTTTTAAAGTGCGTTTTTTTTTTTTTTTTTGCATTACACCACACATTCACTAATTATTCATCACTTCATAAATATTTAATTTATGAATTTTATCACAATCTTCAGAGGTGTCAAAAGTATTCACATTCATTACTCAAGTAGAAGTATAGATACTAGGGTTTAAAAAGACTTCTGTAGAAGTTGAAGTATCAACTCCAGTTTTTTACTCAAGTAAAAGTGTACAAGTAATGGTTTCAAAAACTACTTAAAGTATAAAAGTAAAAGTAATGCAAGGAAAAAATGCCATTAATGACCAAAGCTTAGGCCGCGCCACAGGGTCTATAGTGCACTACACCTCCTCAAAAAAACATTTTTCTAAAGGCCATAATGACTATAATGTTATATTAAAATGTTAATGTTGAAAAATTTGGGATGCACTAGGCTCCCTGTTTCAGCTGCATAAAATTAATTTCAGTTTTATTTAAATTTTAGCACAATGCAAACCATATGTGTACTACTGAGTGTTTCATGAAGCGGAAGATAGAATCACCTATCACAGAAAACTTTCTGCATTTTTACTTAGTCTGTTTATAAGCTGTTTTCCCCCCAAAAAAATTACCCACAAGGACAAGGATTTCGGATATTGCCATCTTTTTGGGGATATTTTGACCCTGTATTGTAGGGTTGCACACACACACACACACACACGATTCTCCAAATCCTCGATTTGATTACATTTTCGATTCTAAGGTCACGGTTCAGTTCGATTCTCGATTTTTACATTTATTTTATTAAAGCACAGTTTGCTATGCCATTTTTAGACTAGACTTTTATGCAATATAATATATGACCTTTGTTCGCAATGTACACTACATTGTCAAATTTAAAACATTTATTAACAAAATAATGTCACAATAACTTATATCTTCAGTCAATTGGAAACTTAAGCAAAATAACCTGCCATGTAGTTTCTCTTCTGTAACTGCAGTCTTATTCACAGAAGATGACATTCAAGTTCACAACAAAACACACTGCAAAAAAAGCTTTTCTTATTTAGTGTTTGTGTCTCGTTTCCAGTCCAAATATCTGAAAAGTCTTAAATCAAGATGCATTTACTAGATGAGTAAAAGCCATAAGATATTATGTCTTGGTTTCAAGGGAAATAAATAAAAAATAATTGAGTTTTTGCTTTAAAAAAAAAAGCAAAATTATCTGCCAATGGAATAAGAAAAATAATTTTAATTCAAACAAAAACAAGATTATTTTTCTTATTCCATTGGCAGATAATTTCGATAATTTTTTATTTATTTCCCCAGAAAACAAATAATATCTTATGGCTTTTACTCATCTAGTAAATGCATCTTGATTTAAGACTTTTTAGAAATTTGGACTGAAAACAAGACACAAATACTAAATAAGAAAAGCTTTTTTTGCAGTGCAAACACGGTTTAACAGATACATCTATGTTTATCTTGCTTTACCTCGGTCTTAAAGTAAAAACATGACTGTGAAAAATATTAGTATTTAATGTAGTATTTAATTAAATGCCTTTATGATGAAATTACAACATTTTCATGTCAATTGTGACCAACTATGCGCTGTCACTTTAACTCAGCGCGTGCACAGCAAAAATAGACTCGGTGGTGCGGAAATGAACGACACTCATTCGGAAAATCAAGTTATTTGTGACATGCAAGATTTGTTGTATAAAGATTTATACTGTTCTGAGTCCGAGTCTGCAGTTTTTGTCAATTTAAAGTTTTAAATTAAAAAGTGGAAGAATATGGTACACGCACATACATTACAAACTGTGGCTTTTTTGAAGTGCTTTGAACGCGAATGTGATAGGACTCGCAGCACTTCAACACGAGTGTTTTTTTCCGCTTTGCAAACCGACTGGACGTGACATGGGGGCGTGACAGCATCGACGATTCCATTTTTGAATTCAAAGTTCGAGATTGTGACTTAATTTCGATTTAAAATCGAAATCGTGACACCCTTACTCTCTCCTCTTCTTTCTCTCTCTCTCTCTCTCTCTAACACACACACTCACTAACGATTATCTTTGCCACTTATCCCGCGATTGTCATACAGTATATTGTAAAAACGGCTGTCCCCCAAATCAATATTTGACGCGATTTGCCCCGTATTGTTGAGCAGTAAACTGTTGATTTCTCCGTCGCTTACCGCATCTCTAGGTTTCCTTTGGAGGAGTTTTGCCGCTTCGCACAACCAAATGTAGCCTACTACAGCCTCTCACAAGTTAGAAAGAAAACACAAAGCCAATCAGTTTAGCGATGTGTGTTCAGGAGGCGGGACTCAGATCTATTAACCGTGTGTTATTGGTCATTTTTTTTTTTTGTTGAATCATTTATTCAATATTGATGACAAACGGAATGAAATAGGAGTAACGGGGCTATTTTTAAAATGTAAGGAGTAGAAAGTACAGATAATTGCGTGAAAATGTAAGGAGTAGAAGTAAAAAGTCAGCTGAAAAATAATTACTCAAGTAAAGTATAGATACCCAAAATTTCTACTTAAGGGTGATTCTTTAATTGGAGATACATTTGAAGTCCGAAGCCATTTATTTTTAACAGCTTTACCAAAATTTTACTCCAAAAACACATTTTAATTCTTTTTAATTCTTTTTAAGAGTCACAAAATGTTAGAGTGTAAAACTAGAAAATATTTTATTTTAAAAGCTATTTCATGATGCTGAAAGTCATGATATCATACTGTCCTTAGTGGGTGGTACTTTTTTCAAACAAGGGTAAAATATGCATTAAACATGTTTTAAATTACAAATTTCAGGTTGGGGTTTTAAATATTTTGTTTATAAATTATTATTAGTGACAGTTTCCAAATTATGCTAAATTAATTTGTTTAAAAGTAACTTTTATTGTTGAAAAATACCAATCCATAAATCCTGTGTCAATTCTGTTACTACATGTTATTGTCTCTTTAAATTATGCTTATTTGTCGCATCAGTATCCTAAGCAACGCAAGATGATGTCACTTCCCTTTTGGTATTAAACTCTGAAGAACTAGGAGGTATGTGTTTTGTTCTCTCTGAAGCCATGTAATCTTACAGGCACTTGCACCAAGAGTTCTTATATAACATGTCAAAACTGTTTCAACAATCTCATAGGAAAAGCAAAGTTCAAAGATATTAACAAAAGGAGGTATTAAAAGTTTTTAAAATCATCTTTAGTATCAGGCCATGTGCTCTTAGCCTTTATGCTAGCATGTGGTGTTATTAGTAAAAAATGCTAAAAATGTCAACTCTGTTACTGTCAATTCTGTTACCAAGGTACGGTAACAGAATTGACCAATGCCTTGGTTTTCACACTGCCCCTGCCTTGGTTACAATCACACAATGATGCAAACACACACAAAAATGCATAATGTGTGTTTATAGCCACACACACAGAGACACACTGATCAATTGGGATATTCTACCATGATCAGAGGATTTCAACACACACACAGACACACACATGCACCATCCACCCAAGCATGTGTGGTTATTTGTCATGCTACCGTACAATAATATAATAATAATAATAATGTAATACAATGTAATTTAATGTAAAAATGTGTGCCTCAGACATGCCACTCTCTGCTGCGGAGAAACAGAGTAGATATCGAGTGAGACGTGATGCTACCCCAGAGAGAAGAGAGGAGAACTTAAAAAAGGATAGGGAAAGATGGAGGCACAAGAAAGAAATGGGAAGAGTCAGATTGGTTGCAGACTTAACACCAAGAGAGAGGAGAAGAGAGAGCCGTTGGAGAAGAGAGAACTGTTGGAGAAGATAGAGCTGTTGAAGAGAGAGATGAAGACCAACAGACAGACATACACTGGGAGAGCCAGGATGTGGTTGGACAATGGTGTGTTCTCACATATGACCATGATATCTATCCTGGTACCATCCTGGAGGTCAATGAGACTCATGTGAGGGTCAAGTGCATGCAACAAATAGGAAAAAATAGATTCTTTTGGCCTGGTCGTGAAGATGTTCATTGGTACCCACATGAGGACATCCTCAGATTAATTCCACCCCCGACCAAGGTTGCGACACGGCATGTAGAGATCCAGAGGGATATCTGGTCGAGTATTTCTCAATAACTCAGCAGTTATTTTCTTGTTATAGGCATGTTCTGGTTGGTTTGGGTCAATTCTGTTACCCCCGTCAATTCTGTTGCCAGATGTGTCAATTCTGTTTTTAGTCTTTCATCTTGAATATTAATGAGATAATACATTGAAATATCAAACTACTTAATATTGTTATGTTTATATTGTGCAAGAGTAAGATATATGTTATAGTTTTATCTCTACCCTGTAATGTTCAAGTAATTTGATAAAAAAAACAAGTGCACCCTTTGGATAATCCACTATTGCCTGGGGGTGAATCTAATTTTGAAGTTGTATAAATATAACATTTAATATCTGTTTTAAAGGCCTGAATAAAAGGACTACATGACAAATGAAACTAAAAAGATTTATCATTTTTTGATGTACTGTTACTTCTATATATTTGGTTGTTCGTCCGTAACAGAATTGACAAGAAAAACTATGAACAGGTGATATTTTGATAAAATAGAGAAAATTATAAACTATCTGTATTTGTATAGCACTGAATATATAAACTTTAAAGTGTTTTCAAGGTAATTCTTAAACAATGGTTCTGTATGACAACCTTTGTTTTTAAAAAAAATTGAAATGCAAAATGTATCTCCAATTATAGAATCACCGTTAAGTAATGTAACGAAGTATTTGTACTTCGTTACTTGACACCTCTGACAATCTTAAAGTATCACCAAATTTCTAGAAGTCTATAATGTACTGTGAATGCCTAGAAATTTTGTTTTATATACATATTGTACAAAAGTCTTAGGCCACCATTTGTTGTTGTTGCACAGTACTGTATGTATGTATAATTTAATTCACATTACCCAAATGTGTAAATGATCATAAGATGTTTTTGTCATACAATTTATTTTTTAGCAAGTATTTCAAGAACCGAAAGAAATCTTTCATCTCTTTCTTTTGTCTCTTTCTCTCTCCTTTCCTCTCTCTCGTTTGCCTCCTGGTGCCATCTCTCTTCTCTTTCTCTTACGTCTCTTGCTAATCTTTCCTCGCTCTCTCGTCTCTCCCGTTCTCTTCTGTCCTCCTTCTCCTCCATTTCTCTCCACAGCCTCTCCTCCCTTTCAGCTGCTTTCCGCTCTCTCGCCTCTTCTCTCTCCTCCATCTCCCGGATCAGGTCCTCAACATTTTGAGGCCTTTTCCTGGCTCTTGCTGGCCTCACTGAGGATGAAGAGGATGAAGAGGCCACAGCAACATCCGTACCACATGAGGCAACGAGGGCAGGAGGAGAGATGGAGGGTCTTCCCCCAATTGCCTCATCCATGGCAGTGTACCACTTCCATGATGCTGCTGTGGCCCCTCCATCCTCAGTGCTCACCCACGTCTGCGGACATTTCAGATCCTGCAAAAATGCACAAGCATGATACAAAAGCAGTCATTTTAACATCACAATATTTAATCATTTCATTTCTGTATTAGAAGTAACAAAATGATCTTACTTTGTATTTTTGTTTCAGGTTTTCACATTTTTTTTTAACAAATGCCGCCGTCACCCTGCCTTGCAGGTCCTGCTCCACCACAAAAGCTCTGCAGCAAATGCAGAAAAATCAATATACTACAAATAAACAATTAAATAGATTTTTAATTATTTCTGTATACTCACTCAAAGCCTTTGATGGCAGCATTGCGCTTTCCGGTGAAGAGGGCTTCATGAGCCACTCTCCACCGAATAAGCAGCCGGGTGTGCTCGTCTGTCCCTGTAACATCCAGACAAGATGCACATCATAAATGTTCCACAATTTTAAACAGTACTAATGGACAACTGAAATAGATTACTTATGTTTAGTTACTTTATGTAAATGTATTAAACATTTCGTGAGCTTAGAATTATAAGGTTCTATCTCCACTTTTGGTCGAAATTGAGTTTTTTACATAATCTGATCCATTAGGTGTTTATTAATGCCTGTGTGGTGTTATTTTTGTAAAAAAAAAAAATTGTTAGTAGTTATTAATAAAATAAAAAGGTTCCAACAGTTCTGCCAGCTGGGATGTAAAAACTTTGATGCTCAATATCTCAGAACTACCCTAAACGGAGATAGAACCTTATAATTCTAAGCTCACGATTTGTCTAATGAAAACAGTTGCCAAAAGTGAATTCTCCTAAACAATAGTACACATACATCACTCAGATGTCCATTTCATATCTATTAGACGTAGTAATCTGCAATTCTTATAGAAGATTTTCTTGCCAGATATTAAATAGACATTTAGTAATTGTACTTAAGATGTATACGGTTTAAAATGTATGCAAATCCAGTTTGGAGACGTATGTGTCCTTACTGGAGCTCCTCTGTTAGCTATAACGTTACATAATAAAATGTGATTTACAGCAAAATCACAAATTTACCATACTATATAGCGTCTTTACACCTTCAACAATTCAACAGTTTACTCTACAGTAGTTCAACACATGCGATTTCGTTTGTACTCACATTTGAAAACACTCTCGTCCATCCTTTCCGTCATGTTCGAGTATGACGTATCCTCTTCTTCTTCTTCTTTTTTATGACGTATCCTCTCACGTGGCCTCCTGGGATAGAAGAGTAACCATCGGTTGAGCACTCAAAAATCTGGCCGGAAGCAGTAAGCCATCCGGGAACTTCTCGCCTACTTTTTTATGAATACGGATGTTTCGAACGTACTGCTTCCTTCACGTACTGTTTTCGCCTACTATATAGTAGGAAAGTAGGCATATTCGAACGCACTAAAAGTATACGTACGTCCGAATCTCGCAATAATTAGTACGTCACCCAGGTAATTCTCGCCTACTCTTTTATGATTCGTACATACTTTTCGCTCGCCTACTCTTTTTCCCATACTATATAGTAGGGAAGTATGCGGTTTCGAACGCAGCCTCTCTGTTTTGGTCTTTTTCGCCATAAATACTGATTCTATGGAATCCCCTTCACTCTCTGATCTTTGTCGTACCTTCTGCTTGTTGCCATTAACAACCTCATCCCAAAACATTTCACCTTCATCAAGCATGTTATCTAGGTTTAAAGATACAAAAGATCCACCAGATGTCTCAGCCATTGTCCAAATTACAATCACTGTGAGTAGTTTATTTGATTTTACCGTCGGCGTCGATTTTGTGGTCTAAAAACAAAATGACAAATCTTTCACAAGCAGGTCCTGAGCCATTTCCTGAAGAGTTCCGGCACCGCACCTAAAACTTGCCCCACAGAATGGACACACAAAAGATTTATTAAGAGTTAAGAGCCCAACTAATGGAAACACTAATCACTGTTATGGTGACTTCAAATGAAAGACATTAGAGTTAAACCTCTGTTAATTCTCAATAAAAGCTTCTGGAGAAGTCTGACAGAAATAAAGTCAGTCTAGTTAGTAATAAGTGAAGCTGGTAATGTTTGTGGAGTTGTTTAATCCTCCTCTGCTGAGATCTTCACCGATTTAATGTCTTATTTTCTCTTCAGTTGATTTCATCTAAGGCAGTGTCTGAAGTCTGATGTAGTTCTTGTGTTTCTGCTCGTCTCTTTTTCTGTTCTCTTCTTTCTTTCAGTGATTCTGCTTGTTAACAGGCTTATTAAGGTTGAGATGACTCCATATGTAATATACACAGATTTTGTGACTCAGATAAGGTCCAGTTCTGGTTTATTTCTTTGCTCTTGGCTGACATGTGGCATTGCTATGGCCTGCTTGTGGCTCAGATCTGGCAAACAGGAGTGGGCCACCCAAGCGCCGTCGATCCACGATGCATGTGGGCCAGATCCGCATTCCACAAGTGCCAGATGTGGGCCGGATCTGGGCCGAAACAATGTTGCTATCTGGGAGGCTACTACCCACCGGATGAAGAAGGGTTGGCTCTCAACAGAGCATAAAATATCCATTTTATTTTATTTTTCGGGCTCGCATTTATGAGGAAAAAACAATGTTACGGACATGACAAGCTCTGACTGAAAGCGGCACTAAAGTGCATTAAAACTTTCACAGAGACCTCAAACAGAAAGCACAAAGCCTTTCGTTTCATTAAAGTGAATTTCGTTTTGTATTAATTGTATCTTAATTTTAATCAGTGTTTCATCAACCAATTGCCTGGATTTAATAAATAAGAAGTATAGCGGACAATAGATAGGCTAATCTCGACACGGAGGCGCAGGCGCGTGAACTGCAACTCGTCTCATAAATGAACCGAAACTCGGCGTATAGACCTGAGAAATATATCTATATTGAAATGTTTACTTTTAAACAGAACAATTCAAAATGAAAGACAGACTGCTCTCTGCTAATGTAATCCGTATGAAATGTACATTTCTCTCTGGCACGTTCACTGAAGATCACGAGTCAGCGTCGTCAACTTCACTGACAGAAAACACTTGTTTAGCCTATTAATAAACAATTAAAATGTCTCCTTGCTATATTTGATTTGTGGCAGCTTTTAGGTGCTTTAATGGAAGCGCCACCCTTACATGAATCACCACACCCCGCATTTTTTTAAATATTAATTTATCGGCCATTATAAATGCCGATACCGATAGTTACGAAAATGCCTAAAATCGGCCGATAATATCGGCTCGCCGATATATCGGTCGGGCTCTAATTGCTATGCAGAGGTGTAAAGTCCAGGTTCAGAAAGTAAAAGTCCTCCTCAGTATTTTGTTCCAATCACCTGGGCCCGGTTTTTCAAAAGTAATCCACTAGGATTTTGGATAACGGAGTGGATCAAATCTTGAAAATGTGTTTTTCAAAAGAAAAAACGGATTACATAATCGGATTAGATCACGTAATCCAATCTTGGTTTTGATCCGGATCAAACCTTTAGTTTGGGTTTTTCAGAACTTTTTTACAGAATTACAGAATAACCAAAAAAATGCTAAGAATGGCAATCACTGATTTTTGAAATCCAAAACAAATCCAAATCAGAAATAGTGTCTAACTATTGCGTCCCTTGTGTGTGTTTTCATTTAAAATAAAAATAAACTTATATTGACCCCACACTGGCTATTCTACTTGTTGCTCTTTACATATCTATAGTTCTACATTGTGATTTCCTATCCTGTTTGAGCACTGGTTATCCAGATTTGGTGATCCTGAAAAGTTCCTATCCGGATTAGATTGATCCAATCCGATGTTGCTTCGAAAAACTGGCTCAAAAGTAGGCTGGATTACGTGATCACAGATCGCAAAAAAAAGAATTACTAAATCCGGATCAATTTTATCCGGATTAAACCTTTTGAAAAACCGGGCCCTGGATTTTCTAATTCAGACAGGAGACAGAACTAATGAGTGAAATCAGCAGACTGAGTTCATGGGTGGAATAAACATATGGCAGGACTTCTACTCTTTGGCTCCTGGATTTTCCACCTCTGCCTGTAGGCTAGTTTTGTTTTCTACGGCAGTGGTTCTCAACTCCAGTCCTCGGGACCCACTGCTCTGCACATTTTGTATGTCTCTTATCTGACACACTCATTTCAGTTCATGGAGCTAGGGCTGGGCAATATATCGCATGACATTAGGCTTGTTTGAGATGAGCAAAATCTGCGCAGAATCGATCACCGGTGATCAACGCGAGATGCATGCCGGTTAGAAATGTGTCCGAGAGCGGTCCGCCTGGCTCTGATGTCATGCAGACGTATGTAAAAAAACTCTCGCGAGCGCAAGCCGCACGTGTCTGATTCTGCAGTCGCGCGCAGTTGCTCTCCACCGACTGCGCTGATCAAAAGCATGATGGGAAACGACTTGCTGACGACACAACTTAATGCTCATTGGTTTAAACAACCGTGATGTATTGTTCTTTTTTTAAAATTTTCGATTTTAAAACTCTGGTATAATTTGTTGTGTAGGCTATACGTACGTTATGTGTGAATAAACTCTCTGACAGTGCGATATGGGTTATGTGATGTCATTTTTATAAAAACATAAAACAATTATAAAGACATGTCTGTAGGCTATTAAAGAAAAAAATATTGATAAACACATATTTGGAATGGAATTAAATAGCAAGTACTTTGGGTGTCTTGTTCATTATATTTATTTTCATATAAAAGCAACAGAACTTAAATTACATCCAGTTTATTAGCAACACCGTGCACGAGCGTGAATCCCGCGATATCCGCCTTTGATCTCGCAGGTGTCTGATCCACCGTGAGAAGAGAGATCTGTCCGTCTTGCCTGCGCTTTTTTCACTCCTCCCCTCACTGCAGCCGCCTACTCTCGACTACATTTCAGGCGAGGCAAGGCGCATCTCAAACAAGCCTATTGTTATGCGCATCTCATCAGTAAACCGGTTCCTTGATTAGTAGTAAATCACCTTCACCTGCTTTCAGATGGAAGATATGATGCAGATATGAGTGTTAAATTAACACTCAAGAGTGTTAAAGTTAATGAGATAATTAAGTGATTAATTTAGTGATGATTGAGCATTATTGAAGACACCTGATATTAACAAGCAGAATCACTGAAGGAGAAAAGCACAAATTGTAAGCCACCGTTATGGCGATCAGTGTTTGCTTTAGTTGGGCTCTTGACCCTTATACTTTCGCTTTAAATTTTGTTTGTCTGCTGTTATTGATTTATAACAGGAAAATGAACAAAGAAAAGTGTGATCTGATAGTGATGGTTATGTTTTGACATAATCATGATGTGATCTGAAAAATGAATCTTATTGAGATGATTTGTTTTAACTTGTTAGCAACAGCATTGTGATTTTACAGCAGATTATCAGTATTTTTCTTGTGATCCAAAATATTTATTAAACATAGGTCTGATCAGAACCCTTTCGAATGCATTTTTTTTAGAAACACAGACATTAATAATCAGCCTGTGAATCTCAATAATGGTGACAATAATAATCCATGTTGCAGTGTCTGCCACCAATCACAACTCATTAATGGCTCCCATCATGCATTGCAGTATGAATAAATTATGATCTGAATTGTCTATGTAATTTACTTTTCCTAATTGAATATTCTGCTCGTCACCATTGTTGAGATGCATTGACTGAATCATGACGTCTGTGTGTGCCTAAAAGTAAAAAAAAATTTAAACAACTTTTAAGAAATCCTTTATATTATCTCTAAAATTCTGGATATTTACACAGAATCACAATTACGCTGTATCCAACAACATGAATCACAAACATAAAGTTCAAATGATGATTGTCATAATATAACTAACATCACTTTCCTTGTTCATCTGGCAGGTATAACTCAGATACAACAGCCAAACAGAATCTAAAGTTAATAATATAAGGATCAAGAGCCCAGCTAAAGCAAACAATGATCGCCATAACGGTGGCTTACAATTTTAGATTTTCTCCTTCAGTGATTCTGCTTTAGGTGTCTTCAATAATGCTCAATCATCACTCAATGAATCACTTAATTATCTCATTAACTTTAACACTCTTGAGTGTGGACTCATATACACTCCTAGGAGTGTTAATTTAACACTGGAGTTTTTGCAGTGTACAAAGAGCCTTAGTTTACTGACAAGCTGAGCCATATAGCATTAATTACTGCTGGCGATACGTCCGCGATATTAATGCGATGTGGCTCAGCTTGTCAGTTAACTACAGCTCTTTGTAGTAAATGCCGCTCCATCTGAAAGCAGGTGAAGGCGATTTACTACTAATCAAGGAACCGGCTTTACTGACGAGATGCGCATAACAATGTGATGCGACATATCGCCCAGCCCTACATGGAGCTCTCTCCTAATAAGCTGATGATCTGAATCAGGTGCGTTAAATAAGGGAGGCATACAAAATGTGCAGAGCAGTGGGTCCCAAGGACTGGAGTTGAGAACCACTGCTCTAGTTCATAAACGCCAGAGGAGAACTGGCCCCCGACTGAGCCTGGGTTCTCCCAAGGTTTTTTTTTTTCTCCAGTGGGTCACCTGATGGAGTTTTAGTACACCATTAGGTCACTTGATGGAGTTTTTTGGTTCCTTGCCACTGTTGCCTTTGGCTTGCTCAGTTGGGGATATTCAAATTAATTAACCGATCATTAATACCATTGATCAGCTCTACCAAACGTGGATGGTTTTTTTTCCACTAAGAAACAAACATTGTTATGTTGTTTTGATTGATACTGTGAAGCTGCTTTGATACAATCTGTACAAGCGCTATATAAATATACTTGACTTGACCTTACTTTACTAACAGGGTTATTATTCCTTCTCAGCAAGAATTAAGTGAGAGTCACAACTCTCTGGAAATTCCTTTTAGGGTCATAAAAGTATTATCAGGCTCAATGTGCCCTGTAACAGGACACCAGGTTCTGCCAGTGTTCGCTTCATTTGGGATGTTCGTTTTGGGGGGAGTTTCATAGACCTTTGTTGGGAGAGTGAGTTTGCTGGATTATTCATTAAATATAATGAATACTTTGTGTGTGTGATTGGTCCAGACGCTACATTTCTTAAGAATTCAAGTATATTCAGAAGTCCATTATTACTGAGACTTTTTTGAAAGCCATTATTCATATAAAACTTATTGATGCCATTTATTTTAAATGAATCATGACCTCCAGTAAATCTCGGTCATTACCCACTGGTATATTCCTCTGTGTTCAAATAACCTCTGACCTCTGTTGTACTATCGTAACCAAAACACGTCACCCTCATTTTGCTGTGATAATTAAACAGATTTTATTTGACAAATTTGCATTTGATGAAACACAAGAAGTGACAGAGATTTGAAAACATAATTTAACGTTTTGCCCATGCAATGCCATTTAACTTCAAAAATTTAATTTTATTTCTCACTTGCATCTGAAACTCTTGATTTGGATTTAAAGATAGAAAGTATTGATTTCCATTCTCCCTTTGGCTTGTCCTGATGAAGCCCCATCAGTCTGAGAAGAAGATAAAAAAGGTTAGTTTTTAGTTGAACAGTCAATTTTAATTTGATTCACTTTCAATGTTTTTTTTTATGTTAACAGTGGCATCGCCCCTCCAGCTTCCTTTAGTTCAGTGGTTTTCAACTCCAGTCCTCGCGACCCACTGCTCTGCATATTGTGTATGTCTCCCTTATTTAAAACACCTGATTCAGATCCTCAGCTTGTTAGGATAGACTCTATGTCATAGAGTCTATCCTAACGAGCTGAGGATCTGAATCAGGTGTGTTCTTGATGTCCACACTCAGGGACTGTTAAATGAACACTGAAGCAGTGCTTAAGTTAATGAGATGATTATTTGAGCATCATCGAAGACACCTGATGTTAACAAGCAGAATCACTGAGGGAGAAAATCGTAATTGGTATGTTACCATTATGGAGATCAGTGTTTGCTTTAGTTGGGCTCTTGACCCTTAAGTCAATAACTTTAGATATGTGTTTGGCTGCTGTACCTGAGTTATAACAGCCAGATGAACAAAGAAAAAGGTTAATTTGATGGTGTTTGCTGTGTTTTAACATTATCATTATTTCACACTCATTTGGTTTAAGTAGAGCCCAATTTCCAAGTTAATTTTTTTAATTAATTGTAGCAACACTGTCCTTGAAAATCTTAATATTCTTAACTTTAACAATGTAATCAAAATAATTTCTTAAAACTTAATCACATACAATTTTTTTCTTATTTTTTAAAAAGACATCAAGAATCAGCCTGTGAATCTCAACAATGGTGACAATTATAAAGCATTTTGCAGTGTATTCTGGATGCCACCAATCAAATCTCATTCATGGCGCCCATGATGCATTGCTGTATGAATAAATAATGAGCTTATGTTCAGAGGTCATCTTTTTGTCACCATTGTTGAGATTCATATGCCAAACTGGCCAAACTGAAACACTTTTAAGAAGTTTTTTTTTTTTTTAGTAATTGATTTGATCATTTGGATTTAATAGAAAAGACTAGAAAATGCATACTCTACACCAATAGTGCTGCTATAATTAACAAGCTACAAAACTTAACTCTGAAATTATGCTCTCAATGAGTTCAGTGATTCAGTCCAACTATAGATTATGTTAAAACACAATCAACACCATCATATCACCTTTTCCCTTTGTTCATCTGGCTGTTATAACTCAGGTACTGCAGCCAAACAAATTTTAAACTTAATGATTTAAGGGTCAAGAGCCCAACTAAAGCAAACACTGATCTCCATGATGGTAACATACCAATTACGATTTTCTCCTTCAGTGATTCTGATGTTAACATCAGGTGTCTTCGATAATGTTCAATTATCACTTAAAAATCTCATTAACTTCAGCACTGCTTCAGTGCTCATTTAACGGTGTCTGAGTGTGGACTCATATAAACACTGAGCACTGTTAATTTAACAATAAATGTTAGATTCCAAATACCTCAGTGAATCAAGCTATTTCATGATGATTATATAACCATCAACAGGTAACCACTATAACCTGATCTCATTTCACTTTAGCTTTCTTTGCTGCTACAAATGTGTTTAACTAAACACACTATCACAGCGGCCAAAAAAAAAAAAAAAAAGACAAATATTACATTAAGAGTTAAGAGCCCAACTAATGGAAACACTAATCACTGTTATGGTGACTTCAAATAAAATAGAGTTAAAGCTCTGTTAATTCTCGTGACGTGTGACAGAAATAAAGTCAGTCTGGTTAGTAATAAGTGAAGCTGGTAATGCTGTTTGTGGAGTGATCCTCCTCTGCTAAGATCTTCAGAGATTTAATGTCTTCTTTTCTCTTCAGTTGATTTCATTAAGACTCTGGCTGAAGTCAGTTGTAGTTGTGTTTCTCTTTTCTTTAGGCTATGTTTACACGGAAACGATCAGAAGAGAAAACGCAAAAGTGGCGTTGCGTTTTCACTTTTTATTCTGCGTTTAGACGAGCGTTATGAAGGGGAAATCTGCGTGCATATGGTGACGCAAAAGTGTGTGAAATTCGATGTAGTGTGCACTCCAGGCGGCTAGGTGGCAACGAAGCACTGCCACACAACAACACCAATATCTGAGAATATTTTGTGCAACTGCTGAAAAGACTCTTGTATGTTTATCAGAGCTGCTGTGGCAACTTGAAGGTCCGACGTATGGAAATAATCCGACATGTTAGTTATTATTTTCCTGTACTGGCGAATGCCTGTGACGTAAACGCGCACGTGATCGAGGGCAGTTTTGCGTTTTTACCGGTTTTTACCCTTTACACGGGAACGCGACGGTGGAGCGTTTTTAAGTTTTCCACTCTGGAGGGTGGTTTCACTTTTTTGCGTTTTTAAGCCATAAAAACGGCGTCACCGTGTAAACGAAAGGCACATCCGATAAAATATTTTTACGTTTTCACTCGGAATCGTTCTCGTGTAAACAGGGCCTTAGTCATTCTGCTTGTTAACAGCAGGTGTTCATCACTAATGCTCAATCATCCCTTAATTAATCAGTTAATCATCTCATTAACTTTACCACTTTTAACACTCTTTAGATTGGGATAATATGTACTCTGAGCAGTGTTGATTTAACACTGGGGATTTTGCTGTGTTCCTGTAAGGCAGTGGTTCTCAACTCCAGTCCTCGCGACCCACTGCTCTGCATATTATGTATGTCTCCCTTATTTAACACACCTGATTCAGATCCTCAGCTCGTTAGGATAGACTCTAAGGGGCTGTTTACACCTGGCCACTTCATGCGTTTTCTCAGATCGGATAGCTATCCGATCGTAAAAACGACCAGGTGTAAATGCCCTCCGAAATGCATTCGAGACGGATTTGAATCCGATCGCTCAAACCACTTCAGGAGGTGGTCTGGGTCGCATTCCAGACGAAACTGGACAAGTGTAAATGCATCTGGTTGTTAAAACCACATATGTAAATTGTACTCCTCCCAAAAATGCTAAAAAATAAACGCGTGAGAGCGTGTTATAGGCTATATTAGGGCTGGGCGATATATCACATCACATTGTTATGTGCACCTCGTCAGTAAAGCCGGTTCCTTGATTAGTAGTAAATCGCTTTCACCTGCTTTCAGATGGAGCGGCATTTACTACAAAGAGCCGTAGTTAACTGACAAGCTGAGCCATATCGCATTAATATCGCGGACGTATCGCCAGCGATAATTAATGCGATATGGCTCAGCTTGTCAATTAACTACGGCTCTTTGTTAGGGCTGCACGATTAATCGCACGATGTTGTTATGCGCATCTAATCAGTAAAGCCGGTTCCTTGATTAGTAGTAAATCACCTTCACCTGCTTTCAGATGGACGATATGATGCAGATATGAGTGTTAAATTAAGTGATTAATTTAGTGATCATTGAGCATTATTGAAGACACCTGATGTTAACAAGCAGAATCACTGAAGGAGAAAATCACAAATTGTAAGCCACCGTTATGGCGATCAGTGTTTGCTTTAGTTGGGCTCTTGATCCTTATACTTTAAGTTTAAATTTTGTTTGCCTGCTGTTATTGATTTATTACAGTCAAATGAACAAAGACAAGTGTGACCTAATAGTGTTGGTTATGTTTTGACATAATCATGCTGTGATCTGAAAAATGAAACTCGTTCAGGTGATCTGGTTTAACTTGATAGCAACAGTTTAGTGGTTCTACAGCATATGACAATTGAATTTTTCTTATAATCCAAATATTTTAATAAAAATTGTTCTGATCAAATCACTTTCAAATGCATTTATTTAGAAACACAGACATCAATAATCAGCCTGTGAATCTCAACCGTGGTGACAATAATAATCCTTGTTGCCACCAATCACAACTCATTAATGGCTCTCATCATGCATTGCGGTATGAATAAATTATGATCTGAATTGTCTATGTAATTTACTTTTCCTAATTGAATATTCTGCTAGTCACCATTGTTGAGATGCATTGACTGAATCTTGATATCTGTGTGTGCCTAAAAGAAAGATTTTTTTTTTTTTTTACAACTTTAAAGAAATCCTTTATATTATATCTCAAATCCTGGATATTTATGCAGAATCTCAGTTATGCTGTAACCAACAGCATAAATCATAAACAATTAGTTCAAATGATGAACGTCATAATATAATCAATACCATTAGATCATTTTTTTTCTTTGTTCATCTGGCAGGTATAACTCAGATACAACAGCTGAACAAAATCTAAAGTTAATAATATAAGGGTCAAGAGCCCAACTAAAGCAAACACTCATCTCCATAATGGTGACCTGCAATTCCGGTTTTCTCCTTCAGTGATTCTGCTTTAGGTGTCTTCAATAATGCTCAATCATCACTCAAATAATCACTTAATTATCTCATTAACTTTAACACTCTTGAGTGTGGACTCATATACACTCCCAGGTGTGTTCATTTAACACTGAGTTTTTGCTGTGTACAAAGAGCCGTAGTTAACTGACAAGCTGAGCCAAATCGCGTTAAAATCGAGGCCTCGATTAGTAGTAAATAGCTTGTAGTAACCCTATATTAACTCTTTGTAGTAAATGCCGCTCCATCTGAAAGCAGGTGAAGGTGATTTACTACTAATCAAGGAACCGGCTTTACTGATTAGATGCGCATAACAATATCGTGCGATTAATCGTGCAGCCCTACTCTTTGTACACAGCAAAAACTCCAGTGTTAAATTAACACTCCTGGGAGTGTATATGAGTCCACGCTCAAGAGTGTTAAAATTAATGAGATAATTGATTAATTGAGTGATGATTGAGCATTATTGAAGACACCTAAAGCAGAATCACTGAAGGAGAAAATCTAAAATTGTAAGCCACCGGTATGGCGATCATTGTTTGCTTCAGTTGGGCTCTTGACCCTTTAAAATATTGTTTGGCTGTTGTATCTGCCAGATGAACAAAGAAAATGGTGTTGGTTACATTATGACAATTATCATTTGAACTTTATGTTTGTGATTAATGCTGTTGGTTACAGCATAACTGCGATTCTGCATAAATATCCATAATTTTAGACATAATATAAAGGATTTCTTAAAAGTTGTTAAAAAAAAAAGTCAAGATTCAGTCAATGCATCTCAACAATGGTGACGAGCAGAATATTCAATTAGGAAAAGTAAATTACATAGACAATTTAGATCATAATTTATTCATACCACAATGCATGATGGGAGCCATTAATGAGTTGTGATTGGTGGCAAACACTGCAACATGGATTATTATTGTCCCCATTGTTGAGATTCACAGGCTGATTATTGATGTCTGGGTTACACTTTGTTTCGATAGTCACTTTAGACGTTCTACTAATTATAAGTAACGTTTCAACTACATGTCAACTAACTCTCATTAGAGTATTAGTATATTATAGTAGACTGTCAGTAGACTGGTAGGTTATGGTAGGTGTTAGGGTTCAGGTTAGGAGAATAAGTTGACTTGTAGTCGCCAAGTTACTTATAGTCAGTTGAATGTCTGTTGGGGGACCAACAAAATAAAGTGTTAGCAGATATTAAGCAGACAGTCTACTAATACTCTAATGACAGTTAGTTGACATGTAGTTGAAAAGTTACTTATAGTTAGTAGAATGTCTAAAGTGGACTATCGAAATAAAGTGTTACCGATGTCTGTTTCTAAATAAATTCATTTAAAAGTGTTTTGATCAGAACAATGTTTATCAAATGTTTTGGATTATTAGAAAAATACTGATAACCATATCATGTAGAATCGCAAAGCTGTTGTTAACAAGTTAAACCAAATCAATTCAATAAGTTTCATTTTTCAGATCACAGCATGATTATGCCATAACATAACCAACACTATCAGATCACACTTTTCTTTGTTCATTTGACTGTTATAAATCAATAACAGCAGACAAACAAAATTTAAAGTGAAAGCGCGCATAAAGTGCGCATAACAATGTCATGCGATATATCGCCCAGCCCTACTAGAAACTCACAGGTAGGTGTGTTTGATCAGTGTTGGAGCTAAACTCTGCAGGACAGTGGCCCTCCAGGACCGAGATTGAGGAACCCTGCTCTTGAGTCTGTATCCAAATAAACTCCCAGGAAAGTTAATTTAACACTGGAGTTTTTGCTGTGGGAGGAATACAGATGGCAGGACTTTTACTTTCTGACCCCTGGACTTTCCACCTCTGATCATAATGTTCACTGTGATCGTATTTTCAAAGATTGCCAATGGGTGTTTGAATCGAGATATTTTGACGATCAGCTCGGATGATAGCGCCACTTTAACTCAAGTCAGTTAATGCCCCATGTGTACCTGAAGAAGGTGGGCTCATCATTACTCTTCCAGATCTTCTCCAGCAGCTGCACACTGGCAGCGATGGCCACATCTGCAGCTTTATTATGCAGTGAACCGTGACTGGAATCAGTGCCATCCTTATTTATACCGTCCCAGCCTCTCCCAAAGCCAGTCGTGAAGTCTAGAGTACCTCCATGGCTGCACTTACCTGTCAGAAAATAATAATATTCAGTATGATGATTTGATGACCCAGGCAGCAATATAGTGTCGGCCCAGATCTGGCCCACATCTGGTACGTGTTAGGTTGCTGATGCTAGCTTATAATTGTTCCTGTTTGTAGCCTAATGATTTTAACCCTATATATAAAGTAATATAAATAAATAATAAAAATTGTTACCCTTTTTTTTGCTTGCTCCAAAGTATCCTGATGTCAGAATCTTATCTTGTAAAATTTTATCCTTAATTTTTGCTCCAGTGTTTGTATTGGTAGTGTCAGTTTCACAGGTTTCAGTTTTCTCATCTGGGGGGAAGACAAACTAATTTTATTGCTTTACATGTTTCATAGGCACACAGCTGCACACGTTAGGCTAAAATGGTTAAGTTTTTATAGCTTTAAATATAGTTTTTATAGTTATAAAAACTACACCTTACCCTGATCTAACAGAATACACACACACACACACACAGACGCACGCACACACACACACACACACACACCTGCAGGGTTGGGTATGTTCTCTTCTAAATTGATCAGGGCAGTGCAGGGTTCAGTGTTTCCCATCTCAATCCAGTTACTGTGGCTGTAGAAATCCTTTCATCACAACACATGTGTGAGTTAATAGATGTTCAAACTTTCATTTCATATGATCAGTTTAGTATAAATCTAACTTTTGAGGTGTAACTGAAATCTGTCAGTCATATTGATCTTATATTAATCGCAGCTTTGCGTCTGACTCACCTGTAAAGTGTGCAGGATTTGCCCAAGCGTCTTTCGTGCATCTGCAAAATTCCCACTTTTCATGTAAGTTGCGATTGCCTCCAGTCCCTTAATTATGAGTAATTTACCGTCCCGAAATGTCTCGCTGTCAAAATGATGTTTTGCACTCAAAGGATGGTCAGTGTCTGTTTGTTGATTGTAATAGGAGATCATTGTTATGCCTGAATCAAAGTTACCAGCAAATGCGTCTTTTTTGCAAGACCTTGCCAGTGTCTCTGTATTCAGTGGTTTTGGCTAAATAAAAACACACACAAAATGTCTTGTTAGTTGTCAGATTGTTGTGAACATCAGATAAATTTTAACTTTGTTTAATTGCACCTTTTTTAAAATACATCAGTCATCATGGTCACAGTGTTTGGTATTGATTTTGTTTTTATTAGATTTTTTATTTACTTAATTCATTATTTTTTTGAAGCTGTCTATCACTGGTTGTTTTTTGTAACCACAGAATGTGTGTGCATCTTATAATCAACATTTGGTTATTTTTTTTCCAAACAGATCCTGTATATATTCATACCTTTTCGAAGCCTTCAACGGTCCCGCAGACCTTTGCAGTGGTACGTAAAATGGCTATTCTTGTTATATCTTGATGATTTTTTGAATTTTGTTTATCTTTAATGTGAAAGGTGTGAACACCAATCAGAAGAGCCAGCAGGAGAAATGCGCTCCTCATTCTCAGATGATTATGAATATGAAGAACGACTCAAAGTGATCTTCCAGTTGCTCTCGATCAATCTCCTAAGCTTAAGCTAGTATGCTGTAAAATATATACATCGTCATTTAAATTGATATGAAGAAAATTTGCATCATTACCTAAAGATATGAACATTTGTATAGATATCACATCATGACTTGCTAAGAAGCCTATCTAGTATAGGCTACGTTACGAAATACAACATAGAGGAAAAAAAAAACAACAACACTGGCGCACTACGTTATGTGCGTACAACATAACTTAAAACGTCACACACATAGCCAACTTAAAACTTAGAGAGAATTTACAACATTGTCTTTATTTTAATGTCTAAGACACAAAAATACGAAGCAAGAAATAATGTTCCAAAAAAAATGTTTTGCCTCAATTTTTTAAGTCTGAAAACTTAAATATCCTCAGTAAGCATGGTTTGTATGCTTGTTTGTATGTAACTGTAAATTACAAATAAACATTATTGAAACAATTTAAATCATTATATATATTTAGTTTTGTTCGTCTTAATTTAATGCAACTCAAAGGTTTAAGTACTGACAACTTAAATTACTTCACTTGTGCAACTTAAAAAATATCCTTTTTATACATATCAATATTTGACTATATCAAAACTTTTTTAAATCACTTTAAATTTCATATAACTTTAATTGTAGTAGCAACATGTTACTTTAATATTTTGTGGCAACTGATTGCCTTGTTTTTCCTCTACTCAAATATCTACACTGTAAACCCTGTAAACCCAAACTCAAAATTTGCCTCAAAATTTTTTAAGAAATTGAAAGTTTAAGTAAGCAGAACTGGCAGTTATTTATTTTGCACTCATACATTTTACTTGTTCTGAAATTATTCCCACTTACCATTAATCTGTTACAAATAAACATTACATAACACTTAATTTTACTCTCCCTTTTAAGTGTCAGAAATAAAGATCCTAGCCCAGTTTCAGTTAAATTTAAGTTTGAAAAGAAACAAGTTCATAGAACTCAAAACAATGAAACAATTCAACTTAAAAAATAAATTAAGTATTCAAAATGAACTTTTACAGCTCCAGTATTTTTTTCGGCAAGGTTATTAAAGAGCAGTTTGCAAAAGAGCAGTTTGAATAAGAAGCCACATGATCTGTTATATCTCCTGTTCTTATTCTGATATGAATAAAACTTGATAGGATAACTATGCAAAACCTCATATCAGAGGGTAAAACTGTTCTGAACTGTAACGTTCAAGCCTTCATCATTACACATTCATAGTCAACGTTTTACTAATTACATTTTTTTTTTTTTTTACACATTGTCACAGTTATACTTAGTTTTTTATTTGTTTTCAGTGTGTTCAGTTCCTGGGGTGTATTCCAGAAAGCAGGTTATGTGACTGTTTGTATTGGAAAGCCAAGAATTTAATACAATAAACCCACATCTGTCAGCTACCCACCCACACTGCTGTAACATATGTACATACAATTTCTACTTGAAGAGACATAGTCAAATGTTGCAACTGACCCCACAACAGGGGACGGTTGCAACAGTCCACAGGGACAGTTGTAAAATGTATTAAAATAATTATTTAACAATGCCAGGAATGTCATATTGACATTTTCAGGTCTGGTCTTCATCCAAGAGTCACAGAAACAGTTCACAGCCCGTTTTAGAGGACCGTAAACACTGCGAGCCAAAGGCTGTAGTTTGTGAGAGTAGTGTGGTGGGAAAGAAAGCAGGACAATTCCGCTCTCTCAGCAGAAATGTATTCCTCTCAAAGACAGATAAGATGAGTGGTTGGCCAGTATAAGCAGGACTTTGGCATCCACTGAGGACTTAGTGTGGTACTGAAAGTGTTTCAGGAAATAAATTCTTCATCCAGCATCCACCCGGAGGAGTTGGTTGTTCCAATGTATCCGGGAGGGCCATCACAAATAAAATGGTCATTAAGATGGACACGAGCCCAGATAGCAACATTGTTTCGGCCCAGATCTGGCCCACATCTGGCACTTGTGGAATGCGGATCTGGCCCACATGCAGCGTGGAATGACGGCCCTTGGGTGGCCCACTCCTGTTTGCCAGATTTGAGCCACAAGCAGGCCATAGCAATGCCACATGTCAGCCAAGAGCAAAGAAATAAACCAGAACTGGAACTTATCTGAGCCACAAAATCTGTGTGTATTTAATATGAAGACATCTCATCCTTAATAAACCTGTTAACAAGCAGAATCACTGAAGGAAAGAAGAGAACAGAAAAAGAGACAAGCAAAAACACAAGAACTACAACTGACTTCAGACACAGCCTTAGATGAAATCCACTGAAGAGAAAAGAAGACATTAAATCTGTGAAGATCTCAGCAGAGGAGCATTAAACAACTCCACAAACAGCTTTACCAGCTTCACTTATTATAACCAGACTGACTTTATTTCTGTCAGACGTCTACAGAAGTTTTATTGAGAATTAACAGAGGTTTAACTCGGTTTCATTTGAAGTTACCATTACAGTGATTAGTGTTTCCATTAGTTGGGCTCTTAACTCTTATTGTGTCTCTTGTCTTGTTTTGGCTGCTGTGACAGTGTTTGACAAACACATTTGCAGCAGCAAAGGAAGCTTAAGTGAAATGAGATCAGGTGATGATGGTTACCTGGTGATGGATTTATGATCATCATGAAATAGACTTATTCCCTGATGTCTTAGGAATCTAACAATTATGTTGTTTGATTAATGTTTTGACATCACAAACCATGTGTTGCTGTAGCAGGAGATTCAGCAATATTATAACAACCAGTAAGAAGACTTTAACACATATGAGCACGAAAAATCCAGTTTAACATGACACACACAGACATAGACAATCAGCGTATGAATCTCAACAATGGTGACAATCAAAAGTACCTTGCTGCAATGCATGCTGGGTACCAGCATAGTACAAAACTCCCAGCATGCATTGCACATGCAGCTGAATTTATGTAAATATTTGTGATTGTCACCATTGTTGAGATTCATATGCTGATCGTTGATATCTGTGTGTGTCAGCATAAACAATTTTTTTTAATTTCATGTTTATTAATAGATTTATACTGTCTGTTATAATATTGCTAGACCTTGTGCTGCCATAACACAGGGTTTGAAATGTTAAAACATTAATGAATCAAAACACTTGACTAATCTCAAAGTCATCGGTAAATCAGGCAATAATTATAAAACCATCAACAGGTAACCATCATCACCTGATTTCATTTCACTTTAGCTTTCTTTGCTGCTGCAAATGTGTTTGAGCAACACACTGTCAAAGCAGCCAACTAAAAACTAAATATATAATAAGAGTTAAGAGCCCAACTAATGGAAACACTAATCACTGTTATGGTAACTTCAAATGAACGAGTTAAACCTCTGTTAATTCTCAATAAAACTTCTGTAGACATCTGACAGAAATACAGTCAGTCTGGTTAGAAATAAGTAAAGCTGGTAATGCTGTTTGTTTAGTTGTTTAATCCTCCTCTGCTGAGATCTTCATAGATTTAATGTCTTCTTTTCTCTTCAGTTGATTTCATCTAAGGCTGTGTCTGAAGTCAGTTGTAGTTCTTGTGTTTCTGCTCGTCTTTTTTTCTGTTCTCTTTTTTCCTTCAGTGATTCTGCTTGTTAACAGGTTTATTACGGATGAGATGACTCCATATTTAATATACATAGATTTTGTGGCTCAGATGAGGTCCAGTTCTGGTTTATTTCTTTGCTCTTGGCTGACATGTGGCATTGTTATGGCCTGCTTGTGGCTCAGATCTGGCAAACAAGAGTGGGCCACCCAAGGGCCGTCATTCCACGCTGCATGTGGGCCAGATTCGCATTCCACAAGTGCCAGATGTGGGCCGGATCTGGGCCGAAACAGTGTTGCTATCTGGGAGGGAATACGAAGTGGGGTGGAATCATATTGCCTAGTGCATTAACTGCACAAACAAGGGTCACACGTGTCCCTCTCTCTGCTGATGTGGATGACCCAACCTGTCAATCACCACGGCTAGCAACATTGTTTTCTGGCTTTTGGACAGTTGTAAACCCTGTTTCATCCATGTTCGACACATCTTTTCCATGAAATGTGTACTTATCACCTTGCTGAGATTGTCAAAAAAGTAGGATACATTAGGACGATTAAAACTTGTGGCTCTAGACAAACTAGTAGGTTGTGAGTGTCGTATAGAAAGACAGGGCTGACTCTTCATAATAGCCAGTCATGGCTGACCATGAAGGTGTCCTAAACTATTTTGTTATGTTATGATGAGCTTTTACAGTTGTATAGGGACAGTTGCAACATGTGGTTGCAACTGTCCCTACACTGGCAGCCGTGATGAAACTAGCTATGCTAGCTTTATAGAATATGCCTATTAGTAGCTAAGAAAACAAAGATTAAAATTAGGCTATATTATTTTAAAATTATTTGAGCCAACTGTGTAGACACTAAGACAAAAAACTCTGATCACATTTTTTTATTAATTTTTTTACAGGGACGTGGGAACTATATTGTGTGTGTGTGTGTGTGTGTGGGGGGGGGGGGGGTAGTGTAATGTAGGCTGTGTTATGTATCCTGATTGACTTAATGATTAGTTAAATCTGTTTTGCACATGCATCGCCACAGAGTTAACCATTTCAGACAGTACCGGACATCGCGCCAGTGTTGTTTTGTTTTTTTCGCCTCAATGTTGTATTTCGTAACGTAGCCTATACTAGATAGGCTTCTTAGCAAGTCATGATGTGATATCTATACAAATGATCATATCTTTAGGTAATGATGCAAATTTTCTTCATATCAATTTAAATGACGATGTATATATTTTACAGCATACTAGCTTAAGCTTATAGGAGATTGATCGAGAGCAACTGCAAGATCTCTTTGAGTCGTTCTTCATATTCATAATCATCTGAGAATGAGGAGCGCATTTCTCCTGCTGGCTCTTCTGATTGGTGTTCACACCTTTCACATTAAGCAAAAAGAAAATTCAAAAAATCATCAAGAGATCACAAGAATGGCCATTTTACGTGCTACTGAAAAGGTCTGCGAGAGCGTTGAAGGCTTCAAAAAGGTATGACTATATATGATTAAGAATTAATATATTAGACACTGTGTTCAGCAGCAATTATCAAAAAAAAATATATATATATTTTAAACATTCATAATACGCTGAATATTTATATGTTTGTACTAATTTGTTAGTATGGGTTGGAGTTAAAATGCACAAAATTTAAGTATTACAAATGTTTTTTGTGTTTTTTTTACAGCCAGGTAAATTGGATGTAAAGACACTGGCAAAGGCCTGCAAACAAGATGCATTTTCAAATAACTTTGAAACTGGCATAAAAATGATCTCCTACTACAATGTGATGACAGATCTAACACATCCATTCAGTACAAAACACCATTTTGACAGCGAGACATTTGTAGATGGGAAAGCACTCATTATCGATGGAAAGAACAATGTCATAAATTCCATTAAATCAAATCAATTTGATGATGCAAGAAAGACACTTGGGGAAATCCTGCACACTTTACAGGTGAGTTACGAGTAAACCTGCATCTTTGTAGTTAAAGTGTGATGCAAATGTGATTGAAACATTAGCACATGCAGGACATGGAGATTCCAGTTAAACCAGATTCTCAGCGCTCTGACAGGGCAGAGAAGATTAACCTCCCCATCCTCGGCAGAAGGGGGAAGGGCTAATAACGTAATACGAATATAATAATAATAATAATAATAATAATAATATCTGAACGGCGTTGAGAGCACTTTGGGTATAACCATGCCTGGGTTTGAGGATGACTCTGGAGTTATCTGGTCCAAACATGAAGGGCTCACTGAGAGAGCCTGCAGATCTCCCACTCGCTTAATAGATGCCAGTGCCAACAGGAGAGCAGTCTTTAGCAAGAGAGGTTTAAGATCAACCGACTGGAGAGGTCCCAAGGCAGCACAGAAGGAGGTTATGCTATATGTTCCATTCAGCATTTGACTAAGGGCATTTGAAACAACACCTTGCGCACTCAAACACAGAAATAGCACAATGAAAAGGATATTGCGTCGTCACCGGATAGCCACAGGTGAACGGCGTCAGGAGAAAACGACTGAGAGGGCGTAGACTGAAAAGATGCTCGCTCAGGCTGAAGGGCCTGTTCAATGGTGAAGGCTTTAATAAAAAGTCAGAGACTTCAGTGTCGCTGAAGGAGTAAAATCTGCTATAATGGCGAATTTGGGGGAATATTATAGGCTAAGGCCACACACCCTTGGCGCCCACGCCATTGGATGTGCAGTTGCCGCAGCACAGCCAATGAGCTAGCTAGACGCTCAATGAGCTAGCTGTGCAGCTGCAAATGCATTTTACATACAAGCTTCAGGCTACGTTTACACATAGCCGGGTATTTAGAGAAAAAAATATTTTCCCCTCCTCCGTTTTCAATAATAACATCATGCACACGACCCGCATAAATACGCAGCGAGCGCCATCATAATAACTATGCCAAACCTATGGGCGGCAGTGTAGGGAGAAGGATAAAGCCAATCAGAATCCTCAGAATCGACACGAGAGAACTTAAACCCCCGTTTCTCCCAGTTGACATGGCAACACATAACCGTTTTTTGTTTTCAGAACCGTTTTCAGAAATCTCCACTTTGGCCGGAGTTTTTAGAAATAATCGTTTTCTGTGATAAAAACGGGGTTTTCGTGTAAACGAGAGGCCAAACCGCAGGGAAATATCTGCGTTTTCCCTCCGTGTAAACGGGGCCTCAGTAAATCGAGGAAAAGGAGTTTCCCCACTGTGTATAGCTACGCAATATGAAGTGACCGTTTGAAAGGGAACCGCAGCAACTGTGTTGTCTATTCAGCGTGCACGCCTGTTTTATTACCTGCATATATAAAGTGTCTGCATAATCTTCCTTATTGACTAGTGCTGGCTATGAACATGAATAATTCGTGACACTGTCCAGGCTACACTAAAAAAATTAAATTTAACATTTCATTTCATATTCAACAATAATATTGACCTGCCTGCATTGACACTATTATACAAGAACTGAACTGAGCTGGACAATGACATAACGGTTTACTCCAGTGTGGCTATAGGCCTATAAAGGCTATAAATTAACTAAATTAATAACTTTTTTTAAACAAAAATGAAACATTACTAATTACTTAAGATGGATTGTGACGCTATTTTCTTCTGGAACCAAATTTTTTTGCATTATTTTCCTGTTATCTCTGTAAAGCTGCTTTGAAACAATCTGTAGGCCTGTTGTAAAAATCGCTATATAAATGTGTCTTGACTGGACGCGCGTAATGCGACACGATGATTCGCTGACAATACACGGCGCCCGTTCTTCTGAAGTAGGGGAATGATTTGCACATTCGCTCTGTCCAGTGTAGACAGCCTTGCACGGGGTAGACACGATATAAGAAATGGCAAAAAGGATGATTTTGTCTTTTAACCTCCTAAGACCCGAGGTTTGGTCAGAGGTGGAAAGTCCAGGGGTCAGAAAGTAAATGTCCTGCCACATTTTTATTCCACCCACAGCAAAAACTCCATTGTTAAAGTTAATGAGATAATTAAGTGAATAATTGAGTGATGATTGAGCATTATTGAAGACACCTGATGATAACAAGCAGAATCACTGAAGGAGAACGTCACATTTTTTAAGTCACCATTATGGTGATCCGTGTCTGCTTTAGTTGGACTCTTGACCCTTTAATCATTAACTTCAGATGTTGTTTGACTGCTGTACATGAGTTATAACAGCCAGATGACCAACAAGGAGAGCTGATGCGCTGTTGTTGGTTATGTTTTGACATAATCATCATTTGTCACGAAACTCATTTGTAGAGTTTAACCTTTTGATTACACAGTATAACATTTTCAGAAATTTAAATATTATCCAAAAGATTTCTTAAAAGCTATTCTATTCTAATTACTTTATGGGCACACACAGACATCAAGAATCAGCCTGTGATTCTCAACAATGGTGACAATTATATAGCATGTTGCAGTGCATTCTGGGTGCCACCAATTAAAATTCATTCATGGCTCCCATCATGCATTGCGGTATGAATAAATTATGATCTGAATTGTCTGATTAATTTCCTTTTCCTAATTGAATATTCTGTTTGTCACCATTGTTGAGATTCACACACTGAATCTTGATGTCTGTGTGTGCCTAAAAGAAAGATTATTATTTATTTATCAGAACAACGTTTAAGATGGTTTTGGTTTATTTTGAAAAATCTGGATCTAATGTTATAGAATCACTGTGACGCTGTTATGATCATTATACATTTAAATCAGAGAGTTGGCTTTAAATGAGTTCAGTGATTCAGATCAAATGATGATTATGTCCAAACATGATCTACAACATCTGATCTGATCTCTTTGTTCATCCAGCTGTTAAAACAGCCAAACAAAATCTTTAGTTAAACATTTAAAGGTCACCTGCCCAACTAAAGCAAACACTGATCACCATAACGGTGACTAAAATATAGATTTTCTCCTTCAGTGATTCTGCTAGTTATCATCAGGTGTCTTCAATAATATCTCAATCATCACTAAATTAATCACTTAATTATCTCATTAACTTTAACACGCTTGAGTCTGGATCCAAATAAACTCCCAGTAAAGTTAATTTAACACTGGAGTTTTTGCTGTGGGTGGAATAAAAATATGGCAGGACTTTTACTTTCTGACCCCTGGATTTTCCACCTCTGGTAAAAAATATGGTCAAAGCATCTGTGACGTCACCCATAGACTTTCTGAAGAACGCTTTTGAGGCCGTTTTTGGGGTGTATGGGCCGCGCCATCTTGGAAAATCTTCAATACAAATGTTTAGAAAGGATACAGAGGTGGTATGATGTGTTGTGTCAGATTTCAGGAATTCCACTCGGTGCAGCCCGTTATCAGCTGTCAATCAAGCTGTCAATCAAAGTTAATCACGCCCTTATTTGCAGAGGTGGAAAGTGCAGGGGGCTATTATTTTTTTTGCAGGGTGGTAGGGGAAGACTCATTAATATTCATTGGGGAACTGGTTGGCTGATTGGCTCGCCGTGACACATCACTCAGAGTGTGATAGAGAAAACAGACATCGTCTTCTTCATGACAACAGACACTTTCACAAAGGTAAGGCATACCTGTCAACATTTGTTTTTTCCAAATCCGTGAGATTTGTGCGGAGACCGTTCGTGAACTTGGCGAACTTCGGTATCTTTGCGGGGACACCGTCTTGACCTGCCATGTCAATCTGAGTGATGTGTCATGGCAAACCTATCGCGGATCAGCTCCCCAATGAATATTAATGAGTCTGCCACTACCACCCTGCAAAATAAAAATCGCTTCCGGGTAGGCTTCATTTTTCAGATTAGAATGTTGCCGCTTGGTTGGGGCATAAGAAACAACACAATTGGTCACCAAACAATTTTTCACTTCTTTCAAGGTTCAGGCTATTTTTAACCTGTGTTATGAAAGATATAACTTTATGCCATATAAACAATGGGTATTCCTTCTCTATAGCATAAGATCTATATCTATATTGTATCTAATTTGCATATTAATGTGTTCTCGAGGCAACGTAATGGAAAAATAATAGTAAGTATAATAATGGGAGTAATAACTTGGCAACATTTTCATAACAATATCTCTTTTTTATAGGAATATAGATAATTTATTTCCCTTATTCACTCTTATCCCCCAAATGCCTGATTAACATGCTGTAAATTCTATATTATGTACTCAATTCAAGCGTGTAGAAATTTGTAAATACATCAACGTTATAAAATTAAGTAAAATTACTCAACTTTTCTGATACTCGTGTTCCCATCATGCACTGGGCCTTGAATAATTAATGAGGTTGATTTTTCACTGGTTTCCAGCTGTATTTACACTGTTTTATCATTGCTTTTGTTGTTAGGATTAGTAGCTTGCCATTTTGTGACATTTGGAGTTAATTTTCTACTCAAAATGACACATTCATACACAAAAACGATTAATCAAATGTTTCCGTCATTGTGTATTATCTGCCAACTATTGAGGTCCCTGAGTTCACAAATAGTAAATTTTTGAATAAGCAAATATGTTGTTTCAAATAATATCTATTGGAATTAATTATTTAGATGTTTCTAATTTAAGCATAAGCCTATGCATTGAAAGAGAGGTTTAATTCAGTGGTATATTGTTTGAGTGAAATGTATTGCAAAGGAACTTCAACTAAATAGATATTGCTCAACATTTTATTAGCCAAGTTAAAATGACTAAAACACTTTTTGTTACTTTCACATATAACTAAGTTAGCCAAGTACTTATTTCCATTTGTGAAATTTACTTAAAAAATATGAATGAAATTTACTTTAAAAATGTTTGTGCAAAAACTTGCCGTAAATTGTACTTTTTTTTTCATGATGCTTTGTTTCTTAACAGAAAATCATATTCTAATTTGAAACCCCATAACCTTTTCCTGAGATTTTATTTTGATTTTTTTTTTTACAAACAAATTATTTGAATAGTCAGATTTAAATGATAATTACAAGATATCGTTATATTTCTATAAGATATATGGTGTCACAGAAATTTGCTAAAATGTAATGTCCGCTACAGAGGACAAAAGTCAATGTCTGGGTCTCAGGAGGATAAAATAACCATGACATGCCTTAAATTTAAAAAGCGATCATATCCTTAACTGTCACCCCCCTTTTAGTGAATAAAAAATGCACTATCCAAACTTAAATGGTTGTGATTCAATGCTTTGGAATATATGTTTGGTCTTGTTTTCAAGAAGACACTCAGCAGATTATTGCTGAACTGAAAGCACTGTAAAGACTAAAACTTCTGGAAGTTTAGATTTACTTTAAATCATATGTAGGCCTACTGTACTGAAAAATTTTTACTTTATATAAAATATATATTTTACATATGTATTTTTACTTTAAAATTACAATAAAATCCAAGCAATATATATATAACCAAGTTGTGCTCCAAATTTGATGTTGATATCACAAAAATGTCACCGACATTCCAATTGAATTTGTTCAATGCATTGTCCTGTAACAAATTAATAAATTCTTGTTGAAATATCACTTATATCACAAAGTAGTCACCAAATGTGGAACATTGAGACTCAGACCATTCTGACTATGTGTTTTGTCAAGATTAGAAAAGGTTTTGATTATAGTAGTTAAAAGTAGTTAAAAATATTAAACCTGACATCCACTATGGGAGGAGTCAAGCAGAAATAATTCAGGATGAATCTGAGTTCGTAAACTCTCGAATGATACCTCATTTATGATGCTTATTAAAATATATGATGCAATAAAAAAAAGAGTGCCAAGCGTGAAGTTTGAACATCTACTAACGCACACTTTTTTCATCTGGCAAATTAAAGGATTTCTACAGCCACAGTAACTGGATTGAGCTGGGAAACACCAAACCCTGCACTGCCCTGATCAATCCAGAGGAGAACATACCCAACCCTGCAGGTGTGTGTGTGTGCGTGTGTGTGCGTGCATGTGCGCGCGAGTGATGAGTCTGTGTGCATGCGAGTGAGTCTGTGTGTGTGTGTGTGTGTGTGTGTGTGTGTGTGTGTGTGTGTGTGTGTGTGTGTGTGTGTGTGTGTGTGTGTGTGTGTGTGTGTGTGTGTGTGCTTATGAATATATAATTGTGTTCATATTCTCTCCAGGTATGGATACTAAAACATGTGAGGAATGTCCAGAAGGAAAATGTGGGGCAAAAATTCTCAAGGAAATTATTGACAAAAAGATACTGACATCAGGATACTTCGGAACAACTAAACCTAAAGGTTTTTATTTTTTATCCACAGATAGAAACTCATCACATACAAACAGAGACAAGAATATTTGTAAACAACATGCACTTCAAATCATCATGATTATTATTATAATTATTATTATTTCAGGTAAATGTAGCCATGGAGGTATCCCCGATTTGACAACTGGCATTGGGAAAAGCTGGAACGGTATCAATAAAGACTATAGTAAATCTAGCCACGGTGAACAACATAATGATGCTGCAAAAGTTGCCATTGAAGCCAGTTTGCAGCTGCTGGAGAACATCTGGAAGAGTATAGACGAAAAAGGTGGAAACAACTTTCTCAGGTACAGAGAGATGACATCACTTTTTATGCCCAAATCTTGATAGGAGATTTTGTGAAACACTTTAGTTTAGGGTCCAATTATCACTACATTCTAAACACAAATGGTGCTAAATTAGCCTCATACATTTCATTTCATTTGTACTGGCGCCGCTCCATTGACAATCGTTAACTTCCTTGTAGGCGGGTACTCTATTGAAGTCTAAAACTATTGGATCTACCCAGAGTCATATATGTCATCCAAACATCATGGCCATCAACAAAACTAAGCAAAGATTGTTCTTGCTCCGGCTTTAACTTCTTGATATTCGGCAGCGTTGCCACAACGGACCGAATGGCTTCGCTTCAACTCAAAATAACGCACAACGTCATCGTTCTCAGCCACTCCCTCTGTTCGCTGATTGGCCCGGTAAAAAATTAATCGGAGAAAACCAAAGTCTACAGCAGAATCCCAGACGTAGAATTGAGCGGAAGTACGTAGGAGGGCGGAGTCAGGCTAGTGCTAAATAGCACTAAAAGTGGTCATTGGCTTGTCATAAGGGAACCACTTTAAGTGCTATCTTTAACCTATCTTTAAAGATGATATACAGTATCTTTGTCAAATGGTGCTATCTGTCGTGATCAGTGTTTGCTTTAGTTGGGCAGTTTGACTCCTGGCTTTTTATGTGAGTTTGTGATGTTTTTTTTTTTTGTAATAGTGTTTACTGAAACACATAATTTGTGGCAAAATAAACAGTAAACAATGATGATCAGGTGATATATCTCTTATCTCTGTTTCTCTTTCCTTCAGGGATTCTGCATGTTATTATCAGGTGTCTTCAATAATCAAACAAACATCACTCAATTAATCACTTAATTATCTCATTAACTCTAACACTGCTTCAGTGGATACATTTACGTACAACTTTAGTTTCAATCCAACTGAATTCATTCCAATTGATGAATCTGAATGTAGTGTTTACATGAATGCTAAACATGCGATCAGGTTTATGTGTGCATTTATATGTCACAAGCTTCAAATCGGAATAGATTTTTTGACACGCGCTCACACAAATGTACAGTGTTTCCCACTGTTTGCTCATAATAACCATGCGTCTACATTGGTTTTTAATTTGTTTTAAACAGCAGACTTAATATTTATCCATTTCTGGTCATAATTTGGAGACAGTGAGTGCGAACCGTTGTGCCCATGAGAGTCGTCTGTGTATGAGAGTCTGAAACAAGGGCTGGTGGGACGTTGTCCTGCTTCACTGTACAGACGCAGTGAACGGAGGATTATAGAATGACGGGACACTCGTTTAAGATGACACCTTATTTAACGGGAAGAACAGCTCGTTCCACGCGTCATACGTCATTTTACGCTATTTTTACATCATTGCACATGCGCAGTCCTTTCAGTTTCGGTTTTCAATCCGATCAAGTGTTTACATGTTCTCTCGATTGGATTAGAAAAGGAATTAACCTCCCCTTCAATCCGATCGAAATTTCATTCGGATTGCGATAAAAAAAATAATAACGAAGGAGGAGAAACTCGTACCCGTGTACGTGCCTCAGTGTCACTTAAACACACTGCTGCTGGTTCCCATATGAACACCTAGCGTGTTAATTTAACACTAGGGAATTTACTGAGTGGGTAGTGGGTCACCATTACATTATGTTATACATTATGCATAATTCACATTAATTATGAACCTGTATAGTTCTTTGTAGTTCTCTGGGAAGTATGAAACATTTTTTAGTAACTAATTAGCAAATAGGGAACTACCACATTCAATCAAAGGTGTATAGTCCAGGGGTCAGAAAGTAGAAGTCCTGCCATATGTGTATTGAGCCCGTTCTCATCCCAAGGCGTAATATACTGACGCTTTTGTCATTCCACCCATAAACTCAGTAATCTAATTTCACTCATTAGTTCTGTCTCCTGTCTGAATTAGCAAATCCAGGAGATTGGAACAAAATACTGAGGAGGACTTTTACTTTCAGAACCTGGACTTTACACCTCTAAAGAGAACAGAAAAAGAGACGAGCAGAAACACAAGAACTACAACTGACTTCAGACTCAGTTGAAATCAACTGAAGAGAAAAGAAGACATTAAATCTGTGAAGATCTCAGCAGAGGAGGATTAAACAACTCCACAAACAGCATTACCAGTTTCACTTATTAATAACCAGACTGACTTTATTTCTGTCAGACGTCTACATAAGTTATTTTTGAGAATTAATAGAGGTTTAGATGTTGATGTTTTATTATTTAGTCTGACGTTATCATGGAGATCTGTGTCAATGTGTTATTCGTTTTCTATTTAATATTATAATTGAACAGGGATTATACAGTTTGAGTTTCATCAATATCGTAATCATTTATTAAGGATTTTGAATGCTTAATAAGATAAACATTTTATCTGTGTCATTTAGACACAAAGATACATGCTGCAATGCATATTGGGTATCTAGGCTTTGTGTGCCCTTTGACCATAGTATGAGCACACAATGAGTGCGCTGTGAGGTTACACTTTTAGCTCACTGTGATCTCACATTGAGACCACATCACGAGTGTCCTGTGAGCTCATGGTGAGATCACTGTACGATCAAATTGTTGACTGGGTACAGCACTGGGTTGTCAAGCAGTTTTGCTTGAAAATGTAACTGTCAAGTGGTGACCTAATACAGCACTAGAATTGTTTATTGTACAAAACTAAACAAAAATGGCAAATGTATCAACAAAATGATGAACTTGCCAAATAATATACAAAAGTGTTAACATATGAAAATACCATTTTGGATCCTAAAGGTCTCTTGAATTTCAGTGGTTTCAAGTTATCTGCAGCCAATAAATCACCAATATTATTAAAATCTGATAAGCCTATTTATCCTATCTATATACACAGTCATACGGTTGCATTTAGTATGTTTTTTCTTCTGCTGACTATCACCAATCAGGACTGATCTACATGTGTTTGTTCCTCTTTTTCTTTTCTTTTTTTGCAGACTGATTGGGCTTAATTCGGAAATGCCAAAAGGGGAATGGAAATCTCAAATTAATTTCTTAAGCTTCAAATCAAGATATCCAGATGCAAAGGATGTTTCAAACGTAGATATTTAAAAATAATGTTTTAAAATATCTATGTCGCTTCCTTTTATGAATCTTTTATGAATTTTTGGTACCTACCTGACTCCCTCTTCATCTGTGTTGGCGGCCTTCATCGTGTCATTTTCTCTTCAAGCCTTCATATACCTGCAAAGACCAAGACTCTCCAAGTTAAGTCTGCCATTCTGCCTGCCATCTACTTAATCTGTGTGTTTAATAAACATTGATTACCTGCATTTCTGTTGTCATTTCAATTCACAGGCTAATTCTTGATGTCTGTGTGTGCCTACTCAAGAGATTTTTTAAGAAGTTTCTTTTTTATTTATTGATTTGATAATTTAAATTTCATTGAAAAGGCTAAAAATAATATGCTCTACAATGACAGTGCTGCTATAATCCGTAAGATAAACTTAACTTAGAAATTGGTTTTATTATAAGTTCAGTGATTCAGGTCAAATGATTGTGATTAATGATTATATTAAAACACAACCAACACCATCAGATCACCTTTGTTCATTGTTCATTCGGCTGTTATAACTCACGTACAGCAGCCAAACAAAATCTTAAGTTAATGAGTTAATGGTCAAGAGTCCAACTAAAACACACACTTATCTCCATAATGGTGACTTAAACATTCCGGTTTTCTCCTTCAGTGATTCTGCTTGTTAACATCAGGTGTCTTCAATAATGCTCAATCATCACTCAATTATTCACTTAATTAACTCATTAGCTCAGAGTTTAATTGGGTTGCTTAAAATGACCAAATTCCATGATGTTGAAGTTAAATGAACATATTATGTTTGTTTAACAAAACATAGTTATGTGGAACCAGTGGAATCTGTTTACAAAAAAAAGTTAAGTAAAGCCAACATATCATTTTTTTGAGTGTAGGCTAACTTCCTGGAGGAAGACTAGAGAAACTTCAGGACTAAATTGAGGCTTAAACTAAACCAGGAGGCAGGTTTAACTTCAGATTAATTTCATTTGGAGGACACATGGATTACTTGGACTATGTCAATAGCCGCGTTTCCACTGTCGGGCCAGGGCCGGGCCGTGCTAGTGCGTGCCAGGGCCAGTCGCGTTTCCACTGTCACTTCCAGGGCTTGCTCGGGGCTTACTCGGGGCCAACGGCCAGGATTTCTGGCCCTTCGAATACCTTGGGCCAAAGCGGGCCAGCTCGGGCTAGAGGAGTGATTACAGACAGAGGCGGAGTTTACCTGAGTCTGGAGACGACAGCGCCGGATGATTCTGTCAGCATTAAAGACTTTTAAAATAATTTAACTCTCTTTCATGTTTGAATGCCTTCTGTTTGTGATCCGATGTAAATTCTGATCACCGTATAAGGTAGAAATATTTATACGCGATGCAAAAGACTGCGCGCTAACCATTACCATGGTAAACATAGTAAACGCTTGAAGTAACGCATAGTAAAAAAAAACATGGTGAACATTTGAAGAAATCAGACCAACCATAAAGGCTATCAAAATGTTTTTATTTCATCTGTTAGATAGCCTACGTCTCGTCTCTTTATAGCCTACCGGACTATCATGAAATAAAGCAACTTTTTTTTCGTGAGCTTCCTCTTTTTCTCTGACTGAAAATATCTGTAGCCTACTGGGAGTTAAGAGAGTGCTAAAGCTCCTCATGTCGTATTTTTGGGGGCATATATTTGTAGAAATTATCATTCTTTCTAAATGTGATGTAAATAGTGTCACGGAATGGTTACAAAAAGTGGAGGGAGAACTCAAATGCAGATAGAGATGATTTATTTATAAAAGAGAACAAAACACAAAACAAAAGCCCACAAGGGGGAAAACACAATAAATGAAACACAACTGAACTATCAAAACAAACACCGACTCAGAACACGAAGACCATACTGGGGGGCTGTTCCATAAAAGACGCTTAGAAAAGCGGGGATTAAACTCCAAAACCGGACTTGAATGAGCCTAACAAATAAGTTGGGGCTAAAGTGGTTCCATAAAAGGTAATTGAAGTTCACGCAATCTCACTAATTTGATCCAGGTTTATCTAGTCTAGATAATTGCGTGTGCACGCGTTTCTGAAGCAGCCCTAGAGGTCGATCGTGGATCAAATCGATCCACCATCAAACAGCGTATATTTTGTGCTGTTTTATGCGTTTGTGACATGTTTTATTCCCCCCCTCAGTGCAAAACTTACATTTTACAGTTATATTCTCCATCTGTAAATGTTAGAAAGTCGTGCAAATGTATCCATTTTACTGCTAATCTTCATATTGAATGAGCGCTGCTGCGCGCATGCGCGCCAAATAGGAGCGCAATAATTCTGACTAAAATATACATTTTGCTTGGAAAATTAATATGCGATATTTTATAACACGAGAAATATCTTCTAATTATAATAATTTATCTTTAGGATGTTGGATAAGTTGCAGTGAACTTCTAGCTCATTACACACATTTTGTACTTCTAATAAAAAAAAGAAATTGAACACAAGTAGCCTAATTCAGGGAAGAATTTTTTTAAGAAACTAAATATATAAAGATACAAAATATAGTTTTGGGTATAGGACCTATGCTACTTAATAAAGATGATGTATACTTATTTAGAATGCTGAGAATTAGCCTACAGCTTTTAATGCAATAATTTTTTTTGAGAAAGCAAGAATCCCCAGTTTTAAATGAGTGGTTAGATTTAGTTTCTAAAGTACACTATGGAGAGGATAACATTAAATTAAGAACAAATGTATACATTTTGAAAAGATATGTGCAACTCTAAAATCAAAGAATATTCCATAAAATAAAGGAATATTAGCCTACATTAACTACATTTTTATGTAACCTTCCCTTTTATTTCTAGTTATTTGTTATTTATTTACTTATTTAATATTTAAATAATATTACTTGAATAACTATTAGGAATTATGTGTCATTATAAGAGTTTGATATATGTGAATGTTATATTTTTATTTATTTATTGTTTTATTTATATGTATGTGTTGGTGGGTATTATCACAAAAGAAAAAAAAAGTAGAAGGAAAAATAAGGAATATTTATTGGGGGAAAATATGATGTCTTTAAAGGAACTGTCCATTTGTATAATTGTGTTAAATGTGTTTGAATTGAAAGACATAATAAAGTACATAATATATATATATATATATATTATATGCGAAAATATTTGTTAGTTGGACATTATATGTCCCTTATTTAGAATTTTAAACCTACAAGTGTATTTGGGGTAAATCAAAAGTAGGCTAATATACTGTCAATTACTAAGCTCAGATTAATCTTACCAGTTAAAATTCATACTGTGCTTTTGTAATTATTTATTTTTTGATTTTGTGATTTTAACTTCTGCTTTAAAAAGATTTTTTTTAGATTGTGTTCTAATGTTCTTCTAATAATCATAAACATGTACTAAAACAAAAAACAGACAAACTGCCAAATAAAACCAGAGAGAGATGTATTCATAAATCTTTGAAACAATCTAATTAAATCTTGGGCACAAAACATTCAGCCAGTAAAAAAACAAAACAGTATGTATATTGTATTTATCTAACTATATATATATATATATATATATAAATACAGTATATATATATATATATAAGAGACAGTGTAGAGAAATAAATCTCTGATAACCGAGGTACTCCTTAATTAAAATGTCTTTATTACAAAAATGACATGTCCTAAACGGACAACTTTAAAACGCCTTATATGTGTCTATATTGTAGCCTTATTTAAGTTGATTTTCTGTATACTGTGTATTTATTTTTGGACTAATAGTGGTTAATAAAGTCCAATAATGGTATGAGAGAGTGTCAGTGGTAATATCATTGTGTTCTTGTCGGTCAGTGTTGAGGATCTGTGTAACATCTGAGGCTTAGCCTGACAGTTAGCCTGCCCTGGACCAGGCTAGTTTCCCAGCATAAGTTGCCAGGGTAACTGAGTTTGAACTTTTTTAAGTTTGATTTATGAAACCGAATCTACCAAAAATAAGCCTGACTAACTGAAATAAGCCTGGCTTATACTCTAATCTTGGTTTATGGAACAGCCCCTGGGAAACATATGACAATGAACCGACAAAGACTGCATACAAGAGGAGACTTAAAAAGGGAACAAATCAAGAGGGGACAGGTGGAACAACTCAAACACTAATCAGGTAACGAGGGGGAGGGAATCAAACAATGACAAGAGCACATGGCTCAACATAACAAAACACCCATGTGCATCACAAGACAGGACAAACATGTGACAAATAGGTCCTGTACCAGATAAACAGAAACAGCCGCGACTGGAGAAGTGTGCTCTTTCTTTTGTGAAACCTAACGGTAATTTATTTCTGTGTGACTAATGTGCAATTTTGACATAGCCTACATTAATTCATGATCAATGTATCACTTTTTATTGTAAACCGTGATAAAACATCGATGCTTGGGTTTTAAATATTCAAGTACAAAAATGCCAGCAAACGGTCGCTATCATGTTTATTTTGCAATGCACGCTGTTTCCAGTGATTTCTTTCAGATTGTTTTCTGATAAAACTTCCATTAGTTGGTGAAATGATGTGTTAGTGTGACAATGTTCCAGAGAGGCGTGATACGGGTGTGTTTTAGTGAAGCACTGAGGAGCTTCTGGCCCAGTGGAAACGCAGACCAGGTGCTTCTGGCCCGAGGCTATAGGTATAACTCAGGTACAGCAGCCAAACAAAATCTAAAGTTAATGACTTAAGGGTCAACAGCCCAACTAAAGGAAACACTGATCTCCATAATGGTAACATACCAATTACGATTTTCTCCTTCAGAGATTCCACGTTAACATCAGTTGTCTTCAATAATGCTCAATTATCACTCAATTAATCACTTAATTATCTCATTAACTTTAGCACTGCTTCAGTGTTCATTTGACACTCTCTGACTGTGGACTCATTTCAAAGACATCAGTGATTTCATGATGATTATAAAACCATCAACCGGTAACCATTATAACATGATCTCATTTCACTTTAGCTTTCTTTGCTGCTCCAAATGTGTTTGACTAAACACACTGTCACAGCAGCCAAAAGAAAGAGACGAAAGATATTCTAAGAGTTAAGAGCCCAACTAATGGAAACACTAATCACTGTTATGGTGACTTCAAATGAAACAGAGTTAAACTTCTGTTTATTCTCAATAAAAACGAATCGGTTACCTAACGTAACCTCGGTTCTCTCTAGATGAGGGAACGAGTATTGCGTAAGCTAGCTTACGCTACGGGAAAGATTCATCTTTTCTGAGAAATTGAAGCCAAAAAATTATCCTATAATTTTGTATCCACTGTCAACGCAGTTCAACTGCAGCAGAGCATGAGCGGGCTAACTAGCAGCTCATTGGCTCGCTCACAGGGAACTGCTTAAGCCTATGAGGAGACGCGATTTAACTCTCGTCCAATGAGAGTCGACATGCTCTCATTGCGTCATAGCCCGCCGAAGCGGGCGTGGTCAGAGAGTATAAATAATGGCGTCGTAGGCTGTAACTCTGGTTTTCATAGAATGAAGCGAGAAACGCTAGTAGCACAAGCACGGCCAGGAACGCAATACTCGTTCCCTCATCTAGAGAGAACCGAGGTTACGTTAGGTAACCGATTCGTTCTCTTACGAGAGGTTCTCTCGTATTGCGTAAGCTAGCTTACGCTACGGGAACACCTGGTCAACGCCGTGCGTGCTAAGCATCCACTTATGAGTCCCAGGGGAGACCCGGGGGAACCCTTAATAGTGGGAATGAATATATGTACATGAGACAGGGCCAGCAGAGCGGGCCGGTGATTGTGTAGTACTAAGCACTTGATAAGAGAGACAGAGCGGGAACCGGTCTGTGTGAATAACTCTTTTTAGTGCAGCTCACCAGAGAATCTGTAACATACTAGATAGCTAGTAGTTTAGCCTGCAAGGCGGGAACTTCGAGATTGTAAAATCTGACAAAGGTGGAAGGGGAAGACCATCCTGCTGCCACACAAATGTCGTGAATGGAAATTCCGCTGGACCATGCCCACGATGAGGCCATGCATCTAGTGGAATGAGCCCTGATGCCCAGAGGGCATGGCAGGTCTTTTGACGCGTAAGCGGCTGCAATGGCATCAACTATCCATCTGGATAGTGTCTGTTTCGAGGCGGCCAACCCTTTGGTGCGCCCACCGAACGAAACAAACAGCTGCTCAGATCGTCTGACCGGAGCAGTGCGGGAAACGTATAATCTCAGGGCCCTGACCGGACACAGGAGATGCAGGCAGAGCCGATAAGGAAATAACTTGTGCCCTGAACGGGGTACCAATCGCTTTTGGGACATAACCATGTCTAGGTTTGAGAACGACTAAGGAGTCATTGGGCCCAAACTCAAGACAGGAAGCGCTAGTTGACAGCGCGTGAAGGTCTCCCACACGTTTTACTGATGCGAGCGCAAGCAGAAAAACGGCTTTGAACGAGAGGTATTTGAGGTCCACGGTGTTTAGTGGTTCGAATGGGGGGGCTTTCATAGCTTCGAGAACTATGGAAAGATCCCAAATCGGCACCGAAGGGTGGCGTGAGGGGTTCATCCTTCTAGCTCCCCTGAGGAAGCGGATGACCAAACCGTCTTTGCCCAGTGACTGGTTCAACGAACGCTGCGACGGCTGCCACATACACCTTGAGAGTGGACGGGGACCTGCCCTTGTCCAGCATCTCTTGGAGAAAACTTAGCAAGGAAGGAACCTCGCATGACCGTGGGTCCAAATTTCTGTCGGTGCACCATTTTGAGAACACAGACCATTTAGACGCATAGAGCCTTCTCGTAGAGGCCGCTCTAGCCTGCATGATCGTGTTTAACACTCCCTCTGGCAAAGCAACGGGTAGTTGTTGACCACCCACGCGTGTAGCGCCCAGCGCTCTGGGTGGGGGTGCCAGATCGTGCCGCGAGCTTGAGAGAGGAGATCTGCTCTGACTGGGATGGGCCACGGGGCTGTCTGTGACAGCTGAGTGAGCTCCGGAAACCAAGTCTGACCCTCCCAACGCGGGGCTATGAGGAGCACCGAGTGGCGTGTTTCCCTGATTCTCTGAAGCACCTGTGGTAGCAGAGAAACCGGAGGGAATGCATAAAGCGGGCGGCTGGGCCAGGTCTGGGCTAGCGCGTCGTCGCTCTTCGAGAAAAATATTGGGCACTGGGTGTTCTCTTCTGAGGCGAAGAGGTCCACCTCTGCTCTGCCGAATATTCGCCACAGCTTTTGGACTGTAAGAGTGTGCAGGGACCATTCCCCGGGGGGAATGGGGTTCCTGGACAGACTGTCTGGACCGTCGTTCAGATGGCCCGGCACGTGCGTCGCTCTGAGCGATAGCAGGTGACACTGCGACCAAACTAATATGCGTTCTGTCAGTCTGAAAAGATTTCTGGATCTGACTCCGCCCTGACGGTTTAGGTAGGAGACCACGGCTATATTGTCCGAACGGATCAGCACGTGGTGACCGTGAATCAGAGGTGTGAGTTGCGACATCAGAGGTGTGAGTCTGTTCATCTGAAAAGATGCGGCGAGACGCTGAACACGGTGCGCGCGCTGTGTTGACAGACGAGCCGTCATCGTGACCGAGTCTAGCTCTATACCCAAGAAGGAAATAGTCTGACTGGGTTGAAGTGCGCTCTTTGTCCAGTTGACAGAGAGGCCCAAAGCTTTCAGATGGTCGAGGAGAACTGTACGATGAGACAGTATCTCCCTCTGTGATTGTGCCAAAATCAGCCAGTCGTCCAAATAGTTCAGTATTCGCAGCCCCTGACTCCGCAGGGGGGCGAGCGCCGCATCCATGCACTTCGTGAACGTACGAGGTGCTAAGGATAGGCCGAACGGAAGGACTGTGTATTGATAAACCTGGCCTTCGAAGGCGAAACGTAAGAATGGCCTGTGAAGGGGATTTATCTGAATCTGAAAATAAGCATCTTTCAGATCTAGTGAAATGAACCAGTCCCCCTGGCGCACATGCGCGAGGAGTTTTCTGATAGTGAGCATTTTGAACGGTCTCTTCATGAGAGCTTTGTTCAGCACTCTGAGGTCTAATATTGGTCTGAGGCCGCCGTCTTTCTTGGGAACAAGAAAATAACGGCTGTAAAACCCCGACTCGCTCATAGACAGAGGCACTCTCTCTATAGCCCTTTTGCACAATAGTTTTGCTATCTCTGAACGGAGCAGCGTCGCCGCTTCTAGGTTCACAGTAGTTTCTAGCCGCGCTCGAAAACTTGGAGGGCGGCGACGAAACTGTAAGCGATAGCCCAGCCTTATTGTGTTTAGCACCCACTGGGAAATTCCCGTAATAGCTTCCCACGCTTTGCAGCGCAATGCTAGGGGGTGAATGGCTACCCGGTCCTCGTCGCTGCACATGGCGGGCTGTGTGCGCGCGCTCATATTGCTTATAACAACGGGACTTACACTCAGAGAGGAGTTTATGGGCCGTGTAACAGAGAGAACAGAGGGGGGAAGCGCGCACGGGTTCGTGGGCGCTTTTATGTACTCTGAAACTCGAGCGGATTGGGGCCGCTTTATGAGAATGTGCTCTGTGTGGGACACGGGAACAGACGTGCTTTTGTGTATGAGTGAACACAGTGTTGTGGGCACATTTTTTACACAAGGTGTCTTTTTGCTCTTTTTGAGATTTATTTGGGTCGCCGTGAAAACGGCGTTTGTGCTCATGCAAGCGGGAAGGGAAACCGGCATGGTAATGGCGGGATACACTACTGCAGTAGCCGCGTGCGCGGGGACTAGCAGAGGGCGGTACTTTGACGGCGGTCCGGCCGCAGCGGGAGAGCGCCGTCTTTTTCTCAGCTGTGCTAGGCAGACTTCGAGTGATCAGGTTTCGGCGTGATCCTAGGCCGCGGCCCCCGAGGCGGCGGCGGTCTGTGGCGGCTGTCAGAGCGAGAGCGAGGGCGGCCGCCCTGGCGTCGCTGCGAAGTCTGGCTGTGCTGAGCTGGGCGCTGAGGTGGGGCTCGTGCAGGAGGCTGGTCACGTGAGCGGCCTGCAGAGGAGCTAGCGCGACGAGGCAGGAAGAGGTTCATGGCCTGGGAAGCTTTCTGAACCTCGGAGAAACGGTCAACAATACCTGTGACGGCAGATCCGAAGAGGCCGGATGGAGAGAGCGGGGCATTTAGAAAAGCGGCGCGCTCAGAATCTCCCATGTCGGCGAGTGTGAGCCACAAATGTCTTTCAGACACACAAATGGCGGCCATGCATTTTCCCAGGGCTTGAGCGGCAGATTTTGTAGCGCGAAGGGCGAGGTCCGTGGCGCTCCTCAAATCCGCGACTTTAGGGGGATCTCTTCCGTTCTCATCCCATTCGCGGAGTATGTCACCCTGTAGAATCTGTAAAACAGACATGGAGTGCAATGCAGAGGCTGCTTGACCGGCGGCTGAATAAGCGCGGGTATGAAAACTCGAAGTCGCTCTGCAGGCTTTAGAGGGAAGCACAGGTGATGAACGCCATCTCGCGGAGGGCGGGCACAAGTGTGCAGCGACCAGGTCCTCTACAGGGGGAATGGAGAGATAGCCCTTCTCAGCGGCTCCGTCCACAACGCGAAGCGGGGTGGAAGAATCAGAGCGAGTTCTGGCAGAGAGCGGGGCATTCCAGGACTTAGAGAGCTCCACGTGTAGTTCAGGGAGGAAGGGCGCGGCCCGCTTGGTGGCGGGAGTCGAGCGCTGGCGGAAGTAACTGCCGTCCATGCGGTTGGTGGTCTGCTCGGGGGGAGGGGACCACTCGAGCCCGAGGCGTTCGACGGCCTGAGACAGGAGGCGCATTAACTCCTCCTCGATGCCCGCGCGGGTTGCGGTGGATTCACGGGCCGAAGAAGCGCGAGAACCGGACCATTCCTCACTGTCTGAAGCGAGAAGCGAACATGTCTCCTTAATGTCCGCGGCGTCCTCGGAGGCAACAGAGCGGCCACTCGGCGGCAGCTGTATGTCCGGTAGCGGCGGAGATGGAGAGCGGGAGGCGACGGGCTCTGGCGGAATGAACGCTTCAAGCTGGGGTTCCGGCGGCCTCTGTGAGCGGCGTTTCTTCTTCCGCGGCGAAGTCAGAGGCGGCGCGGAAGCTTCTTTTACGGCCTGAAGTCGAGCCCGCAGGGTCGACAACGGCATACTCTCGCAGGGCGAGCTCGGCGTGCTCCAATCCGAGACAGAGAGCGCAGATGACATGGCGGTCTCCAGTCTCGAGGGGAGCGCGGCAAGAACCGCAGGAAATGGTACGAGACATCTTGAAAAAGACGCTCGGCTCTTTTAGAATAAGGATACAGTAATAGCAAGAGAGAAAAAAGGATATATTCCGTCGGATGGCGGTAGCTTGCAGGACGGCTGAAGGTGGCGAAGACGGCCGGCTTCTTCAGTCTCCTAGATGCTCGCTAAGTTGCCTTGTCGACGACGGCGGCTTCTCTCAAGATCAGCAGATGCGTGTAGCCTCGCTGAAGAGATGAAAATCAGAGTTACAGCCTACGACGCCATTATTTATACTCTCTGACCATGCCCGCTTCGGCGGGCTATGACGCAATGAGAGCATGTCGACTCTCATTGGACGAGAGTTCAATCGCATCTCCTCATAGGCTTAAACAGTTCCCTGTGAGCGAGCCAATGAGCTGCTAGTTAGTCCGCTCATGCTCTGCTGCAGTTGAACTGCGTTCACAATGGATACAAAATTATAGGATAATTTTTTGGCTTCAATTTCTCAGAAAAGATTAATCTTTCCCGTAGCGTAAGCTAGCTTACGCAATACGAGAGAACCTCTCGTAAGAGAACTTCTGTAGAAGTCTGACAGAAATAAAGTCAGTCTGGTTAGTAATAAGTGAAGCTGGTAATGCTGTTTGTGGAGTTTTTTAATCCTCCTCTGCTGAGATCTTCACAGATTTAATGTCTTCTTTTATCTTCAGGTGATTTCATCTAAGACTGTGTCTGAAGTCAGTTGTAGTTCTTGTGTTTCTGCTCGTCTCTTTTTCTATTCTCTTCTTTCCTTCAGTGATTCTGCTTGTTAACAGGCTTATTAAGGTTGAGATGACTCCATATTTAATATACACAGATTTTGTGGCTCAGATAAAGTCCAGTTGTGGTTTATTTCTTTGCTCTTGGCTGACATGTGGCATTGCAATGGCCTGCTTGTGGCCCAGATCTGGCAAACAGGAGTGGGCCACCCAAGGGCCGTCAATCCACGCTGCATGTGGGCCAGATCCGCGTCCCACAAGTGCCAGATGTGGGCCGGATCTGGGCCGAAACAATGTTGCTATGTGGGTGCATGTTGTCGCCTAGAGTTTTTTCTTCAAAATGATCTGAAAATCATCTTGCCTAATCATTCACATAAAACAATAGATTGTTTTAAATTGTGAAAAAAAATTTTTCGTGTGGAAGTGAATATGCGGATGGGCGTGAACGGCCCAACCCCCTCATGAATAATTAGGTAGTTCTCACCTGACTAGACAATGACCCTGCATAATAATGAGCCTTTCATTCAGGTGTGTCACACAAGAAAGAATGCAAGGACAATATAAATAAATAAATAAATAAATAAATAAATATACATACAATCAAAATATAAATGAAAGTCAAAAGCACATTTTTGGTCATACCTAGAAACAAATCCTGGTCAAATAGGCTATATGGGCCATTCTACAGAATTGGTTCAAAGTTAGAATTGGAAACATCTTGAAAAGAAAATTTTCTTTCCATAAATGTCTTATAAAGTATTATTTTTTTAAAGTAGGCCAATACATTTTATCATACATATTTCAAAGTTAAGGATTCATTATTTTGATATAGCTTGCATTGGAACAAACACTATAACAGTTGATTAGTTTATTTGTGACAAAAGAAGCTACACACGCACACACACACACACACACACACATATACTGTATATATATATATATATATATTGTCCTCACACTTTCTTGTGGTACCCAGTGGGAAAAGACAAATGTTTTTTAAGATGTTTCCACTAACTTTGAACCAATTCTGAAGAATCTTGTCTAAATATTCATATTTAGTCTGTAACATATCGTGTTTATGCGAGTGTGAGATGCGCGCTGCAGCTGAGCTGTAAACAACAGCGCGCGCGCGTCTGTGCCTTTCATTCATCATTCACACTATCAATATCGCGATTATAACAAAGCTCTTAAGAATAAATACCTTACTACATTAGCTTGATTTGTTGCTCCTCGGAATGATACTACCAGGACTTCTGAGGTAAATTGTTCCAGGATTAGGACGATAGTATTATTCCTCAGAGCGCAGCAAGAGGTAAAGTCCACGATTCTTGTTCAACTTGATGTGTTTTGTCCAGCTGATATGTGGGCGTTAACAGTTTGCATGACTTGCCTCAGATTATTTGCGTTTGAATAGCGCGCACTATCTGTGGGCGTGGTCACATTAAAAGATAATTAGCTGAAATGAGAACGACTGACATCTCTCTCTTTTTATATAGATTACATAAACAGAGAATATTTGTTTTAGTTTTGAATTAGATAATTTAAAAGTACACACTTAAATGATTATAAAGATATATTGCTCATGCATGTGTGACTAGTATTTGCTGAGTTTTGTTTACGTTTAGAGACATGCTCCAGAAAAAAAGTTCACTGTTCAGAATCACAACAATAAAACAAAATGTATAACATATCACCCTTATAAAACTTACACAAAACATTAGAGAGTTTATTCACTACATGATGATTATATTCTTATCATCAATCAGTTTGTAGCATCTGATTGCATTTTCTTTTGTTGTTATCAACATAACAACCATATAGCAGAGAAAAGTGAATACTAAAAAGTCAAGAGCCCAACTAAAACAAACACTGATCACCATAATGGTGACATTAAACCACACTATTATTTTCAATAAATCAACTTCTTAACCTCTGTTAATTCTCAAAAAAAACTTATGTAGAAGTCTACCAGAAATAAAGTCTGGTTAGAAATAAGTGAAGCTGGTAATGCTGTTTGTGGAGTTGTTTAATCAGATCTTGAGAGATTTCATGTATTTTATCTTCAGCTGATTTCATCTAAGGCTGTGGCTGGAAGTAGTTCTTGTGTTTCTCTTTTCTTCAGTGATTCTGCTTGTTAACAGCAGGTGTTCATCAATGCCCAATCATTATTCAATCAAATAATTATCTCATTAACTCCAACACTGATCAGTGTTACATTTAACAGCCTGTAGTGTGCACAGTGAGCAGTGTTCATTTCATCTGGGCAAACCCATGTGGGGCCTACATGGAAACCGGGTGCAAAACTGGCTGGGTCCCAGTTAGATAACCCAGGTTAAACCCATGTGAGTCCCACATGGCTCTGCTGGCTGGGTGACTTGACTGACTTCGTAAGAAGTACTGATCAATGCGAGGCCCCTGTCCCTTCTCCCTCAAGCATTTCATTCTCCCTTGATGAACCTTCAAACCCCTGACCGTTGTCGCCTTGCTCCAGCCACAGACACAAACTTGGAGTTCAATGACTTTACTAACTGCAGATCTTGAGCTAGTCTTACTCTCCATACTCATATCCGTTTCCATTCTTAAGTCGTTAACCATGTTGTCCACCATTGAGTCATCTTCCGCCCCCGCTCTCGCAGACTCTAGGGGTATTTTTCTCTTTAGTTTCTCAGAAGCCTTGGGCGGGTGTCTCCAACATCCTGCAAACACGGAGCTGGATACTGCCGACAAGGGTAGCTAACCCTTACCAGCCCCATTGGGGTCTCTTTCCTCCTGTCAGCTGTCTCTCCAGGCTGTCACAAGGTCTTTCCCTTGTTGCCAGCAGCACTATTCACCGCAGTCACTGGATGTATCCAGATCTTCATGATTTCCATTACACGAGAGTAGATGTTAAAACTTCGTGCTGGTTTGTACTCGGCTTTCGCCAAGATAAGCAAAACTAAGACGTAGCTTTACAGTACTATGCTTCTCCATTCATTTACGCTTCTTTCCATGTGGTGGTGTGACTCCCCTTCTGTCCGACATTAACAGCTGCAGTGTATTTGGCGCGTCAGCACTAGGGCTGCACGATTAATCACACGATGTTGTTATGCTCATCTAATCAGTAAAGCCGGTTCCTTGATTAGTAGTAAATCACCTTCACCTGCTTTCAGATGGAGCGGCATTTACTACAAAGAGCCATAGTTAACTGACAAGCTGAGCCAAATCGCGTTAAAATCGAGGCCTCGATTTTAACGCGATTTGGCTCAGCTTGTCAGTTAACTACGGCTCTTTGTACACAGCAAAAACTCAGTGTTAAATTAACACACCTGGGAGTGTATTTGAGTCCACACTCAAGAGTGTTAAAGTTAATGAGATAATTAAGTGATTATTTGAGTGATGATTGAGCATTATTGAAGACACCTAAAGCAGAATCACTGAAGGAGAAAACCGGAATTTCAGGTCACCATTATGGAGATGAGTGTTTGCTTTAGTTGGGCTCTTGACCCTTATGTTATTAACTTTAGATTTTGTTCAGCTGAACAAAGAAATTGTTTGTGATTTATGCTGTTGGTTACAGCATAACTGAGATTCTGCATAAATATCCAGAATTTAAGATATAATATAAAGAATTTCTTGAAAGTTGTAAAAAAAAAATAATCTTTCTTTTAGGCACACGCAGATATCAAGATTCAGTCAATGCATCTCAACAATGGTGACGAGCAGAATATTCAATTAGGAAAAGTAAATTACATAGACAATTCAGATCATAATTTATTCATACCGCAATGCATGATGGGAGCCATTAATGAGTTGTGATTGGTGGCAACAAGGATTATTATTGTCACCACGGTTGAGATTCACAGGCTGATTATTGATGTCTGTGTTTCTAAATAAATGCATTTGAAAGTGATTTGATCAGAACAATTTTTATTAAATGTTTTGGATTATAAGAAAAATTCAATTGTCATATGCTGTAGAACCACTATACTGTTGCTATCAAGTTAAACCAGATCATCTGAATGAGTTTCATTTTTCAGATCACAGCATGATTATGTCAAAACATAACCAACACTATCAGATCACTCTTGTCTTTGTTCATTTGACTGTAATAAATCAATAACAGCAGACAAACAAAATTTAAACTTAAAGTATAAGGATCAAGAGCCCAACTAAAGCAAACACTGATCGCCATAACGGTGGCTTACAATTTGTGATTTTCTCCTTCAGTGATTCTGCTTGTTAACATCAGGTGTCTTCAATAATGTTCAATGATCACTAAATTAATCACTTAATTATGTCATTAACTTTAACACTCTTGAGTGTTAATTTAACACTCATATCTGCATCATATCGTCCATCTGAAAGCAGGTGAAGGTGATTTACTACTAATCAAGGAACCGGCTTTACTGATTAGATGCGCATAACAACATCGTGCGATTAATCGTGCAGCCCTAGTCAGCACACACGACGACTACAACTACAGGACCAGCACGACAACCGTCTGGATTGAGCCGAGTAGGGGACATCTCTAGGGTCTTCAAGTGGGCACCTTCCGTCCTCAGTGTTTCGTCGACTAGCCCACGACACCTCAAGAGGGCTCGACAGTGACTCTGGCGTCCCAGAGTCACCCCCCTCCGTCCCCCACTCAACTCAGCCCAGCTTACTGACCTCTACATCCCTCCTGCTGCCGAGACCTAACCACAATCTTGCGATCTCTCCGCAACTCAACCATACGCGCCAACCCGTTTGACTAAGGCTGTCGAGCCCCACTGGTGCGTTATAAAGCAGTTTCAGTGGCAACGGTTCTGTATGGCATACCACCTACCGCTAAACACAATATCTGCCCAACCACCCTTCATTCACACAATATCCACAGGAACGTATACAAATAAACCAACAGACTCTTAAATTTTTCAAGAATTCTACGAAACCATAGTGTGACGGCCTGTACCCAGCCAGCTAGAATCTTTCCGTCTCAACCACAGCCAGTTGCTGCTCCTTTCTGCTGCTTCAGATAAGTTCTTTACTGTGCGACGCAACTCTTGGCCGCCGAATCCGACGTCTCTGAGGAACCGGGTTGTAGATTGTGCCACAAAACCTCGACAACCCACTTCCACTGGATAAACCTGGACTCTCCATCCTCGCTGTTCTGCTTCAGTGGCCAGATGAGCATACCGCAGTTTCTTCCTCTCATATGCCTCATCTACCGCATCCTCCCATGGCACTGTTAACTCTATCAGTTGAACAATGCGAGCTGATCCAGACCACAAAACAATATCTGGTCGTAGGTTAGTGGTGGCAATCTCAGGTGAAAAAATAAGCCGTTGATCAAGATCAGCCAGCATCTTCCAGTCCCTAGCAGCTTCCAGATAATTAAGTGATTAATTGAGTGATAATTGAGAATTATCGAAGACACCTGATGTTAACAAGCAGAATCACTGAAGGAGAAAATCGTAATTGGTGTGTTACCATTATGGAGATCAGTGTTTGCTTTAGTTGGGCTCTTGACCCTTAAGTTATTAACTTTAGATTTTTGTTTGGCTGTTGCACTTGAGTTATAACAGCCAGATGAACAAAGAGAAGAAGTGATATGATGGTGTTGGCAGTCGATCCACGCCTGCATGTGGGCCAGATCTGCATCCCACAAGTAGGGCTGGGCGATATATCGCATGACATTGTTATGCGCATCTCATCAGTAAAGCCGGTTCCTCGATTAGTAGCAGGGCTGGACTGGCCATCGAGCATACCGGGCATTTGTCCGGTGGGCCGACGTGCTATTTGGGCCGATACATCTCAAACTTAAAAAAAAAAAAGAAAAAAAAAAAAGAAAAAAAAAATTATTATTTTTTTTTTTTATCTGACCGGCCCATAAAACTCGTACATCGGCGGCCCATTCGTTTAGTTTTGATTAATTGGCGGCGCTGGGATCTTTGTACCGGTGTAATGCATTGGACAAAAAAAGTCAGTAGGTTTTGTTTTTTCTCTCAGACCGGCCCATGAAACGCGTAGATCAGCGGCCCATTGGTTATTTTCTTGATTGACACTGGGCTGGTCCAAACACATCTTGAAACACCTCACCCTCTGGACTCTGAGCGAGCCGGCAGTATCTGTTTAAATCGTCAGAGCGATGGAGAAGAAACGCAAGAAAAGTGCAGGGAAATAGCATGAAAAAAGAATCAGGCCCTTCAAGTGTCTGATGAGGAGTGAGGAGGACCAGGAGAGATGAGTGAGTGTAGAGGACTGTGATGAGCAGAACTAGGCTACTTTAACACCTATAGGCTACGAGTGTAGAACCCATTACCCAGGCATTATTTCCACATCTGCATAGTTGATGATTACGCATTTTACTAGAATTTGGACGCGTTTGGAAACCATGTTTTCCGCCAAAATAAAAGTTTGATGCAGTTTCTGTAAAAATAAAAGATCACGTGTTTCTCTATAGGTATAGAAATTAGTACAAAACTAATTATGAAAGTTTATTTTATTTTTCAGTGCATTTGTTTTACAATACATGTATATTACTGTCATGGGATTAATATTATAACTATTATTATGTACTAGTGTAATGTAGACAGACACTATATCATAACTAAAAGAGGTTTGAGTTTTTCTTTGTTCAATCTGCACACTGAATATGGGTTGGAGGCTTGGAGCTCTTAATTTTGAACTCTAAAAGTGCACCAGATGGATGAATTTAACATTAAAAAGCACAAAATTTTATTTCGGGGGAGCATGCCCCCAAACCCCCCTAGACGGATCGAGGTACACCCACCACAGTTTTACCAAAACTCCTGTATGAAACACTGGTATTGCTATGCCAATGCAACTTACACTATAGCTTGTTTTAGGATTCATCGCTGTGTAGTAGCCTACTTCAATTGTATTTTGCAAATAGTATTTTTTTCATCTGTTAAATCTCACTCATTCCTACTCACTCATTATGGGATTAGTGGTTTTAAGGAATAGGAGATGATATACATATTCAAGGACATGCAAAGATCGGTTGTGTTTATGATCTTATGTAGTGGGCCGGTCTGGGCCAAAATGCCCGGGCCGATTTTTCGTCCCAGTCCAGCCCTGATTAGTAGTAAATCACCTTCACCTGCTTTCAGATGGAAGATATGATGCAGATATGAGTGTTAAATTAACACTCAAGAGTGATTTAATGCTGAAAAAGGTGAAATTTTCACTTGAGACTTTCCTAAGGACAACAAGAAATTTCTGAGATGCAAAACTCTGGCAGAAACAACTTCAATGCCTAAACTGAGAAGAGGCAAAGAACAACAACGGAGCCTGAACACCAGGCCTTGAATGACATTATAGGCTGGTGACACATGCAGAGCGACAGCCAAGAAGGTTATCTAAAAACAGAAGAACTGACACCCCACCACAGGTCTGAAAGCCATATGATCACTCTAAAGGAGACTGTCCTCCTCCGAAAAACGACACCATATGTCGTTTGTACATGCAGCGTATTACGACCTATAGTGACGTTTTATAATTGAGCGCCCTCTAGCAGTCTTATAAATAATGACAGTTTATCGGGTGTGTCGTCATCAAATGACCTTTGGACTGTAAAAAATGCGGTGAGAGAAAGAGTGACCCTGAACGCCGTAATCCAGGTCTGTTTTATTTTATTTAAAGCTATTTTTAACTTATCGTTGTGACTGTCGGCAATTTATGTGTCAGTAAGTGTAGTTTAAAGTTTTCTTTACAAATCAGTTGCGAATGCAACTGACTGTGATTTTACCACAGTAACTGTAACATTAGCTCGATCCTGTCAGTGCCCACAATGTTTAACGTTACCATATTTTTACCATAGTAATTCGTATACTGTGGAATTTGTAGTTAAATAAGACAACACAATGCTTTTAAGATTGTGGTTTTACCGTGGTATTTGTAGTTAAAACACTGTAACAACATTTACCATGCTTTTACCTAAGTATAACGTTACATATAAAAGTAACTGATTTCACTGTGTAGCCTACCATTTATAAACCAGAGTGACACAACACTTATAATGGTTTTACCCAAGTATACAGTTTTACTTGTGGAATTTGTAGTTAAAGCACAGTACCACAACACATACCATGGATTTAACACAGTAACTGTAGATTTACTGTAGTATTTGTAGTTAAAGCACAGTAACTTGTATGATTTTACTACAGTAACTGTGTTTTTACTGTCTACTATTTGTAGTTAAAGCACAGTAACCACAGCACTTACCAAGGTTTTACCACAGTAACCATAGTTTTACTGTGGTATTTGTAGTTGAAATAGTAACACAACACTTGCCATGGTTTTACCACAGTAACCATAGTTTTACTGTGGTATTTGTAGTTGAAACAGTAACACAACATGCACTTTTCATGGTTTTACCACAGTAACCACAGTACTTGCCATGCCTTTAATACCTTTTTGTAATGTAATTGTAATTCAATATTTTTGTTCTGTCTTGCAGTTACTTCAGATCACATACTCCTCCATCTGCCACAACAACCTTTAATCCAACAGCTCTTTTAAGAGGCCATCTCTCACAAAAGCTCACTTTCTGTCTGTCTCTCTCAGCTTTTTTTCGGAACTGTAATTCATTTACACATATTTTGCTCTCTTTCTTTCTCTTCTTCATCATGGCATATTTAAAAAAATCTAAATTTGACCAATTCTGTCAGAAAGCTGCTATTAACAGGGAACTTAAACTCAAAGCTCCCAGTGCTGATCGTGAAGAAGCTGCCAGGGAGGCTGAACAAGTCCTTCAAATTAGGTAATGTTGAACACATTTAGTTATTGCTGATTTGCTTTAATGAATGTATCCTTATTTAATGTGTTATTAACTTTCCTTAAAGTCCTTCCTTTCAAATGTTTTGGTCACGGATCATTTTTAACACATGTATATATTTCTCTTTGTTTCAGCTGAAAAGGAAGTGCTGTCGAGGGCTTGTTAAACCTGTCTTTGTGGAGAGGGATGAATTCGACCATCTTGTGCGTTTACGGAGAAGACAAAAAGCTGCAAAGGCAAACATTTCCAATGGTATGTCTGTGTTGGTCTTAACCCTAGATTGAACATTACTGCAGACATTTTGCACAGCATTTGATGTTTCTTAAACTTTGTTTTACATACCACACGGCCCCATCAGTAAGAACTCCTAATAAAGCGTCATGTCGAAGTAGTAATAATTCATTCAATTTACCAAGTCAGCAAATTCATATGATATTGTACAAGTGCACTCGTACAAAATTCTATGACTTTTACTCCTGCTGCTGTCATTGGCCATTTCCTCAACTCTCTTGAAGATTGTGCCCATTGTAAGTACACTCAAAAAAATTATATGTTGGCTTTACTTAACTTTCTTTTGTAAACAGGTTCCACCGGTTCCACATAACTATGTTTCGTTAAACAAACATAATATGTTCATGTAACTTCAACATCATGGAATTTGGTCATTTTAAGCGACCCAATTAAACTCTGAGCTAATGAGTTAATTAAGTGAATAATTGAGTGATGATTGAGCATTATTGAAGACACCTGATGTTAACAAGCAGAATCACTGAAGGAGAAAACCGGAATGTTTAAGTCACCATTATGGAGATAAGTGTGTGTTTTAGTTGGGCTCTTGACCATTAACTCATTAACTTTAGAGTTTGTTTGGCTGCTGTACGTGAGTTATAACAGCCGTATGAACAATGAACAAAGGTGATCTGATGGTGTTGGTTGTGTTTTAACATAATCATTGTTTCACAATCATTTGACCTGAGTCACTGAACTTATATTAAACCCAATTTCTGAGTTAAGTTTACCTTACGGATTATAGCAGCACTGTCATTGTAGAGCATACAATTTTGAGCCTTTTTAATGAAATTCAAATGATACATAAAAAAGAAACTTCTTAAGAAATATCTTGAGTAGGCACACACAGACATCAAGAATCAGCCTGTGAATCTCAACAATGGTGACAATTATAAAGCATGTTGCAGTGCATTCTGGGTGCCACCAATCAAAACTCATTTATGGCTCCCATCATGCAATGCTGCATGAATAAATAATGAGCTTATGATCTGTTTGTCACCATTGCTGAGATTCACAGGCTGATTCTTGATGTCTGTGTGTGCCTACACAAAATATTTTTTAAGAAGTTTCTTTTTTATTTATTGATTTGATCATTTAAATTTCATTGAAAAGGCTAAAAATAGTATGCTCTACAATGACAGTGCTGCTATAATCCGTAAGGTAAACTTAACTCAGAAATTGGGTTTAATATAAGTTCAGTGATTCAGGTCAAATGATTGTGAAATAATGATTATATTAAAACACAACCAACACCATCAGATCACTTTTGTTCATTGTTCATCCGGCTGTTATAACTCACGTACAGCAGCCAAACAAACTCTAAAGTTAATGAGTTAAGGGTCAAGAGCCCAACTAAAACACACACTTATCTCCATAACGGTGACTTAAACATTCCGGTTTTCTCCTTCAGTGATTCTGCTTGTTAACATCAGGTGTCTTCAATAATGCGCAATCATCACTCAATAAATCACTTAATTAACTCATTAGCTCAGAGTTTAATTGGGTTGCTTAAAATGACCAAATTCCATGTTGTTGAAGTTACATGAACATATTATGTTTGTTTAACGAAACATAGTTATGTGGAACCGGTGGAACCTGTTTACAAAGAAAAGTTAAGTAAAGCCAACATATCATTTTTTTGAGTGTAGTCGGACTGTTAATATCAGAGAACGTTTATATTAAGTCCATTGTAATCTTTATTAACCTTTACATATTGGCACCATCTCTTCTCGTACCAACAGTACATGATATCTTTTCACATGTTGATTTTTATTGAGTCACGTGACACATCAGATCTTCAAATAACTTGTCCTAATCAGATCACTTAAACGGTTTGTTCACCCAAAAATTAAAATTCTGTCAGTAATTACTCGCCCTCATGTTGTTCCAAACCCGTAAGACTTCTGTTCATCTTCGGAACACAAATTAAGATATTTTTGATTAAATCTGAGAGCTGGATCACTCCTCCATAGGCTTCTATGGGATTAAAACTTGCCAGCCCAGAAAGTTAGAAAAGATCATGTTTAAAATAATCCAAGTGACTACAGTGGCTCAACCATAAGTTTATCAAGTGACAAGAATACTTTTTGTGCGCAAAAACAAACAAAAATAACGACTTTATTCAACTATTAATTTCTTCTGTGTGTGCCTCCAAGTGAGTTCACGTAGTGTAACAGCGCAGCGCTTCTGTGTTGTACGTCAGAACGTAGGCTCACTATTGGCTGACGCTGGTCATGTGTGTGATGATGCATGTGACGTTCAACACAGAAGCGCTGCGCTGTTACACTACGTGAACCCACTTGGAGGCACACACAGAAGAAATTAATAGTTGAATAAAGTTGTTATTTTTGTTTGTTTTTGCGCACAAAAAGTATTCTTGTCACTTGATAAACTTATGGTTGATGAACGAAAGTCTTACAGGTTTGGAACAACATGAGGGTGAGTAATTACTGACAGAATTTTCATTTTTGGATGAACTAACCGTTTAAGTTCGTTCATAACACCAAGAACATTAACTATAATGATAACTATTTTAACATACACACCAAACGGACAATAAAGTTCTGTTTATTATAAGTGCGCACTATGGTAATGTTGTCTGCCATTTTAAGTGCTTAAGCTTTTTAAAGTCGGATAGATCCTGATTGGCTGTCAATGTTTTCATAGTTCATCATGTGATTTATTTAATAAAATTATGTTTTGTCCTTTCTTGCAGGTTTTTACACGGATTACTTAGTCCTGCTCCATCAGCTCTCTACAATATCAAACCCAATGGCTCTTTTAAGGGCCAACCCTTCCAAAAGCTTCCACATTTCTCTCTGTCTTGTGTGGCACATCTGCTCTCAGCCCTTCTGCACTCTTATTGCTAACTTCCACTCTTAGCATGGCTACTTGTAATTATTTCTCTTCTAAGTCTACTTGTAATAATTTCTCTTTTACAGTGAACACTCCTGTTCTACTGTGAGCACTCCTGTCACTACCACCATACATCCCACTGTATTCTACACGCCAACACAGAGAAAGAGGGGGGGAAATGGTAATGTAAAAAGAAATGATTTCCTTTGTGTCAAATTAATGTTATTGAATTGCATATTGTGTAATTATATATATATACATATGTATATTCCATAGTTCAGTTTTCTCTATCCATCTGAAATGCCAACCAAAATTATGTTATTCATAAATGCCACTAAAAAGCCACTTTATTGTTGTAGTCCTGTTTTTAATTTATTTATAATTATAATATTATAAACAATTTTAATATTTTTAATATATATATATATATATATATATTTTTTTTTTTTTTTTTTTTTTTTTTTTTTTTTTTTTGCCTTGGTTTTAGTTGCAATTGAAGCGAAAAATATTTACAGGAGATATACTTTGAAATAAATTATGTAAATATTGTTCTTAATCATTTTTTGCTTGTGTTCTGTAAAGGGAAGAATAAATAATCTTTCCGATGGGAGCCTTGCAACTTTTGGTTTGTAAAAATAGTATCAATCTTTGTTTTCCATAAATTGCCACCTTGGAATTTTTAGGTTCTATCTGCATTCTCAGTGGTTTTTAGACATAGAGCTTCAAAGGTTTTGCATTCCATTCGACTTTGTAGATATTTGTTTTCTAAATAAAAACTCCCCAAATGTACACTTATTTACATTGTGATGCATTTGTATGTTGCCACAGAATAAGAATATGTGAAGAACTTAATTTTGACAAAAATATCAGATATAACCTTATAATTACAGGGTAAATTCTCTTTTGTAGTTTTGAATATTAGCCAATGTTGTTTTAAAGGGGTTTCGGTTACATATTTCTGAGTTACTTTATCAATCAGTCATTTTTTTAAGTTGTTATATTTCACTGTAATTGATTACCTCAATGCAGAATTTTTATTATAACCAACTTTTTTTTGTTTTCTTTTCTACATAGTGGCGCAAACTGGAGAAGTAGCTGTGTGACAGAGGATGCTGTGCTGGGCACTTATCTTTCTCTTTAAACAGTTTGACATATCAATAAACATTGGGAAATTACTACAAAATGTGTCCATTCGTTATTCTTTTTTTATTCCTATATTTATACTGGCTAATAATGGTAAGGGGTTCATTTCCAGGAAACACAGAAGTGTTAAATATATACCTTTAATGCATTATAAATGCACTGTAAATGTTATAGAAGCTCTTCATTTGAATAGTAGCTGCACTTATCTTTGGTCAAGAAATACTGAATGCCTGAATAATTATCAGAGGAGTAGTTTTTTTTTAAGCAAAGGAAACTTTTTGAATTATTTTTATATTTATTTGTCATACAGTATCCAACTGCAACATTATTTTTTTTTTTTTTTTTGATGAAATGTTGTACATCAGTTAATAGGCTAATGTATACAATGGAAACCATTAAACCCTTGCATGTAATCTATTGTTGCATTGGGCTAACCCCACAATGCAATCTCATTTTAGTTTTATATTTAATGGTGACAAATACATGTTTAATTTGTCCATTCACCACAATAACCTGGGAGATCCTGTCATAAATGACCATATATGGACAAGTAAGTGTGACGCATCTGCTCAACTAGGTTGTCATTGGCTTTGACATTTCCTTGGCACCCACAGGACTGGCTGTGGTTGGACAATCTTTAAACCCATAATAAAAATCGTTTAATGTTGCAAAGTACGTTTTGATGTTATTATTACGTCAGTAATACATTAAGTTAACAATGTGGTGTTACTTTGTTGTGAGAAATTACCCCTTTACCGATATCTTAACCCTAACCCTAAGTATAAGCTAACTGAACTACAAACAAAGACTATAGCGTTCCATTGATAGAATGACAGAGGCTTATGGGTAATGTAGTTTAAAACGTTTAATAAGGAAATTTAAAAAATACTATCTTTTAAGGAACAAAGGGATATCTAATCATGGTCGTTGTGCAAACCTCTATGATATATTTGAGAGGCATTCTAAAATTTGGTATTTTACTATAAGCAGTTTTTAAAATGCCTTCATACCACCTTTTTGTATATATTTTTTAAAAGTGTTCAACATCATTACGTAAACATAGCATAAGTTGTTGTCATGCCAATTTTATCTTTGATACTATAATCTGACTTTGATTTACAGCCATTTGAAATGTGCATTTGTTTGCTCTTCCTGGGGACTCTACTGGGCCGAAGGGCAGTAAAAGATAGACCAACGTATTAATGGACAACAAAGTGTGTTGAGTCACATTTATGTTGTCTTTTCAACAACTTGCCATTATTTAAGTTGTTCCAAGTTCATTCAGTCATAGTTAACAACAGACTAGGAATAGACCTCCAAAATACAAAATAAATTTGGAATGGGTTTCTCCAATAGAACAAGAATAGTGTTGACAGTAAACAAAGACATCAATTTAAACAACCAATATACATTGGGACACTTCATTGTACAACATTGTCTTACTAAATGGCTACACACAGTGTGTAACTTGTGGCTCAAAAGTCTTAACAAAAAAATGAATGCAATGAATAGCATCATAATGTAAAAGTTCTGGACATCAGAGATTTGAATGCTCATCTTGCTTATAGTTCAGGATCCATGTTGATCTTTCCCTGGTACATCATCCTCAGTGTGCCTGAAGTGCCCTTAACATATAGCCCATGCGGTCTCTTGTGATGCATATTTTAGCCTTTCACTTCACGTAACTGAAATGTGTCATATTTACTGTATTTTACACAGCATCTAAGTCCTAAAACATATACAATGGTAACATTTTAGCAAATGATTGTCCCAAATGTCATTAATATGACATTGTTCATGTCTCAATCAAAACAATCATGGTTATTATATGTATTTTTACAAAATCAAATTGTGTATTTACCAAACACAATCCTTAATAAATAATATTCACCATATTTTGCTATCCAACACCATGTACAAAACTTTACTGGAGAATACAGCATAAACACAGCTAAAGTAGCATATAAAACTTATGAATATTTGAGAGAAATAAAAATGGGTTATGTTATAATCATGATATTTATCAGTTATCAGTTAAAAGCATGCATGGTGAAATGTCTTGAGCACAACAGAATCACATCCAGTTTCCTTATCATCAGAGCTATACTGGGTTTCTTCCTCTTGCTTGCTTGTCCATCTCCCTATCAAAATCTTCTTCTTCCATGTATCTAAGCAATTTGCAATTGTTATCCAGCATAGTACAAATGATGAACAAAAGATGTGATCAAATCAAATCACTTTATTGTCACAAAACCATAAACCCAAGTTTACAGGTGATGAAATTATTTTTTGCATACTCTGCAGAATGACAGTATGGATGACAAGTATAGAATATTTACACACAACACATAGAGTTTTAATATACACAGTATACGTAAGGGACTCAATACAGGTAGAGCACAATATGGTGCAATAATATTATACTATACACAGAGTGAAAAATTAAAACAATAATAAACAAAATAATCACAGTATACATATACAGTGCAGTAGGAATGAGTGAAAATAGAATGTCAGGGTGCAGAATAATACCGAGTAAGAGTCCAGTCAGTGTAACTGATAAAGTGTATGAGGTTGGGGGGTGGGGCGTGCTGTGTGTGTGTTACTGGTATTAGTCCAGTCTGCTGGTGCGGGCGATAACCTCTGCCTGATGGTAACGGTGAGAGCAGTTCATGGCTCGGGTGGCTGGAGCCTCTGATGATTCTCCATGCTTTCCTCACACACACACCTGCAGGGAGGGAAGTCTCCTCACACACTCCCTTGTCCTGAAGGGAGGGAAGCTCACCTCTAACTGTGTTCTGTGCAGTTCAGGGCGGTGCTGTTACTAGAGGCAGTGATGCAGCCAGTCAGGATCCTCTCCACAGTGCATGTGTAAAATGATTTGAGGCTTTTGGGGCTCACACTCAACTTCCTCTGCTGTCTGAGGAAGAAAAGACACTGATGAGCCTTCTTCAGCACAGCATCAGTGTGGATGGGCCATGTGTGGTTACCGGTGATGTAAACACAGAGGATCTTGAAGCAGCTCAAATATTTCATCAGCACCACTAATGCGGTGTAGCTTTTTCTCAACCAGGGGCTGAAGTCCTAACAAAAGAAAATATGTATTTAGGAGGTGGTAAATCAATAAACCATATATAATAGTATTATTGATAATTGTTGCACTAGACTTAGCATTGATTCCATGGGCCGTAACTCTGAGCTGTCACAGTAGAGCTGTTGGGGAATGTAGTCTTCACAGCGGATAACTGACGCAGTGCTGCACTGGGTGGCCACAGAATCGTCCACTGTCAAAAAAAAAACCTCCTTCTCTGGCCTCAGACCGGTTTCTCTTTAGTCTGGACTATGCGAACTGACCAACTGCGTGAAGACGGACCTGAGCATTGAGTGTGTTCAGTGCCAGCTATCGGCTCCTCTACCTCTTGATGTCTTTCTGTACAAGTAGAAAATGAGAACATAATATAAGCAGTCATAACAAATCAGTAATGTATTTAAAACTCTTTAGTACAACATGCCTATTCCTATAACTGGCTTCATCCTCCTTTCAAACAATCAGACAAAACAATAAGTTAATAATAACTCCAGAATTTTTTTTTGTGAATATTGTGCAGGTGTCAGTACTCACCATGTTCAGTCATTTCCAGTCCAAATTCCAAAGATGATGGCACAGCTGATGTGCTCATTCTAGGAGCTATAAAAACATGTATGTATGTATGTATGTATGAGTATCTATGGATATATGAGATGGCCATGTGTGAATTCCTCATCCCCAACAGGACTGGTTTGCCTGGCTTGCTCCATTTCAGCTGTAAAACAAGAAATGTCTATTGACCCCATGTTTAAATACTATTGTCATGTAAACACATACAGTGAGACAGGAACTGAGATATTAAGACTAAGATGAAGAGAAATATGCAGAGAAAGGCAGAATTTTGGGTATAAAGTTTTACAAAATGAGAGAAAGGCGGTACTAGAAAAAGCTGTATCTTCAATAGCAAGCTATATGAATATATGAATTCATTTAAACATGATTACATGCTGCCAGTATTGTTGTAAGCAGTTTAAAGGCCTCTTCACACCAAGGATGAGTCCACACTGCAGCTATTTAACATTTAACGACACAGAGGAAATATATCGTTGGAATCACTTTCAGAAATGTTTTTTTTTCCCAGCTGATGAACAATAAAATCCTTGACAGCCAATCAGAATTTACTCGACTTTAAAAAGCTTAAGCACTTAAAATGGCAGACAACATTACCATAGCGCGCACTTATAATAAACAGAACTTTATTGTCCGTTTGGTGTGTATGTTAAAATAGTTATCATTATAGTTAATGTTCTTGGTGTTATGAACGAACTTAAACGGTTAGTTCATCCAAAAATGAAAATTCTGTCAGTAATTACTCACCCTCATGTTGTTCCAAACCTGTAAGACTTTCGTTCATCAACCATAAGTTTATCAAGTGACAAGAATACTTTTTGTGCGCAAAAACAAACAAAAATAACAACTTTATTCAACTATTAATTTCTTCTGTGTGTGCCTCCAAGTGGGTTCACGTAGTGTAACAGCGCAGCGCTTCTGTGTTGAACGTCACATGCATCATCACACACATGACCAGCGTCAGCCAATAGTGAGCCTACGTTCTGACGTACAACACAGAAGCGCTGCGCTGTTACACTACGTGAACTCACTTGGAGGCACACACAGAAGAAATTAATAGTTGAATAAAGTCGTTATTTTTGTTTGTTTTTGCGCACAAAAAGTATTCTTGTCACTTGATAAACTTATGGTTGAGCCACTGTAGTCACTTGGATTATTTTAAACATGATCTTTTCTAACTTTCTGGGCTGGCAAGTTTTAATGCCATAGAAGCCTATGGAGGAGTGATCCAGCTCTCAGATTTAATCAAAAATATCTTAATTTGTGTTCCGAAGATGAACAGAAGTCTTACGGGTTTGGAACAACATGAGGGCGAGTAATTACTGACAGAATTTTAATTTTTGGGTGAACAAACCGTTTAAGTGATCTGATTAGGACAAGTTATTTGAAGATCTGATGTGTCACGTGACTCAATAAAAATCAACATGTGAAAAGATATCATGTACTGTTGGTACGAGAAGAGATGGTGCCAATATGTAAAGGTTAATAAAGATTACAATGGACTTAATATAAACGTTCTCTGATATAAACAGTCCGACTACTTACAATGGGCACAATCTTCAAGAGAGTTGAGAAAATGGCCAATGACAGCAGCAGGAGTAAAAGTCATAGAATTTTGTACGAGTGCACTTGTACAATATCATATGAATTTGCTGACTTGGTAAATTGAATGAATTATTACTACTTCGACATGACGCTTTATTAGGGGTTCTTACTGATGGGGCCGTGTGGTATGTAAAACAAAGTTTAAGAAACATCAAATGCTGTGCAAAATGTCTGCAGTAATGTTCAATCTAGGGTTAAGACCAACACAGACATACCATTGGAAATGTTTGCCTTTGCAGCTTTTTGTCTTCTCCGTAAACGCACAAGATGGTCGAATTCATCCCTCTCCACGAAGACAGGTTTAACAAGCCCTCGACAGCACTTCCTTTTCAGCTGAAACAAAGAGAAATATATACATGTGTTAAAAATGATCCGTGACCAAAATATTTGAAAGGAAGGACTTTAAGGAAAGTTAATAACACATTAAATAAGGATACATTCATTAAAGCAAATCAGCAATAACTAAATGTGTGTTCAACATTACCTATTTGAAGGATTTGTTCAGCCTCCCTGGCAGCTTCTTCACGATCAGCACTGGGAGCTTTGAGTTTAAGTTCCCTGTTAATAGCAGCTTTCTGACAGAATTGGTCAAATTTAGATTTTTTTAAATATGCCATGATGAAGAAGAGAAAGAAAGAGAGCAAAATATGTGTAAATAAATTACAGTTCCGAAAAAAAGCTGAGAGAGACAGACAGAAAGTGAGCTTTTGTGAGAGATGGCCTCTTAAAAGAGCTGTTGGATTAAAGGTTGTTGTGGCAGATGGAGGAGTATGTGATCTGAAGTAACTGCAAGACAGAACAAAAATATTGAATTACAATTACATTACAAAAAGGTATTAAAGGCATGGCAAGTACTGTGGTTACTGTGGTAAAACCATGAAAAGTGCATGTTGTGTTACTGTTTCAACTACAAATACCACAGTAAAACTATGGTTACTGTGGTAAAACCATGGCAAGTGTTGTGTTACTATTTCAACTACAAATACCACAGTAAAACTATGGTTACTGTGGTAAAATCATGGTTAGTTCTGTGGTTACTGTGCTTTACCTACAAATAGTAGACAGTAAAAACACAGACTGTGGTAAAAGCATGGTAAATTACTGTGTTTTAACTACAAATACCACATTACAACTACAGTTACTGTGGCATTGTAAGTGTTGTGGTTACCATGGTTACAGTTACGGTGGAAGAAGCATGGTGTTGCGTTACTGTGCTTTTACTACACATGAAATGGGGGATCGACAGTTACTGGTAAAACATAATAAATGTGTGGACTTTTTGCATGATTCCTTTCCCAACACAGGCGAATTTCAAATTAATATCTCAATGAAAACGAACTTTATAATGCTGACGTCCGTTTGAATGATTCGAACGTCACACAGCTTGAAATACAAATACCGAAACAAGACATCATTTCATTCATAAACACGGGACTAACGTTATACGAGACGGATGGAAACCTTACCTGTACGTGTGATGAAGTAATCATATATCCATATATTTTTATAGCAATAAACCACTTCGAATAGCTGGGAGAGTTTGACGTAAACTGGTAGCAGGTAGACAAAAAAAAAAACCATAATGCATTGAGGCGAAAGTTTATGTAATGACAAGTAGTGACCTAGAGGTGTCAGTGTTCTAGCGGAGTTCAGAAAGGGCCGAAGAAGAGATACCCGTTTGTTGTTGTTGTGGAAGCTAACAGGTGAATAAACCGGACACAGAGAGAACTCACGTGTTGTTGTCTTCTAAGTATTATAAATGCCTGTAAAGGACATCGACAGACATTACATGGTGTCAGAATAGTCTGTGTGTCGGTAAAGAAGACATGGCGAAGTTTAGCCCGCCGAGCGAGTTTAAGTTTGAGAGCCCAACCGAATGGCCGGAGTGGAAACAGCGATTTCGCCGCTATCGGTTGGCCACAAAGCTAAGCAAAGATGACGGCGAGATTCAAGTAAGTTCGCTGATCTACGCAATGGGCAGTGAAGCTGAAAAGATATTCAGTTCATTTGAGTTTGAAGAGGAAGATGATAAGAAAGACTTTGAAGTGGTCATGAAAAAGTTTGACGACTACTTTATTCCACGACGTAACATCATACACGAGCGTGCATGTTTCTATCAACGGAGCCAGCAGTCCGGGGAAACGGCGGAGATGTACATCAGGACATTATATGAGTTAGCAGAGCACTGTCAATTCGGGACTACGAGGGATGAACACATAAGGGATCGTCTTGTGGTTGGAATAGCAGACAAAGAACTCTCCCGCCAGTTCCAGCTCAAAGCAGACCTAACGTTGACGCACGTGATTGAACGAGTGCGCCAGACGGAGGCGATAACGCGGCAGGTTAACCTTCAGACCAATCGACCGGATGCACAGCTAGCCAATGTTAATGCGGTCAAAGCGAAGGATTGGCAGTATAAGAAAAAGAGTCAGCGACGGGGTAACAGCAGCCAGGTGACCAACACAAAGGACGAGTGTGGGAGGTGCGGTAAGCCACAACACTCTAATGAAAGAAATTGTCCTGCATTAAAAAGCAAGTGTAATAAGTGTCACAAGGAAGGACATTGGGAACGTAAATGTCGTTCTAAAGCAGTGAGAGAGGTCACAAGCGAACAGCCTGGTCTGACATACTTCCTAGGAGCAGTTGACAGGGAGGATAATGAGGATACATGGACTGTAGGCTTGCCTGTAAACAACGTGGTAGTAACCTTTAAAATTGACACAGGAGCCGACGCTACCATTATTGATAAGGGGACATTCAAAAAGATGAGTCCTAAAATAAAGCTTGAGCCTCCTGTCACACGTTTTGTTAGCCCAGGGGGCGATCTCAATTGCATAGGCATGTTCCAGAGTAGCACCAGCTATAAGGGGAGAAAGTACTCTCTGAAAGTGTATGTGACTGAAGGAAAAAGCTGCTTACTGGGCCGTGAGGAAGCAGTGGAAATGGGTCTAGTGAAGAGGATGGATGAGGTCAATAGCGTGTTTGGATCAAGTGGGTTATTGAAAACTGAGCCAGTCAGAATAGCCCTGCGGGATGATGCCCAACCATATGCAGTGCCGACAGCCAGGCGGATACCCCTGCCACTGGTACCGCTGGTAAAAAAGGAACTGCAGCGCATGGAAGAGGAGGGCATAATCGAAAAAGTAACACAGCCAACAGAATGGTGCGCCGCTATGGTGCCGGTACTCAAACCCAACAAAAAGGAAGTCCGCCTTTGTGCAGACCTCAGGAAACTGAACAAAGCGGTGAAACGGGAGAAGTATGTCCTGCCGACGGTGGAGGAAATAATGCCAAAGCTCGCCGGGTCAAAAGTGTTCACATCGCTGGATGCAGCAAGTGGATTTTATCAGATTCCCCTGCATGAGGAGAGCAGGATGTTCACCACTTTCATCACTCCGTTTGGGAGATATGCCTTCCGCCGTCTTCCTTTCGGGATAACAAGTGCTCCTGAAATTTTCCAGAGGAAAATGGCGGAAACTCTGGCCGGCTTAGAAGGGACAGAGATCTTTATGGACGACATTTTAATTCATGCAGAGACAGAGGAGCAACATGACCGACGCCTGGCGGAGGTGTTGAGGGTCATCGAAGCAGCAGGGCTCAAGTTGAACCAGGCAAAGTGCAAGTTCAAACAGAGACAGGTTCGCTTCCTGGGTCACCTAATCGACGAGGCAGGCGTCAGGGCCGACCCAAACAAAGTCACTGGAATAGGGAACTTTCCACAGCCACAAAACGCGACAGAACTCAAAAGATTCTTAGGGATGGTTAATTATTTGGCCAAGTTCATTCCAGAGTTATCAACAGTGGCCCACCCACTGTACGAGTTACTGAAAGGAGACAAAGAGTGGATGTGGGGACCTGCACAGTGCGAGGCGTTCAGGAACTTAAAGACTGCATTAGCCACAGCACCAGTACTTACCTTCTACGATGCCAACAAGCCCACCATAGTGTCAGCAGATGCCAGTAGCTATGGGCTGGGCGGCGTTCTACTCCAGCAGCACGGGGATCACTGGAAGCCTGTGGCCTACTGCTCCAGACGATTAAGTGACGCGGAGAAAAGATACGCGCAGATCGAGAAGGAGTGCCTGGCAAGTGTGTGGTCCTGTGAACGGTTCGACAAATACCTATATGGACTGGACGGCTTTAGACTGGTTACTGATCACAAACCATTGGTGCCTCTCATGAACAGTAAAGACTTAGACTGTGTCCCAATTAGGTGTCAGAGGCTATTAATGAGACTAATGCGTTTCAATGCCACGGCTGAGCATGCACCAGGCAAAACATTAGCTGTAGCGGATGCGCTCTCTAGGAGCCCAGAGCAATGTTTTGGGGATGGGGTCTGTCATGAGGAGGTGGCAGCACATATCGAGGCTGTCATGAGTCAGGTCCCGGCCACACCACACAGGATGGCGGAGCTTAGACAGCACACTGAATACGATAGACAGCTCCAGACAGTCATAGGCTTCATCAGGAATGGGTGGCCTGATTATGTTGGAAAGGTGCCTGAGGTAGTCAAGGACTTCTACCAAATGAGAGGAGAACTATCTGAGATAGATGGTTTGGTCATTAGAGGCAACCGCATTGTCATTCCCACAGAAAAAAGGAAGGCCATCTTAGAGAGAATCCATGACGGACATCAAGGCCTGGTAAAGTGCAGAGAAAGAGCTTACCAATCCGTATGGTGGCCTGGAATGTCTGGTGAGATTGAAAAAACAGTACAGCAGTGTGCATTTTGTAGAGAGAACAGAAACACACAGAAGAAGGAGCCGTTAATGCCCAGCGAGCTCCCATGTAGGCCATGGCAGAAAGTTGGTATAGATCTGTGCGAGTTTAAGAAGCAAAACTACTTAATAGTATCGGATTATTACTCTAGATATCTGGAGATTTTGAATCTGCCTACAACTACTTCCAGCCAGGTTGTAGCTAAGCTGAAAGCCACATTCGCACGTTTCGGCATCCCTGAAGTGATGGTGAGTGACAATGGGCCCCAGCTATCTTCAAGAGAGATGAGGGAGTTTAGCGAGAAATATGATTTCGTTCATGTTACTTCCAGCCCCCACTACCCTCAAAGTAATGGACAGGCAGAGAGGGCAGTTCAGGTAGCGAAATCTATACTGAAACAGGAGGACCCCCTCCTTGCCCTGATGGCGTACAGAGCCACACCCACCTCTTCGACAGGAGTCAGTCCAGCAGAACTGCTGATGGGCCGGAAAATCAGGACCACCTTGCCCACCCTGCAGGACAATCTGAAACCAAACTGGCCTGATGAAGATGTGATCAGACAGGCTGACGCTGCAGCCAAACAAAGGCAAGCTTATTACTATAACCGCAGGAATGGAGTAAGGGTCCTACCCCCACTGAGCCTGGGGGACCCTGTGCTAACAAAGCTGGATGGACAGAAACAGTGGACAATGCCTGCTGTCGTTCACAGCTCCAGCTCTACTCCAAGGTCTTATATCGTGGAGACAGCACAGGGAGAGCGCTACAGGAGGAACCGACGTCACCTGCAATCCACACCCAAACGATCACACCCGTCAGTGAAAGCCCTGACCAGGTTGCTCCTGAGGTCAGGAACACTGAGGACATGCACGTTACTGAGACACAAAACACTCCCACACCCACACAAGGCACTGTAACCATCACTCGCTCAGGCAGAGTGAGCAAAGCCCCAGACAAACTGGACTGGTGATTATGGACTCTTGATTGTATAGCCCTGAAAAAAGGGGGGGGGGGGATAAAATGTTATTTTTGGTGAAGGAAAAAAGGTTGGTTCATGTTTCAGAGAAAAAAAAAAAAAAAGCACTTTATTGCACTGTATTGTTTGGAAAAGTATGAACAGGAGGAATGGTTATTTTTCATTAGCCACCATTGGGGTTAGAAGTTAACAGGACAGTTGAGTTTTACAACAAGAAATATTGTTAAGATAGAGAAGTGTTTATTGCTTATAATAACAGTTCATGTTAACTAAGAAGGGCAATATCTTTGAGGGGGAGATGTAATGAGAAGTAGTGACCTAGAGGTGTCAGTGTTCTAGTGGAGTTCAGAAAGGGCCGAAGAAGAGATACCCGTTTGTTGTTGTTGTGGAAGCTAACAGGTGAATAAACCGGACACAGAGAGAACTCACGTGTTGTTGTCTTCTAAGTATTATAAATGCCTGTAAAGGACATCGACAGACATTACAGTTTATGTTGCATTTCTCCATATCTCCAGCTGCCGGCAGGGGCGCAAATTTAGGGAACGCTCTTATGTGTCGTATTTGAAGGTAGTGACAAACGACCTAAATGGTCATATGGGTTGGAGGACTTGTTGCTCTAAAGACTGCTGCAAATTTAGTGCATTATTATGTTGACTTTATTCATTCTGATTATTCACTGGTCTCAAAGCAATTCTTTATATTCTCTGCTAAACTAACCCTCTCTGCTCTTTCAGTAGGTTAAGTCCAGCCCTATAAAAAAAGAAAGAAAATACACTGAAAGAGACAAGCAATGCTCAACTCAAACTGAGGCTGGATTTGGTATAGTGAGGGCTATATGAAACAACGATAGGGCTAAAAGCATGATATAATTATTATATGACAAAGATAAAGAAAGACGCAATATCAAAGAGTGATAATATTGTTGACAAAACAAAGACACTGGTCACTCCATCTTGTTTTGGTAATTTTCTAGAGATAGACTGGAGGGAAAATATAAATACTCCAAAAGTCCAACATTATGAAATCACAAACGTTGTAAAAACTGGGATAATGAGATGGAAATGTTATTGGCCATGGATCCAAGATTATGCAGAGATCTCTAAGTTTATTTTTAAAACAGCTCATGAGCAAAAACCAAAAAGAATAGGAAAAATCTGAAAAAAAAAATGAGAAAAGAAAAAATGCATTTGAAAAATTACAATTGACAGGCCTATTACTCTAAATTACTTATTAGAATTTGTAAAAAGAAAAAAGGGTTTATAACAGCGGACTTAAACTAAACCTTACGGCCATTGACAACTCAAAAGTGTTTGACATAGTTGTGTTGACCTGATCAGACCTTGTGGCTAAAATGATCAGTGCCGCATTTAGAGCACAACCTGCAGGAATGTATGCGCTGGCCAGTGTGTGTGAGAGTGACTGAGTATGAATGGAGTGAGAGATGGTGTGGAAGTAACACTGAGGCAAATCAATTATTTTGCCCATACAGCTGTATCCAAAATTTAATTTGTGGGCCCACAGGGCAAATTCTGCCCAATAAAATAATGACCATGGATAAATTTGATTAATTTCCTGGTTGGAACCATAGTGAAAAAAAAAAAAAAAAAAAAAAAAAAAAAAAAAACAGTGTCACATTTGCGTAGCGTTTAACATATCTGACTTTCCTTTCAGAATATAATGAAGGAGTATAACACATCTGATTTTCTTTTCAGCATATGGTGATGGAGCTGATTCTTTGTCAAAAGTATGAAATAATGTAACTTTTGTTTTGTTGCAAAGTGGGTTGAGTGTTATCCAAGATGCCTAATAAATAGTGCTGATAGTGGAACTCAAGACAAAGAGATAATTGAGTTCAATTGACTAATTGTAAAAGTACATAGGAAGTTTATTATGAGAAATGTAAAGAAATTGCAATTATGATGATAAAAAGCCAAACCGTATGGAAAATGAATAGGAATATAGTTAAAGTCCTGCTGTTAATGAAAGCAGAAAGGACACCACTCAGCCCACATGACATTTCTACAGGGAACACCAAGAAGGACAATGGGAGAGATGAACATATGATTGAAATTATATGTTGTTGTCACTAACAGAACTAACAGAACTTATGAAGATTTCATTCACAGATGACAGAAGCTCCAGGAATCTCCAGAAATTCCAGGAAGGTTTCTGGAACAGTTCTGACAAAATGAACCATTGACTGTGCTTTGTAATTTCAGAAGAGTGACATTTGAGTCCATTCCTCTCAACTTAAAATACACCAACAGACTTCAGCAACCCCCCCAAAACAGGGAGTGAGGGATCAAGGACATGCTGACAATGACAGAGAAGTCCTTTGCAAAGACTAATAACATCACCTGGTAAAAGATGTAAAGATGACAAGAAAGCCAACAGAATGATCAAATCATGTATGGAAAAGGAGACAAGCTTGACCAGAAACTCTAATGAAGGAGAAGTGTGGTAAGCTCGCAAGGAGCTGTGCAAGAAGACACTCAACAGAGATGAGTACAAGTTCAAAGAAGTCAACATAAACCAAACCTTGGCTAAAATTGAATGTTTAGCCCTTGACTAGATTTGGTAGCAACTTAATAATAACCCCAACAGAACCAAAATTGATTGAAGAGAAAATAAATCAATGTAGAAATGATGATAAAGAGAATAATAATAATAATAATAATAAATCATAACAAATCATTTTATAGAAATTGGTATAGCATAGTGGGAATTAAGACAATTCATGAAGGAAAAATTAAAACTGAAAAAGTACATTTAAAATAAATCCTAAAGAATACTTGGATGCTATTTGTCAATACAGGAATTGATACCTAATTTATAGAGATACAGTTGAAATTAAAGCAAGTATTAAACACTGGGTATTAGCAAATATTTGATTTCAATTTACTTCATAAGATTATGATTTGATTCAATATGCTATTGACTAATTAAATATATCAAATGTTATGTTTATTAATGACAACCTCAGTTGGAAGTTATTAAAATGTAATAACAAACAGGCCCTTCTGAATAATCTAAATGGCACCAAAGGGGGGTCAAAAATGAATATTTGGCATTCACATGAAACATAGATTATTGAACCATACTTTTCAATATTCTCAATCCAAATGCGCAATGGTTCTAAACCGGTGCGCAAAGGGGGGAGTAAAGGAAAGACAAAATTAAAATTAAGTAAGGTAAGAAAATTAAAATTAAGGCAGAAATTAAATAAAAATTAAGTTAAAATTAAATTAAAAGGCATTTTTGCAAAGTTTTTGTGAAATTTGTGGAAAAAACAAAGTTAAGAAAAGAACAGTGATAAAAATAGACCATATGTCAGTATCAGAAGAACTATTAAAACATTTGGTAAGGAATATGTGGACATGATATAGATGGGTAAAAGCAATGAAATCAACAGAGGAGGGTCAGGAACAGAAATTAAATCTCTAACAGAGAAGTAATCCATAGATTGGAAGTCTATCAAAAATAAGGTCAGATAATGGGTCAGCTAAACAGAAGCATTGAAGACTAAATATAAATTGTATATGAACACAAGGAGGTTTCAATAATGATAAGTTATAAAGCTTTATGTTTGAAATGGTTGATATAAAAAAGTTGAGATTGTTAGATTTATTTAGGTATGCAGGAAAATAAATGTACAATGAATATGTAAGATAGTGCAAAAAGTTATAAGAAAAGTTAAAGAGTTCTCTTTCCTAAGTGTCTGATGAGATTATTGAATGACTTTTATGAAGTAAATGTAACATTGCTCTTAAAGCTGTCTTAGTTTGAGTGATTACATGAGACATAATTAGTTTATTCATGATAGTTTATTTAGAAATTAGTAGAAAAGAAGAAAAAGTATTCAGTTAAGGTAGTCTTGAACTGAAGAGCTATGAGAATAGGAAGCAACGTGACCAACGTCAAAATGGTATTTATTGTTTAAATTTGGTAATAAAGTAGACAGAATTTGAAATGTAAAACTTTATAACGAAGCATATTGAGATTTAATGGATAGAAGGTGCACTAAAATGTTATGTTTATTCATCAACTAAAAAAGACTGACTAATAGATTGATTTTTGAATTTAAGAAATTATCCAGTCCTATTTTGAATTAAAATTCATAAGAATCACGCAAAACAAAAACGCAAAAAGAATCAATAATGACTATAATCAGCAGAGATTTACTATAATGCTTAGTCTGCATTAGGAGAAAAACAATTATGTGAACAAAGTAGAATGACTTATATTTAGAGATTGGGGTTGCACTTTTACCAAATAATACTGTGCAAAGAGGAAAAATTTAGCAAATACGATTGAGATAAAAAAAGCTTAAAGAAAAAGTTAAGGAAAACTTGATTTAAGTTTGAAGGATTATGAGTCATGGTTTTGAGTTGCAATACTAAGAGTGGGTTATTATTCTGTTGTGTACTTTGCATATTGAGATTGCCAATTGTCAAAACCCTGGTTAAGCAAATAGGAAGTGCTAAACAATTTTAGAATAATGAAACCTAATTTGAGAGGGCAACCAAATTGATATTTACAACTCCTGGACAATGATTCAAGTACCTCAAGAAGGAGGACGAAGAAGATGATGATGAGCCAGACCCTGGGTGTATGTACTAGCCTGCCCTCTCCCCAGTGGTGACCCTCTACGACACGTAAAGTGTCTGGGTCGAAGGAAGCGGAAAAAGACTACACCGCAAGAACACTTTTAATTGTATAATGGATATTTATGTTTGACATATTCTACATAACTGTGACAATAGCCGACAATGCTGAATCAATTTCATCCTCGCACTTGTAACAATGTTTAAATTGTTGTTTGATTAGGGAGCAGAGAATCTTTTACTTTTTCCATTGAAAGAAAAGCAAAACAACTGAAAGAAAGAAAAATGTATGGAGAAAGATGTTTGGTTCTCTTGCTCCTCCGGAGTATGGTGGCATAATCCAGTCATTGTAAAGGATGGGTGACTTTATTTAGTCACTAGATAGCATAATTGAGGGGGCTGGATTTTGAAACTACACTCTGGAAAAGGATAGTGAATGTGGGGCTTAGATAAGCCCCAGAGGAGGGAATGTTGAAGATTTTATTATTTGGAAATTAAGTAATTTAGCTATAATTTAGACACCATTATTTCTCTGTGTCTTTGGGGTGACTTTGAAGGCCTAGAGGCCTAGAATGCTGAGACAACAGAGAGTGCTATTTCAGTATGTCACATGGTACAAAAGTATTTCTCAAAATATCTATATGTATGTATGACCTTTTTTGGAAAGGTTGAAGGTTTATGTATGAGAAGCTGAGCAGAGCTCGGGAGTGATTCTGATGCAGGAGTCATTCGGCTTTGTTCGTTGAATAAAGTCTAATTATTTTCTGTTATCAAAGATCTCTGAGAAATCATTGTCCCGAAATGATTGAAACCACAACACTAGCCATAAACACCGTGAGTAGTGACTTTTCCCTTGTCAGTGGTGTAAAATATGTAGTTGGATTGTTTCATGTAACTTAGTTCTTCTCCCTCGCTGTGTTATGGCTTTGCTATGTGGGGATAAATGTGCTGGTGGTTACGTTCGTGAGACAGCTGATTAGTACTCTTGTCATTGACCGTAAAACAGTAACGTTACAGGAATCACCAACCCGTCGATCGCGGTCGACAAGTCGATCTTGGAAGCATTTTAAGTCGATCGCGAAGAGTTTTCAAAATCAGAGAAAGCCTATTGTGTGTAGTAGCCTAAATGGTGTCTAGGGGATGCGGAGGCGCGCGCGCTGTTACAATCATGTCATTTTTCCCGCACGCACCTTTGGGCTTATGCGGACGCGTCGAGTTTAAACAAGGTTTTACGCTTTAACCAGCTCAGCCACAGTAACAGCTCATATTAGCCAGCTAAATTTTACTACCCTGTTAGAAAAAATATATAGGCCTAGTTGCATAGTTTCATGTGGTTCTTCTCCCTCGCTGTATTATGGGTTTGCTATGTGGGGAGAAATGGGCTGGTTACGTTTGTGAGACAATCAGCTGATTATTATTATTATTATATATTAAGACCCTTGATCCTCACCTGACTATGGCTTTGTAAACTTTATCCATGATGTGGTTAATAATGGACTGTGGTACAGAAACTTGGTTTACTCTGGCTATTCTCTGCTGTCTCAGACGACGATATGTTTGTCCCGTTTTAGCCACCGTAGCTTCTTCGAAAGGGAGGGGTGAGCAGTGGGCTGATCCCTTAGTGTAAACTCGCAACCGAACCGCTAGATGTCGCTAAAAATCACACACTGCACCTTTAATCTTAATATTGCATTTCCCAAAAGAATGTTTGCAAATGTTACCTTCATGGAGAACTGCACGTTTAAAATGGCTTTACAAATGGTATTTCACTTTGCTCAACTTTGTTGGTTGAAACAAAGCAGAACTGCAGAACGGGCAGTGAAACTCCTTGCAGCATGTAGTGCATCTCTTTAGTTCAGGAAAGGATCTCCCTTCTTGGATTGTTATGTGTTTCTTGAAAAACATTTTTAAGTTAATTTCATATAAATAAATAGACATAAATTAGCCCTAAGCCTAGTACTTAACCAATTTATTTATTTATCTTTTGTCATACTATTGCCTACCCTGAGCGGTGTCCTTGATAGCACTTCATATAGAGTACAGTATACAGTAAATGACTCAATCTAACACGTGGGATTTTAACAGTCAATTATTATAATGGCCTCTCTGATATGTCTGACTATTAAAATGTCATATGTCTCAACCAGCTTTATAAAACCATGTCAAAATGAAGAGACGTACACATAACCTGTATTGTGGGTAACGTGCAGGCTGACTGTGAGCACGTGACAGTGAAAACTTAAGATTATTTTAACTGAATTAAAATGGAAAAACAATGAGTAATTAACAAGCTTTCAGAACGAACATGCTACAGTTTATTGTGCTGTAAATAAGTCAACACAGGCTTATGTTGTGTTCTCTTATTTTGTTGCTGGTTGATAAATGTCCACTAGATGGAGATATTGTGCTAGAGATGAAAGTAGGAAGGAGGAGAGAAGAAATTGGTTGTAAGTTGGAGAATGTAAAGTAAAGAGATCTGTTCGCGACTCTGTGTGCTCTCATTGATTCTCATGTGATTACACAACAAATTGGCGACGAGGATGGCAGTTCATCTTCCTCCTACATACTTACAATGCCCTGGTGAGCCTGCAGTTCCGTTTGGGATATGGACGCAAATGTTCGAGAACTACTTGTTGGCGATTCATGCTGAGGGAGATGACTGGCCTGATACTCGTAAGCGTGCTACACTACTTCACTGCCTGGGCACAGAAGAACAGAGGATTTTTTACACTCTTCCTAATACCGGTACGACCTATGCATGCCCTTACGGCTCTCAGAACGCATTTTGTACCGAAAGTTAATGTCATTGCGGAACGACATAAATTTCGTCAAAGGGAGCAAAGGCATGACGAAAATATACTTCAGTATGTGGCCGCGCTTCGTAACATGGTGTCATTATGTGCATTTGGTGACAAAGAAGATGAAATGCTAAGAGATCAAATTGTGGAGAAAGTGCACAGCAGCCGAATCCGTGAACGCTTACTACTTGAAGCGGATTTGACGTTAGAGAGAGCAGTACAAGTGGCCGTTCAAGTGGAAAATGCCATGGCTAATGCGAGTGAATTTGCAAAACCTGCCGACTTGCCAGTTCAACGGCTATATGTCAGAAAAAAAGAAACAACCATGCGTAGAACCACACAAGGTAAAATCCAGAGCCATTCTGCACGCAAATGTTATCGCTGTGATTCCAGCAGCCATTTGGCAAATTCCAAGCAGTGCCCTGCTTTAAATAAGACATGTAAATTATGTGGTAAAATGGGACATTTTGCAAAAGTGTGCCGCTCTGGACGAAGACAGGACATCAGAGAAATCGAAGTCCCTGAACTGACTGTTTTGTACATGACTAACACATTTGCTGCTGCAAACAAAATTGTGTGTGACATTGAAATGGGGACATTTTCTGGTTCTACGACGCAAGAACTAATAGTTGATACTGGATCATCTGTATCTTTGCTTCCAGAGAATATATAAGCAATACTTCTCTGAACTACCCTTACAACAGTCAGATGTGCGTCTTGTCACATATTCAAAAGAGGACCTTCCAGCGCTGGGATGTATTAAGACGTCTGCACGACATGGTGAACATTCAGTACCTGCCACATTCTACATTGTGAAAAGTGGAAACGCACTTATGGGCATGGACTTAATATATTCCTTGAACTTGTGCATAACAGGAAATAAAGTACTCACCTCCAAACAGTCAGTGCAACAAGTGTTCCATACGGATACGCCATCTTTTGGCTGTGCAAAGAACTACGTACACAAAGTGAAAATGCATGAAAACTTAATTCCTGTGCAACAGAAGCTACGCAGATTACCTTTTTCTGTAAGGGATGCTGTGTCTGCAGAGCTGAACCGCCTACTAGCAGCAGATATTATTGAAAGAGTGGATGCTTCGCCATGGGTTTCGCCCATCGTAGTTACTCAAAAGAAATCTGGAGACATCAGAATGTGTGTGGATCTTAGGGAACCCAACAAAGCAATCGTTGTGGACAGCTACCCCATTCCACACATTGAAGAACTATTTTCACAGTTGAGAGGTGCTGTGATTTTTTCTACAATCGACCTAGCAAATGCTTACCATCAGGTACCACTACATGAGGACAGTAGGGACCTCACTGCTTTTATAACACATGAGGGTTTGTTTCGTTTCAAGCGAGTTTGCTACGGATTAGCATCAGCCCCAGAGGCGTTTCAAAAACTGATGTCTACTATTCTCAGGGGTGTTACAGGCGTCCAGTGTTATCTGGATGACATAATTGTGGTTGGTGACTCTGTTACTAGCCATGATGCTCACCTAAAAATAGTGCTGCACAAACTACAAGAAGCAGGTCTGCAACTAAATGAGAAGAAATGTAAATTTCGCCAGGAGAAGCTCACATTTCTGGGACATACCATCTCCAAAGAGGGACTGATGCCAGATCACAGCCACTTGGAAGCAATACGCAATGCTCCAGCACCTTCGGATGCGCCCACACTAAGATCATTTCTAGGCCTCACTGCTTGGTATGCTAAATTCATTCCTAACTACGCAGCTGTTGTTGAGCCTATGAGAGATGCCCTTAGAGGAAAGTCGAATTTTGCATGGACTAATAAAGCGCACAAAAGTTTCCAGGAAGTAAAAGAACTGATTGCACAAAGCCCTGCATTGGCTTTATTTGATCCCGCTTTGCCCACAATGGTTACAGATGCCTCAGACTACGGCATAGGTGGCATCCTGACTCAGCTTCATCCAGATAAGTCAGAAAGGACCGTGGCTTTCGCATCCAGAACCTTGACATCGGCAGAAAGGAAATATTCTGTGGTTGAAAAAGAAGCCCTTGCTTGTGTCTGGGTCATTGAGCGTTGGAGAACATATCTGTGGGGCAAACACTTCAAATTAAGATCTGACCACCAAGCCCTAACCACCCTTTTGACTACTAAAGGTATGGGACGAGCTGGACTGAGAGTAGCACGTTGGTCTGCCAGATTGCTCTGTTTTAACTATACTATGGAGTACAGACGGGGGGTTGACAACCAGGTCGCTGATTGCCTTTCGCGTCTTCCATTGCCAAATGAAAGTAATTCTGACTCGGATTCTGAACCCGAAACTGTTGCTGCTATCACTACACTCCTGTCAGCCGTTCCTGTGGCCGAGTTTGCTGCTGAAAGTTCCTCATGTCCTGAGCTTGCCAAACTTCGTCAATACATTGAGTATGGCTGGCCCGCTACCTCCAAAGCCCTGCATCCTGACATGTCCAGGTACTTTCCAATACGAGACGAACTGTCTATGTTGGACTCGTATGTGCTAAGAGGACCACACAGACTGATTGTGCCACTTAGTTTACGTTCACAGATGGTCACCCTCGCTCATGATGGCCATCAAGGCATTGTGAGAACCAAGCAACGGCTTAGGGAACTTTACTGGTGGCCTAAGATGGATTCGCAGGTACAGTCCACGATTGCAACCTGCGTCACCTGCCAACTCAATGATAAAACTGCTAGAACCACACATGCACCACTTACCCCAGTTGACTATCCAGTAGGTCCGTGGCAGAAACTGGGCATCGACGTGGTGGGTCCTTTTGACATTAGTCCTGTTAGTTGTAGATAAGCTATCACAATGATTGACTACCATTCAAAATGGCCAGAGGTAGCTTTTGCACCTCATGTGACTGCATCTACCATTAATTGTTTTCTGAGGTCAGTGTTCAGCCAAAAAGGAAAGTCCTCTGGAGATTGTTACTGACAACGGGCCTCAGTTCCTGTCAACAGAGTTCAAACTATTTCTACAAGAAAGTACATCCGTACTTCTATATATCACCCGGAAGGAAATGGAGCTGTGGAGCGCTGGAATAAGGTACTGAAGGAGGCTATCCTGACTGCAGAAAGGGAGAGAGCCCCTTGGACATCGTTCATTGCGGATTTTCTGCAAACTTACCGAGCCACACCTCACGCCACGACAGGAATTTCTCCTTTCGAGCTGATGTTTGGAAGGAAAATGAGAACAAAACTGACAATTCTTCCAAAGTGCAATGTGAACCCTGCTATAAAAAAGCTGAAAACAAAAGTGATGCAAAACCAGAGGAAAATGAAAGCATATCTGGATACAAAGCGCAAAGCAAAGACTCCGGGGCTCAAGGAAGGCGACTTTGTACGGGTGAGATGTGAGAAAAGGGAAATCAAAATTCAGCAACCCTATGCAGATTGTTAGAAGGAAGGGGACACATAGTTTTGAACTGAGTGATGGACGAACGTGGGACGTGTCTCATTTGGCACCGCTGCACCCAGAATTTACTCAGGTTCCAGAACACTCTGAACAGTCAACTTCTACTGCATCACCTGAACGTGGTACCAATCAATTGGAGGGACGTTGTAGAAGAAAGCCAGTATGGTTGAAAGACTATGTAACTTAAACTGCCATAGTAGGCAAAGAAGAAAGTAATGGGAAAAGAAGAAAAAACCCAGAAGTTTAGTTCAGGAAAGTTGTGGTTTGACCTGAAAGGATGTTCATGTAACTATTCATGTTATATGTGTTTTGTCAAGAGACATTGTTAGACATTGTTCTGTGTATCTAATAGAAGTAAAGAAACCCGGTAAGAACAAAATGACTGAATATATTGGTTGACAATGTTCATTGTAACTGGGGATGGAAACAAATTAAGTCAGGGGGAGATGTTGTGTTCTCTTATTTCGTTGCTGGTTGATAAATGTCCACTAGATGGAGATATTGTGCTAGAGATGAAAGTAGGAAGGAGGAGAGAAGAAATTGGTTGTAAGTTGGAGAATGTAAAGTAAAGAGATCTGTTCGCGACTCTGTGTGCTCTCATTGATTCTCATGTGATTACACAACAGCTTATCATGCAACAGTTTATTAAAAGCAACTTGGAAAGTGTTGAACATCGTTATTGGTCGTGGTTCCAGCAGCTCATGTTATCCGGAGTATTTTGTGGAAAATGGCACAATCATCTGAGACAAAACAATGATCGCGGATAGATTTAATTATTTTTTTGTCAATGTTGGACCTGATCTGGCGCCTAAAATTCCATCCACTAATGAACAGATTAAGGGACTAATTGATATAAATTCTAATACCATGTTCCTCACTCCAACCGATGAGAGGGAGGTTATGAAAGTAATCAGGGACTGCAAGAACAAAATATCCCAAGACATAATATCGATATGAGGATTGTTTGTAATGTTGCAGAAGAAATTATAAATCCATTCACATATATCTGTAACTTATCCTTTCAATTTGGTCATTTTCCATCGCAAATGAAAACTGCTAAAGTCATACCAATTTTAAAGTCGGGGGACAAACATTATTTTAATAAATATCGTCCTGTTTCCCTCCTGCCACAGTTTTCCAAAATTTTTGAAAAATTATATGACAAAAGACTCCGAAGCTTCATTGATAAACACCAATTACTATCCGATTGTCAATATGGGTTCAGGGAAAAAAGATGTACTTCACATGCATTAATTGATTTATTGGAAGAAATTACAGATGGTATTGAAATAAATAAATTTGTTTTGGGAATCTTTATAGATCTCCAAAACGCCTTTGATCCTCCAAAAGGACTTGAAAAGATCATGTAATTTACTGAACACTAAAGCTCGACTTCTATTGTATCATTCATTTATTATGCCATATTTATATTATTGTGTTGAAATTTGGGGGAACTGTTACAAAACTCACTTACAGCCCTTGATCACTCTGCAGAAAAAGGCCATTAGGATTGTCTCTGGTGTTCATTACAGACATCATTCCAATCCATTGTTTGTAGAGCTGGAAGAACTTAAATTGCAGGACGTGGTCAATTTTAAAACTGTTCAAATTATGTTTAGGGCATCTCAAAATTCTTTGCCTCCCAATGTTCAAAATTTATTTCGTGATAGAGATGCTCATCATAGTTACACATTAAGAGGAAATAAAAATAAATATTTGCCCAAATTTAGAACCACTCTAAAATTGATGTGTATTTCAGTGCGAGGAGTGAAGCTCTGGAATGATTTGGTGGATGAATTAAAAACCTGTCCTAATATAATTCATTTTAAATATTTGTTTTAAAAAAATGTTATAAGGAAATATGTAGAGGACAGAGAATGATACCCTCAGCATTAAGCTAGTGGTGAGAGGGTGTAGAGGCAGAGAGTGTTTGGGCCAGTGTCTTCTGTAAGGGTGTGTGGTGTGTGTGCGTTGTTTTGTCTTGTTTGTCTTATACCAATTATATAGTAACAATTGTTCTTCTTTATGTACTGTACAGGAATACTGTTGCTCTTGAATTATTTTGTTTGTATATTGTTTTTGTATTGCATTTTGTGTTGAATGTGAGGGGGTTTGGAATCATATAAGCGTTTGCTTCATCCACCTCCTTTTCAAACCATGCACTTGTATAATTTGTCTGTTATGTTGATTTGTGAGAAAACTAGAATGCAGGTTTGAAATAAACATTATTATTATTATTATACAGTTCCGTTAAATGAACGTGCTAACAATTCATTTTCCAGCATTAGAGGCTAATATGGCTATGCATTCAAGACTGTTTAGCAAATCACCAGCACGTTGGCAACGTTAACTTTCCAATGAAATGCATCACAATTGTTTTTAAAGTTAAACAAATAAAAATTGATTCGCATTTGATACTCACACTCTGAATGTCATCCATCTTCGCTGGTCCTCTAATTCGGTAGGTGGCGTTGTCAATAAAAACCTAGGGTCCTAGAAATGCGGTCCTAGAAGTGGAGACAGAACTAATTAGTGAAATCAGCTGACTGAGTTCATGGGTGGAATAAACATATGGCAGGACTTTTACTCTTTGGCCCCTGGATTACCCACCTCTGGGTATGTTACTGAAACCACCACAACATCCATCTTTTCTTAATAAAACAATATTTATTTCACAGATTCATATAAGTTTCATAATTTTTGGTGGTGTTTTCGCGGAGCCGAAAACCATTGGGCGCGCTGCAAAATTGTGGATGCCGGTGAAGTCACAATCTCAGAATGCACGTCCGCGCATGCACGTCACATCAGATGGATTTCGCGGGAAATCCGACCCGGAGCCTTCACATAAAAATAGGAATACTGGCCTTCAGAGGTAATAGCAAAACCTGACAAGTGGATCATTGTAATGTGTGATTACAACCCCTTCAGACACAGGCAATAAAAAAATGATTCATTTTAGTAGAAAAGTTACACAGAGCACCTTTAATGTACCTAATTAAGTATGTTTTTAGTACAATACAAATATGCTTTAATGCATTTCTAATACATTTAACAGTGCGTCTTTTTCACCTTGTACGTACAACATGCAGGGAAATGTCAAAACATCATATTGGTTGTAATAAAAAACGTCTAGGTTACGACTGTAAGCTCTGTTCCCTGAGAACAGGGAATGAGACACCGCATCGATGACGCTATGGGGAACGCCCTCCAGGTGGACGGCATCGAAGCCTTTTGAAAGGGAAGTTACTTTATTTAACAGAGGTTAATTTTGATAACAGAGGAACTTTTTTTTTTTTTTTTTTTTACAGACACTGTGATCAAACAATTTCCAACACGACAGTGTCTGAGGTGCGAGCACTGATTCGAAGGAAATCCAAGAATGAGGCAAAGACCATTCACTCTCCACTTGAAGGATGAAGATGGTTTGAGTTGTAACCGTACTGTAACTGTTTGCAGATATTAATGACAGCACTTTATTGACATAAGTTAGTTTTTTGTTGTTTATAATACCCCTGCAGATCACTGTATTTTGTTTACAGTTTACATATGCTGCTGTACAGTGGGTGTAGTACATTAAAGTTTATAGTTTTTGAAGTGTGGGTGTGTGTTTTAAACAAATTTTTTTTACTGAATGATAACTTTCGCTGTATTTTTTTATACATTAAAATATATTATTTTCATACTGAATGGTTTTATAAAAATGTATTTGTATTATATTAATAGTGGCTCTTATAGTGTTCTGTTAATACGCTGATATTATATTTTAAATATACTGGACACAATGTGAAGCTAAAAAAAATATATATATATATATATATATATATATATATATTTCTAAAGTAGATCTAAAGTATATTAAAATACAATTTAAAGAAGTTCTATTAAATTACACTAAATGTACTTAAAATAGGTCCATTTTAACAAGTATATTAAAATATATTACTATTACCTTAAAATTGAACTTAAATACATATAAAAGTATACTTAGTATACTTGCAGTTGTCTCAAGTAGCATTTAATACACACTTAATACAGTACACTTAGAATACATTAAGTATATCAAAATAAGCACAATTTAAATATATTTCCTTTTCACCTGGGTAAAAAAACCAAACTGAAAAGTGGAGAAGTCTCCAACACAATAACATTTTACCTCTATTCCTGTTACCAAAATACATTTGGCATTTATTTTGTTCTGATTTAAACAAAAGATCCCATTGATCACATGATGAAAAAGACGAACGATAGGAAATAAGGTCTGAAAGCGTTATTTAATGCACATGTTAAATGTCCCGTTTTGCACACTGGCATTAAACCTCCACATATTCATTCTCACGTGCATTCGGATATCTCAGTTTGAAGTAAAAGAAAGAAATGAGAGGTTTAAATTCACTCTTTGGCTTTTCTGAATGAAGCCCCATCAGTCTGGAGAAAGAAGAAACAAAAGACCATCAGGAACAAGTAACAAGTCTGTAAAAATGGTCAATTAATAAAATTTAACTAACTGTGTAAAGGATAGGTATATAGACTGATTAACTTATTAAAATAAAAGATTGGCTGTTCGAGAACTTCTCAGAAAGCCTGCATTGTCTTGACAGGATTTACATCATTAATAAAATGGTTTTAACTCCTTTAAATTGATAAATCCTCCACCTGAAGAAGTTGAGAGCTGGGTCCTTTGTCAAGCTCCCCAAGATCTTCTCCAGGAGTTGCACACTGGCATTAATGGCAACATCCGCAGCTTTATTATGGAGTGATCCGTGACTGGAATCACTGTAATCCTTATTTATACCATCTGGAGAATAAGGAAAACCTCCATGGCTGCACTTTCCTGTCAAAATGAAAATTAGGTTTTTAAAGACTTGTGTTACCAAACAGTTTTCTTGACTTTGTATGATTGTTTTAGACACTTTACACATAATAGCAAAGAATACGTAGACGTATCCAAACCTTTGACTTTAGTTCAAATGTCACTTGATTCTTTATCTGTAATCTGTGACCAAAAGTCTTACCTTTTGGTCTGATTTTTCTAGCGTATCCTGATGTCAGAAACTTTCCCTTAATAATGTTTTCCTTAATATTTTCAGACGGTCCATTGGAAGAGTCGTCACATGTCTCCATGTCCTCATCTGGAAGAAAAATTAAAACCTTTTATTGCTTTTGGCTGCCTGCTGTGAGTTTGTTTGCCTCGTGGCTGTCTAAGCCTCGTATTAGCATCGTATTTCTTTCTGTTTTTCCGTATTTCTTTCTTTTATCCTGCTTTGAACCATCATTTACCTCATAATTACAACTCGGACTGTAGAGTAGACCGTCTCAAGCCTATTGTGACCCAACATTGGGCCGTTACACCTGTGGGTCATGGCTGAGCGAGTCTTCTTTACACTCACTTACAAACGAACATTTTCTCGTCTATCGTGCGTCTACATTACACCAGTACCACTAAAAAGATGGATTATACCCAAGACTTCAGTCATAAATTAGTATTAATATTAATAGCATTAATAGGTTGCATCGTTGCTAACTTACTGTCCATCTGTTAAAATGGCGAATATATCAGATGTATATCTACCTTTTGGTGCAGATGAGAACAGATTTGAGATGCTCGCGGTGCAGTCTGAATTAGAAGCTGTTGAGAAACAGATCCGTTACCTTTTAGAGAGACAAGCTGAGCTGAGAGACCGGCGTTTAGCTCTTGAAACATCACGCACCGATGCACACGGATCGGTGATTAACGTTAGTAACCCGCTGACCCTCACCGTGTCTACTCCGTGCGTTTCTCAGCATTGGTCCCGAGCGTCCAGGTCCCGATCAGCCATGGTTTCATTCACTCCGGCTCCGACACAACACCACGAAGCCTGGGTGGTTCCGCGGAAGCCGCGAGCCAGGACCAGAATCTTTTCGCCCCTCCCGGTTTTCGAGATCTCCACCCAGAACCGCTTCTCTCTTCGCGAAACGGAACGCGATGCTGTGATCATCGGCGATTCCACCGTCCGACACGTCCACGCTACGTTAGGTAAAAGTAAGGTGCATAGTCATTGCTTTCCTGGTGCTCGTGTTCTTGATATCGCTGCGCGGGTACCTGAGATCTTGAACGGTGACGAGCGCGTCGGAGCTGTTGTGCTGCACGCGGGAGCTAACGACACTAGGCTGCGACAGACAGAGGTTCTGAAGAAAGACTTCAGGAGCCTGATCGAAACGGTTCGCAGCACATCGCCTGAAACAACGATCATTGTGTCTGGACCGCTTCCCACGTACCGACGAGGGCACGAAAAGTTCAGTAGATTATTCGCGCTAAATGAATGGTTAATGTCATGGTGCAATGAGCAGAAACTGCTCTTTGTAAATAATTGGAATCTGTTCTGGGAGTGACCGAGGCTCTTCCGCGCTGATGGCTTACACCCAAGTAGAATCGGGGCAGATCTTCTGTCGGATAACATCTCTAAGATGTTAAACACCGTTTGACTAGTAACCAAAAATCCAAATCACAATCTCTGCTGCACCAATTTAATTTATATTAATACTAGTGTAGAACATTGCATAGAAACTGTGTCTATTCCTCGTTTACTGAGATCAAATAATAAACCTACTGCGGGATCTAGAAAAAATCTAATTGTTATTAAAACAAAAAAACACGCTATTAGTGAACAAAAACAATTTCTAAAGCTAGGTCTTCTAAACATTAGATCGCTCACACCTAAGGCGGTTATTGTAAATGAAATGGTCACAGATAATAATTTCAATTTACTGTGCCTTACTGAAACCTGGCTTAAACCAAATGATTATTTCGGTCTAAATGAGTCTACTCCGCCAGGATACTGTTATAAGCATGAGCCCCGTCTAATCGGTCGTGGCGGGGGTGTTGCAACAATCTACAGGGATATCCTTAATGTTACTCAGAAAACTCGTCATAGGTTTAATTCGTTTGAAGTACTTGTGCTAAATGTTACGCTCTTAGATGTAAGAAAAAAATCCCTATTATCTCTAGCCTTGGCTACCATATATAGACCTCCAGGGCCTTACACTGTTTTCCTAAAAGAGTTTGCAGATTTTCTCTCAGATCTATTGGTCAACGTCGATAAAGCATTAATTGTTGGAGATTTTAACATACACATAGATAATTCAAATGATGCGTTAGGGGCTGCGTTTACAGATTTATTAAACTCCTTCGGGGTCAAGCAAAACGTCACCAGACCAACTCATCGTCTTAATCATACACTCGATTTAATTATATCATATGGAACCGATCCAACCGATATAGATATTCCACAAAGTGATGATGTCACTGACCATTACATGGTAACTTGCATATTACGTACGTCTGTAATATGTCATGCTGCGCCGCGTTATCGACCAGGCAGAACAATCCTTCCATCCACCATAGATAATTTCTCAAATAGCTTATCTGATCTGTCTCAGCTGCTGCCTGAACCCAAACGAACAGATGAACTAGACGAACTAACTAGCACTATGAGCACCATTCTCTCTAGAACATTGGATATTGTTGCACCCATTAGATTAAAAAAGGTCAGAGAGAAAAGTATAGCACCATGGTACAATACTACGCATGCTCTAAAGAGAGAAACCCGTAATTTAGAGCGTAAATGGAAACAAACTAATTTAGTGGTCTTTAGAATCGCGTGGAAAGACAGTATGTCACGTTATAAAAAAGGCCCTAAAAGCGGCCAGGGCTGAGCACCTCAGCAAACTAATAGGAAACAACCAAAACAATCCAAGGTTTTTATTTAACACCGTGGCTAGACTAACAAATAAACAGACGTCGTCTGAACAAAATACCTCGTTACAGTTTAGTAGTAATGATTTCATAAATTTCTTCAACGAGAAAATTTAAAGCATCAGAACCACAATTGTAAATGTTCAATCCTTGCTCCCGCCTTATAATTCAGCCACAATTATCACCCCGCAAGAACAATTACAATGCTTTACAACTATAGAACAAAAAGAGTTAAACAAACTTATCACTTCATCTAAAACAACAACATGTTTATTAGATCCTATACCAACTAAACTACTGAAAGAAGTGTTACCTGTAGTGGAAGAGCCTCTTCTCAATATTATTAACTCATCTTTATCTTTAGGTCATGTTCCAAGAACGTTCAAGCTGGCAGTAATAAAACCTCTTATTAAGAAACCACAATTAGATCCAAATAACCTAGCAAATTACAAACCCATTTCAAATCTTCCATTTATGTCTAAAATATTAGAAAAAGTTGTGTCCGCTCAACTCGGCTCTTTCTTACAAGAAAACGACATCTATGAAAAGTTTCAGTCTGGATTCAGACCGCATCATAGCACTGAAACTGCGCTGGTTAGAATAACAAATGATTTACTTTTAGCTTCGGACCAAGGCTGTATCTCAATACTAGTTTTACTTGATCTTAGTGCTGCGTTCGATACTATAGATCACACAATACTCCTAGATCGACTACAAAATTATACTGGTATTCAAGGACAAGCATTAAGCTGGTTCAGGTCATACTTATCCGACCGCTACCATTTTGTCTACTTAAATGGAGAAAAATCTATCATAACTTCGGCAAACTATGGAGTGCCGCAGGGATCTGTGTTAGGCCCTCTATTATTCTCAATATATATGCTGCCACTTGGTAATATTATAAGGAAACATGGAATTAGTTTCCATTGTTATGCAGATGACACTCAAATATATATTTCATCACGGCCAGATGAATACGCTAAATTATCCAAATTGACAGATTGTGTTAAAGATATAAAAGATTGGATGACGCGTAATTTTCCTTTTATTAAATCCAGACAAGACAGAAGTAATACTTATCGGTTCTAAAAACCGTCCACAAAACCTCTCACAACACTACTTTAACATAGTAGGATGCCCTGTTACTTTATCCTCTACTGTAAAAGACCTGGGTGTTATATTAGACTGCAACCTGTCTTTTGAAAAGCACATTTCATATGTTACAAAAACAGCCTTTTTCCACCTTAGAAACATTGCTAAACTACGTAATATGCTATCAGTCTCTGATGCAGAAAAGTTAGTTCATGCATTCATGACCTCGAGACTAGATTATTGTAATGCTTTATTAGCTGGTTGTCCTGCATCCTCAATAAACAAGCTACAGTTAGTCCAAAATGCAGCCGCTAGAGTTCTTACTAGATCAAGAAAATATGATCATATAACACCGATTTTATCATCACTTCATTGGTTACCTATAAAGTTCCGTATTAATTACAAGGTATTGCTACTGACCTATAAAGCCCTAAATGGTTTAGCTCCAGTCTATTTAACGGATCTTCTATCGCCCTATAATCCGCGCTCTTTAAGATCACTAAACTCGAGGCTTCTGGTCATACCTAGGATATCCAGATCCACCAAAGGAGGGAGAGCATTTTCACATTTAGCTCCGAAGCTCTGGAATAGCCTTCCTGATATTGTTCGTTGCTCAGACTCGCTCTCCCAGTTTAAAACTAGACTAAAGACGCATCTCTTCAGCCAGGCATTCATATAAAATTTTAAAAATTACAGTTACTGTAAATCCAGCCTCTAGTTCATAAAAGCCAGAGGAGAACTGGCCCCCGACTGAGCCTGGGTTCTCCCAAGGTTTTTTTTTTCTCCATTGGGTCACTTGATGGAGTTCCAGGACACCATTGGGTCACTTGATGGAGTTTTTCGGTTCCTTGCCACTGTTGCCTTTGGCTTGCTCAGTTGGGGATATTCAAATTAATTAACTAATCATTAATACCATTGATCAGCCCTTCCAAACTTGGATGTCTTTTTTTATTTTTTATTGTTTTCCACTAATAAACAAACATTGTTATGTTGTTTTTGATTGATACTGTGAAGCTGCTTTGATACAATCTGTATTGTGAAAAGCGCTATATAAATATATTTGACTTGACTTGACTTTACATGTTTCAGAAGCACACACACACACACACACACACTTACTTGCAACGTTGGGTATGTTTTCCTCTGGATTGATCAGGGCAGTGCAGGGATCGGTGTAATTCAGCTCAATCCAGTCACTGTGACTGTAGAAATCCTTTCATTGATCAAACGACACATGTGTGAGTAAATAGAGGTTCAAACTTTCATTTCATATAATCACTTTAGTATAAATCAATCTTTATCTCTGCAGTTTAACTGAAATGTTTATCTCATAAATTAATACATTTGTAAGACTCTCATTCAGATCCACGATGCAGCTTTCGCTCACCTGTAAAGTATGGAGGGCTTTCCCAAGCTCCTCTCTTGCGTCATCAAATTTAGCTTTTTCTATGTATTCTGTGATAGCCTTCATTCGACTGGTTATCGATTGTTTACCCTTCTGAAATAGTTCATTGTCAAAATGTTCTTCCGGATGATTACCAGGAATATTTGCTATATCTCTCATCACATTGTAATACGAGATTGTTCTTATGGCTGTTTCAAAGTTACTTGCGAAGTGTCTTCGATTGCAGGCTTCTGCCAGTGTCTGAGAGTCCAGTGGTAGTGGCTGTGTTCAAGAAAGTAAAACAAACACAAAACACAGATTCTTACTATATGTTCATATTGTTAATTGCCTACTCCAAGCTTATGAATATATTTTAGATTTAAAATCACCAATGAAATCTGACAACAACTCTCATAAATTGTGTCTATACCTCAAATCATGAAAAAAGAAAGAAGCTAATGCGCAAACGTGGGTCTCAGAACACTGGCGCTGCGTATGAAATCAAATGCTTCCCTACTATATAGTACGCGAAAAACAGGGCGCCAACAGAGTAGGAAGTCAAAATACATAGTATTAAAAAAAACATGAGATTCTGAAGTGTGCATTCGATGGACACTTTACGGTCCCATGAGGCCACAGGAGAGGATTTATGGTTGGAGGTGAAAGGACGCGACTGTCGCTGGTAGGTCACATGATAATGATAACATGGTGGATGTAGTGCGGATTACATTCATACTTCATGCTACATAGAACATACTTTTTTAACAGCCGTGAAGGAAGTTCAAATGTAGAACCCACTCAGAAAGTACAAGATTTTGGACGCAGCTTGACTAGCAACCGGAGCTTCTAACGGCAGCTGCAGTGATGTGATGAATTTACCAATCAGTGACTGGCTCTTTTACTTAGAAGGGACTTATATCACCATATTGCACTTTCTCCAATTCATTAATGCACCATCTTTGTATATCTCTAGTCTTTTCTTGATGATGATCAAAATTATTCAAACCAAACATGTTGGGTTTCTGTGGAATCTTGTCTTTAAAAAGTAAAAGTGACCAGGAGTATACATAAATAGAATTATAACCCAGCAAACACAGAACGTTCCCCTAACATTCCCAAAAGGTTCCCATGTGTTTTTTTTTTTTTTTGGGAACCAAGCAAGAAAGTTCTAGAAATGTTCCCTGTAGGTTATTTTTAGGTTCTATTTTTATAACCTAAGGAGAACCTAACCTTAAGGGAACGTTCTGGGAACCAAAAACTAACGTTCCCAGAACCTAAAATTGTTAGTTGGGAATATTGATGCTATTTAAAGTAAAACAGTTTGAACATTATGATAGAAGATTATGTCTATTTTAACTTTAAAAACAAAATCATTATTAAAATGTCACACTCGTGGCTCTGCTAGAGCGCAACAGATTTCTGTACAATATATAAATATATTCGTACCATTTTGAAGCCTGTGTCAACACTCTGGCAGACCTTTGCAGTCGCACGTAGGATGGCCAGTCTTGTGATGTCCTGATGACTTTTAGAGTTTGGCTTTTGTATAATATGAAAGGTGTGAGCACCAATCAGAAGACTCAACAGAAGAAATATGCTCCTCATTCTCCGATGATTACGAATATGAAAAACAATTCACAATATCACGGGTCTTCTGAAAAACAATAGATGCTGCGGGGTTTAAAAAACAAAACAATAACAATCATTGATTTATATTTTACACTTTTGGTGCTCTTACATTTGTAAAACGTTGTAGATAAAGATTTGATAACATTTTACAAGAAAATTCTATTTTAATCTTTCTACTGGAAAAAAGGGGTGTTTAATTCAATGTTATTTGTGGTTTCATTGCAATTATTTGTGAAAACTACTAGCAATTTCTGACTTGAAGCTGTTCCTACTTCAATTTTTTTCACCCAGTACAACAACATGTGAAAATGCAAAGAATATTTCAAGTGTAGGCTATATATTTACCTCAACACAGCACTCTCAACTCTTCCTCACACAGCAAAATACAGTGTTAAATTAATATTAGGCTACTTTGTGTTTACATGGGAACCAGCAGTTTATAAAGTCACTGAAGCAGTGTTAGAGTTAAGATAATTAAGTGATTAAATGAGTGATGATTGTTTGATTATTGAAGACACCTGATAATAACAAGCAGAATCACTGAAGAAAAGGGAAACTGGCTGCGTTCGAAACCGCATACTTCCCTACTATATAGTAGGGAAAAAGCAGTAGGCGAGCGAAAAAGAACGAATCCTTAGTATTTATAAAAGAGTACGCTAGGCGAGAATCACCTGGGTGACGTGGAAGTTGATTTGCCAACCTACCACCTTAAAAATCCAATAGAAAAAGAAGACCTGGGTGACAATTAAACAGGAAAAAAAGAAATATTGGAGAGAATATTGTGATTCAATAGGGAAGGAAACTGAATTAGGAGAGGTATGGAATATGTTAAAGAAGATGATTGGAATATATAAAACCAGAAATATGCCAGTAATCTCAGGAGAAGGAAGGACAGCTATTACAGAAAAGGATAAGGCTGAATTATTAGTTAAAACCTTTCAGAAAGCACATAGTAAAGAAAATCTAGATGAGAATTATAGAAGAAAAAGACAGGAAATTTTGAATCAACATCAAGACATATATATTAAAAGACCTGATGGAAAAGGAGCATTAGATGCTGACTTTGAAATATGGGAACTTAAAAGGGTATTACACAAGATAAAACGAACAGCTCCTGGACAAGATGGAATTTATTATATTATGATCAAATATGCAAATGAAAGAATTCTTAAAGTAGTATTGGACTTATATAATAAGATATGGGTAGAAGGAAGAATGCCAAAGTCATGGAAACATGCAATAATAATCAGAGGTGGAAAGTCCAGGGGTCAGAAAGTAAAAGTCCTGCCATATTTTTATTCCACCCACAGCAAAAACTCCAGTGTTAAATTAACTTTACTGGGAGTTTATTTGGATCCAGACTCAAGAGTGTTAAAGTTAATGAGATAATTAAGTGAATAATTGAGATATTATTGAAGACACCAGATGTTAACTAGCAGAATCACTGAAGGAGAAAATCTATATTTTAGTCACCGTTATGGTGATCAGTGTATGCTTTAGTTGGGCAGGTGACCTTTAAATGTTTAACTAAAGATTTTGTTTGGCTGTTTTAACAGCTGGATGAACAAAGAGATCAGATCAGATCAGATGTTGTAGATCATGTTTAGACATAATCATCATTTGACCTGAATCACTAAACTCATTTAAAGCCTACTCTCTGATTTAAATGTATAATGATCATAACAGCATCACAGTGATTCTATAACATTAGATCCAGATTTTTCAAAATAAACCAAATGATATCTTAAACGTTGTTCTGATAAATAAATAAAAATCTTTCTTTTAGGCACACACAGACATCAATATTCAGTGTATGAATCTCAACAATGGTGACAAACAGAATATTCAATTAGGAAAAGGAAATTACTAAGACAATTCAGATCATAATTTATTCATACCGCAATCCATGATGGGAGGCATGAATGAGTTTTGATTGGTGGCACCCAGAATGCACTGCAACATGCTATATAATTGTCACCATTGTTGAGAACCACAGGCTGATTCTTGAAGTCTGTGTGTGCCAATAAAGTTTATAGAATAGAACAGCTTTTAAGAAATCTTTTGGATAATATTTAAGTTCTGAAAATGTTATACTATGTAATTAAAAGGTTAAACTCTACAAATGAGTTTTGTAACAATGATTATGTCAAAACATAACCAACACCAGCACATCAGCTTTCCTTGTTGTTCATCTGACTGTTACAACTCAAGTACAGCAGCCAAACAACATCTAAAGTTAAAGATTTAAGGGTCAAGAGTCCAACTAAAGCAGACACTGATCTCCATAATGGTGACTTAAAAATGTGACGTTCTCCTTCAGTGATTCTGCTTGTTATCATCAGGTGTCTTCAATAATATCTCAATCATCACTCAATTATTCACTTAATTATCTCATTAACTTTAACACTCTTGAGTCTGGATCCAAATAAACTCCCAGTAAAGTTCATTTAACACTGGAGTTTTTGCTGTGGGTGGAATAAAAATGTGGCAGGACTTTTACTTTCTGACCCCTGGACTTTCCACCTCTGCAATTCAAGTTCAAGTGGGTAGGGAAGTATCTCAAACTATAAGTGTGGAAAATGGAACGCCTCAGGGAAGTGTTATTAGTCCTATATTATTTCATATTATGATCAACGATATTTTTGGAAAAGTGGCCCCGGGAATTAATACTGGCTTATATGCAGACGATGGAATAATGTGGAAAAGAGGAAGGAATATATCTTATAATATGGATAAAATCCAAGAAGCTATAGAAGTTGTTGAAAAATGGTCATTAGAATGGGGTTTCAAATTCTCAATATCTAAAACATGTTACCAAATATTTACGAGGAAGAAAATTAAAGAGATTAAAATGTTACAATTATATGGATCTTCTTTAGAGAAAGTGTCAACATTTAAGTATCTAGGATTGTGGTTTGATGATAAATTAATATGGAAGGACCAAATAGACTATATATTAAAGAAATGTGGTAAAGTTTTAAATTTAATGAGAGCAGTAGCAGGACAAGATTGGGGTGCTGACAAGAAGTCATTAAAGAGCATTTATATTGGTCTTATGAGATCAACATTAGATTATGGATGCATTGTTTATGAGTCAGCATCATCAACGATGTTAAAGAAACTAGATACCATGCAAGCTAAAGCATTAAGAATAATTTTAGGAGCAGTTAAGACCACACCTATTGCAGCGTTACAAGTAGAATCATCAGAAATGCCATTATTTATAAGACGACAAAAGTTGGCTATGGCATACTGGATAAATTTACAGGGACAAAGAGATAATCATCCTGTAAGGGAAGTCCTGCATGATTGTTGGGAAATTTTAAATGCAACAGGTAAAGGCTTTGCGTGGAAAATAAAAGGGTGGGTTAATGAACATGGTCTAGACTCAAAATCATTTGCGCCAATAGAAGTAATATCCCCAATTCCACCTTGGATGCTAGCTCAACCTGACATTGATATAAATCTACACAAGAATAGAAGGGAAATGGACAAAGTGGTTAGTATAAATAAATATGTTAATGAGTATATTAAAAACTCACACTACTCATTTCTTCAAATATATACAGATGGTTCGAAGAGTATAGAGACTGGAAGGACAGGGACTGCTTTCTATGTTCCAGAGTTTAAGGTGAGGAAGCCTGGAAGGATAACAGACGGTACATCAGTGTATACAGCTGAGATGACAGCTATTTTAATGGCACTAGAGTGGGTTTATGAAGTTAGACCTGATAAGGTAATAATATGCTCTGACTCAATGGCAGTTTTGGGGAGTTTACAATCATTGGAAACAAAGAGAACTGATATTTTAACAGAAATCCTGATCAGGTTATACAGTTTACGACAGGTGGGAATAATAATTCGATTTATGTGGGTTCCAGCACACGTGGGTATTCAAGGTAATGAAGAAGCGGACAAAATAGCCAAAGAATCATTGAAAATGAAAGAACCAAATATAAACATTTCACTCAGTAGAGCAGAAGGAAAACATTTTATTTTAGAAGCATGCAATAAGAAATGGCAGACAGTTTGGGACTCATGTCATACAGGTCGACATTATTATAAGGTACAAAAAAACATAAAGCGAGGCAATATAATCCACAATTTAAGTAGAAGAGAACAAGTTATTTTCACACATTTAAGAACAGGACATTCAAATCTAAATCATACTTTACACATTATAGGGAAACATAACACAGGTTTATGTGAAGTATGTTAAATAGAGGAGACAGTAGAACATTGAAGAAATGTAAGGCTTATAATAAAGAAAGGAGGATTCTTAAGGAAGAATTGCAAGCAGTAGGATGCCAGGAATTTACTATAACCAAATTATTAAATGATGGTTCAAATTCAGGAAAACAAATAAAGGCAATCATGAGGTTTATTAAGAATAGTGGGTTATATAATAGGATTTAGGAGAATATAGTTCATTCTTTTCACACTCCATCACAGTAGGTGGCGGTATGCACCTTTAAAGTTGGTTCGCAACCCGCCATAAAACCAAAAAGAAGAAGAAGAAGACCTGGGTGACGTCCGCGAAATTCGGACGTGTGTACTAATAGTGCGTTAGAATATGCCTACTTTATATAGACCTTTCGAGCGCCGCTGTCGTGCCAAGGTACTTACCCCTGAAAGAAAGTCTATCCCCGGTCGCGGGAGCGCGCTCGCATTCAGCCGAAGGTGGGTCATTGTTTGATCAATTAAACTATTACACGTGAATTGTTTAAGTTATCGTTTTACTATTGTTGTTTTATTAACGATGTTTAGCTAAGACAGTTATCACGTGGCCCATATATCAAAATAAATTATTTTATTCTTCTGTGTATGCTAACGATCGAACTGCATTGCACTGAACTGAGAATGTCAAGTTACTGAAAAACCAAGACGACCATACCGTTTCACTCAAAGCAAACAGTCTTTGGATATTAAATTGTTATAAATCCCCCCCTTCCTCCTCCCATGGTGAATTATTATCATCAAAATGATTTAATAATGCATGGCACTAAAATAGTAGACTGGTCAATGTCATACATAGAAAGTGATTGTACAGATGATGGCTTATCCTCAAGTGTTTTATTTTGTGAATACTTTACATCATGTCTAATAACAGCATGAATATGGGCACATTTCTTGTTTCCTGACAAAAATTAAAGTGGGATACAGATTTTTTCAGACCGTATTTTCGACCTGCCAAAATATGTATCCCCCTCCAAAATTCTACAGATGATGGCCTATCATCAAGTGTTTTGTTTTGTGAATACTTCACATTATGTCTAATAACAGCAGTGAATATGGACAAATTTCTTGTTTCCTGGAAACTTCACATTATGTCTAATAACTAATGGCCAATCATCACTTAATCACTTAATTATCTCATTAACGTCAACACTGCTTCAGTGTTCATTTTTAACACCCTGTAGTTGGACCTATATGTACACTAAAGGTAATGATAAACACAGGGCAACTTTTTGAGCAATGTTGCTGGGCAATCTTGCCGAGTGATTGTTGCTTGGCCACTTTCTCATTGAAGATGGGCAATACATTTTTTTCTGGATAATTTAGATCGGTCGTGGCCCTGTGTCTCATCTGGTTGCCCATTGACGGCAACATTGCCCAGCAACATTGCTCAAAAAGTTGCCCTGTGCATCATCACCTTGAGAGTGTACATATGTACACTGGGGATTTTAGCTGTGTAGTTCTTGTTTCTCTTTTTTTATGTTCTTGATGTTTCTCTTTCCTTCAATAATTCTTCTTATTAACATCAGGTGTGCACCACTAATGGCCAATCATCACTTAATTATCTCATTAACTTCAAAACTGCTTCAGTGTTCATATGTAACACCCTGTAGTTGGACCTATATGTACACAGAGAGTGTAAATATGTACACTGGGGATTTTGCTTCATCAAAAAGGATTTGGAAAAGGTATACCTTTTCTTTTTGGTATTGGGGTAACTGTGCAATCATTCCACAGCTGAGGGACTGTGCCAATATCCAGGGATCTCTGGAACAACAACTGGAACACTCCTCCCAGCTGCTCAGCACAATACCTCAAAGTGCGGTCACTGATATTATCCAGCCCTGTTGTTATTGACTTTCGTCTTCTTGAGGGCTCCCACCACATCCTTTGTGTTAATAGTGAGGGAGGAGTCACCAGGTTTGAATTTAGAGAAGACTTCCTTTAGCTGAATGTCATTATCTGTCTCAAACCTAGTGAAAAAAGAATTAGGGTCATTGGGGAGTGATGCTGGACTGCTGCCTGCAACCTGGATGAGATTACAGGGAGTGGTGGCACTATTCACAGCTGCCATGTTCTTCATGCCCTGCCACGCTGTACGGAGGATCCCTTTTGTAAATGATTGTTCCACCTTATCTTTATATTTTAATTTGGCAATTTTGATGGCACGCTTAACTTCTCTATTTACCTCCTTTTTTTTTTCAATTTCAGAGCCAGTGAAAAACACTCTTTTTCTTGTTAAGAGTCTCCTTTAGTTCTCCTTTTTTGATGGGAATGATCATGTCTACACGAAGGAAATATAAGATGAGACCGTATTCACTTGCTCATTAATATTACTGGATGGCTCTATCAAATTATTCCAATCCGTAGCTTCAAAACATCCCTGTAGCCTGTCAAGGCCATCATCAGTCCACTGTTGAATCGTTTTAAATTCCTTCTTAATCCTCCTTACAACCGGCAGATAAGCTGGTGCCAAAAAAAAAAATAGTATGGTGGTCAGCTGAACCAAGTGGTGGTAAGGCAAAGGATTTATATTCCTGTGGAACCGAGCCATAGCATTTATCCAATGTCTTCCCCTAGCGAGTAGTGCAAGTGACATATTGATAATTAAAAAAAAAAAAGTTTATCAAGTGAACAATGATTAAAATCACCCAAAATGAATTTTGGAGAGTCCGGGGAAATAACTTCAAGCTTATCAAATGTCCTCTTAATATGTTCCATGGCTGTAGTTGCATTTGCTCTGGGATGAATACCCAGGTGAAAAAAAAGTTCACTAAAATACATTTTATTTAAGTACACGCTCTATTTTCGCGCACTAATTTTGTATACTAAAAGCTTAACTTTAGTACTTCTTAAGATCAACTAAGTGTACTCAACTGTGCTATTTTGACACACACTGAAGATGAACTTAAATATATTTTTAATATACTATTTCAACCTTTAAATTTTTTTATTTTGTTACCACTTTTAGTATATCTAAACCCCATTTTTAATGCATTTTAATTATACTAATAAATTATTTAAAATATAATAATGATATATATATTATACTTAAGGTGTATTTCTTTGTCAAAAAAGTACACTAAAATATGGAAGTGTACTAAGTGCACTTAAATGTAATGTACTTAAAGTGCTCTATTTTCACGCACTAATTTTGTACTTAATATACCAAAAGCTTAACTTTAGTACTTCTTAAGATAAACTTAAGATCAACTAAGTGTACTCAACTGTGCTATTTTTGACACACTGAAGATGAACTTAAATATATATTTTAATATACTATTTCAACCTTTAAAAAAAATTATTTTGTTACCACTTTTAGTATATCTAAAACCCATTTTAATGCATTTTAATTATACTTATAAATTGTTTAAAATATAATAATGATATATATATATATATATATATATATATATATATATATATATATATATATATATATATATATAATTATACTTAAGGTGTATTTCTTTGTCAAAAAAGTACATTAAAATATTGAAGTGTACTAAGTGCACTTAAATGTAATGTACTTAAAGTGCTCTATTTTCGCGCACTAATTTTGTACTTAATATACTAAAAGCTTAACTTTAGTACTTCTTAAGATAAACTAAGTGTACTCAACTGTGCTATTTTGACACACTTTTTTTTTCACCTGGGTATATACCACCACAAAAAAAAGCAGAGGAAATTCCCTAGGTAAGTAGAAGGGGCGAAGAGAGACGGCCAAAAGTTCAATGTCAGTGGTACAAAACTTCTCTCTGACAATAACCATTGAGCACCAGCGTGTGTTTACATAAAGACAGACGCCACCTCCGTGCTGTTTACCTGTATTCAATTTCTCAATGTAACGGTCAAGTCTTAAGGGAATCCCAAATCCATCTATATGAAGGGCTTCATCATTATCATTCCCATTCAGCCATGTTTCAGTAAATGCCAGAATCGAAGCAGTTCTATATTCGTACATGTAATTAACATTGGCTTGTAATTCGTCTACTTTATGTCGGAGAGAACGCACATTAGCCAGAATAACAGAAGGAAGCTATCGATGTTTACATTTCTCCTGTTTAAGTCTAGCTCTGATTCCGCCCTTCTTCTTTCCCCTTCTAGTTACCTTCTTCTTGGTGTGGCATGGATCCTTTTTGTTGGAAGAATGTTTGCGTATAATTTCCGCAGGGAGCTGCTCCGTATCAAAGGCATGGTAGGAATAGAGTCGAAGCTGCAGGAGAAATTTCCTGGAGTATGTTGCTCGTAGACTGTCAGGAAGGTTGTCTCCAGTTGTTAAACAGGATACATATTCCAAATAGTATAAAAACTGCAAGGAAACCAGCAGCCAAAACATCTTTCGGCTCTCCATGCCTGTTCGCTGGTGAGAGGAGTCACAGAAGAATAACCTCGCCAAACTGCGAGGGAACTTAGATCCTCGAAGATAAATCAGACCACCAGGGGTGTATTCCAGAAAGCAGGTTATGTGACTTACCCGGGTAAGTTTAGGAGTAAGTAAGCGGATAACCTCTGCTTTCGGTTCCAAAAACGGAGGTAACTTTCGGGTTATGTAAGTAACCATAGCAACTGACTCTCTGAGGATAACCTGCTCCGGAGCAGGTTATGTTGCAGGGTTAGTTTGTTTCAGAGAGGTTTCCGAGCATGGCGTGTCCTTTTGATGAGGATCCTGTGGACGTAGAGGCACAGATTATACGAGGGTTTTTCCGCCGTGAGAGGGTGATAAGACCACGTATCGATGTATTTTCTTATCCTAATGAATATTTGCAGGAGCGCTATCGTTTTTCTAGGGAGTCGTTAATTTATTTAACAAACCTACTAAAACCACACATCTCAAACGTGACAAACCGCGGGTCAGCGCTTAGCGCCGAACAAATTCTTTGTATTGCTCTGCGCTTTTTCGCTACGGGGAGTTTTCTCTACAATGTGGGCGATGCAGAGCATGTGGGAAAGGCAACAGTGTGTAGAGCCGTTCGTACAGTATGCATGGCACTGAAACGGTTTCTACACACTTTTGTACAGTTCCCTGGCCATAAACCTGTGCGCTTTATTAAAGAAGAATTCTACAGGGTTGCAGGTTTGCTCTCAGAAATTCTGTCATCTACTTCAATTCAATTACATTTCTTAATAGGTTTATTTTGACTGCACACACATAAAGGCTACACAGACTTCTTAAATTTGTAATTAATCTTAATTTCAGGGTTCCCAAATGTGATTGGGTGCATTGATGGCACCCACATTCCTATTAAAGCTCCATCTATCAATGAGGGAGACTATGTTAATAGGAAGTCTGTGCATAGCATCAACGTGCAGGTAGCTATATTTTGGCTCCTTAATATTGGTGTTAAAAATAGGCCTAATAAATGTATTGTTCTCCACAGGTAATATGTGATGCAACCCACCTCATCACTAATGTTGAGGCAAAATGGCCTGGGTCTGTACATGACGCCCGAATATTTAGAGAGTCATCTCTGAGCAACAAATTTCAACAGGGTACGTTTTGTTAGACAAATGCTTGTAGTCTTTATTACATTTACAAAACCCCTCAAACATTACAGGACACTTCTATGGTTACTTGCTGGGGGACAGAGGATACCCTTGCCTCCCCTATATGATGACACCCTACCCTGATCCCGAGCCCGGACCACAGACACGCTTCAACCTGTCTCACAGCAGAACACGGGCCAAGGTGGAGATGACAATAGGCATTCTGAAGGCGAGGTTTCAGTGTCTGCGTGGGCTCAGGGTCACTCCAAATAGGGCATGTGACATCACAGTTGCTTGTGTGGTACTTCACAACATTGCCACAATAAGAGGAGAGAGGCATCCCCCCTGTCCTGATGAAGATGACCTAGAACAACACCCATTGAATCTGGCAGACCACAGAGATGGCAGAAGGCTTAGAGACATGATTTGTCAAAATCACTTTATTTAATGTGTTCTATTTCTTTATATCCTGAAATAAAAGAGACATGACAGATTTGTATTTATTGCTTTATACACACACACACAAAAAAAAAAAAACAGATTCATGTTCACATATGATTCTCACCTTAAGGCGATGCTCCAGTAGTTCTAGTTCAAGTTTGTCCTTTTTAATGGCCAGCCTTTTCTCCTCTATCTGAAGCTGTATAAGGTCCATTTCCATGTCAGATTTTTTAATTTGCCTTAATAGATGGACCTTATACAGCTCCTTTGCAGACAACTAGGAAGGCAAAGTAAATAAGATGGTTAAAGAAGAAAATCTGCCACATAGAAACATTATGTAAATAAGGACAAGTTCTTACACTGCTAAGATTATGTGTAGAGGTAGATGGACCATCATCTGCATGTACATCCCCAGCTAGATTCTGTCACAGGACAAATTACACACTTTTAACTCCATCTAAAAAGCTATGCAATGTCCAGTATATGCATCATACCTCTGTGGGTCTCCCAGCACTTTCTAATTCTGTCACAGCAGATGTGGTCTCTTCATCATCATCCTAGAGTGGAAATATGCAAGGTCACTTTGTCTGGCAGACAAAGTGAAAGATCTAAAAGCAACTGGTTCTTAAAATGCATCACTAACAATTGTGACAGACTGTGTGGTTTCAGGAGGATCCAATAATACAATGTGTCCATCAGCAACTGCAAGAAAAAAAAAAGATACTCAATGTGTAAATTACTAAAGTATGACAGACACTGAATAAAGGCATTAGGAACATGCAAGAATAAAAAAGCATAACTGTATACAGCATATGCTGTAAAATAGAATATGTATGCATTATGCACAAGTGAAACAGACTGTATTTGGGAAGCATTTAGCCTTCTTCCTAATGACAAGAGTTAATGATCGTTTTGTCCAAATGTATGACTAAATAATCATAAGTACTAATATGGTATACCTACATTGTACCAAGTCACTTGAGTTGTTGTGGGAGGTAGCTAAGTCTGACGAAGTTCCCTCTGGTATACCATCAACTACAGGGCGACCTTTATTAAGTGAGAGAGCCAACTCCTCAGATGGGGTGAGAGGAGGTGGAGGTGGACCCCCGCCAGTTAGACGGGCCTCAGCCTTCTTTCTATTAGCTATATAGGAAGAATACTGTAAAAGTAACTTAAGACATTGATCTTACAACAGTTCAAATAAAATATTACCTTTTTGGAGAATGTTTTTGTGTTTCATTTTGACTTGGGAAAGAGTTCTTTTGGCTCCAGAAGGATTACACCTTATAAAACAAGAGGCCTAAATATTTCTTGTCAATATACATTGCACTGTATTCTTAAGAAACTGATGTAGAGAAAAGTAAATGCTTGTCGAGTCATGCCACATGCTCAAAAAGACAATTGTTCAACTTTGCAAATTAACAAAAGAAAGGCAAGCATATTTAAAATGTAATAATAAAAAAAACTTACGCATTTACTCTGTCAGTTATTTTTTGCCAAGCCAATTGTCTTTCCCTCGCATATGCAGCTGTATTGCTTTTTTTCATTATAATGGGCTTGAACTCCTCATAAGCCAACATTAAAACTTCTAACTCAGCTTCGGAGAAGTACGCGGCACGCAACTTTTCACCCTTAGTTTCCATGGTGACTCCTGAATTCGGCGATCCATTGAAAATGCCTTTATATGTTCGCCGTGCACGCGCATTAACTCGAGGTTATTAGCAGTAGGTTGATTAAACTAACTCGACACAGGTGTTTTGGAACCGACATACCCCGAGTAAGCAGGTTATGGGTTAATCAACCCAGAGTTCAGGGTTAATCTGATGGTAAGTTAACCCAGCTTTCTGGAATACACCCCAGATCCAGATATAACGTAAACAGCAAATAAAAAAACAAACAAATAAATAATAATATTGCTAATAAAGTACCCTTACAGAAAAAACACATGAATTTCACATGTTATCACATGTTTTCCACATGTGCCCACATGTGACCACATGTGCCCACATGTGACCACATATGAACAACATGTCATCACATGTGAACAATGTTTCACCACATGTGAACAACATGTCACCACATATGAGTAATGTTCGACCACATGTGAACAACATGTTACCACAAGTGAACTTAATGGAACACGTGGCACATGTGGAAAACATGTTATAGGTAATAATGTGGAGCTCATGTGAAATATATTTGCGTGTTGTAATAGGTTTTAACATGTGAATTATGTTACCACGTCACAAATACTGTAAATTTTTAGCTTCAATAGCCTTATTCACACAAAATGCATAGAACATAAAGCTTATAATGCATGTGTAGGCCTAGGCCCACATTTGCCTACTAATGTGAAAATATATTCATGAAAATATTTTAATGATAATGTAGCGTGTAGTTTTTAATCAAGTGAGTTTTTGCAATACTTTTATTTCAACACTGTTTACCATTTCTAAAGCTATATTATAAATATATTTTACATAATCAACAGTATAATATTTGATATAATCAATAGGCTACTGCTTTCATATTCTATTTACAAAGCACTTTCAGGACATCTTTATATATACATACTATCTTATATAAAAAAATATAAAAAAACAGTAATATTGTGAAATATTATTACAATTTAAAACAGCGGTTTTCTATGTGAATATATAGTGAAGTATAATTTATTCCTGTGATCAAAGCTGAATTTACAGCATCATTACTCCAGTCTATATATTCACATAGAAAACCGCTGTTTTAAATTGTAATAATATTTCACAATATTACTGGGTTTTTTTGTATTTTTTATCAAATAATTGCAGCCTTGGTGAGCAGAAGAGACTTCATTTAAAAACATAAAAAATCTTACCGATCTAAAACTTTTGACCGGTAGTGTATATATATATATATATATATATATATATATATATATATGTGTGTGTGTGTGTGTGTGTGTGTGTGTGTGTGTGTGTGTGTGTGTACCATGCATTGAAAGATAATCTGAAAGCACTATAAAGACTGGCTTTATATATAGGCTATTTATATTAAAAATGAAATCAAAAGCAAAGTGATGGTATACAAAATATTGCAAGCACGTTTTCAAATAAAATAAAGTGGATATTAAACTTTTCATTTTAAGTGCTGCATGATTTTGACGTGGTTTAGTCAATGCCGTGCGCGTGAACTTTCGAGTCTCTCAAACAGTGGAGCGGCCGGCGCGCGCAGAGTTGCCATGGAAACGGCGCAGGACCACTGCTACTGGTAAGCAACAAAACTCCCTCTCTCGCTGTTGTTTCAACTTTTCACGGCTTTTTTTTCAGGTGAGATTAGTCTCTAAAATCACACGATAAATACTCACAACTGTTTTTGACATTTCTCTTACTTGTAATTGACACGATTCTGTTAAAAGTGTACTTTTATAGACATGGTGTAGTGTCTTCGGAAAAAGACCATTAGGATCTCAACCGTTTTCAGAAGAGGTAACTTAACGTTAGCTGCTAACAGTTAGGCTAACGCAACGTTAACTCGGTTGAACTTTTATTTATTAAAGTTTGGGCTTTAATCACCTCTTATGAGAGGTTTTGTAAAGGTTTTACTTGGAAGTGAGCTAATTTATTTAACACAAACGTACGTTAACTTAAACATAACGTATCGGTGATGTTACTTTCAGGAGCAAGAAAATTGGCTGAAACTAACCTTAGCTCAATGATAACGTTAAACACATTTTGATTAAAATGAATGTTCTGTGATTTCAGTAGTAACAAAATAACCCATAACAGAGAGAAAGCTCCACGACTTCAACATTTCTGAAGAAAGCTGCTGCCGGAGAAGTAACGTTAACGTTAAGGTTAGGACACAGGTGAGCCGAGGAAGCTAATTAAATAACCTAATTTTATTTCTCAAATTTTTTTATTTATTATTGTTTATTTTAAGAAGGTTTTGACATCCAAACGAAGTTACACCGTATGAGCAAAATTAAATGAATAAGTAAACCCAAAAACAAATTCTGTTATCCTAGTGAAGAAATTATATTCTGTATATTCTTTAAATTCTTTCTCTTTTCTGCATTTCACCTCTGCTGTAGCTTCTTTCCTTTTAATAAACCTGGCATTGCATTGTTGGCTCAGTGACAAATGGCTTGTTGTGTTCTTAGATCCTTCAGTGCTGATGCCCTGCAACGTAGCGGAGTGGAGTCTTCATCTAAAGCACTATTGATGAACCATATGATTAGTAAGTAAAACGCCAAACATACACTAATGTCAAACATACACTAATTGTCTTGGTACAAATGTTTATGTCTCTTAGGTTCACCAAAAAAAACATTAAAAACAATAATATTGTGAAATAATATAAATAAATAAAAAACTGTTTTCTATGTGAATATCTTTCTATAAATTACACGAACGTCTGTCTGTCTGTGTGTGTGTGTGTGTGTGTGTGTGTGTGTGTGTGTGTGTGTGTGTGTGTGTGTGTGTGTGTGTGTGTGTTTCGCATATCTCTCGAACCGTTAACCGTCTCGCCGAAAACCGCGTGCATGCTAGAAATACAACCGACGCCTATTTTTCACGCGACATGCAAGCGTGTTGGAAGCGTTTCCAGGCTAAATAGAAAAGCCTGAAAACCTTTGGAGGTTATATTCAAATATTGCACGTTGATATTCAAATATTGCACCTGTCAATACAGAATAAAAAATTCTGTAGCCTATTTTGTCAATACTGCCGACGTAGTCTTTGCTGTATCAGTAGGCTATATTATATAAGGCTATAGGCCTTCCACAACTCTCTCACCATATTTCGAACAAGGGTGATCCAAATCCCGAGATAGCCCTCATTGTACGCTATACCTAGCAGCAGCAGCGCCGCATCAGACACGTTTCTGGTGTGCAAAGACATAAAAACCGCCACGCAGACGCCATGCTCTACACACCAAACCAACAATTGCTAAAAACACACACAAAAAAAATATTTTGCACGGGCATTTTGCACTAGTATTGTAAAATGCAATTAATTCCTGTGATCAAAGCTGAATTTTCATCATCACAGCTTCACATCATCCTTCATAAATTATTCTAATATGAAGATTTGATGCTCAAAAAACATTTATGATTATTATCAGTGTTGAAAACAGTTGTGCTGCTTCATATTTTTGTGTTTTTCAGGATTTTTTGATGAATAGAAAGGTTAAAATAACAGCATTTATTTGAAACAGAAATCCTTACTCTCTCTTTTGGTCAATTTAATGCATCCTTGCTGAGTAAAAATATGAATTTCTTCTTTTTTTTCTATTCATTTTTAAATCTATCATCGACCCCAAATGTTTGAACATTAGTGTAAACTACCCTTCATATGTTTGTGGTCTATTTAACAATGAATCCTGGAGGGGAAAAAATGGTTTAAACTGTTACAATGGTTTACACAAACACATTAATCAGCACAACTGTTTTCAACATTGATAATAATCAGAAATGTTTTGGATGTTAACATGGTAAGAATGTATAATATTCAAATATAAATAACTCGTTAGGTCATGTTTTCTCATTAAAGTCAGATGATTTCCTATTAATTCAATAGAATATGGTGACTTCAATTTACATGACGTCATGAGCAATCAAGTCATTTATATAGTTCAGTGAGTAGTGCCAAGCATATCTAAGTCCACTAAAGGAGATTTCTCGCATTTTACCCCTAAACTCTGGAATAACTATGAAGGTAAAAGAGTAACAAGACTCGAGCATGAACAATAAATACTTGTATGCTAAAATTTACACTCACAGCTCCAACGTGAAAACCTCACCTAATACGCAATAACGTTGAAAAGATCACGGTTTCTGTCCTGACGAAAATGTTCTATTTTTTATTTTATTTTTTGCTTTACAGAACAAGTCTGTGACTGACTTAATGAACCCAGTTGCTTTGGATCATGCTCAAAGATGTAAGGGTTACAAAAAGTTAACCAGAACTCTTATGAACTCCATCTTCTCTTTCGAAGAGACGGCAGCATGAACGGAAAAAAAGGGGTTGTTGGTGAAAAAAGAGCCTTGACCTAATAAAGGTGCAGCTAATAATTGGTAAGCATGTCTGAATATCTTTTATCAATAGTTATTATATATGACAAGCGCTGAGCGCGTCCGTTAGCGCCAGCCAGCGTGGAAAGCACAGTTTGAATCTGGCAGTTATGTCACGTCATGTCAAACTTGTTTTCAAATTTTAATGTAATCAATCTCATTTCTTACAGACCATGTCAAAAAGAGGCACCCAGGCATCGAAGGCACTGAGATCAAGGTCTGCATGGCACAAAAGTTAAAAGATCTGAGGAGACGAGCAGAAAGGTAATATTCAGACGATCCAACATCCATGTGTCCCCATGTGGTCTGTTCACATTTGCGAAACCGACATGCGCGAGGACTGATGACTCCTCAGTCTACATTGTGATCTATTCACAAACTGTCAATAGTTTTTTTTTATAAATGAGACGCACCACTCGTCTTATACAGTTGTTTAAGCAAGATGTAAACGGCATTGCTGTTCGCCAGCATTTTTTGTTTCCATAGCATATTTACGTAAAACGTTTAATGACATAATAACATTACAAATGAATAATAATTAATTATTAAGCCCCATCCACTTCAGGCTTCAAAAATGCTTTTCAGAAACCTACGGGGTGACGTCACGGACACTACGTCCATATTTTTTTTTACAGTCTATGGTTTGCACTGCCCTAATTTTTGATCTTTTTCTATCCCAAAACAGGATGCCTGCTGCAGGAGACACAAAGGACTGAGACAACACACTTTCACAAACGCACACCACACACACACACATGCGCGTATACCTGCGTTTTTTGTGGCTTTTTATGTATTTATGTATAATTTTCATTTGGTTTTGCTTTGTTTGTTTTAAACATCCAATTTGTATTGCATATTTTGAAATGAAATAAAAAGTACATTTGTATTATTTGTTTTAATGTTGGGAAACATTAGGCTAGACCCTACATGGTAGGCCTACCGTTTTCTGTGGTATATTGCTTAATGATTTTTACATGGATTTCACATGAAGTTACAGGTTTACATGGTGTGTAGCTTTAACATGGATTGTTGATGTGTTTCAAATGTCATTCCATGGGTTTCACAAGAGATATTTTACATTTCACATGATATCTCATGGGTTTCACATGTGATTAAATGTTTCACATGGGAATTTTACGTTTCACATGTAAGCTCATGGATTTCACATGGGAATTTTACATTTCACATGCAATCCCATGGGTTTCACATGTAATCACATGGGTTTCACATATAATCACATGGGTTTCACATGCAATCTTCACATGTAATCACATGGGTTTCACATATAATCACATGGGTTTCACATGTAATCACATGGGTTTCACATGTAATCACATGGGTTTCACATGTAATCACATGGGTTTCACATATAATCACTTGGGTTTCACACATATAATCACATGGGTTTCACATATATAATCACATGGGTTTCACATATATAATCACATGGGTTTCACATGCAATCTTCACATATAATCACATGGGTTTCACATGTAATCACATGGGTTTCACATGCAATCTTCACATGTAATCACATGGGTTTCACATATAATCACATGGGTTTCACATGTAATCACATGGGTTTCACATGTAATCACATGGGTTTCACATATAATCACATGGGTTTCACATATAATCACATGGGTTTCACATGGGAAAATGTTCCAAAAGCACACGTTTCCCATGTGCAAATTACCTTTAACATGTGCAAAGCACATGTGTTCCACATATTTCACATGTTAAATTTCACATGTGCAAAATCACATGTCCACGTTGTCACATGGGATCACATGTGTTTTTGCACATGTGAAACTCATGTGGTTTTTCTGTAAGGGTAATTAGATCAAACAAGTTTAAAATGTTCTAATCTACGAGCCAACCGGTCACCACATGAGCAGTGACCCGGAAGATGTCCATGTCTTTCTTTCTTCAGTCGAAAAGAAATGAAGGTTTTTGATGAAAACATTCCAGGATTTTTCTCCATATAATGGACTTCAACAGGATCCAAACGGTTCAAGGTCCAAATGACAGTTTCAGTGCAGCTTCAAAGGGCTTTAAACGAGACGATGAATAAGGGTCTTATCTAGCGAAACGATCTGTCATTTCAAAAATAAATAAAAAAGTTTAAGTTTTATAAGCACAAATGCTCGTCTTGCTCTTTTCTGTGATGCGCGTTCGTGACTCACGTAATACGCAATTACGTTGAAATAAGGTCACGCTTAACGTAGGCGGAAGTACCGACTGTTTACAAATGTGAGGAAGGATGACCATATACACATATTCAAATGTCTTTGTGTCAGTTTATCGTTTAAAATGCCCATTTCGTGTGCGTATCCTGGGTGTTTTAATATTAAAAAGGCTAAAAGAGAATTTTCGTCAGGACAGAAGCGTGACCTTTTCAACGTTATTACGTGAGTCACGAACGCGCATCACAGAACAGAGTAAGGTGAGCATTTGTGCTTATAAAACTTAAACTTTTTTATTTTTGAAATGACCGATGGTTTCGCTAGATAAGACCCTTATTCATCGTCTGGTATCGTTTAAAGCCCTTTGAAGCTGCACTGAAACTGTCATTTGGACCTTGAATCGTTTGGGTCCATTGAAGTCCATTATATGGAGAAAAATCCGCATACTTGAAATCTTTTCATCAAAAACCTTAAATTCTTTTCGACTGAAGAAAGAAAGACATGGACATCTTGGATGACATGGGGGTGAGTAAATTATCAGCAAAAGTTTTTTTAAAAGTGAACTAATGTAAATGTGTTCTGGCATCAGAGTTGCACAGTTTCTAGATTATGGATTTTCTATCTACCTAACTGTTGCTGCATTCATTAGTAAGCATTTTAAGGATATGATCATTAAATTTTGATCACTCAACCTCAATTATTTCTAATGTTACAAAAAAAAAACACAATGGTAGAAATAAATGTCACACAATAGAACTTTACACTTACCTGTTTAAAGTAAATTATTACTAATCAAGACAGTTTCTTAATATTACATTAACCTTTTCTGTCTTTGATTATGTATGAAAATTAAATAGTTTAATTACATTCTGGAAAGCCTGAATTGTCAGCTAAAATACAGGTAACACATGTGACAAAAAGGCAGCACAAGCTATTTTTAATGTAATATAGTAAAAATGTCAAAATACATTAAGCTGTCATTTAAGTTGATTTATAATGTTAACCTCTTAACTATTATCTGACTATAAGTTTTGGTATAAAAAAAAAAATCTTTTTTTAAAGTTGTCTGTTCAAAAAGCCACAATTTTCATAGAATGACCCAACAGGACAATTTTCTTTCTGCAGTATGGCATTACTCTGAAAGATTTAATGAAATTGTTATGCAGAAGAGTTTAGACAGAAACATGTAGACTCACACAGACATCAAGATTCAGCTTATGAATCTCAACAATGGTGACATTGTATTATTTATTTTTTTTAACTCATAAAAAACCTTTGTTGATTGTCACCAATGTTGAGATTCATATGATGAATCTTGATGTTCCACATTTGGAACAGATATTCACTGGATTGATCTGGATCACACTCCTCTCTCCAACAATTGACCCTCATGTTTATTGCTGGGAACCATAATTATCAACACTCCTTCATTATGTAGAAAATTAAGAGCATTGACTAATTTTTTTTTAAAGAATTAGTTGTATCCAGAATTCCAAACATTTTTTCCATATTACTGAAACTTTTTGAAAGCCCTTATTCATCTTTATTTTCACTAGTTTAACAATGAGATAAAACTTATTGATGCCATTTTATTTATTTGGATCCCTCCGGGGAATATCAGCCATTTACCACAACAACTGGAATATTCCTCTGTGTTTAAATAACCTCTGACCTCTGTGGTACTAGTGTAACCAAAACACATTTGGCACTCATTTTGCTGTGATAATCAAGCAGATTTTATTTGACAAATTTTCATATGAGGAAATACAAGAAGTGACAGACAGGTGAAAATATAGTTTAATGTTTTGCCCATGCAATGGCATTAAACTTCAATAATATAATTTTAATCCTCACTTGCATCTGAAACTCTTGATTTGGATTTAAAGAGAGAAAACATAGTTTTCCATTTTCCCTTTGGCTTGTCCAGATGAAGCCCCACCAGTCTGAGAAGGAGATAAAAAAGGTTAGTTAGTTCATAGTAATTTCATTCACTTTCAATGTTTCTTGATTTTAGCAGCAGAGAAATCGCAGTGTTCCTAAGAGCTGAACTTTTAGAGGAAGTTCTCTGAAATCTCTAAATAACTGCACGTCAATTCTGGATAAATTGAGAATCACTTTTTTATTTTATTTTTTTATTTTTTTAATAGAGATCCTGATTTTCCTACTGTTCTTACTAGACAACTAAATAAAAAAATATTTATTAGAGGTTCTAAGAAAATGTTAATTGCTGCAGAGTATTTAAAAAATATATTTAATTTGCATTTTTTTTAATGATTCAATGAATCAAAGACTTGTTGATAGTAACTGTAAGTGGTTTTGTGATAGATTTAAATGTAAATGTAAAATGTAATTGTTGCATTACTGAATGAATCAGCATTTTTTAATGAACTCTTAAAGTAACACTATGTAGTTTTTCAACCTTCATAATATATTTCCAAGACCCTTGAGATGGTACATCGACTTCCAATAGGTTAAATGACACGTCTGCCATAGCCTGACGGTGTCTGTATCGCTTTTACTGGCACTATGTAACTTCGGGTTTCGGGTAGGAACCCGAGCACAAAAAGAACTACAAAATTCCACTGCTTTATGTCGAGCATTACAATAGTTATTATTTTGCTTTTCTTCGTTTCTGATGTCGCAATCCATCATACTTTCATGAAATCATGCAACATACTCGACCTTGTCTGTAAACATCGTGCATTCCAAAGCCCGTGCGACAGCTAAATTATTTCCGACAGCGGTAATGAACAATTCCGCTTCCAACCAGTAGGGCGACCGCAGAGGAAAATTTACTTGGTGTTGCTTTAAAGCTGCAGTCCGCAGTTTTTCCTCTGTCGCTATCGCTGTTCGAAATCTGCAAATGCAGTTATTCGCAGAATTATCAACTTTGCGATGGTTGTGCCTCGGCACGGCACAGCGCGGATGAACACAATATTTTGAGGAAAATGTGCTGTCAGTCACTGCCAGTGTGGATACTGGCATTCAGAATCACAGATTCTACTTTTTGGAAGTATGACCAACATAAGAATTTTCACCGGAAAATCTTTTGTTCTGACCAACTAAGGGGAAAAAAGCATTGCAGTAAATCAAGCTGATTAAATCTAACGATCGCCTATCATATCACGCCAAACCGTGCAAATTATACTTTGTTCTCAAATTGTTAATGTTAACAACATCAGCATTGCGTGACTACATTTAATGCCCTTCTGATGTTATCCTTGTTTTCGAATGGGCCCAGTTTCAGTCTCTTTTTCTGTAGCCACTCTGAAGTCTGAAAAAAGTCTTTTGCATTTTACAACGGGTGAATCTTCCAGTGGTCACTGGTGATTGTTGTTTGAACCTTTCTGGATCCGCCATCACGATACGTTTAATTATATCAAGTGCTGTGAGAAAAGGCTATAAATCTCCACCTCCAACATCCTCACACGCGATATAGCCTACTAGCTGAGACTCCTTCATGTGTACAGATGTGACGTAATGACGCAAAGACATGCTTGAATTTCCCACGAAAATCCACCAGTACCACTGAAATTAAAAACATTATTACAAGCTAACCGTTTTGAATCGAGCTACGTCAAGCAGATAGTTTTGAACACTGGCTAGTTATGTACTTGCTAAAAATTTTAAAAAAACATCCACGCTCAAAAAATAACCCCTGGGTAATTTGTTAGTCAGAGAACACTGGTTTTTTTGGCACATGCATTAAGCAGGGAACGCAAGTATTTATTTGGATAACTTTAAATAAAACGAGACGTAAGATTGCATCCTATTGTTTTCAATGGTATTTGGATAAGGGTGTTATACGAGGGGTCTTCGAACGCGGGACTCTGTGTGCGGGTGTTATACGATCTTCTGAACAGCAGGAGGCGCTGTCTCGAAAAACGAGGGGTCTGAGAATGCGGGACTCTGGGTGCGGGACTGTAGATGCAGGCTCCGAGTCTGCAGCTTCATAATGTTGTTTTTTTTCCTCTCACAGCCAACAGGGGGTGCGAGACGCCCACCATTCAACACGAAATCAGTAATATAAACATTACAATGACTCCAAAGCTGTTCGGTTAAGGTAAAAAAGTTACTTAGTTCTCCTTTAAAACTACTGTAGGTAGTTTTACAGTAACTTTACTGTGGTATAAAATACAGAAGCTTGTTGGCTATTTGTTGCCAGTAAGTTACTGTAAAATTTGCATAATTTTTTTACAGTGAGGACATCAGTGTTTATATCTGAACTATAAACTTTATCTCAGTGCTTCTGTGATAACATGATTTTTTGTAACACCGAAATAATGATACTGTATGGTTGAAAAGACAGCGGTGAAGCGGTTTCAAAATGTTCAGTGTGATCAAGATATTTTGACGATCAGCTCGGATGATAGCGCCACTTTAACTCAAGTCAGTGAATGCCCCATGTGTACCTGAAGAAGGTGGCCTCATCATTACTCTTCCAGATCTTCTCCAGCAGCTGTACACTGGCAGCGATGGCCACATTTGCGGCTTGATTATGCAGTGAACCGTGACTGGAATCAGTGCCATCCTTATTTATGCCGTCCCAGCTTCTCTTAAAGCCAGTCGATGAGTCTAGAGTACCTCCATGGCTGCACTTACCTGTCAGAAAATAATAAAAGCCTATTCAGTATGATTATTTGATGTCCCAGACAGCAACAGCAAAATCTCTAGAGTTAAATAACCCTGCTCAGAGTACAGATGGTCCCACTCTAAAGAATGTTAAAGTAACTGAGTTAATTAAGTGATTAATTGATTTATGATTGAGCATTAGTGATGAACACCTGCTGTTAACAAGCAGAATCACTGAAAAAAAGAGAAACACAAGAACTACAACTGATTTCAGACACAGCCTTGGATGGAATCAACTGAACATAAAATAAGACATTAAATCTCTGAAGATCTCAGCAGAGGAGGATTAAACAACTCCACAAACAGCATTACCAGCTTCACTTATTACTGACCAGACTGACTTTATTTCTGTCAGACGTCTACAGAAATTGTTATTAAAAATTAACATAGCTTTAGATGTTGATGTTTTATTTAAAAAAAAAAAAATTGGTCACGATTATGGTGATCGGTGCTTCGTTTAGTTGGGCAGTTTGACTCGTGGCTCTTTTTTTAATTTTTTTTAGAGTTTGTGGTCTTTGTTAGCCTGGCTCATGTCAGACCTCGTCTCATTGAGACGTGGTCTGGGAACCACATGTTCATTTTCTCGTATTTGAGGCGTGGTTTACGAATGCCTAGAGCCGTTTATTGGGTGCTACGAATGTCTATCAAATGCGCCTGTCATGTTTTTCTGTCAAAATTGGGTTTTCATTAAATTATTATACTATAACTTCTCGTTTATCATCTCTGAATATATCTTGGCAAAACTCACTACTTTAATGCAGAAAAATTGCGATAGTGGCAAGCTGAAAAGACTTTCTCTAATGTTTAAGAACACGCACGGCGGAGGTGCAAAAAAAGATTGGGCATAGCTTTCCTTCTATTAACACTACAAAGACAGTTCACCTATCAAAATAAACCACATAACATCTAGAATAAATGTATATCAATGCGCATTCACGCCAGTCCTGTAAACTACTTCGGCATGCAAGTTTTTATTTGTATTTTTTTTATCCAACATTATCGTGAGATGCGGAGGGGAGCACAAGAGAACAACAGAGTCTGAAGCTGCTCGCTTAAAAGATCGTCCAATTTCAAACCGGTTTTCAAAGGAGGAATTTTGAGTTCTTAAGCTTTCAAATGATACTTAATTTATGATGATTACTAAAACATGTGATAGGGAAAAAAATTCAATATAAAAAGAACACCATTCATCCCGCTAGCAGGACGGTGACAGTTAATTTTTCTCAAAATCCCGTTCCTGAAAATCATAGCGGTCAGCCGACTTTTGATAACCATAACTTTAGTTGCAGACAAACGATGAAAGAAATAAAAAAAAACAGATTTGGAAAGGCCTTGTACCAGCTTTCATGGTATCAAAACCTGTAATAAGTAAAATTTCACCATGATGGGTTTTCCCATTATCGCATCACATATAAATAAAGAATAAAGATTGTTACCCTTTTTTTTGCTTGTTCTATAGTATCCTGATGTCAGAGTCTTATCTTGTAAAATCTTGTCCTTAATTGTCGCCCCAATGTTTGTATTGGTAGTGTCAGTTTCACAGGTTTCAGTTTTCTCATCTGGGGGGGGAAGACAAAATCATTTTATTAGTGATGTTACGTCTGACACCGACGCTCCGAAGCTTGCTTCAAACTCGAACGGTCCTTACAATGAACCACTGCTTCGGAGCTTGTATCATTACGTCACTAGTCACGTGAAAATGGCGTCTGAAGCAAACACACTGGTTCACTCCTGTAGTGAACCACCTGACTGCTTTGACAGCCCAATCCAGTGTTGACAGGTTTAAAAAACTGGCGGCTCTAGTTTTTATAAAAGTGAAGCCTAACCATGGCAACACCGTGGGTAGTAGTAGTTGGTGTTTGGATTGGCGTTATTGTTGAGGAGAGTGGATTTTTTTTATTATAGAGAACATATGAACAATGTTACATAAAAACATGCATCAAAGACAGAAACTTCAAAAACCCTCTGCTACATTATACAAGTACAGCCAGTTACACAAGCACATCCTTTTCAACATACAAAAATATCAGTCCCACCAGTTAACAAGTTATAGAGTTCTGCTTCCCACAGCTAAACAAGATAAAGCTTTCACACATGATACTGCCCTGCTAAAAAAAAAAATATAGAAACCATTACAGATATTATATTGGATTTAATGGTTTTCATGGGAATGTTATTGGTTGTAATGGGAATTATAGTGGTCTATGTGGGTCTCTACTGATATGTGTTGGGTTCTATTGGTGGGGGCATTAAATCCTAATGGAATATGTCCCAAACACACTACAAAAAATAATTCTGTAGTGGTTTAAATGGTAAAAGCCTATTAGTATTTTAATAGAATTTCTGTGATGGTTTCCAACTTTTTTTAAGCTGGTTTGATCTTCTGTCCTTGTCTAAAGAAATAATTACACACACATCATGCTTAATGTTTTATTATCAAGGTGAACACATTCATCAGGATCTGTAAAATTCACCTACATAAATGAGTTTCACAGCACTGACCCCTAAAATCCACTGAATCCGTCTACGGCACGGAACGTCAGCGTCGCGGATGCCGGAGCTAATCGCGGCCATTATAGTCAATGCTCTTGACACTGTTCCAGCTTTGATTGCCTCGGTAAACACGTAATAAACAAGGCGTTAACATATAAGCCTACTTGCATTTTATGGTTGTCAGCTTTGTTGCTAAACATTTACTTCACCAGGAGATGGTGCTACAATTTCTATCTGAATGAAGCTTTTGAGTAATGAACCATTTTCAACACAATTGTATCCGAAAGCAATAATGCTTCGAAACGCTTCATTTGCCCATCACTACATTTTATTGCTTTACATGGTTCATAGGCACACAGCTGCACACGTTAGGTTAAATAAAGGGTATAGTTATAAATACTAAACCTTACCCTGATCTACACTGTAGAAAAAAAATATGCCTCTCCAATATAAAAATGTCTTGTGACCCGTTGCACCTAACCTTTTTAGTTGGCCCAATGTGGACTCAAATAAACACTGAAGCAGTGTTAAAGTTAATGAGATAATTAAGTGATTAATTGAGTGATGATTGAGCATTATTGAAGACCTGATGTTAACAAGCAGAATCACTGAAGGAGAAAACCCATATTTAAAGTCACCATATTTAAAGGTGTGAATGTTAGAGCCTGAGCAGATATCATCACTAAGACCATCACCTGTTGTTTTATAAGTTCTGTTCTCGTGTCTCAGCGTGTGAAGGGACATGCTGAGAGAGTCTCCCCCCTCACCTTTTGTCCTGTCTCAGTGCAGGAAGTTCTGCTCCATCCTGTTCTCCTGGCTCAGCTCATTTACATGCTTTGTTTCTTGAATGTATCCCCCCTCGAGGAAACTCCTCCCCCTTAAAAAGGTATATGAATTCAAGTATACTGATTTTTGGTCAGACGAGATGAAGATGCCTACAGCAACGCAATAAAGAACTTCTGCTTTAAAAATACCTCACCATCTCCTGGTCTGCACTTCTGAGTTTCCTAAACTATAGAAGAAATAAGTTCACTACATCGCCAATAGTGCGCCAGGTGGATAAGCCAGTTTGTGATTAGTTCCCGCAAATTAAAGGAAGCAGCAGAGATAAATGCACACAGTAAAAGAAATGGACACAGCGACCCCCTTGATTTCAACGAAGAAAAGTGAAGCCCATTAGAAGGACTCACTTCCTGATCGCCAGGCGTACTGCGCAGACTCACACTGAGCTTGACGATGTAGATGTCAGTGAGGTGAGCAACCTGTTTGACAGTTGTAAGTCTTCTAGTAGCTGTGCCGAGACAAATCTGAATCACCTAACCTTGCAGAGACAGCGAGCGTGAGCGGGAGCAACTTTTAGTAAGTATTCTGATTAATTATTTAGTCATTTTGCATAGTATTTATTCATTTGAAAATGTAATGCCAGTACGCCATATTAAGTTAAGTATTAAGTGAACTTGTGATATGAATTCATACCCAATATGTAACGTTATATGTAAGGAGATAACATACTAGGTGTAACGGGTTGTCTATTAGTTCTGTTAAATGACTGCATAAATGGGGACAGTGCTGTCTGCTGGCGTCAATTTCACATTGCGCCGCGGCGCTAAAAATAACGAATCATGGGTAATCGACAGCAGAACTCCTGATAACTGCTGTGGTCGCATGTTAAACACTTTAGAGAGACAATATTAGCCAAAATGCCTCAAAGCCCACCACCACAATGTTTTATTTCACTGTAATTTTGTTGTGATGTAATTAAGAGATGAGTGCCGTTTGTTTGGCGTCGAGTGAGTTGTTAGTTTTAGGCTCAGAGCTGAATGCTAAATTTTGCATGGATTCTAATGCTATTCCTCCGTCTGACTTACTGTGCGTTGTTTAGGGCTGTGTATGTCTCTGTCTGTGATGTCGACATGCCTATCCTGATTCAGTTTGGTTTCCCCATGTGCAGGTGCATCTCCACATACACAACACAGTGAGAACGATCCATAGGGGACCGTTAGGCACAGGCTAATTATTGCTAACTAAATGCTAGTTAACATTAGTAATTAAACTTAAACAGCTAATGTAAGTCGAATGTAAGTTAATGTAAGTTAAATGAGTCATATTTATTTAACCCCCCAGAGAGCGCATATTTTAAATATTGTAAGAACTGATTTTCCTGCTAAGACAAAAGCTGAGATAAAACTCACCATAAAGCAATAAAACACACCCTGGACAGAAGATCGCAAAGACAGAGCACAGGACATTGTCTTGTCCAAACGTTTCTCCTACCTTATCTCTGCATCCCCCTCTACCTCATCTCCTTTCCCCCTGAGTCAAGTCACCAAAAGTTCACTAAGAATGCCTATATATCATATATGATGTATCTTGGGAATCTATTGTTTTTACTTTTCATGTTTCGTATTATTTTAAATGTCTCAGTGTGATTGGTAAAATGGTCTTAATTTCATTGCAATCATTGGTAATATGAGAAAGATTGAGGACTTAGGAGAATCCTGTGTTCCTCTTTGGGTGATGTTTCTTCAAGACATCTCCCCTCTCCCATGAGACCAGGTGCTCCACCCTGGGGTACAGGAACTGACCCAAAACACACTGGAGAAATATTGGTACAACCCTTTTGTTCTGGTCTGGGTATTTAAGGCTAGGTAACAGAGCAGTCTTTGGGAACTGTAACCAGGAAAACCCCCATGCAGTGTGTGTCAGTGTTTTCCCGTTGGAAAGCATTCACACACTACTGTGTGTCTCTGTCAGGAATGCATTGCTTACTTTTAGAATCATCTATGAGTAATTGATGTCATGCATTTATTATTTCTGAATTGGCTTTTAATCATTTACTTGTGAAATTGGCACGATACATTTTACCTGACAAAAATAAATGTTAACCTTGATTATTCTGAAGTTTTCTGGAATCATTATTTCTAGTAGATTATGTGTAGTCTGTTGTTCCCGCAAATCTCTGTCCAGGATAGATCACACCTAAGGCACTAATGAATGGAGCATGGGGCACATCATTATGCCTTCTGATTTCTGACTATCTCCTAACTTAGCATGTTGTACGCTGCAACTATTGAGAAAAATTACACCTATGAGTCAGCAGTGAGCGGCCGTGTAGGGTAAGATAGTTTGCACTGCACCCTCTGACTATTTTAGGACTGGCTAGTTTGTGATCGTGAGCGCACATTCGCGACGTGACGTCTCAAAGCGACACCAGGTCCTTAATGAACGAATATTTGAAATTATGAAATGGCCATAATAATCAAAGATCTAAATTAACTCATAATCAGTATTTATGACTGTTTTCTAAGAAGAGAAACAATCTAAATTTGATTAACATTGAAATTGGAGTCAGATTAAGCGTAGAGCTAAAGTATTATTTAAACTAAATTCCAATAAATTAAGTGAACTTCACTGGAGCGCTGAAAAGACATACACGCATTATTCCTTCGACCATACCATTGGATTCCGGTGTTGGGCCAATGGGTGGACCTTACAATATCATTTAAGCACGGTGAAATTGGGCATTGGTAAAGATGCTTGCTGGGCACATAATTAACGTTATTACTTGTTATATATTAATGTTAATGGTCGCCGAATATAACCACAAAATCGCTTTTGACATTGAGATGGGGTTTTTTTCTTCCATTGCCTGTATAATTTCCTTTCTTTTACTATCTATGATCATTTCCTGATAATTTCCCCATCCCCCATTAATATAGGTATACCCCGTTACCCATACCTCATTATTTAATGAAGTAGATAAATTATTTTAAGTTTGTGTATAAATGTTCTTCATATGTATTCACTTGCCACATACCAAATTATTTCCAATTCCTCAAAAACGTTGTTGAAATATTTTGTCCCGTTGCTTTTATGGACCTATTTTTACAAAACCGTAAGAGTCTTTTATACATTGTCGTGTTTCTTTAGAAATAAATAATGGACAAATGGAGTCTTTGGATGCCTCAGATGTAAAGTTATTCGCTGTCAAAGTGACGCCAAAATGAATGGGAGTCAATGGAATGCTAACAGCAGGTGATGGTCTGCTACAATTATGGCGGCGCCCGGGGAAGGTTCAGTTTCCGGCGGATGGATTACCCCCTTGGATAAATGTACAAGTTTCCAGTCTGAGCTGCAAGGCTAAATCAAATCGCCGTGAACCAGGCTAGGTTTACCCAGTCTAGGTCCTGACAGAATTATTTTTTAATTATTTTTGACAAATGAGTTTTTCCGCAGATGTCCCAAAATTGAGGTTTTGTCAGATTTAGCTAAATTTTTAGACAAATTCATACCAACAAATAGTTTAGTACACACACACACACACACACACACACCTACCTGCAGGGTTGGGTATGTTCTCTTCTAAATTGATCAGGGCAGTGCAGGGTTCTGTTTCTTTCATTTCAATCCAGTTACTGTGGCTGTAGAAATCCTTTCATCACAGCACATGAGTGAGTCAATATATGTTCAAACTTTCATTTCATATGATCAATTTAGTATAAATCTAACTTTTGAGGTGTATCTGAAATCTGTCAGTCATTTTGATCTTATATTAATCACAGCTTTGCGTCTGACTCACCTGTAAAGTGTGCAGGATTTGCCCAAGCGTCTTTCGTGCATCTTCAAAATTCCCACTTGTCATGTAAGTTGTGATTGCCTCCAGTCCCTTAATTATGAGTAATTTACCGTCCCGAAATGTCTCGCTGTGAAAATGATGTTTTGCACTCAAAGCATAGTCAGTGTCTGTTTTTTGATTGTAATAGGAGATGATTTTTATGCCTGTTTCAAAGTTACTAGCAAATGCGTCTTTTTTGCAAGACCTTGCCAGTGTCTCTGTATTCAGTGGTTTTGGCTAAATAAAAACACAAAATGTCTCGTTAGTTTTCAGATTTTTGTTCTTGTTGTCCTAAGCACATAAGTTTTACATTTTATCAATGAGTATATATATATATATATATTTTTATTTTTATTTTTTTTTAAATACATCTGATATCATCATGGTTACAATGTCTCATATTGTATTTCTTTTATTATTATTATTATTATTAATATTATTTTTTTCAAGCTGTCTATCACTGGTTGTCTGTTGCAACTGCACAGTGTTTGTGCAATTTATCTTCAACATTTTGTTGGTTTATTATTTCCCTTAGGATCAATAATGCATGTCAATATCAAGACTACATAAATATTAAAATTGGGTTATTCATTATTTTTAATAAATGCAGTTCAAAAAAGTGTATATTAATTCTTCTCTCTCACACGCAGATCATATATATATATTCTTACCTTTTCGAAGCCTTCGACGCTTTCGCAGACCTTTGCAGTAGCACGTAAAATGGCTATTTTTGTGATATCTTGATGATTTTTTGAACCTTGTTTTTCCTTTACGTGAAAGGTGTGAACACCAATCAGAAGAGCCAGCAGGAGAAATGCACTCCTCATTCTCAGATGATTATGAATATGAAGAATGACTCAGGGATCTTGCAGTTGCTCTCGATCAATCTTGAATAAGCTTAAGCTAATGCGCTGTAAATATATAGGCTACATCATCATTTGAATTGATATGACGAAAATTTGCATAATTCCCTAAAGCTAAAGTCAATTTATTTAGTCTAGTCTATTTGTATAGATATCACATCATGAGTTGCTTAGAAGAATATACGAAATACCTTCATCGCCATGTGCTGTTACAAATTCTCTATTGAGAGGTGCAGAAGTTCACAAATCCACTTTTCAGGAAGATTCACACTTTTCACACTTGATTCTGACATAGGCTACTACTCTGATTTTCTGTTTCTTTTGCCTATTAAAATTAAATAATACTATAATTTAAAATAATGGTTTTCTATTTGAATACTTTAGGCCTATCATAGGCTATAATTTATTTCTGTGATTCAAAGCTGAATTTTCAGCATCATTACTCTTGAACGCTGATTGACCGAACGCGCTCGAAACACCAGCCGCCATTTTTAAAAAGAAAAGAAAAAGAAAATCCAACTAGACTTTGAGACAGAGAGAAACATTTCTGCTCAGCAACACAACCACGGCATACGTGGCTAATAACTTTTTATTACCGTCTACTTTTTATAACAGTTCTATCTAATGACGTATTAGGCAGGACCGTTAGACAGATCATAACGAATGAACACGGAGGATGCGAGCAGTGTGTGCTCAGGCTTGCGTTCTCAAACGCCGTCAAAATAAAAGTCACAGCAACGGTCATACTGGCTTTGCGAATGCAATCAGGAAAATCCTGGTGGCTATTTCCTAACCAAGTTAGAACTATCCGATGCGAATACCCCTAATACAGTAGGCTACCCAGAGCCGATCCGCCCTATACGCTCACTACGCAAGCTGCGTAGGGCCCCGCAAATTACTCAAGGCCCCGCCTTCCCCTCGTGTCATAGCGTGTCAATGAATGTTTACAACATCCATGACAAAAAGAAGCGAAACTATCCTTCTCGTGACGAAACGAGGAAAAAAAAAACCATGAGAGTGAATTGCGAGAACAACAATAAGGTAAACTACTGTTCTCTCCTCTCCAAGTTTCAGCAAAGTAAAGTTAAGTAAGTTTATGTGCATTTCTATTGTGTTTTTTCGGCATTGATATAAGCTGGGCAGGCAGTGCATCTCTTGCATCACTTTGTGCCTGACAAAAGTGAGAGTAAAATACAATTATTTATTACGTTTGTTTTTGATAAACGACAAAGTGCAACAGTGTTTGTTTACTGCAGCTCGGAAAAGATAACCGCGTCGCGCGAGTGTATCATGCGTTCATGTGCACGTGCACGAAATGAAACGCGCATTTTTCAAGCAGAAATATATGTGGAGACCAGACATAGGCTACTGTACAATATATGGGCGTGAATGATGGCACTCCTCATCAAAGTACACATTATACATACTTTTAAAACAAGACACGTATTATCTAGTCAATGAGTAGTTTAAAACTCTAAACAACTGCACTAATTATGCAAGATGGAAAGCAATGTATTGACAATTTGACATTGACTGACTATTGATTTATAGGCTATATTGAATTTAAAATGTTGATTAGCTGGACATACTGGTCAATATGGATGCACATCCCTCAGTAAATAATAACCATGAATCAAGAATTGCTTCAACACACATAATACAAATTTATGTTATTTATTTTTACTAGTAGGGCCCCTTAGTTAAATTTTTATCTACCAATGTCTATTTTTGATATCAGGAATTACATGTTCACTTGTACAAAATTTAGATGTCATCACTCACAGGGATTATTGATATCTGCATCACTAGTTCAGTTAAATATTACAAGAGCCAAGCCATAGTATAATTTATATTTGAAAATATCGTATAAAATATAGTATAAAAGGAAATTGGGAGTTAGTTTGTGATATTCTTCTCAATTTCTAGACAGTCCAAATAGACTGGTGTTGCCCATACGGATGCAGAAAATGCCCAATCTGTAGAGAGAACCAAAGTTAATCCCAAAAGTCAAAGCTCAGGGTTATAATTAATTATTTTCTTCTTATTTATGTTTACGTTAATATTCACTTACTTAATAATATTCATTTCTTATCTTAATATTCTATAGAAAATACTATTTACTATCAACCTCATTCTGTTCTATATTGTTGTACTTATTCTTTGACTGTTTTGTGTAAAGGAGGGAGGATTGTATTGGGAGCACTGAAGTGTCAGGTGTGACTTTGTGGCAATGGCAAATGGGTTACATAGCTCACGGCGTCACGGGCCAGGTAGAGGGCCCCTTAGCAGAATTTTGCTTAGGGCCCCAGGGAGGTCAGGATCGGCACTGAGGCTACCATTCAAAGGTTTGGGATCAGTGTTTTTTTATATTCGTTTCTCTAAATACCCGGCTATGTGTAAACGTAGCCAAAGTTTAAAGCAAAGGGAGATATTTGCTTTTAAAGAAATCAATTTCTAAGAACTACAGCAAACAGCCGATAGGGACTACACAACATTCCTCCAGGGTTGCTGACATCACTAACCCCAATATTTACATAAACCCCTCCTCCGAGAATACTAAATAAAGGGGGCGAGGCCATTTTATATTGCTCTGGAGAAGAGTTGTTGTGGTATAGTAGACTGGAGTGTTGCTGTCGAAACGCTGTTTTTTTTCATCCGGATTGCAGGTCCACTTTGTTCAGCCTTCCTGGGGACGGGAGAGTTAGGGATCAATGGTTACATTTGATTTTTAACTCGGTTCCTCATAATTATTACCCAAATCTCACGCGCGTTCTCTGTGCTGCACATTTTACAGAGGAAAGCTTCCACAATCTTCGCGAGTTCAATGCAGGATTCACACAACGGCGTCCTGAAAGATGGAGCAGTTCTAACTTTAAGAACAGAAGCTGTTGTTTACTTAACCTGTAAGTATGATTTATTTTTCGTCGATGGGTTTTCCTGTAATAGTTCGTATCATTAATTGTACGTTCTCAGCAGGCACAGGATGTAGACTACAACGTCGGTCAGAAGTTGGATTTTGGTTGAAAATGAAAGTCGGGTTGACGTCTAAATCCAATGTTTGTTTGACGTCAAGCTCCAACGTTGGGCAGTCGCAGAATTTTGGTTGGAATAAACCAAACAAAAAGGTGAAATGCATGGCCGTACACTTATTACCAGCTTAACTTAAAACTAAGCAGATTTACTTTATTTAATTTCCGTTTGAATGAAATCATATTTTGTATTTTAAAGTCACCATGATGGTGGTTAGTGTTTGCCTTAGTTGTGCTCTTGACCCTTATCTCTTTATTTTAAAGTTTTGGCTGGCTGCTATAATTGTGTGTTTACAAAGCACAATGGTTGTAGCTAAAAAAGCCATGAGATCAGATGATGTTGTCTGATAATTGATGATATCATCATGTAATACCCTGAATCACTTATCTTTTTCAGTGTCTAATGCTTTGATTATATAAGACTTGTGGTTTTAATATTGCTTTATTCATAATAGAAATCATTTGATTCTATAGCTTATCTAGCAGTGTTGTTTATCAAATAATATACTTTTTTAAATACTACTTAGTTCACAAAAATCTTTAATCTATGGCATTACTTGGACGCACACAGACATCAAGAACCAGCATATGAATCTCAACAATGGTGACAATCAAACAAAATATCCAGATAATCAGATCAACTCTGAGCATAAAACAAGCTACAAAAAATCCAGCTGCATAATTTATTAATGCTGCAGTGCATGCTGGGAGATATGGGTGAGTTTTGATTGGTGGTACCCAACATGCAGCATTTCATTTAATGTCACCATTGTTGAGAGTCATACACTGATTCTTGATGTCTAAGTAATAATGTAGAGGAAACGGATTTATGCACTAAATGTTTTTACAATCCTTTATATTAATTGATATAGCATTGCTCTCATATTGTAAAATAAAGTGGGTACTGTTATAAAACAACATTAAAAACACAAGTAACATAAGCAATACTTTCAGGCAACTATAAGATGATGACTTTATCATCAATAAACAATCTACATCACCTGATCTAATTTTCTCTAGGCTTTTTTGCCACAATAAGTGTGCTTTATAAAAAAACACAATTATAGCAGCCAGAAAAAAATTATACTAAAGAGTGAAGGGCCAACTAAAGCAAACACTAACCACTATAATGGTGACTTTAAAATACTACTATTGATTTCATTAAACCGGAAATTAAATGAAGTAAATCTGGTTAGTAATAAGTGAAGCTGGTAATGCTGTTTGAGTTGTTTACTGCTCCTCTGCTGAGATCTTCACAGATTTAATGTGCTGCCATACATGTCACATTTTTTTGCGGTGCTTATTCCAACCAAAATTCAACATCTGTCTGACGTTGGAGCTTGACGTCAAACAAACATTGGGTTTAGACGTCAACTTGATTTTCATTTTCAACCAAAATATGACGTCTGACCGATGTTGGATTAGTTGGAGTCCAACGTCTTCCTGGCGTCATATTGACTTACTGTGCCTGCTGGGTTGTAGCAAGGAAGTAAACAAATGACAACGCTGTTTGGCTGTGCAAACCAGTTTGTTAAATGCTCATTCATACTTAACGTTATCCGACTAACACCTAACGTTACAAACTTTTTATCTCAACAGCGAACTTGGAATTAGTGTAAATTATTCTTTGATTAACGTTAGAGATTTTATATATTGTTTATCTACAGGCATGCTAAACATGGTTCTGTGTTTGATTTGGCTACTGTAGTAAAACCAATGTTTAGTGTTCATTTTGATAATTAATAGTTAATAGTTCTAACTTATGGCGACAGATTTTTGGCCACAATCGTTCTAAAAATACAAAAGTAGCGGTGCCTACAGTCAGTCATAACAACGTATCTAAAAAGTATGAGACAACAAAAAACAAACCATGAAATGTCGTTTAACAGACGTTCTTGAACAGGTTCTGCACGATCATCTTCACTAACATTCTCTGGATTCGATTCGGGCTCAAATTGGTATGGTTTTATTCACACCATTGTTTATAATACAGTTACAGGTAAAGGTAAGGGGCGTGACGTTTCCGAAAAATGTGCACTAGGCGGTTAGCGAATAGGGGAGTCCACAACGCACGTACACTCTGCTTACACACACAGGAGCAGCAGCAGCACACAAACATGCCAAATATTACAAATTAAAGGATTACAATGTAAAATATTAATATTGTGTACATAAAGATATGGTGGTATCCGGCTTGTCCTGTAGATGGTCTGCTAGCGCTTTAACCTTGCGCACAAGCAGTTCCGTTTGCGCTCTGGGGACGCGTTTACTCTTTCCGCTTGCTAATTCAGCCATGTAAATAGCGAATCCGCCATGGCGCGACTGCAACTGGTGCGCCGACCATTTTTCCAAAAGTGGATTCGGACACATCCATAAGTGCAGTTGCGCTGTGTGCTTGACACCATGTGCTTAGATCGTTAAAATAGGGCCCCTGTGTGTCAAACTCCGCTCCTGGAGCGCCACTGTCCTGGAAAGTGTAGCTCCAACCAGATCCAAAACACCTGCCTGGAAGTTTCTAGCAATCCTGAGGATCATGATCAGCTGATTCAGGTGTGATCATATTGTTTGTATAAAGTAATCTGCTGCAACTTTTTTAAAAACCATTACTAGTTTTAAAACTGTTATACTGTTTATAGTGTTTTTAATAAATAAAAACTAATAATAAACTAGGGCTGCACGATTAATCGCACGATATTGTTATGCACATCTAATCAGTAAAGCCGGTTCCTTGATTAGTAGTAAATCACCTTCACCTGCTTTCAGATGCAGCGGCATTTACTACAAAGAGCCGTAGTTAACGGCCTCGATTTTAACGCGATTTGGCTCAGCTTGTCAGTTAACTACGGCTCTTTGTACACAGCAAAACCTCAGTGTTAAATGAACACACCTGGGAGTGTATATGAGTCCACACTCAAGAGTGTTAAAGTTAGTGAGATAATTAAGTGATTATTTGAGTGATGATTGAGCATTATTGAAGACACCTAAAGCAGAATCACTGAAGGAGAAAATCTAAAATTGTAAGCCATCGTTATGGCGATCATTGTTTGCTTTAGTTGGGCTCTTGATCCTTAAATTATTAACTTTAGATTTTGTTCAGCTGTTGTATCTGAGTTATACCTGCCAGATGAACAAAGAAAAAAAATGATCTAATGGTGTTGGTTATATTATGACATTCATCAATTGAACTAATTGTTTGTGATTTATGCTGTTGGTTATAGCATAACTGAGATTCTGCATAAATATCCAGAATTTGAGATATAATATAAAGGATTTCTTAAAAGTTGTAAACAAAAAAAAAACAAAAAAAATCTTTCTTTTAGGCACACACAGATATCAAGATTCAGTCAATGCATCTCAACAATGGTGACGAGCAGAATATTCAATTAGGAAAAGTAAATTACATAGACAATTCAGATCATAATTTATTCATACCACAATGCATGATGGGAGTCAACATATACTGTAGAACCACTAAACTGTTGCTATCAAGTTAAACCAGATCATCTGATTAAGTTTCATTTTTCAGATCACAGCATGATTATGTCAAAACATAACCAACACTATCAGATCACACTTGTCTTTGTTCATTTGACTGTAATAAATCAATAAACGCAGACAAACAAAATTTAAACTTAAAGTATAGGGATCAAGAGCCCAACTAAAGCAAACACTGATCGCCATAACGGTGGCTTACAATTTGTGATTTTCTCCTTCAGTGATTCTGCTTGTTAACATCAGGTGTCTTCAATAATGCTCAATGATCACTCAATTAATCACTTAATTATCTCATTAACTTTAACACTCTTGAGTGTTAATTTAACACTCATATCTGCATCATATCGTCCATCTGAAAGCAGGTGAAGGTGATTTACTACTAATCAAGGAACCGGCTTTACTGAGGAGACGCGCATAACAATATTGTGCGATTAATCGTGCAGCCCTATAATAAACATTATTTTGCAAGGCTGGTTATTTGTATAGCTGTGTTGTATAGATCATTTTATTGTTTTTACACTTTGATAGTTCACTTCGCGTTGTGGTCCTGATCAGCCTGTCGGGCTTGTATTCGCTATAACAGCCGCCTCGCTCTACATTATCCGTTACATGTTAAATAGCCAAACACATCTAGTACTTATGAAAATGTTGATTACATTTGAAAAAAAAATAAATATATATAGGGTAATGTAGCCAATTCCAAATTATAAGAAATAGAAATGTTGATTAGTTGGGTCTAAAGTTCAGGCTAATGCAGTCTGTCTAGTTCACCTCACCTCCTGATCCGAGACGTTCTTTCTTATAACGCCTTGTGTCTTCGAGTTCAAACTTCGAGACGCACTGAAGTACCAGTTCATTTTTTGAACATCCCATATGGTTCTGTACATGAAACCGAAATTATTATTTCGAATCTTCGGGAGTTCGGGATCGGCTCAGGCGGGTCCTCTGAGTCTTTCGTTCTTCTTGTCAGTCCCAGAGACTATGCTGTGAGTACCGGAAAGACAAATGATTAGTTCATCGAGTCTTTCGGGTCTGAGTCTTCGTTCTTTTGTCACGTGACCGCTGGTATCTCGCTACAAATACAACATTAGATTCGTATTATTGACTGTGTGTCTGAATGTTTATTGTTTTATATTTAGGAATTAACATACAATTATCAAAATATAATAAACATTATCTCTCTGAATGAATCACTCTCTGAGACAACTCACTAGTCCAGAGTCATATTAAAGATTTGTTCATAATGAATGACACATCACTACTAAACACAATAACTTCTGTGTATAAAATATGTTCAAAATTGTTCATATTACTGTTAGATCTCAAACTGTAGAATCTCAGGGCTAAAATGAGACATCAAGCATATAGTCAAAGACTTAGACTGATCAGTGAATCAGATATCATCATCAAAACATATTGTGAGCAGATCATGTTATATCTTGCAATAACATATGTACTTTATTACACAATGTTAGAAAACTCAGAGAAAAGCTATCATTAAAATTTGAAAAGGGTCAAGAGCCCAACTAAAGCAAACACTGACCACCGTAATGGTGACTTGAAACAAAAAAGTTCAAGAACACCCTGTAGTTGCACATAACGTGTACACGAGGAGGGGTTTTTAACACTGGGGATTTTGCTGTGCAAGTTTGCATAAGACCAGTTTGAATATGAAGCCATGGTCTGTTTTTTATCCTGTTCTTATTTCAACAGGAGTAAAACTTGATAGGACAACTAGGCAAAACCTCATATCAAGAGTGCTCTGCTCTTTAACGTTCAAGCCTTCATCATTACACATTCATCATCACCAACGGTTTACTGATAATTACAAAAATATATATTTTTCCGAAAGAAATATGCATTTTCTCCTACACATTGTCCCAGTTATGCTCAGTTTTGCTTTTGTTTTCATTGTGTTCAGTCCCTTTTCTCTCTGCCATAACTGTGAAAAAGAAACTAGTTATTTCCTTTTGTTCTCAGTGTCCTGCCTCTAGTTTTTCTTGGTTACTAGACCACACTTGTGTGTACTCTGTGTTCATTATCTTTTATGAGCCCTTCAGTTCATTCAGTTTTTTTTTGTCTGGTGTTGTTTCTGTTGCCTTGTACCTTCCTGTTTGAATACTGATTTTGTTTTTATATATTATTAAAGTTTAAGTTTTCAACCTTATTTGAAGCCTGTCATCTTCATTGTCATCATTTGCAGAGATCCATAGCCTTATTATATATATTATTATTTTAGTATCATTGAGATTTTTAATTCGTTTTTTTTTTTTTTTTTCATTTCTATTTTCTGTTTTCAAGTTTTAGTAATTTTCTGTGTTTTTGTCATAGGCCTATTCGTTAGTTTTTTTACTTTTATAGTTTCTGCTAATTTATTTCAGTTTTAGTTAAACTAACCCTTATGAAAAAGATGTTTATTCAAGTGTGTGGTTTTCTGAGGAACAGGGATGATAGTGATGGACTTTAAGCAGAAAAGGAACTGGTCAGTGTGAGGGGAAAGATTGAGCAACTCCAGGCTCTTACAACACTTACCAGGAACAGACTGACGTCTTATTTCTCCTTTCTGTCACTGACTTCGTCTTGACAAAAAGCAATAAAGAATCAGTAGTCACTAAAGAATGAAGAACAACTTTCAACAAGGATTTATGCTTGTTTCTGAACAGATAACAGATATTTGTGATTCTCATGGTTATTCATTTTTGAAACCTTAATATTGAGATATTGATTAAAAAAAGGAAGTGAAGGTTGCTGGAGCTCTAAGAGATAATGGCTTCACTATTTGAAGACGATTTTTCTTGTTGCATGTGTAATAAAATCTTCATAGCTCCTGTTCTTTTATCATGTAGTCACAGTTTCTGTAAAGAGTGTCTTCAACAGTTCTGGAGAACCAAGAGAACTCAGGAGTGTCCTGTCTGCAGGAGAAGATCCTCAAGAGATGATCCTCCATGTAATCTTGCTTTAAAAAACTTGTGTGAGTCGTTCCTGAAGGACAGAAATGAGAGGCGTTCATCCGGGTCTGATGAGATCTGCAGTTTACACAGTGAGAAACTCAAACTCTTCTGTCTGGAGGACAAACAGTCTGTGTGTTTAGTGTGCAGAGATTCACAGAAACACGACAATCACACATTCAGACCCATTGGTGAAATGGTTTCATCATATAAGGTAAAACGGATTTACAGATGAGGATAAACACCTGTTAAAGCTTATGTATTATATAGTATAAAATCATAATAAAGTCTGGTATCTTATAGATTTTCTCTTTAAATTCTAGGAGGAGCTCAACACTGTACTGATGTCTTTACAAAAGAAACTTAAACACAATGAAAAGATTAAAGGAAAGTTGGAGAAAACAGTTCGCCACATCAAGGTGAGTATTTATTTTAACATCTTCACAAATTTGATACTGACATGTTTCTATATTGACACAAAATTCACACACACCAGCGTTCGTAGTCATCCGCATGAGAATGATCAAGCGTGGACGCTTCTGTCAGCTGGTTAATCAGTAGTGGGTGGGACTGATGCGCCAGTGCTAATCCCATTGGCTAGTGCTCACTTTAGTGTTTTCATCTGAGGGATAGTTGCACGTCAGAGTAATGGTTGTGCCAAAAGGTAGAGGAGAGCGGGGCACAACCTAACGCTTTTTGACTTTCTCAGTTTGTGTAAATCTACTTAGGGTTTAGAGTATTTTTTTTTTGCCACATTAATTTCCCACATGTCTAGTACAATTATGTGGTTTTGTTTTATTAATACAGTGTATACTTTTTTCTTGATATACCCCAAAAGAATGGAAGTGAAATGTGACAACATGCCCCATAGGTGGGGCACACTGTAACATCACCATATGACAGCTTAAAATCTAATCAAAAAATATACAAGTCAAACCAAAATATTTTCTTAATAAAATACAATAATTAACTTTTTCATATAAAATAATGGCATTTTTTAATAATTAAAAATAAACACATTTTTGAGTTTGACAACAAACACACCGGAAAACAGCTATACAGACATTATAACATTGTTCACAGGTAAGGCCCCTGTTCATGTTGGACAGGCATTTTAATTGCATTTTGTATCTGTTAAGAGGCACAAAAACACTATGTTATGCCCCCATGCATAGCTGCCATTTTAGCTGAGTGGGAGCTCTGGGCATTCGCGGTCGCAGCTCCGCATCGCAAGCACCAATCCGGTTCGTTTTTTTTTTTCTATAGGCAGTACTCTCAAAGGTCTAACGATCAAGATTAACTTAAAAATTGGCCGGAGTTCTCCTTTAATTGCATTGTATTCATTAAAATTATTACAAATTGGTCCCTGTCTGTTCATTTTCCAATGATACATGATTTCTCTTCACACCTCATAAGTTTGCGAGAGTGGAAAAGCTCATTTGACTTGTCACATGACATCATATATTTGATTATTTTGTCATAATCAGTTACACTGCTGATAACTGTCCCGTTTGCATGGTAAATCATGTTATTTTTGAAAGAGTTCATATGATTATTGCTTGCTATTAAATACATACTTTTATTCATAGAAATGCCCACATATCAGTGAATTTATTACATAAAATGCGTTTAACATTTAATTATGCAACACTCTTTACAGAAATAAATCCTACAGTTATATATAAACTGACTACTTGCAAATAATGTATTACAATTACCTTCCTTTCTGTTTTGCAGGATTACTTAGTCCTTTTTTTTTTTAAAGCTCTACAACATCAATCTCAACAGCGCTTTTAAGAGCCAACCCTCACAAGAGCCACTAGTGAGTCGCATCGAATCCTGCCGTGATCAGCCCTTCCCAGGTACAGTTTCTACAATATTTCAATCAGTATTTACTCATCAAATGCTCTCTCCTGAATCTTATGGTAAATTAACTTATTTATAACTGTCTTAATTTATGTTTCAAGAACAATAGTAATTGCACATAAAGTAAGTAGACTTTCTTGTTTTACAGCAGAAAAGGAAGACCAGTCCTTATATCAACGCAAGCTAATCGAATAAGTCCTTTGTTCGGGGTGCGGAAGGAACATCTGGTGCCCAAAGAAGACAGAAAAGGTGCGTGAGTCCATTGGTATGTCTTGTATTGAAATAATGTTGTAATATTTTATGTTAACAATTTTACATGGTACAGGGTACAGGTTAGCACTTGGTTTTTGACCCCAAGTGAAGCTCTTGAAATAAGTGACAGAAGAGTATGTTGTCTTGAAACAAATCAAGCATCACTAGCAAAGTCTCAAAAGAGACCATGCCTTTCTAAAAGATCTTTGAAAATAGGTTGCTGTTGATGGGTAAAACTGTTTTTGTTCAGTACTTAGCTTATAATATGTGCTGCGATATATATATATATATATATATATATATATATAAAATACTTCAATGTGTATATTATATAATGTACTGACTGCTGCGTTGTAAATTTAAATAAAGAAATGGCAACTCTGGCCCTTTTGCGTTCTCCTTTTTGAAGTGGAGAGTATACCTCCAACCCAAATTCAACACACCTGAAATTTTTAACCAAAGTCTTCAGGTTTACTTATAGACAATAGGCAGGAGGGTTTGAGGTTGGAGCTAAATCTGCAGGACAGTGGACGCTGAGGGCCAGAGTAGCCCATCACTGCTTTAAATAACGCAGAACATAAGCTGACCTGACTGTCCGTTGATGTGGCAAAATCAATAATTAAACAAAGAGCATCACGTTAAGAGACAGGATACCAAATTGTATTAAAATAAATATTTATTCTTGCAAGAAGTTCCCAGTCAACCATACAGACCAGCTGCAGGCGGAGTGAGACCCTGAGCAGGGGGCTGGTAGCAGTCTTTATACTATTCTTGTCAAAGAACTTTTACGACCATCCCTGAGGCCAGGGGGTCTTCTCACCTCTGAAGTCACTGCCCAATCACCTGCTGAGTGCCTCACACACACACCAGCTGCACAAACACAACAGCAGAAACACAAGAAGCTGTCCGTTTCTGCATTCAGGAGTACAGAGACAATATGGTATTTTCTAATGCCATATTCATTAATCAGCCAATATTAAAATTTCCATAACAATTCCTCCCTTTTTTTATAATTCAGATTACCCATAATCATAATAATAATAAAAAAATAATAATAATAATAAAAAAAAATTTATAAATAAATAAATAAAATAAAATAAGACAAGTATTAAGTCGTATCATCACACTTATACTCCTCATTTCTGATTTTCGTATGCCTGATCACTCTAATTTGACTTTGGAAAGAAGATTTTAGAAATCAATTTTAAAAGTAAAAAGTTTGTAGAACCTTTTATCGAAACCGGGCTAAGAATGAAATAAACATGTTATCGCATTCCCTGGTTAAAAACCAGATCCTCAGTCATTTCAGACAAAATTTAGAACATAGTAGAAATAAAAATAAAATAAAAGTATAAAAAGAAATGAAATAGAATAAAAACATTTAAAAAATGTAAAAAAAAATTAACTCAATTAAAGCTTTACACTGTAATTTCCGCTATTTGTATTGTTTGTATAATATTGTTCATCCTTGGGATACCCTGACATTTCCCAATTGAACAGACTCCTATTCACCCATAAAAAAAATATTAAAAAAAAATATTATCATAACACAATAATCATTAATTCACGGCCATCTCCGTATATCACCTTGATTTTCCTAATTAACTTTTAATTCAATCAGGCAATGGTTTTACTTAGTGATCAATCAAATAAAATCATCAAAATTATCACAAAAAAACAGATTCTTCTGTTAACTGTAAACATCAGTTGATCTGCATCTTTCTCCAGGTGCCATGATCATCTCGTTTGGCCATGGACATTCCATCTTCACCATGTTGACACTTTGCGTGCCGAAGCCATGGTCTTTCCCTCGTTGGTGAGGGAAGCTGTTACTAGCACAGCCTTGAATCCCTCACTTTGTGCTCTATGGGATGGTTTGAGCTATGTCGGTATAGTCCAAGGTGAGAAACTTTGACCCAGGTGTCGTATTCTCCAACCATTTTCTGATCCTTACAAGGTTTCCCTTAAATCGCAACCACACCCCACTGGAGTGAACCATCTACTGTCTGCTGTCACCTGTCACCTGTGAATGGAGACCTTAAGTGATTTTGTTAGTGGCTACCTGTCTCTTGGTGTGACCTGTGGAATTTTCAACCTGAAATATTATCACTGGATAATTTATTGCTCACTTAATAGCACTCACGCTCACGCTTACTTAAAAGGGTCCTTTTCCCCTGGAAAACAATTAACCCATTTTGCTTATGTTAACAAAACAATATTTATGCATTTGGAAACAGAATTAGTTCTGTTTGATGCAATTCATCCTGACATTCTGTAGAAAACATTTTTTTTAGTTAGTCGCTGTTTGTACTGCTGTACCCAAAGCCTTTGCTGCTGCATCTGCTCTGGCTTTTCCCTGCTGAAACAATCTTTGTCATTAGCACACTTACAGACAAACATTTTGTACGACTCTCAGCATTCAGTGCGATGGCTTTCAGCAAACCCCTCCCCTCTTTTGATGCACAATTCTACTTGTGTATCAATTTTACCATAATGGTTTGTCATCAACCCTAAACCAAGCATTCTCCTTCAGTCATCTTTCCTCCAGACATCTTTCTTTGTCTCTGGAAAAATTATTGTGTACAGCCACAATCTCATCTTCTTATCAAAGTATTTTAAGGTCAATTGGTTCCCGGTCTTAGAGCGTATCCTGTTCTTCAGACCTGTTGTTGGTCTCTTAAGTCAGTCATCCACAAACATTTCCAAAGTCTCATCAATTGTTTCCCTCCTGTCAGGTCGTGCTGTACAGACTTGGTCCATGTCAGTCAATCATTTTCCCCCTTTGTTTACAATAATCATAAATGTTAAGGGCTCTCTTGATAATTCGATATCTGAGCCAATGTGTCACTTTGTTCTTGCCATAAAATCTATAACCTTTTCGTTTATCTCAACCCATGACTGACGTTCATTTCCAACTTCATAATTCCAACTTCCATCAGTACTTAAACCGAGCCAGAAAGTAATTCAAATCTACTGTGCATCATAAATGACCAAACATGAATGACCATCAGACAACGCTTTATGGTCAGATTAGCTCAGAATTATCAACCTCTCTCTAATTTGTAATTCGCCTTAACCCATCTGTAATGATAAAACCACTCTTTTCCAGAGGTTCCTCTAAACTCGCACTTACCAAGATATAAAGTGCAATCACCATCAAACACATCTAAATATGAACCGCTCATATTTCTTAATTTTATCTTTTCGTTAAAAAGATTTTATAGTTCAAATATTTTAAACCCTGCATATTCCTATAGCTTCTATCTAATTATTTTCTATGGCCTCTTAACTATGGTTTCAAAACATGTTTGTTCATTATTCATTTAATTTTTAGAAAAGTCAGCTGTGTTGGTTTTGATTCATTATCATTAGATTGCTTCAGCTTCTTTGTCTGAATGAAAAAACAGAAATACAGAGTATCATGACCCTCTTCTTCCACTCAATCAGTCTCTCTCTCTCTCTCTCTTGAACAAAACGAATACTCTTTTCAACAGCCTTTTAGACTGTAATTTAGCCAGAATGTAAATTCCTTACACTAACCTTTGACCATTGTTATTCAGACTTCTTAGTTGCCCTCATCTTTATCCACCACACCATGCCTCTGTCCATTGTCATGCCCGATACTGCATTTTTCCTTGCCCCTTAAGGCAACTAACATATCAGCAGCTGTGGTCTGTATGTTAATGAAGTTGAAACACTCCATTGTCTGATAAGATTCTCTATGTTTCACACCCAGTCCCATTCTACAAATTGTCTAGCATTTTTCAAGATGTGTTCAACCCAAATGGTGAAGAAACAGAATAACTTCACTTCTTTTATCTCTATGATAATTAAGCCATTTTGGAGGCTGAGTTCATTCTAAAGTATATTTGGGAGTGGACTCTTGGTGGATGCAGACTAAACTGTATTACAGTTCTCTGACTCCCCTCTCTGATGCCCTTTGCCCAAGTGGCATCACAGCCTACTCCCTCGCACAGATAACACCTCCCTGACCTGGTGGGCAGGTGTCCCAGTCGCGGCTCGGCCCTGCCTTGGGTTGTCCCTTAAGGGCTATCAGAGATCGTGCCCATCGTGGGGTCGAAGCCTCATGCACACTGGTACAGCTCCATCCAATTGGGCAGAATTATCAAAGAGACTCTTCTAAATTCTGGCAATACGATATGCAAACTTTTCCTTGGGTGTGGATGAGAAAGCATTCACGAACCATCACAGCCAGTAGGAGTGTCCTAAAACAACAACAGCAACAGTATTTAATCACTTAAATCCATTAACCATCTTAAAAGCAGAAACCTAGCTGCTTAGATTTTACTCAGAGAATTTTTCTCTGAGTTAGTTATCACAACTGTACATTCAGTGTACTTCATCTGTAGACGGGGTCATTGGCCCTGCTTCATGGTGGTGGCTAAGATCAGACAAAGCTGTTACTGGTCCTAAAATAATCAAAAATGTCACTTCTATCGTTTAAGGTCTGCATTATTTTTAAAGACTTCTTTAAAGTCATTCAGTTTCGCATTTACCACATTTAAATACAAATTGCCCTCTTTTTGGCAATGATTTCTTTTAACATCTCTGTGTCTATGATTTTCAACTGAAAAACACTGTGCTTTACTACAAATAGCTTATCATCACTTAAGACACCGGCTCAGATAACTGCTTTTAGCTGACATTGAATGAGAGAGAGATTGACTGTGGAGGCATTTCAGGACTGGCACACTGCACTCATAAACTTTCTAACTTCAGACTTTATCTACTATCTTTTAACTCTAGCCCAGCTTAAGGCATGTTTTCCATAAATTGCATGTATTTTTAATACAAGCAAAACTCATTTTTAGTTTTCTTTTGCCCATACAGGGACATTAGACATTGACAAATTTCACTCAGATTGAGTCTGTCTGCTGGCATCTTCAGCCTCAGCACACACAGATTCAGATATGCAAATTGTTTTAGCCAAAACCACAAGCTTACCTTCTAAAATCAAAACATCAACTTCTAGTTGTTTCTTGTTCAATACTAACAAGCTTTTTACACATGTTACATTTATCAACTCTCAATCCTGTAACACTGCTTCTTCTTAGCCTATTTTATCTTTATAAAAATAGAAATGTTCCAAATTTCATCTAAATTTTAGTTGTCCTGGTTCTCAATTGCCATAGTTTAATATCTGACTTCTATGCTTTCTCTTCTAAAAGTTTACCAATCTATAATTAGCAATACTTTTAAACGTATTTTGCAACTAATTTCTTATCTGTAAATTTGCATCAACCCCAGTAAAACCAGATCTATTAGGTTTTAGGAATGCAATTTAACAGTGGGCGTTTTATGGCCCCTTAGCCCTATGAAGTTAAAACAGTATAATAATACAGTGATCCTTCTGACCCCCCTTCTTGTCTTTCACACCTGTGAGGTCGAAAATTCTTTGTTTGTGGCTAAATAATCTCTATGTCTCTCCTGGAGATAATTACCCACCCTAAAAGTTCAAAGGCTCTTTACTATTTGTTTCACTGTGTCTGTGTCACGTTCTGTTTACTATCTGCTTTCAAATTCATCCCCCATTCACTGCAGCATCCCATGCAGCAATGCAAACAGAGCTACTAATGCAATCTCAGTTGCAAATTCAATTACAATAGCCAAATCATAGTAACATTAATCTATTTTTCTAACCCATATTAACACAGAATCTTTCTTCAAATTTGTATCATTTTAGCACTTTCTTTGTTTGGAGCCAGTCAAATTATTGTTTAGCTTTCCGATCAGAATCAAACTTTTACAAAAGCACATTTGCAAATCTCTTTAAAGTGAGAGCTTCAGCTGCTCACAGCATTTGTTATCTTCTGTCTCACTATTATTTATCAGGGCTGTTCAGTTACTCTTCATACAGTAAAAAGAAATTTAGCATGTCATCAATTTCATCAACACTGTTTTCAAAGCTTATTCTTCTATAAAATAGTAAGTCTGCAGATTCAACTTAATATTATAATTATTCTCCATTCCACTTATCTCTGCTGTTTTCACCACAAGATTATATTGTTCATATCTCAATCCCTAAATTACACAGACAACTATCATAGCCGCTTGCACATTCAACTCTTGTTATAAAACTATGGCAATCTATATTCTTCAATACCCTTGTTTTCATAACATTAATACAACAAAGCACATTCACATCATCATTTAAATAATTTTATCACTAAAGAAAGCTTATTCTTCTCCATTCTACTTGATAAAACCTTACCATTTCAACTTAATTCAACTTAACAGGCATTCATGAATAGTTCCATTTTCCCGCCTTCTTCTCCCCCCATATTCTAATGCCATCTTTCTACATTCTGATTCTTTACATTCTTTTCTCTTTTCTAAACCAATTAATCATCAACAAAACAAAACCATTCCTGGTCATTACAATATAATATATATATATCACAATCTGGTTATAGTATAAATTATATTATATAAAGCTGTATAGATCATTGTTTCACTGCATTCTTTAGAAGCCATCTTTGGCCCTGCGATTTCCAGCTGTGCACTCACTGTTAACTATCAGGGAAAGAAAAACCCCCACACTTTTTTTTGCTATCTTTCTCTTCATGCTAATTTGTGTTCCTGGACACAGATAAATTAAGAACAGTGTCTCCTGTCATTAAATAACACTGCAATTGTTTTTGTTTTTTATTCAAACACGCACTAAACCAAGTTTCTTCAGTCTAAATCATGCTCATTTTACGACATTTGACTTGCAAATTATTCTATCACTCGTCATAAACTCTGTTCTGACTGGTGTTATTTGATCTGTAGACAATTTCAAAATCATCTTTGCCCAGTTAACAATCTTTTATCTGCCTTTCATACTGTGGCTCAAATTTAGCCTCATGCATTTTCAATCATTCATCAGAAAACACTGCTCAGAGTTTCATCATTCACAACATTGCTCAAAAAACGCATTAGTAATGAGGGATCACTTTCCTGTTCTGTAGTCCGCCGATTACCCTGAATCAGATCCTCTCCGTCCTGCTCTCCATTTTTTTTTTTTTTTAGGCTTGTTTGTTTCATGTTGAGACAATCTCGGTTTCATTTTGGAAATCACAAACACACTGTTTATCAGTAGAATTCTGCTCCGTTGGAGCCGTTTTTTACACACACATGACAAAAAAAAAACACCCGCAACCCCTTTGTTGCGTTTCACTGACTTTTTACAAACGCAATTCTCTTTTTCATTTGACCGAAAACTGGTGTATCATATCTTGCAAGCCTGCTTTGAGACTTCCCTATACTGGCTTTTTTCTATTTCTGTGGATTTACCGTTCGACGCTCGTCTAATAATCTGTCAAACGTCTCCGACAGATCCGATTTTTAACCTAAAATCGGCCAGGGGTCGTTAATTATGGTTTACCCAAAATCAGTATTTCAATTAGCCCTAATTAGCTTTTGGTGTGGCAAAATCTCTTGACCTGTTCGTAGGTCTCAATTTCCCACCTTTTGCGAGAGCTCAATTCTCGGTCAAAACTTCTTGACTCAGCCTCAGTTTAGAATATCTCTTAACCTGTTTAAGGGTCTCAATTTCTCGGTCGAGGACCTCTTGCCTCAGTCTATGCCAGGGGTCGGGAACCTATGGCTCGCGAGCCATATATGGCTCTTTTCCGGATTTTATATGGCTCTCCAATTTTCAAATGGTGACTGAAAATACACCCTCGAACATGATGATAAAATTATTTTGAAACTAGCATTTCTGATTAATGTATAATTATGAATGTGTAAAATTAAATTAAATATGTTCAAAATATTTAGGTAAGAGACTCGCAGCTTAATATGATTTGACAGCGGCGTTTGGCCTGTAGCTAGCCTACCTTTCAGAGTGCTGAATTTTAATTGGCCGACGGTTAGGCCTGCGTCAAGTCAAGATCAAGTTAAACAACTACCTAGCTGGTTGAATTAAAAATCATCATCAACGAGAGGAAAATGGCGAAAAGAAAAAAAGACGACGATTACCGTTCATTTCGGCCTGAATGGACGGATCAATTTGCATTTGTGGAGAAGTTGGGGTCCGCAGTGTGTCTCATTTGCAATGAACGTATTGCGTCGCTCAAAAAGTCAAATATTAAGAGACATTTTGAGACGCACCATGCAGCATTCGCCGCAAAACATCCCGATGGAGAATGCAGGAGAAAAGCTTGCGCTGAGCTTCAGCGGAGAATGGAAACCGGACAGCAGCAGCTGCTATCATGGACTAATAAAGGCGGGAATCTGAATTCTGCGAGCTTTGCTGGTGCTCTGGAGATTGTGCGGAGTGGGAAACCATTTACAGATGGAGACTACATTAAGGGTTGCATGCTCAGTGTTGCAAAAGAACTGTTTAATGACCTCCCAAACAAGGATAAAATTATCAAAAAAATCGAAGACATGCCTTTCTCTGCAAGAACTGTTCATGATCGTGCACTGGTGATGGCACGCCAGATAGAGGAGATGCAAATCAACGACATCAGTTCAGGTAGTTACTTTTCTCTTTCCTTGGATGAGTCTACCGATGTGAGCAATATAGCGCAGCTAAGCATAATCGGGCGGTATGTGACGGGTGATACAGTGCGTGAAGAGAGTCTCGTTGTTTTGCCGATGAAAGATACAACAAGAGGCGAGGATGTGTTAAAATCTCTGATGGACTTTGCTGCAGAGAAAAAGCTCCCACTGAATAAGCTTATATCTGTGTGTACTGATGGAGCACCCAGTATGTTAGGGAAACATAAAGGATTTGTTGCCCTTCTGTGTGAGCAAGAGAAGCGGCCCATCTTAAACTTTCATTGCATTGTGCATCAAGAGGCACTGTGTGCGCAGTCGTGTGGAGAGGAACTTCGCGAAGTGATGTCATTGGTCGTTCGCATTGTGAACTTCATTGTGGCCCGAGCTTTAAATGATCGCCAGTTTAAGGCCCTGTTGGATGAAGTGGGGAGTAATTATCCAGGGCTGCTACTGCACAGCAATGTGCGTTGGTTATCCAGGGGAAAAGCACTCGCCCGTTTTGCTGCCTGTTTAAATGAAGTGAGGACATTTCTGGAAATGAAAGGAAATGTTCATCCCGAGCTCAATGACATTGAGTGGCTCCTGAAGTTTCACTACCTGGTGGATATTACATGTCATATGAACCACCTCAATGTGAAAATGCAAGGCATTGGAAACACAATCTTGTCCCTGCAACAGGCAGTGTTCACATTTGAAACAAAGCTGGAGCTGTTTATCAGGGACATAGAAAGTGGCCGTCTCCTGCACTTCGAAACATTGCGGGCATACAGAGAGGAATGCTTAGCAAGGGACGTCGCTCATCATTTTGACCTCCGTAAGCTCGCAGCCTTTACGTCTGATTTACTGATGTCATTCAAATCACGCTTTGTGGACTTCCGCAGACATGCCGATTTGTTCAAAGTGATAACTCATCCACATGTGTGCACGGTGGACGCACAAAACCTGAGCGTCTTCCCTGGAATCTCCATCGGAGATTTTGAGCTGGAAGCTACTGAACTGAAGGTGACGGATATGTGGGTGTCAAAATTTTTCACTTTGAATTCCGAACTGGAAAGCCTCGCTCGTCAGCGGGCAGAACTGGCAAAGCAACATAAGTGGGCAGATATGAGAAAACTCCAACGTGAAGACAATCTCATCCTGAAAACCTGGAACGAACTTCCAGCCACTTTCAGCACAATGCGTCGCGTCAGTGTTGCTGTCCTGACAATGTTTGGCTCAACATACACATGTGAGCAGTCCTTCTCACATATGAACAACATCAAAACCAACCTGCGTTCAAGGTTAACAGATGAAAGCCTTAATGCCTGCATGAAGCTGAATCTCACTAGTTACGACCCCAACTACAAAGCACTCAGCAAAATGATGCAGCAACAGAAATCTCATTAATGTAAGTAGGGTGCCATGCACTTCTTGTTAATCACTTGTTTATGATGCCCGTTTCTCAATTTTTGTGGTGTCTTAGGAGTGCTAGAAAGTATGATAGTATGAAGTAGCCTTAGCTTGGGTGTCAATGAGTGAAAAAAAACAGCGTTATTGCCACCTACTGGTGTTGTTATAAAATAAAAATTGCTAAATATTTCTAATATACAAGTGTAAACTTTGCTGTGGCTCTTTTGAAAAATTTCTCACATTTTTTTTGTTTGTTTGGCTCTTCTTGGTAAAAAGGTTCCCGACCCCTGGTCTATGCCTAAAATCTCTTGATCTCGCACCATAGAAAACCGTCTCAGCCAGTATAGTTCGCTCACTCTTATACCAAAAGAAAAATATTTTATCCCAAAAGAAAACATTTTAGTCGTCTCTTACCCAAAGATGCTTTTACTGCCACCGGATTCTGTTAGATCTCAGTCGAGTCCCTCCTGGTCCTGAACGCCGTTTGGCTCTTCTCTCTCAATTTTCGAGGTAAGACCAAAGCATTTGCTTTGGGATGATCACTTCGTCAAATTCGCCTTTAGGACCAGGAGGAAACGCCGTGAGATCTCCACTTCATGACACCAATTGATGTGGCAAAATCAATAATTAAACAAAGAGCATCACGTTAAGAGACAGGATACCAAATTGTATTAAAAGAAATATTTATTCTTGCAAGAAGTTCCCAGTCAACCATACAGACCAGCTGCAGGCGGAGTGAGACCCTGAGCAGGGGGCTGGTAGCAGTCTTTATACTATTCTTGTCAAAGAACTTTTACGACCATCCCTGAGGCCAGGGGGTCTTCTCACCTCTGAAGTCACTGCCCAATCACCTGCTGAGTGCCTCACACACACACCAGCTGCACAAACACAACAGCAGAAACACAAGAAGCTCTCCGTTCCTGCATTCAGGAGTACAGAGACAATATGGTATTTTCTAATGCCATATTCATTAATCAGCCAATATTAAAATTTCCATAACACCATTAAACAACTTAATCTGAATTGTTTGTTTTACTTTCAGACCAGGACTGGAGAACACCTGACAATGGGATGTTGAGACTTCTTCCTCTGGTTGAGAAAGATCGACACCACATCAGTGATCACATATTCTGTTCATCAGTTGTACTGCAGGGTACAACTGAACAAACTGTTTAGACGAGGATGAAGAACATGATATAGACATGTACAGGGAAGAGCGAGAAACCAGTTTAGCTGTGATAATGAATCATTATTTTCCAACACAATATCAGATCTGTTTTCTGTATCATAGGTGACTGAATATGATTTTCTGGCACTCATTTTGTGGCTTCAGCAGCTGTGAATGGATTAATATGATGTTAATGTATTTTTAAAGACACATTTTTATTTATCTTGAATCTCATTTGTCCTTATGCTACTTTATCAACTTTATGCTGTGTCCTCCAATATAGTGTTGTTAAATAAAGTATTGTGAATATTGTGTATTGAAAGTGGTGTTTGGTAAATATCAGTAAATATAATTTTATTTGAGACATTTTAATTTCTTATTTCTTTAGTTTAGTTCATAATTTAAAAACTACATATCATTAATTACCATGATTATTTTACTTAGGACATACAAATTTAGATCTGGTTAATGATATTTGGGACAACAATGCAACAAAAGTTGCACATACTTGGATGTATGCCAGTTTTCAGTGAAATAAAGGGAAGGTATGTGAATAACAAGAGGCTGCAGTGGGCTATCTTGCTATAAACACTTCAAGTATAAGTATGAAGATGATCCATGTTGATCATTCTAGTTCAGCTACTACTGCATTTAAAATGAAAGCATAGACATTATTAATGTCAGCCATATAAGCGGCAATCAGAGGGGGAGAAAAGGAAATGCTGGCACTGTTTTTTTGTTGTTTTACTGAATGGTGCATTATCCTTGTGTAATAGGAATAGTGTGTGTAGATCTGTGTAGATTGTACTGCCCTTTCACCCCCAGGGGCCCAGCAACGGCCCCCAGAAGAGCAAACAAATACACATTTCAAATGGCTGTAACTCACAGTCCGGTTAGTGTATCGAAGAGAGAATTGGCAGGATAACTGCTTATGCTATGTTTACTAAATAATGTTAGGCACAGTTTTCAGACATATATGGAAAGCTGGCAGAAAGGTTATTTTTAAAGTGCTCACAGTAAAATATCAAATTTCAGCCTGTCCTTCATATATGTCATAAAGGTTTGCACAATGAACTAATTGTTGGATCTCGAACTGTAGAATCTCAGGGCTAAAATCTTTCAAACTAAAATGAGACATCAAGCATATAGTCAAAGATTTAAACTCTGAATGACATCAGTGAATCAGATAATATCACCATCGAAACATATTGTGAGCAGATTATGTTATATCTTGCAATAACAAATATGCTTTATGTTAGAACAGTCAGAGAAAAGCTTACATTCAAATTTGAAAAGGGTCAAGAGCCCAACTAAAGCAAACACTGACCACCATGGTGACTTCAAGAACAAGTTGGACATAGTGTACATGAGGAGTGTTTTTTAACACTTGGGATTTTGCTGTCTATGTTTGCATAAGAGCAGTTTGAATATGAAGCCATGGTCTGTTTTATAATCCTGTTCTTATTTCAACAGGAATAAAACTTGATAGGATAACTATGCAAAACCTCATATCAGAGTGTAAAACTAACGTTTAAGCCTTCATCATTACACATTCATCATCACCAACGTTTTACTGATAATTACAACAAAAAAAAAATTTTCTGAAAGAAATATGCATTTTGTCCTACACATTGTCCCAGTTATGCTCAGTTTTGATTTTGTTTTCCTTGTGTTCAGTCCCTTTGCTCTCTGCCACAGTTATCTAGTTAGTTCCCTTTGTTCTCAGTTTCCTGCCTCTAGTTTTTCTCCTTGGTTACTCATTAATTAGACCACACTTGTTTGTACTCTGTTCATTATCTTATATAAGCCCTTCAGTTCGTTCAGTTCTTTGTCTGTTGTTTCTGTTGCCTTGTACCTTCCTGTTTGAATATAGATTTTTTTTAATATATTATTAAAGTTACCAACCTTATTTGAAGCCTGTCGTCTTCATCGTCATCCTTTGCAGAGATACATAGCCTTATTATATATATTATTATTTGAGTATCATTGATATTTTTATTTTCTATTTTCAAGTTTTAGTAATTAGGGGCCAAGCCCCGAAGGGGCTGAGGCACCTATTGTATCTGTTAGTTTTCTTATTATTATTATTCCGTAAATGGAAGTCTATGGCAGCCCTATGAACCGTAAGTAGGAAAATGATGAAATTTGGCACACTTGTAGTGATGCTAATGAATAGTAATTGGACAAATTTTTGACCCTCTATAGCGCCACCACCAGTTCAAAAATTCAACATTGAAATGGTTATAACTTTTGAACCCTTTGACCTAGAGACATGAAACTTAGTACAGCTGATTCCACTCATGATGCTGATCACAACCAATACAATTACATTAAGACCCCGCCCATTACAGTAGTGGCTATTTTGAAATGTACAGTATTCCGTTTTTTCGCTACTCCTCCTTCAAATTTTGTCCAATTTTGTCCAAACATGCACTCAAATGATCTTCGGACTGAGCCGCATAAAAATGTTTTTTTTTAAAAAAAAGTTATAATGTCGCAAACTTAACGAGGTCGACCCAAAATTGGCTAAGAGGCTGTATCTCGGCCAAAGTTTGATCAATCGAAACGAAAATTGGTACACTTCATCGGAATCATGGTCTGAGGTTCATGGTTCAATGAACTGGAAATATGGAAAATACTCCAATATGGTCTTTTGTTTACTAGGATAGTCGTCAAGACGGGCGTTTTTACATAATTTTGTGACGTGAAAGACAATTTAATTTAGTATTCGCGCGCTGAGGCGCTGGTTTGCGGGGCACGCGCTTTGATGTTTGCGTTCATGGAACTTCTTGATATGCACACGTCCAGTAATAATGTAGGGAACCACTCGTTATACATAAATCAGGTAACAGGTCATGTTTTACTTTACTTACATATACGATTTAGTTTTAATCCAAATAACACGTGCTGAGTGAATGATCAAGAATATTCAACAGAAGTGCGCACGCGCTCTCTCTCTCGTCAGTTAACGATAATAATAAGCTAGATGATGACCCGTTTTAATTTTCTTTGCCATTGACATCCGATTGAACTATAAACTTTCCACTGATGTCTGTTTGAAGGGATGTGCTCGACCAGCTCGCGCATCTGTGCCGCTGCGCGCTCAATCCATTGCACGTTTCCAGTGATCGCGCACCACAGCTAAGTTGTGTTACTATATTGCGTTTAATATTCCACTAGTAAGACATATTTACTTCATAGACAGCCTTATTTTTTAGGGAAAAAAATGGAATCTCGTATATTTTCAATACTAATTGAAAACCATATAGACCCAGTTAGATGGGGCTTCGAAAATTTACTACCTCGTCAGATGACGTTTACTACTTTTTACAACTTTTTACTGGCCTTAATTTGGCATAATTTAATTTACTACCTTTTACTACCTTTTACAACCCCGCGGAAACCCTGTTGTAGCTAGAAGTACTTGGTCTGCTTGCGGTGGCTTGCAGGGCTTGGCCCCGTATTGCTGCTTGCAGCTATATTTTTCTGTGTTTTTGTCATATTCATTCGTTTTTTTACTTTTTTAGTTTCTGCTAATTTATTTCAGTTTTAGTTAAACTAACCCTTATGAAAAAGATGTTTATTCAAGTGTGTGGTTTTCTGTGGAACAGGGATGATAGTGATGGACTTTAAGCAGAAAAGGAACTGGTCAGTGTGAGGGGAAAGATTGAGCAACTCCAGGCTCTTACAACACTTACCAGGAACAGACTGACGTCTTATTTCTCCTTTCTGTCACTGACTTCGTCTTGACAAAAAGCAATAGAGAATCAGTAGTCACTAAAGAATGAAGAACAACTTTCAACAAGGATTTATGCTTGTTTCTGAACAGATAACAGATATTTGTGATTCTCATGGTTATTCATTTTTGAAACCTTAATTTTGAGATATTGATTAAAAAAAGGAAGTGAAGGTTGCTGGAGCTCTAAGAGATAATGGCTTCACTATCTGAAGACGATTTTTCTTGTTGCATGTGTAATAAAATCTTCATAGCTCCTGTTCTTTTATCATGTAGTCACAGTTTCTGTAAAGAGTGTCTTCAACAGTTCTGGAGAATCAAGAGAACTCAGGAGTGTCCTGTCTGCAGGAGAAGATCCTCAAGAGATGATCCTCCATGTAATTTTGCATTAAAAAACTTGTGTGAGTCGTTCCTGAAGGACAGAAATGAGAGGCGTTCATCCGGGTCTGATGAGATCTGCAGTTTACACAGAGAGAAACTCAAACTCTTCTGTCTGGAGGACAAACAGCCTGTGTGTTTAGTGTGCAGAGATTCACAGAAACACGTCAATCACACATTCAGACCCATCGGTGAAGTTGTTTCATCATATAAGGTAAGACGGATTTACAGATGAGGATAAACACCTGTTAAAGCTTATGTATTATATACTATAAAATCATAATAAAGTCTGGTATCTTATAGATTTTCTCTTTAAATTCTAGGAGGAGCTCAATACTGTACTGATGTCTTTACAAAAGAAACTTAAACACAATGAAAAGATTAAAGGAAAGTTGGAGAAAACAGTTCGCCACATCAAGGTGAGTATTTATTTTAACATCTTCACAAATTTGATACTGACATGTTTCTATATTGACACAAAATATATTCACACACACCAACGTTCGTAGTCATCCGCATATGACAATGATCAAGCGTGGACGCTTCTGTCAGCTGGTTAATCAGTAGTCGTGGGACTGATGCGCCAGTGCTAATCCCATTGGCTAGTGCTCACTTTCGTGTTTTCATCTGAGGGATAGTTGCACGTCAGAGTAATGGTTGTGCCAAAAGGTAGAGGAGAGCGGGGCACAACCTAACGCTTTTTGACTTTCTCAGTTTGTGTAAATCTACTTAGGGTTTAGAGTATTTATTTTTTGTCACATTAATTTCCCACATGTCTAGTACAATTATGTGGTTTTGTTTTATTAATACAGTGGGTCCGTGTAACGCTTCACAATTCAATTTTCAGACCATACAATGCAAATGCAAAAATGAAAAATTGAAACCAGACATTCATTTTTCTTGTTTTTCCAGTTACAATATCAATGGAAAGTTGCCTTTTTCTCCCTTTTTTCAATTTTACTTGTGATAAATTGTGAATAAATTAAATCTAACTGATTTTCGTCTTTAATTTGCGCCGTGGGCGGTACCATTAGCACGGGGGTGTGGCCGTGGACTAACTTTACTATCATTTCATTGATGCAATGCAACTGCTTTATTTATTACAGTGCATGCACGTTCGAGGAGAAGTTTAAAAGACGGAACACAGGACGACATTTTTCACCCGAAGTGACAGTTTTTATTGATAATAACTGCACTGTTAACCCTTGCTGTGAAATTAATTATTACACTGTTAACCCATTGTTATTCCTTTAAATCCCTTTAAAAAAATTAGCTCGATTATCATTATTTTTTAAATAATAAATCCCCTACCTGTATATTAAACAGGGAAAGCTGCATAGCAACACGACCTATGGTAGCAAAGCTATTAAATCATACAAAAACACGAATACAGTCTATACAAGAAAAAAAAAATGTGAAAAAAAACTTAGCCACTCAAAGTTGACACCATTAAAAAAAAAAGAAGAATTATTAGTGCAGTAGTCTAAGCCTATTTGCAAACCAGAACTTGTTTATTTTTAATTAATAGAAATACTGAAAAGTATCCGGAAATGACAATGTTAATAAAGTAAAATTAAAGTCATGTGATATAATACTTCCACTACAGTAAACTATGCCAAAAAAAGGTTGAAAGTAAAAGCATTATCTTAAAGCAAAATAGTTTAATAAAAAAAACTCTTTGTGATGATCACATGTAGCCTATAGGCTAAATGCTAGATAACCCGCAGCGGGTAGGCCTATGAGACATAGGCTACTCATTTTGTAATGCTTTTTATTCCATATATGAAACATTATTATTCTAATGTAAAGACAACCAACATACTATAGTGCAGAAGAACATAGTTCGTGTTTGGACAGTGTGAGAGAGAAAAATCTCAGGACGGGTTAATCACTTTTGGAGGCTATTTATCATCAAAACAAAAATAAATGACGGATTAGGTGGATGAGGGCGAGGGTGATCCTCGCTCCGAAGCGGGACAACAGGCCGTCAAACTGGGTGCAAGACAGGCGGAAGTACTGCTGAAAGCTCCCGGAGCAATAGTGAAACTCGCCAAACTGGGAACGCCTCCGATGGACGCAAGTACGGCGACGATGACCCCTACACCGCTGTTCTGCTCTCCAGAACCCTCTTTAAACCCTGCTAGTGTCTACTAGTTAGCGAAGCATTAAATAACTATATCAACTGTTAAACAACAGATTGGAGATTAAAATATCAGATTTGTCTAATTTTAAATAAACATAAAAAATAGAGATGAAAAATTAACTTAAGAAATGTACTTTTGCTATGGTTAAATAAATGTTCAGTGATATCTTACAAAGATTTCAGAATTTTGGCGCAATTTTTTCTCTATATATGTGTTGATATGGCAACTATAAAATACACCAAGTTTCATCATGCTGGCATGTGTAGAAGTATTTAAAACAAGTGTGTTACAACTAGCCCTGTGTTACGTTGTGCCCCGCGCTCCCCTATACTGTGAAACCTTGCTGTAAAAAAGGCCACATTCTGACAGTAACATACCATTTTCCATTAAAACAGTAACATACCATAGAAAACCATGTATTCCTGGTAATATTTGTCATTTTTGAGAAAATAGCTTACAGGAATATATTGTGAATTAACAGAGCTCAAAGTCGACACTCAGAGGCTGTGTTCCAAATCACACCCTACCCTCATTCACTTTTCCCTAGTACACTAATTTAATCCGCTTGACAGAGTGAATAAACAGAAGTGAGTGAATTTGGATACTGCTGAACACTTGACACGCAGAATCAATGAAGGACAGAGAAACAAGAACAGAAAAAAGAGAAGAATTAAGTCAAACTTATGTTTAAAGCTGAAGACAAATATTTTTTTGATCAACATAAATCAGCTGGTTTTAGAAAAAAAAAATCTTCTACCTCCATCTAGAGCCTGTTATTTGTTTTGCAAAATTCCACCGCTCCCGGTTCTTCTGGTCCAATCAGTGCAGGGCTGTGTGAGATCTGACTGTCAATCACAGTTCGTGCTCCCACTCGCGCACGTTACAATATCACATGCACACGCCTAAAGTTCGCAGGTGTGTTGGATTGTACGAAGGTGATGGCGGAGAGAAAAAGTGCACACGCACGCACTGACGAGCTCGCAAACTCGATGGGAGGGTGCTCGTGGTAGTGGGGGAGGGGCATGAGAGTTGTAAACATTACAAATGTTGGATAAGTCCCCTCAATCTGCCAGACTTGCCGACTGCAGCTTTAATAATGTGTAATGACTGGAAGTCAGTTGTAGTTCTGTTTCTGCTCGTCTCTTCTCTTTTTATTGTGAAAAGCGCTATATAAATATACTTGACTTGACTTGACTTTTTCTGTTCGTGTGTTCCTCTTTCCTTCAGTGATTCTGTTTGTTAACAGCAGGTGTTCATCACTAATGCTCAACAATCACTTACATATTTACTGAATTATCTAATTGCAACACTGCGTCAATGATACTAGCTTTCTACTATATGGACCACTCTTTGTAGTGTGGACACTATAGGATGTTTCTGTGGGGTTAAAAGGGTTAAAGATGTAAGATAAAACGACACACCCACGAATGTATTTTAACAGTAATAAACTGTACATTAGAATAACAGTAATATACTGTTAACAGTTTTCTAAAAAAAAAACAGTAATGTACTGTAAAAACAAGAGTCAAATATACTAAATAAAACAATTTAATTTCACTTCCTTGCACTTAGAAGAAAAAAACATTTATGTGAACTCAATAAAAGGAGAGTAAATGCTGAAATGCAATGAAATGTTATTTTATGTTTTGCACATAGAAGAGGTCTGTTAGTGTTTAATGTTCTTTTGGGATTTAAAGGGTTTCTGTTTGAGTTTTTGTGGATCACCATTGTACTGAAGTGAGCCTGTGCTTCAGTCCAGCAGAAGACCAAGAACCATTAATGTTACATTGCATGTTGCATTAATTAACAGGCAGTGATTATGTAGTTTCTGATGCAGTGAAAATCTCTTTACTTAAAAGTATTTTGAGTTAACTCGAATGAAATAAATTCACTATGTTCTATGTTCAATACTATGTTCACATCATTAGCACATTATAAATACTGTGCTAGTTTATCAATTTAAATGGCAGTAGGTCAATTTAAGGCAGCCAGTTTGCAAATGGGATGAATTAACTTTAATGTAGTGTCATATATACAACAACATACTGTAAAGTAGATTACAGTAAAGAACTGTACTGAACTGGCAACAGTATTTTACCATTAATCCAGTGTTACACAAAATTAATCCCTGACCCTTGAAGTGAATGTGGAAGTGATTGTGATTTCAGTCTCAAGCTGAGCACACAGAGCATCAGATTAAACAGCAGTTTGAGAAGCTTCATCAGTTCCTCAGAGATGAAGAAGAAGCTACAATCACTGCACTGAGGGAGGAAGAGGAGCAGAAGAAGCAGATGATGAAGGAGAAGCTGGAGGAGATGAACACACACATCTCAGCTCTTTCACACACAATCAAAGACATGGAGAAGATGATGAAAGCCAATGGCGTCTGCTTTCTGAAGGTCTGATTTCACATTGATGATTGATTGATTGATTGATTGATTGACTGATGATTGATTGAGTTCTTGATGATAAATGGTGTGTTTGTTCTGCAGAAGTTTCCAGTCTCAATGGAAAGGTGAGTGATCTGCTGGTGTCTCTGGTCTCTCTGGTTCTGATCCACTGCAGTTCTGACTCCTGAATGTTCTTCCAGAGTCCAGATCTCACAGCCGGATCCACAGATGGCTTCTGGAGCTTTGATTCATGTGTCACGATACTTGGGCAACCTGCCGTTCAGAGTCTGGAAGAAGATGCAGGACATCGTCCAAAACAGTGAGTCTGGAGAAGATCTGCTGTTACACACTGGAAATCATGCATGGGTTTTTCATGACACAAAAGTACCAGATTATTTCAATTTGTAGAAAGTGAATATCATAATATTTCTGGTATGTAATGAATATGATCAAGGTATATATTGAATATGATGTACTAAACATATTTTGTCCTCCCAATTATATTTTTTTTGCTTACTCAGATTGGGTTGACACTTGGTGACTTTTGTCACATTAGCTATGTGAACACACAAATGATGGACATGATTCGGATATGTTAAAGGGTTGTGAAAAAAGTGACACTTGGCTCATTTGTGGTCAAAAAGTACTGACATAGGAAATTAATGGGAAATACAAATGAAATGCCAAAATTCAGAGAATCTTTAGTTGGTATAAACGATTATATTTCGTTTTCTGCACAGCAATGAAGGGGTGACACTCCTTTTTGCAAGTAAAAATAATGCAAAAACTGACACTTCAAATCAACATTTCAAACAAAACAAAATCTAAACCTTGTCTTTGAGAATGTCTAAGTATAAATCTAAATCAACAGCTTAGTAAAAATAAGTATTTATGTCTAAAAACCAGAGAGAATTTATAAGCCACTTTATATCCACCTTATTCCTGACGAGCTTACTGCGTTTTGAATTATGGGCGGCATTTCCGGTTCGGGGAACTTCCATTCAAAAAGACTGAAACGAATCATTTCGAATCATAAGGTTGCCCTACAAATAAAGCTGATCCTTTTATTTTCAGACATCATGAGAATAACGTTACACTTGGTATTTTATAACGTGACATGTTATATATTTTTTTTTCCTATGCAATCCGCTGTAAAAGTATGAAAAATGACAAATACTGCACGTTTGTGGTCTTTTCTCCCGAATTTAATTTACAATATATTCCATTAATAATTCACTGAAATGCACGAAGAATCTCGCGTAATTCTCCTCAAATCCTCACGTCTCTTTCCACGTTTGTTTTCACAGGTAAATGCAATTTATAATCTTATCAAAATGACGGAAATCACTTTAAAATAGTAGCACGTAATGCTGAAGTTAATGAACATTTTTGATTAAGGCAACATAAGTTACATAATACAGATATATATTAGCCTACTACAGTGATATTTAACCAAAGAGGTGTGCTTTTGGGGTTATTTGGTCTGTTGAAAGTACCTTGTTTATACTTTTACAGTTTTAAATTTCCTGAGCGGGTGAGCTGGAACCTGCTTACGTTACCATCAACCCCTTACATCACGAACCACCGCAAACATCCAATAGGAAAATCTAACTGCAGTAGCCACCGTTCAACCTGAAGAGGGCAGCACTCAGACGTTTTTACGCCATATATTGTAGAATTAAAACACTTTATACCCAAATGTCAAAAAAAGTTACTCGAATCAATGAACAGCATTAAAAAAGCCCTACTCTTACAGATCATTAACTAAAAAAAAGTTGGTTTAGGGTTTAGTTACCCTTTAAAGGGTACCTATCATGGAATTTTGAAAATTACCTTTCATGTAGTGTGTAACATAGATCTAAGTGAACTAAAACATCCTGCATAGTTTTAAATATGAAAGTTCACCGTATACAAAGTTATTGTCTCTCAAAAGTAAGAGTCGACTCTGAGTCGTTGATATGAATCGATAGACGAACGATGCATTTTCTCTAACTTTCGTACGTCACTTGTACAAATTATTTGAATAAGATACGCCCACTCATTGCGCTCGTACTCGTAGAAGCCAGGGAGACGTGAAAACATAATGGCGACGAGACGCTGTGTTTGAAGTGCGACGCAAAAGCGAAATTTTTTCATCTGCCCAGAGACGAGCATTTGAAGAATCAGTGGCTACAGTTCATATACAACTATGAACTATGAACTATGTATACCACAGATGTATAGCCCGACGTTATTGCTGTGTTCGCGTCATTTTGAAGATGATTGCTTCACAAACATAAATGCTTTCAAATATGGATTCGCGAGCCGGCTGATATTGAAGGAAGGCTCAGTACCGAGTTTATTTGGATCAGCTTCCTCCTCCGAATCACAACCTGTAAGTATTATTAATATTATAAATTGTTGCTTTTATGTTTTATGTAGCATGCTCAATAATTATTTTGTGTGCTGTTGTGTACGCACAGCGCAGCTTCTAGGTCTTCAATGTCAATTGTATTGAAATATGTGCAGGGCTCTCAAGTGTCACGCATTGAGCGTGACAGTCACTCATTTCGGTCTTTTGTCACGCTCTCCCGCCACACATTGTATTTCTCACGCTGAAAAACTATTTGTAATATATTTAATATGCCGCAGCGCCCAAAACTCTGGCCGCGCCGCTCTAACTGTGGAACCGGCAGGAATCAAGCGCGTCTCCTCTGGTGTTGTTCGTCTGGTGTTGTTAGCCAATCAGAAAATAGCACTATTGTATCTGGGTAAGATTTAACGCAACAACCAATGACACCCCGTCGGCTCAGTATCACTCCTTTGGGCTATGGTAGCTAACATATCACCGCAGATTAGCGTCACGCAAAGGCGGGGTTTGGAAAAATGACTCGCTAAACGATTCATATGGGAGTCGGTGAGCAAATCAGGTAAAAATAAATGCATTATAAGACATTATAATGTCTATTATAAGACAACAAAAGTGTTTTTTTGTCATTTCATGCTTGTAAAACTGTTGTTGGGGACTCCCAGAACAATATTAGGAACATTTTAAATGCCATAATAGGTACCCTTTAATGTTCGATGGTTGAAGGGTGAGTAGATTAATCTCATCTCATTGTGACACTTTTTTAACGTATTGCGTTCACAGAGCGAGCCTTTCACTAATTGTTTACATCTTAACGGAAGTTACACCCACCCATAATTCGCACAAAGCGTCATGGGGCGCAGGAATAAGGTGAATAGAGCTTTATCTAGTGGTCACGTCATGGCATTACATAAGTTTTTCTTTTTTACTTCCACCCAATGGTAGTAATCTACTTTCAAGGCATCTATTTTACCTATAGATGTTTTAATTGAAAAATTATTTAAAAATATTGTATTATATAAAAAGTGTCTTATTTTCAATGAGGAAAAAATTTTATTGAACAAAATTATAAGAAACCAAGTGTGACACCTAAACGAAGAGGACCAGAGGGTAAATATTGTTCTTAAGACAACAAAAATGTTCTTTAAAAAAGAGCAGTTCTCTGAACCGGTTTAAAAAAACAAAACACAGAAATGAACATAATTTTGTAACGTTTTATCGCCTAGGCCTAATATGAAGATCAGAATAAAAGCATCTGTTGATTGTGTCTCATCAGCTCCTGTGATTCTGGATCCAAACACTGCAAATCCATCTCTCGTCCTGTCTGATGATCTGATCAGTGTGAGGTACAGCTGGGACGTACAATCGCTTCCTGATAATCCAGAGAGATTTGCATTTCTTTGTGTTCTGGGTTCAGAGGGTTTTAACTCAGGAACACACAGCTGGGATGTGGAGGTCAAAGAGAGTTCATACTGGTGTCTTGGAGTAACTACAGCATCAAACCAGAGGAAGAGACGTGTTTTCTTTAACACTGATGTCTGGAGTGTATGGTACCATCAGAATGGACTGAATGGGTTTGGTTTTCATGTTGAACAGGATCTTGATCGTGTGAGAGTTTATCTGGACTATGACAGAGGAACGGTGTCATTCTTTGATCCTGTAACTAACACACATCTACACACATTCACAACCACCTTCTCTGACACACTCTTTCCATTCTTCAATTGTGATTGGTTTTCTCGTCTGAGGATCTTACCAGTAAATAGTCAGTAAAGGTCACACCAAAATATTTTAAAATAAAAAAATATATAAAATAGAAGAGCTCACCGTTATGGTGATCATTGTTCCATTTGGTTTGGCACTTGGAACTTTATTAATTTTATTTTAATTCTCTTCCTATCTCCTATCTCTTCTGTAAGCCCATCTAAATCGGTTCAACAGCGGTATCCAATAGAATGGGTGATGGTCTGTGCGTTACTGTCTTTCCGCGTGGCAAAGTAATTTAGTTCCAATTAAACTTATCTGACTCTATTTTATCACGACCTCAAATTCAGGTTAGATTGCCAATTGGTTTTTGGTCAATTATACAGTACATTACATTTACAGTACATTACATTTGATTGTTCTATTTAACTCTTTACTTTATATTTTACTCGTTCATTAGGAATCTGTGTCCCTCAGAGGTCCTCACGCCTTCTGTTTAACGCGGGTTTCACGATCACAAGCTCGTCAGTTTTCGGTCAATTAACAGGTAATTGGCTAAATACCTGAGATGGTCACATTCACACTTACACAATCAAAGATACTTTGGTATGGCCCTCATGGAATTGCATACACTTGAATTTAAGGTAACGTTTACTTCAGGCAGAGGTATGACACTACTAAAGATATAAGTCGACCAACATTACTTCTCTTATAATAGCTTTGGATTGGCCATGCCGTGGTTTCCCACGTACACTTATCTAAAGTAACATTAAATTAAAACAGAGGTAAGACACACCCAAATTTAGGTTGGTCAAGCAGCATTTTTTCTGACTTAAATGAAAATTCACTTCTTGTCTTTGCATACCAAGTACACTTAAATTAGTGCCAAATATTAGTCGTCACTAATCTGACGCAATCAGAATGCTCTGTTAATGTCCTGTTATGTTTGTATCATACATGTTTGATGTGAAAGGGCATTTTTAAATAATTTCACTATATTTAAGCTTATGACATTTACATACAGTGTTGGGATACAAATTTATTAAATGTTTAATTTAGGTTCCAATACAATAGTATATAAACTGAGAAAGTTCTGTACATTGAATTAGCATTTAAGATTATGATGATGATATCAGCTGAGATTCCTGCCAGTCCTGTTCTCTCTATGTAAGTGAGACAGATTACTGAGACTCCCACCCTTTGTCTTTTAATGGCTCTTGGAGCCCCTGGCCCAGTTGTTGACTAGTTAAGCCCAATTTATAGTTCTGTGTCGAACTTATGCCGTAGCTACGGCGTAGGCTGTGTGTAGCGCGCGTACCCTTCGGCATACCCTGACGTGCACCTCTCCAAAAATGTAACAACGCGTCATTTCTACACAGATGCAAGCGTTTGATTGGTCTGCTAGAACCCCACCCTCGGGTTTCACATGCTCCCTCTGCATGTGTAATTGCACGTCAACGCGGAAAACGACGCAGAAGTATAAATGAAAACCAAGGCGTAGTCTATAGCGTAGAGGCTACGGCGTAGGTCCGACGCAGAAGTATAAATCAGCCTTTAGTCTGATTGGTGTCCTCACTGTTGTTGAAGACGATGTGGCGACAGTTAACTGCGAACATAAGGAGCATAGATGTGGTGGTGGAAGAGCAAATTGTACTTAATGTCTAGGTTTTTATGCATTCAACATCAAGTACCCCAAGGAGGTAACTTGCACTTTCTAAGTTAATCAGAAATTATTCATTCACCTTGGTTCTGCAACCAATGTTGTAATTCTACTGAATATCATTTAATAAATGCATTCAATCTTATTGGATTGGCACTTCTTTGCTGAACTTAATAGTTTAGGTTGGTTGAACATTAACACCAACTTAAAGGGGTCATATAATGCCATTTTTGTACAAGCTAATATGATTATTTAGGGTCTAAATTAAAAGTTTGTAATATACTTTAATTAAAAATTCTCATTAGTATTGTAAGAAAACATGTATTTTACCTGGTCAAAAACAGCTGTTTTCAGCACGCCGTTTAAGTGCATGCGTCTTTAAATGATAATGAGCTTTGCTCACCCCGCCCCTCTGTTCTGTGCGTACACTGTTTGTAACACAATAACCATAACGCGTTGTTCATTAAACGTGGGATTATGAATTATATTGAGAACGTCGTACATAGAAAACATGCCGTAATGTACCCTGAGTGTAAACCTTTTCATGAGCAGCTTCTTAGCAAAACCAGCTTTATTCTGAGTGACCCTCCTAGTTTATAAAGCAGTCTGGTGTGAAATGATTCACGCAAACATGAAAGCATTGACATTGATCGTGGGGAATATTCCCTTCGAAAACCAACTCAGCCACTGCGTCATTAAAATGACTGCTATGTTCCTTATTGCACCCAAGAACAGATCACCACAATCGCTTAGACGCCATTCTGCTCAAAGACAGTGCTCCAGCGTATCAACAATGACCGAGCCGGTCCGCGCGGCGGACTACGATTGACAGCACGCTCACGAGCGAGGCCGGGTCTGTGTTGAAACGCTGCTGTCAATCAACAATCGTGGGAGGGGCGTCTGAGCCGTGTGACGTCACACGGTGAAACGGCTTGATTTGAGATGGGGGGAAACATGTAAGGAGATTAAAAAAAAAAACACTGGATGGATTTTTATCATGATGGTTGTGTACAGGCACTGCCAACACACATTTCAGTACAATTAACTTGTAAAAGGGCATGTATCATTATATGACCCCTTTAAACTTGTAGGTTTTGTAAGCTTAAATTTCTATGTTAGGAAAACTCCATATTTCCGGTCAACCAAAATTAAAAATGGAAGTTTAATTAAGTTTGTTCAACTTAATATTGTATGTTGATTGAACATGCATGCAACTTAAATTAAGTTTGTACAACTAATTGACCATCATGTTGACCTGAATGGTTGCCTTAAACTTTTAAGTTTTCTCAACTACTGATGTTTTACAATGTAGAAAGACTAAGGAAACCAGTTGCCTAAAGAATAAAATAGGTAATCATTTTTGAGTTGATTAAACTTACTTCCACTTATAAATTCAACTTTTTTTTTTCTTTTTTTTTTACAGTGTAGATACCTCTAGAGATATCAGGTTACTTAGAAAACCTGAGTATTGGTAACTCAATTTTAGAAGTTAAAGGTGACATATCATGAAAATCTGACTTTTCCAGTGTTTAAGTGCTATAATTGGGTCCCCGGTGCTTCTAACAATCTAAGAAAACCTAGTAACTTTGTTTTTGTAAGCATTTCTCTGCAAGCATGTCAAAAAATAAGCAGATCAGATTTTGCTCCCCTTCTGACGTAGAAAGGGGATCTTGTTATAATAATATTACCCCCCCTTAATCTGCACGTTTCCACCCACGGCACTGACATTTGGTTTACAACAGTGTAACCAGTTCTAACACAATGGCAAAAGCATGCAGACTGTTCTGTCGTTGGCTGCACAGACGAGCACACAACACTACTTAGAGTCCCAGCCTCAGAAAAGGTGCATTCATTTTGTTTTCAACGAAAATCCGCCAGAAACAGATGAATCAATGTAACTTCACAATTACTACATTCATCTAAAAGTTGCAACCACTTCCCGAGTCTCTCCGTAAGGCTCCACTCCTCTACTGATTATTTCTGAGATTATGGATGAGTGAGATTATTTGCGTGTTTTGTTATTATGTCCGAAGCTCGTGTAAAGGATCGGCCTCAAAACAAAACTTAACACTTAAAACAAAATGGTTTCTTAACATGCTTATTCACATTACAAGAAAAATATGTGGAAACTGATTGCCTTAATTTAGGTGTTTTACTTCAAATTGTAAGTTGTTAATACAAAGACATACAAAAGAGTGTCAGGACAACGATGGACCGTGCATTTATTTGTATTTATTTAACTGGAAGTATACTTTTCAAATACTTTGTGTATCTAAAATTTAATGAATCAGCAAACAGACTTCACTGCAACTCAGTTATAGCCTGACTCCGCCCTCCTACCCACTTCTGCTCAATTTTAATTTTCCTTCAGTACTACGTCTGGGATTCTGCTGTAGACTTTGGTTTTCTCCGATGAATTTTCTACCGGGCGAAGCCATTCGGTCCGTTGTGGCAGCACTGCTGAATATCAAGAAGTTAAAGCTGCGCAAGAACAATCTTTGCTTCATTGCAAATCTTGCTGCATTTGGCTTGCTCAGTTTGGGATATTCGAATTAATTAACCAATCATTAACACCATTGATCAGCTCTAACAAACGTGGATGTTTTTTCCACTAAGAAACTAACATTGTTATGTTGTTTTGATTGATACTGTGAAGCTGCTTTGATGCAATCTATATTGTAAAAAGTGCTATATAAATATACTTGACTTTACTTGACTTGACTTAGTTTTGTTAAAGGCCATGATGTTCGGATGACATACGTCACGACCAAACGTTAGTGATTGGTTATGGCAGATCCAGAGTGACTCTGGGTAGATCCAGTAGTTTTAGACTTCAATAGAGTACCTGCCTACAAGGAAGTAAACGATTGTCAATGGAGCGGTCCCAGACTCTATGTACAAATGAAATTAAATGTACGAGAGTCTGGTGGGACCAGGCTAACTCTGTTACTCCCTTTTAAATAAAGCAACATATAATCAATGTTTCTTCTCCTTGAGTCAAACACAGTCTTTTTTTGCACAAGCACGACATCTTGTGGCCTGAATTTACTCCTAGTTTACTATGTGATTTTCTCATGTCATTTCTCTTCAAAGCATCCAGATCTCTCAGTGATTTGACATTACAATATCCAATATCTAGCTTTACAATCAGCATCTGGTTATTAACTGTTAAGTGCTTCTCATTGACTTGGTCCAGTTCAGACTCTTTCATCTCTATGGTTCCTCTGATGTGTTCCTTCCTGTTTTCCTGTGTGCATTTATTTCCATACATTTTCTTTTTGTGACAGCTTTACATATTTCTCTGCAGGACATGATTGGTTCGTTCATGTTTGCATCCACATGTTGTGTATTCTGCTAGTGAATTATTATTATTTTTTGCTACAAACAATCTTTCTCACTTTTCAAATATATAGCCTATGCTTCATTGATTCACCATCATTATTATCTTGCTTTTTTTTCATTGGATACTTTTTCACTCCTACTCAAGTAGTTATTGACATTATAACATTTACTTCCGCTTGAGTAATTATAAGTTATTTTACTTTTACTTGAGTACAGTTTTTGTTAATTCTCTGCTCGCGTCTCCAAATACTGACAATCAGCACGATAAGCAGACGTGTGTTTATTACTTGATTGTTTCAATGTGAGTTTATTTTGAAAGCATTTGGTTAAATTTTAACCTGAAGAAACGTTGCTGTTCCTTTCTGACCTGTTTAAAGGTGATCAGAAACTCCACCCTCTACAACACTAACCAGGAAAAGACTGAATTATTTCACCTGTCCTACTGACTCTCTTCTCAACCAGGGCAAAAAAGAATCAGCGATCAATGAAGGAAGAGAAACTTTTTCAATCAGGATCTTTTGCAAAGTTTGGTTCTGAAGAAATAGCAGATCTTCGTGATTCTTGTGCCTATTAATTTTTAAAAACCGTTCACAAAGTGAAAGTAACGTTAATATTGCTGGAGCTCACAGTGAAAATGGCTTCACTATCTGAAGATGATATTTCTTGTCCAGTGTGTTGTGAAATCTTCAATGCTCCTGTTCTTCTGTCATGTAGTCACAGTGTCTGTAAAGAGTGTCTTCAACAGTTCTGGAGAATCAAGAGAACTCAGGAGTGTCCTGTCTGCAGGAGAAGATCCTCAAAAGAACGTCTTCCATTAAATCTTGCATTAAAAAACTTGTGTGAGTCGTTCCTGAAGGACAAAAATGAGAGGCGTTCATCAGTGTCTGAGGAGATCTGCAGTTTACACAGTGAGAAACTCAAACTCTTCTGTCTGGAGGACAAACAGTCTGTGTGTTTAGTGTGCAGAGATTCACAGACACACGTCAATCACACATTCAGACCCATCAGTGAAGTGGTTCCAGCTTTTAAGGTAAGACAGATTTACAGATGAGGATAAACACTTGTTTTATGTATTATCCCACAAAGCAATTGTGATACAAATTGTCTAGATTGTAATAAGATCTGGATTGAGATCTGTTAGAGTTTAATGTTCTGATTTAAAGGGTTGTGTGTGGCACCATTGTGTTTAAGAGTAGAGCCTGTGCTTCAGTCCAGGATGAGCAGAGAAACACTGATGTTATGCTGCATGTTGCTTTATTTAACAGACGGTGACTGTGCAGTTGCTGATGCAGAGACGTATAGTTAGATTAATTCATGCATGTAGTTAACTGCAAGAGGTTCTTATTCATTTTACAGTGAATGTGTCTGTTTGTTATTTTACAGGTATTTCCTGAATTATTACTGTTTTTTGCACTTCATTTAAATTAGGATATTTTACTTTAATTTTAAGTGTTTTGTTTGGCAGCTGTAGCTGACAGTCAATGACTGTTTTTTTTATTTATTTATTTTAATCTCCAGTGTAGATAAGGCTCAGGTGTGGCTCAGTTTTGGGGTTTCTGGTTTACTTCTGGTTTACAGAGAATCGGTACCAAAACCTATTCAGATCCAGTGCAGAGCCAGTTATGGGTCAGTAATTGGCTGAGACTCGGGTCAGTTATGGCTCACGTGTACCCCTTGTCTTTAAACCATATCTGTGCCACTCCAGGGCCGTCATTCTTTGCGGGATGTGGGCGGAGGGAAAAGGGGCTGTGTGGACTGGAGCTAAGCCAGAAAAACATTGCTATGTGGGCACATCTAAAATCATATTACAGAAATCTCTGGTGTCTTATAAATGTTCTCTTTAAATTCCAGGAGGAGCTCAATACAGCACTGAAGTCCTTACAAGAGAAACTGAAACACAGTGGAAACATTAAAGGAGAGTTTGAGAAAACAGTTCAACACATCAAGGTGAGGATTGATTATTTTGGCATAAGCACAAGTTTGATTAGAACAACTGAATTGATTTGTCAGACATAATTACATGTTCCTTTATTGACTGAAACACACAACCGTTTGTGTATAAAGATGATCAAGCGCAGTACGCCTGGGGCCCATACCATGATGATAGTTAAACAAACTCAGGGTTACTGGATAAGTTTTGATTTAACAAAACCAAACCTATCCAAAGAGGCTTTGTTGGTTTTCCACTCACTCTTCTTCACGCTGCTCCAGAATCAGATGCGTCTTTGAGATGATTGAAGTGAATGTGATGTGATTTCAGTCTCAAGCTGAGCACACAGAGCGTCAGATTAAACAGCAGTTTGAGAAGCTTCATCAGTTCCTCAGAGATGAAGAAGAAGCTACAATCACTGCACTGAGGGAGGAAGAGGAGCAGAAGAAGCAGATGATGAAGGAGAAGCTGGAGGAGATGAACACACACATCTCAGATCTTTCACACACAATCAAAGACATGGAGGAGATGATGAAAGCCAATGACGTCTGCTTCCTGAAGGTCTGATTCACATGATTGATTGATTGATTGATTGATTGATGATTGATTAAGTTCTTGATGATAAATGGTGTGTTTGTTCTGCAGAAGTTTCCAGTCTCAATGGAAAGGTGAGTGATCTGCTGGTGTCTCTGGTCTCTCTGGTTCTGATCCACTGCAGTTCTGACTCCTGAATGTTCTTCCAGAGTCCAGATCTCACAGCCGGATCCACAGATGGCTTCTGGAGCTTTGATTCATGTGTCACGATACTTGGGCAACCTGCCGTTCAGAGTCTGGAAGAAGATGCAGGACATCGTCCAAAACAGTGAGTCTGGAGAAGATCTGCTGTTACATACTGGAAATCATGCATGTGTTTTTCATGACACCAAAGTACTAGATTATTTCAGTTTGTAGTAAGTGAAGATCATTTCTAGTTCTACCATATAATCAATATTAACTATTTTTTGAGAACGTTTATCTTTTCTTCATCTCCTCAAGTTTAGAACAAATTCAACATGATGTTGATTGATACTTGATGCTCCATTTGTGATTCAGGCTGAAACACTGAAGCTCAAATATAATATTGTGAACTCAAGAACTTAAATATGTATTTCAAGATCCTCAGAGTTTACATTATAATGTGTTACTAGAGGAACTATTGACAGTCTCTCAAGTTAATGAAGAAAATTATTTTTTTATAATCTTCTCAGAAAGGGTAGGCCTACAGGGTACAAGGGTACATACATTATAGGTACAATTATTTTCTTCTAATTTTGTAACTTATTTTGTAAAAAGTTAAGAATGTTTTGTATTCCAAAAGTCACTACATGTGTTTTTTTAAGATTGTTCTCAAGACAAGACTTCTTGAAAAGAATGTTCATAAAATCATATTTTTATTATAAAATATATTGTCCAGATATACCATGAGCAGGATAGTTCAATCAGCAGTCATTATATCCCTTTATGATCAATATATTAAATACGCTTTCATGCACGCCAACGTTCATTGGCTTGTTCTATAGATACTCGAAGTTGATAGGGCTACCTGAAGTGATCCCAATTACGTCGTCACGTAGACGTTGCGTCGAACGTGAGCGACTGAAAGGGAACTAACTTTAGCTGGACAATAACTTTATTCTAGAGCTGCTGTAAAGCCAAAACAATCTGTTACTTTAATCTCCTATCATTGTAAATCTGCTTTGAAACAATCTTATTGTTAAAAGCGCTATATAAATGAGGGTGAATTGACTTGACTTGAAACACACACTGTGAACAAACAGACCGTGAACACACACTTGGAGTAGTGGCAGCCATTATAATAAAAATTAGTGTGTAACTAAAAACAGGAAAATGTCTGATGTGTTTGATCAATAGGACAAGTGTCATAATTCATAATAATCTGTGTTCAGTTCACTCTTGATAATTATATGAACATCAGAATAAAAGGATCTGTTGATTGTGTCTCATCAGCTCCTGTGATTCTGGATCCAAAAACTGCAAATCCATTTCTCATCCTGTCTGATGATCTGACCAGTGTGAGATACAGCGAGAACAAACAACCTCTTCCTGATAATCCAGAGAGATTTGACTGGTATCACTGTGTTCTGGGTTCAGAGGGGTTTAACTCAGGAACACACAGCTGGGATGTGGAGGTCAAAGAGAGTTCATACTGGTGTCTTGGAGTAACTACAGCATCAAACCAGAGGAAGAGACGTGTTTTCTTTAACACTGATGTCTGGTGTGGGCGGTACGGACTGACTGGGTCTGGTTTTCCTGTTGAACAGGATCTTGATCGTGTGAGAGTTGATCTGGACTATGACAGAGGAACGGTGTCATTCTCTGATCCTGTAACTGACACACATCTGCACACATTCACAACCTCCTTCACTGACACACTCTTTCCCTTCTTCTGTTGTTCTTCCTCTCTAAGGATCTTACCGGTCAAAAGTCAGTCAAAGTTACAGGTGTAGGTCTGGAGTTTTTTTCATCTTTTACACTCATCATGTTTACAATATTTATATGAGTAAATCCTATGAGAAATGCTCTTAAAGGGATTGCTCATTCAAAAATGAAAATTATTTTATCATTTACTCACATGTTGATCCAATCCTGTATGAGTTTCTCTCTTCTGTTGAAGATAAAACAAATATATTTTGCGTCTCCTCTCCTCTGGATGTGAGGAATAGATAGAGGAAAGAACAGGATGTCTGACGGAGAGCAGGGCGACGGGGGCGGGGAATTGTCCGGAAGGAGTAGAGGGATGTTAAGCAAACATTCGCTTTGAGTGATGGGCGGCAGGAAGTGTGGGCGTCGGTCTCTCCTCTTTTGCTCCTCCCATTTACATACTGGCTCTGCCCTGAAGCCACGCCCACCAGAGTCGTTCCAGTGTCGTTCTGTGGTTTGTTCCCTCTTCCTGTCTGTTATTTCTAAACTCTGTATCCACTGGCTGAGCTCTGACGCCTCATCTCAAATTTTTACACGTTTATTTTAGATTTTCCGTGTCACCTTTGGCGTCTGTCCCCTCCAAACTTCTTCAACAAGGACTCTTCCTTTTCAGTCAAAATTTCCACATCTCTTCCGTAGGGTCCTTGCTGTAGCGTTTAGCCATCCTCCGTGATTTTTTTCAATCCAAATCCAAATGATGGGTTTAGCCTGTTGTGCCATTTCATTGGTGTTACATATACACTATGGGCCCTATTTTGCACCCGGCGCAAATGACTTTGTACACTGACGCATGTATCATTCGTATTTTGCACCCGCGCAAAGCGGACTTTTCCCTCCACAGACGCACGTCGGTAAACTAGAGAATGAACTTGCGCTCCCTGGGCGGTTCAGCGCAAAAAAGGAGGCGTGTTCCGCCGCAAACATTCCCTGGTGCTATTTTGCAGTTCCAGAAAGCAATTGCGCCACTAACCAGAAAAAAACGAGTCTAAAGTCAGTGGCGCGTTGAGCGTACATTCAGATGCTATTTTAAGCGCGCGTGCTTGGTCATAATACAGAGTGTGAACAACGCGCATACACTGTAGATGATTCTCTCATCTACACAGATGCATTTTTCTTTTTGCAAATGATACATTTTATAAGTAAAAATATTAAAATAGAAAAATAGGCATAAAGCTTACATATTTACCCAAATTATTATATGCATGTATAACCGAAGCTAATTTGGGTGGGTTTGTCCCATCTCCAATGTCACTTCTCTTTCTTTTACGGCCCTGACGAGAACATCGATCTCCTCGGCTGTGAAGCGATTCTGAAGCGCGCCTGGTAAATGCGCCGTTATAATAGTATTGCGCCATGGAACAAGCGCACCTCGTTCATCATGCTCTTAAAGGGAATGTGATATGACGCTCTGATTTGTTTATTTCACATTACGCCCAAACCACACCTATGAATAATGAAGCTACTTCAGACCAACCCCTTTTAAACTTGCGTCGGGCGCAAGAGCCATTCCTCCCGGCGGTTAAATAGCAACAGCGCCCAAGACCTGCCCACAAAGTTACTTGGGCTTCGCGCTTGATACTTGCGTTTCAGATCGTTAAAATAGGGCCCTATATTGCCAAAAGTATTGGGACACCCCACCAAATTATTCAATTCGGGTGTGAAGGGTCACAAATTTAAGAATGTTCAATTTAGATTCCAATACCAAAGTATATAAACTGAGAATATTCTGTTTGTTGAATTTAACATTTCAGGTTAGGGTCAGCTGTGAAACAGTTTCCAGCAAGAGAATCTGTCAAATCCTGTCTTTCTGTATTTGTCAGATTACTGATACTCTTAATTGCTTCTTCCTGACATTCCTGTTTCTCTCTATTGTAAGCAGATTACTGAAACTCTTGGTCCTGTTCTTGAGTCTCACTGAATTAATTGGTATGCGGATTGGATTAGGAATGGTAACACTCTCAGTCTAGAACTGGTTTCCTAAACCGGTTTACCTCATTTACATGCTTTGTAAATCCCTCCCTTTTGTAATGTTATAAATGTAAGGGAATGTTTTCCCTTAGTCAGACTCGAGACGAGCAAACTTTGAAGACTACAGCAACGAACAAGCTTGTGTGGTCAATAAAGAACCTGCAAAAGTTTTCAACACTTTATAAGAAAACAGATCACAACAGGTGTGTTCCAATCACTTTCATGGCCACAGTTGTATAAAATCAAGTACCTAGGCATGAAGACCGCTTCTACAAACATTTGTGAAAGAAAGCTCTCTGGGGCTCAGTGAATTCAAGCGTGGTACCTTGATAGGTTGGCACCTGTGCAGTAAGTCCATTCATGAAATTTCCTCACTACTAAATATTCCACAGTCAACTGTTAGTGGTATTATAACTAAGTGGAAGCAATTGAGAACAACAGCAACTCAGCCACAAAGTGGTAGACCACGTAAAATCATTGGGGTCAGTGCATGCTGAGGCGCACAGTGCGCAGAAGTCGCCAACTTTTTTCACAGTCAATTGCTACAGACCTCCAAACTTCGTGTGCCCTTCAGATTAGCTCAAAAACAGTGCGTAGAGCTGCATGGGATGTTTTTTTTTATGGCTGAGCAGATGCATCCAAGCCTAACATCACCAAGTGCAATACAAAGTGTTGGATGCAGTGGTGTAAAGCAGCCGCCACTTGACTCTAGAGCAGTGGAGACGGGTTCTCTGGAGTGACGAATCACGCTTCTCTGTCTGACAATCTGATGGACGAATCTGGGTTTTGCAGTTACCAGGAGAACGGGACTTGCTAGACTGCATTGTGCCAAGTGTAAAGTTTGGTGGAGGGGGGGATTATCATTTCGGGGGGGGGGTTTCAGGGGTTGGGCTTTACCCCTTAATAACAGTGAAATTAACTCTTAATGCTTCAGCATACAACGACATTTTGGACATCTTATGCTCCCAACTTTGTGGGAACAGTTTGGGGATGTTCCTGTTCCAACATGACTGCACACCAGTGCACAAAGCAAGGTCCATAAAGACATGTATGAGCGAGTTTGGTGTGGTGGAACTTGACTGGCTGCACAGAGTCCTGAATTCCCGATAAAACACCTTTGGGATGAATTAGAGTGGAGACCGTGAGCCAGGCCTTCTCGTCCAACATCAGTGCCTGACCTCACAAATGCACTTCTAGAAGAATGGTAAAACATTCCCATAATCACACTCCTAAACCTTGTGGAAAGCCTTCCCAGAAGAGTTGAAGCTGTTATAGCTGCAAAGGGTGGATCAACTCCACATTAAACCCTACTGATTAAGAATGGGATGTCATTAAAGTTCATGTGAATGTAAAGGCAGAGGTCCCCACAACTTTTGGCAATAAGGTGTATGTTCAGTTTGTTTTTGTTTTTACTGTTTTATCTCTGTTTTGCCTGCCTGTGTTCTCTAGTTAGTTTCCTTGGTTGTTATTTTGCTCAACACACTTGTTTCCGTTGAGTTGATTACCCCGGTGTATTTGAGTCCTCAGTTTCCTTTGTTTCATTGTCCAGTATCGTCTTATGTGGTTGTTTGTTGGTTTGCTCCTGCGATCTTCTTTATGTTAATGTGTGGAATAATAAAGATGTGTTTGTTTTGATTATCCTGCTTTATGCGATTATTACAGCCACAGCGTGACAATTGGGTTAGTTTAAATATTTTTACCCAGATGCTGGTTGTATATAAATAACCCAGAAATGTTTGTTTTTTACCCAGCATTTTTTTTTGTGATGTTTAGAGAAAAAGTGTGAAAAAATCATAAAAACCAAGATGATTATAGATGTTTTACACATTGATAAATACATAAACATTATATAAAAATAAACATATAATAAAAAAAAGAGTAAAACTTATTAAATAAGTACAGTACTATAACAGTACATATATTAATAATATGAATGTTTCACAGTATATATTGGGTCTTTATACACAAAACTAAATGTCTTTTAAATTTTAGGATGGGGGTCAGTCGCAAGAGAATAATCATGTTTGGCCTCTAAAAGATTGAAAACTCCTGTTGCAACCTCCATAAACTATAATTTAAAAAATGACTGTGGTGTCCTCTGTCAACTTTATGATGATGATGCTCAGCTGGGCAGCGACCCACTTGTGTCTGAAGAGAGTGAACAGCATAGGGACGAGTACAGAGCCTTGAGGTGCGCCTGTGTTCATTACAAGGTTGCTGGAGGAGTGTTTTCTGATCATGTTGGGATCTGCCATGAGGGAAGCTCAGTATCCTGTTACACAGTGCAGAAGGTTATGTAGCCCTATAGCCTGGGAAAACCCAGGCAACTTCCGGCAAATTTAGATTTGCTCTGCAAGTTAGTCTGGCAAAGAGCTCATTCAAACCCATTTCCAATCCGCCGAAATCGCGGCACCAATCAGAAACCTTGGGGAGGGCTTTACACGATGACGACAGCGCAGCAACTGTGAAGCAGATTTGTACATTACAAAGATGGATTCCGCCGTGGAACATCACTCGTTCTAATTAGCTATCGCGTCTGTTTTAAGTGATTTGAACGTTTCCTTTTTGTCAAAGGAATACTCCACAGTTTTTTTCATAATTATTAAGCTATGTTATTCCCTTAACTAAGACGAGTTGATACCTCTCTCGTCTCAGTGCGTGCACTCAATCACTCTGGCGCGCCGCAACACTTTGATACTGATAGCCCAGCTCGTTCATTAGAATCCAAACAGAGATGAAGTTAGAAGCGATCAAACACCTCCACGTTTTCTCTATTTAAATACAGTTACACGAGTAGTTACACAATCAAGTATATGGTGACAAAATAAAATGTGGAGGTGTTTGATCGCTTCTAACTTCATCTCTGTTTGGATTCTAATGAATTAACTGGGCTATCAGTATCAAAGTGTTGACGAGAGAGGCATGTATCAACTCGTCTTAGTTAAGGGAATAACATAGTTTAATAATTATGAAAAAACGATGGAGTGTTCCATTAAAACCGGAGCAAAGAACAACACTCGGGAGATGTTTCTCCGTTGCTCTGCATACGTCATCTCCTTCATCGCTCTGATTGGTTTTAGGTCTATCCAGAGGCATTTGAGCGACGTCCGTTGGTGACGCCCCTCTGGAAATGGGTTCTCTATGAAGCTTTGTTAGACCCTAACTCAGTTATAACTGAGAATGGTCTGGTTTTAACCAGGATAGTAGCCGTAGGTTATGCAGCTTGGTTATTAGTTTTGAGGGCATGATCAAAATGCCAGTAATCAGGCATAACTGTCCTTACTTTCCAAATGGGTTAGAATTTAGTGAATGGTAAAAAAAATAGCATCCTATGTGGATGTATTTGTGCTGTACACAACCTGCAGTGGGTCAAAGGATTCTGGTTTGGTGCTCAGGATGTGTTTCTTAATAAAACACTTAATGAGATGGATTCTGGTTTGGTGCTCAGGATGTGTTTCTTAATAAAACACTTCATGAGAACCGGTGTGAGAGCCGCTGGTCTGCAGTCATTAAGACAAGAGACTGTGGCTTTCTGTGAACAGGGATGATTTTGGTGGACTTTAAGGAGAAAGGGAACTGGTCGGTTTGAGGGGAAAGATTGAGGAAACAAATTGCCATGATCAGAAAATCCAGGCTCTTACAACATTTACCAGGAAGAGACTGACTTCTTATTTCTCCTTTGTGTCTTACTAACTTTGTCTCGGCAAAAGCAATATAGAATCTGCGATCAATGAAGAACAAAGAGGAAAAAATGTCAAGATTTGAAACGTTTGCTTCTGAACAGACAGAATTTTGTGATTCTCTTGGTTATTCATTTTTGAGACCTTGATTCAGAAAGTAAAAGCAAAGTTTATATTGTTGGAGCTCAAACAGAAAATGGCTTCACTATCTGAAGATGATTTTTCTTGTTGCGTGTGTAATAAATCTTCAAGGCTCCTGTTCTTCTGTCATGTAGTCACAGTTTCTGTAAAGAGTGTCTTCAACAGTTCTGGAGAACCATTAGAACTCAGGAGTGTCCTGTCTGCAGGAGAAGATCCTCAATAGATGATCCTCCATGTAATCTTGTGTTAAAAAACTTGTGTGAGTCGTTCCTGAAGGAGAGAAATGAGAGGTGCTTCATGAGAACCGGTGTGAGAGCCGCTGGTCTGCAGTCATTAAGACAAGAGACTGTGGCTTTCCGTGAACAGGGATGATTGTGATGGACTTTAAGGACAAAAGGAACTAGTTGGTTTGAGGGGAAAAATTGAGGAAACAAACTCACATGATCAAAAATTCCAGGCTCTTACAACATTTACCAGGAAGAGACTGACTTCTTATTTCTCCTTTCTGTCTTACTAACTTTGTCTCGGCAAAAGCAATATTGAATCTGCGATCAATGAAGAACAAAGAGGAAAAACTTTCAAGATTTGAAACATTTGCTTCTGAACAAACAGATTTTTGTGATTCTCTGGTTATTCCTTTTTGAGATATTGATTCAAAAAGTAAAGTTAATATTGCTGGAGCTCAAACTGAAAATGGCTTCACTATCTGAAGATGATTTTTCTTGTCGCTTCTGTAATAAAATCTTCATAGCTCCTGTTCTTTTATCATGTAGTCACAGTTTCTGTAAAGAGTGTCTTCAACAGTTCTGGAGAACCAAGAGAACTCAGGAGTGTCCTGTCTGCAGGAGAAGATCCTCAAGAGATGATCCTCCATGTAATCTTGTGTTAAAGAACTTGTGTGAGTCGTTCCTGAAGGACAAAAATGAGAGGCGTTCATCAGTGTCTGAGGAGATCTGCAGTTTACACAGTGAGAAACTCAAACTCTTCTGTCTGGAGGACAAACAGCCTGTGTGTTTAGTGTGCAGAGATTCACAGAAACACGTCAATCACACATTCAGACCCATCGGTGAAGTGGTTTCATCTTATAAGGTAAGACAGATTTATAGATGAGGATAAACACCTGTTTAAGCTTATGTATTAAATATAAGATCATATTAAAGAAATATCTTGTGTCTTATAGATTTTCTCTTTAAATTCAAGGAGGAGCTCAATACAGCACTAAAGTCCTTACAAGAGAAACTTCAACACAATAAAAACGTTAAAGAAAAGTTCACAAGAAAGAAAACCGTTCAACACATCAAGGTGCGGATTGATCCTTTTGACATATTTACAAATTTGCTTAGAACAACTGAATTGATTTGTCTGACATGTTCTGTTATTGACTGAAACACACACACACACACACACACACACACACACAAAACTGTTTGTGTTTAAAGATGATCAAGCGCAGACGCCTCTGTCAGCTGGTTATTCAGCAGTGGGCGGGACTAATACTCCAGCCCTAATCCCATTGGCTAGCGCTCACCTTCCAAATTTTCATTTGATCCAATTATTACATTGTTTAAATTAATAAATTTTTTGCTAACTGTTTTGTATATGTACATTTCTGAAATACATAACTTAGACAGTTACCTCTGATAACAGATCACTCTGAATTGTAATGTCATTTCTGTAAAGCTGCTTTGAAACGATGTGTATTGTGAAAAGTGCTATACAAATAAATGTGAATTCAGTTTAATTGAATGCAGATAATGATTAATTAAGCACAACATAGTTTTAGCGCAACACACACTGAGCTGCTGACATTATGTTTCTTACCTGATTATTTGATTGATAATGTGTATTTTCACACTACAGACACAGAACATCTACTACTACAGTGCAAGTACTTCAGAAAGTTAAAGTTGTATTTAACTATCCCACATTTCCCCACTCACTCTTAATGCCGCTCCAGAATCAGTTGTGTCTTTGAGATGATTGAAGTGAATGTGATGTGATTTCAGTCTCAAGCTGAGCACACAGAGCGTCAGATTAAACAGCAGTTTGAGAAGCTTCATCAGTTCCTCAGAGATGAAGAAGAAGCTACAATCACTGCACTGAGGGAGGAAGAGGAGCAGAAGAAGCAGATGATGAAGGAGAAGCTGGAGGAGATGAACAGATACATCTCAGCTCTTTCACACACAATCAAAGACATGGAGAAGATGATGAAAGCCAACGACGTCTGCTTTCTGAAGGTCTGATTTCACATTGATGATTGATTGATTGATGATTGATTTGAGTTCTTGATGATAAATGGTGTGTTTGTTCTGCAGAAGTTTCCAGTCTCAATGGAAAGGTGAGTGATCTGCTGGTGCCTCTGGTCTCTCTGGTTCTGATCCACTGCAGTTCTGACTCCTGAATGTTCTTTCAGAGTCCAGATCTCACAGCCAGATCCACAGATGGCTTCTGGAGCTTTGATTCATGTGTCACGATACTTGGGCAACCTGCCGTTCAGAGTCTGGAAGAAGATGCAGGACATCGTCCAAAACAGTGAGTCTGGAGACGATCTTTGCTGTTACATACTGGAAATCATGCATGGCTGGGCAGGTTTTTCATGACATGTTTTTCAAAGAATAATGTTTCTTCCTTCTTCATCTCCTCAAGTCCAGAACAAACTCAACAGAGTAAAAGTGAAAAGATACTTGAGGCAGCATTTGTGATTCTTGTGGTGTCGTGCTGATTGAACACGAAAGACATATATCCACAAAAACTGAACTTTTACTCTCAAAGAGTCAATACAGAAGATTACAGTTTAGCACTCACTCGGAAGAGTAAGCTAACTAAAGAAAACAGCCCATTTATAATAATATAGTCCCCTCTTGTAGCCATTATGTGAACTGAGTGCAGAGCAGCACTTGGTGTGGTGTAGTAACGAGAGCCCAAACCCAGAGTATAAGGCAGGAGACAGAGGCTAATGCTTTGAATGAGATGCCTTTTTCAACTGCTGACGTAGAGGCAGAGCCTAAGCCCACTGATGAAGAGAGGTTAGAGCGACGTAGGGAGGAGGTGAATGGACTTGTTGGCAACACTGATCATGTTGCGCTAGATCTGGGGGAACCTGAACTAACCAAGTCTGATGTTACCATACCTAACAACCTAGCTAAGCTAAAAAAGGAAGACCCCTCTCTAGTGGAGTGTTTTAAGCAAGCTAAGGAGGAAGGTAGGCTCTTGCAAGGTTTTGGAGAAACGTATGTTCTCAAGGCAGGTCTACTCTATAGAAAGAGTAAGTTAGAAGGAACCCAGTATGTTGTACCTAAAGCTTACAAGAAGGAGGTGCTTGAGCTTGGACATAGCATTCCTTGGTCTGGTCACTTTGGTTTCACGAAGACCCTAATGCGATTTCTAAGAGGTTTTATTGGCCTAAGATGCATATTGAAATGGAGTACTGCAAGTCTTGCCCCAAATGTGAACACACAACTAGTTACATACCTGCATATGCACCACTGAACCCATTACCTGTCATTGATATGCCTTTTGAGCATATTGGAGTAGATGTGGTAGGTCCACTAGAAAGGAGCCAGTCAGGGAACAGATTCATCCTTGTTATCTGTGACTATGCCACTAGGTACCAAGAGGCTTATCCTCTCAGAGAAATCACTGCTAAGCAGGTAGCGACTGCAATTCTAAGACTTTTCACTCAAGTAGGCATACCTAAGGAAGTCCTAACCGATCAAGGACCAAATTTCATGAGCTGCACCCTTCACCAGGTTTATCAACTCTTGGTAATTAAAGGGGTGGTTGATTATGATTTCACTTTTCTAACTAAAGTTAGTGTGTAATGTTGCTGTTTGAGCATAAACAACATCTGCAAAGTTACAATGCTCAAAGTTCAAAGCAAAGGGAGATATTTGCTTTTAAAGAAATAGCTATTTAAAGGGATACTCCACCGTTTTTTTCATATTAAATTATGTTATTCCCTTAACTAAGACGAGTTGATACATACCTCTCGTCTCAGTGCGTGCACTCAATCGCTCAGTCTTGCAGCAAAACTTTGTTAGCACTTAGCTTAGCCCAGTTCATTCAATAAGATCCAAGCAGAGAAGCGACCAAACACCTCCACGTTTTCCGTATTTATATACAGTTACTCGAGTAGTGTAACTCGACCAAGAACGGTGACACAAAATAAAACATTGCGCTTTTCTAAGCGTGTAAAATGGGTAACTATATTGTATGGCGGAATACCATAGCAAGTGCTTGGAAGCACTTCGACTCGGCGTAGTAATATCATCCCGGAACACGATTTATAGATTATCAAGACAGAATATGCTAATCAATGACTAGAAGATAACTACACATGAGCTACAAAAATTCATCAACTAACCATTCAGAAATGTCCTGTTGCTTCTACATGTTGTCACATATTGTCTGACTCCTCTTGATTTTTTACGAGAGGCCTGGGAGGCATCAGAAAGCCAGGTCAAATAAACATTATTCCTTATGTCCTAAATATGAGAGAACAGTTGGAGAAAACTATGGCTATGGCTTGGTAAAACCTCCTTCAGAACCAAGCACGTCAAAATTAATGGTATAATCAAACACCCAGAAACCGCAGCTTTGAAGAAGGTGATGAGGTATTGTTACTTCTACCTACTTCAGAAAACAAGCTGGCCAAGTGTCAAGGCCCTTACCAGGTTCGACGGAAGGTAGGCCCAGTCACCTATGAAGTCTACATTCCATTTAGAAGCAAGCCATTACAGACATTTCATGTTAATCTACTAAAAAGATGGCATGCACGGCCTACATCCTCTGTTTCTCCAGCTGTCACCAGTGAATCAAGTCCAGAGCAAACCTTGCTCATCTGAGTGGTGGAAGATGAAGAGGAAGTAGAGGAAGCAATACTTTTGGGGTCTATTTAAAGAGACATCTGGTCTGACCAACATGGTATCAAACCACATTACCCAACACAGTTCTAAACCCATTCGCCAACCTGTTTACAGAATACCAGAATCATATAGCCATCTGCCAGTGAATGGAGTAGTCTAGTCATGAAGGATTGCAGCCTTCATTTCTGCTTGGACTTTCGGAAGGTAAACAGCGTCAGTAAGTTTGACTCCTATCCCATGCCCAGGGTAGATTACCTTGTGGAACGAGCTAAGTACTGTACATCAGCACCCTAGACCTATTAAGGGCTATTGGCAGGTCCCAATCCAGCTCATCCAGGCCAGTGATTTGGCCTCAAGTCAGCAAAATTGAGGCTATTAAGTCTGCTGGAAGGCCACACACTAAGAAACAAGTGCGGTCCTTCCTTGGGCTCAGTGGGTGGTATAGACGGTTTGTACCAAACTTTTCTGCACAAGCTGCTGCACTGACCACCCTTCCCAAAAAGGACAAACCAAACAAGGTGGTTTGGACTGATGAATGTGAACTTGCTTTTCAGGGCTTAAAAGACTCTCTGCAAAGACCCAATACTGCAGATTCCTAATTTTGAACAGGATTTTACTGTAAAAACTGATGCTTCCGAGCACTGTATTGGAGCCATTTTGTTGCAGGGAGAGACAGGACTACTAGCTTAGACAGACCGGTAGCTTAAAGGGGTCATATAATGCCATTTTTGAACAAGTTAATATGAATCTTTAGGGTCTAAATGAAAATTTTGTAATATACTTTTATTAAAAATTCTCATTAGTATTGTAAGAAAACACTCATTTTACCTGGTCAAAAACAGCTCTGTTTTCAGCACGCCGTTTCAGTGCATATGCCTTTAAATGATAATGAGCTTTGCTCACTCCGCCCCTCTGTTCTTTGAGGCGTTTTGACAACGCACGTGGAGTGTTGCCTTGACAACAGTTGGGGTATATTTTGGAACAAGAATGGCAGCGGGAGTCTCTGAGGACACATCTGTGCTGGTGCAACCATACCAATTTGAACCGGAGTCGGACCCGGAACAAGATCGAAGAAGTTCGACAATTAAGGCTCGAACAGGACGTTTCTGAATGGTTGGTTTTAAAACGTAATGTCACTTTGATCTATTTTTGTACTGGCAGGGTAGAGTAGTGAGATTCAAACTCTAAGTTATGTGTTTACTGATGTATAGGTTAGTTCGTTGACAGATTGATGTTGAAAAACTTTTTCTTCTTCGACATTACTTCTTAATCAGTAACATACAAGTAAACCAGGTGTAACTTAGTGTTAGCACGTTAACTGTAACACCTGCATACACAGTTTTTAATAACACAATAACCATAACAAGTTGTTCATTATAAACGTGGGATTATGAATTATATTGAGAAAGTCGTAACGTTACGTTACATAGAATACATGCCGTAATGTACCCTGAGTGTAAACATTAGCCGCATTCATCGTGAATCGATTTGCAAAGATTAATATTTATCGTTAAAGGTTAATAAAACGTTATACTCACTTCTTCTGGAGGCGCAGCAGGCACATGAATAGTTGGTACCGATTCCTTTTTCAGGAGCAGCTTCTTAGCAAAACCAGCTTTATACTGACCCTTTTTTAAAAAGCAGTCTGGTGAGAAATGATTCGCCGCAAACATGAACGCATTGACGTTGATCGTGGGGAATATTCCCATCGTAAACAAAATGCAGCCACTGCGTCCTCAGCGGTTCGAATTTAGGAACATCAAAATGACTGCTGTGTTCGTTATTACACCCAAGAACAGAACACGACAATCGCTTTTCTGCTCCAGTGTATCAACAATGACGGACTATGATGACAGCTCGCTCAGGGCGGGGCTGTGTTGAAACACTGCTGTCAATCAACAATCGTGGGAGGGGCGTGACCGTGTGACGTCACAGGGTCGAACGGCTCGATTTGAGACGGGAAAACATATAAGGAGATTAAAACAAAAACACTGGATGGATTTTTTTCATTATATGATGGTTGTGTACAGGCACTGCCAACACACATTTCAGTACAATCAACTTGTAAAAGTGCATGTACCATTATATGACCCCTTTAAATTAGTAGGAAGCTCCTTCCCCTTGAGTCTACATTCTCTACGGTTGAGAAGGAGAGTTTGGCCAAATGGACTCCCTACGTTATTATTTGCTGGGCCCCAAATTTAGACTGGAAACTGATCACCTGTCCTGGTTGGGTCAAATGAGAGACACTAATTATAGAATTACACAATAGTCTTTAGTTATTCAACCATTTGATTTTGAAGTCCTTTGTAGATCAGGCAGCCAAAACTGTACTGCTGACTACCTCTCATGGACACCTCATGAGGTGTCTGGAGAAAGGGGGAGAAATGTCACAAGCTAAGCTTGGTGACAAATAAGGAACTACTTGGACTTGACACACATGTACACATCACTACCTGATTATGCCGGCATTTACCATTTTAACAGAGACAGGGGTGTGCCAACTGTCATCAAGAGTCCCCCAAAGATGTTCAAGCAGTAGCAGCATCACTGCTCTGGATGTACCGGCTGATGGAGGCGTAAAAAATTAAATAACGTGAAGATGAAGTCAAAAAAGTTCAGTATTTAATCCAATAGAGTGCATATTTACAGTGAAAATCCCCCAAAAACAAAACATAAAAAATAAATAAATTTTTCAAAGTTATCTGTTCACAAACTTCTGGCTATGTCAACAAATTGACCCAAAGTAGAGCAACAAATATCTCCCAACTCACTCTACAAGCTCCCCTTCGACACTGAGAGGCCCTCTTAAAAAGTATAAGCCCCTCCCACTTGGACTAAACCATTCAGTAATTAAAGGAAATAAAGAAATCTAAATAAGACAAAAAAATATAAAAGTAACAAATAGATCACCTGTTAGAATAATTAAAAAATATACAAACATTTGAAACAAATCAAACTCAATTAATTATTAAGGTCTAACAATGCTTAACGTCCAATCTAACAGAAGACCAATCTCCCCCTCAAACATGAGAACTATCACTCTGCGTTCCGTTGGCGGGAAAAAGACATTTAAAAATGGTGGCAGTTACTGTGACCAGATTTAATCTGTTTGGTATTGTAAAATGTTCCGGTACTTAAGTATGACATTTTATTTCCTCAAGTGGTCAATTGAAAACAATAAACATTTAACATGGTGATCGGTCTTGTTAGTGTTCTTTATAGGCTCCAGTTCTGAAGTATGTACAATACATAAATCAATAGGGAATGTGGAGATGACGTCACGCCGTGTTGCATTATGGGTCCACCGCCATATTTACAGGATCGCGCCCAATACCGCTGTATTTAAATGCATGTGTTGGAGGCTGTGTTTGGATTTTCTGTCGAGATTTTAATAAACGTCGATATGGTTGTTCAGTTCAACTGCCATAGCAGGTCACACGATCGTTCAGGGAGGAAACTGAACAACGGAATACGTTTTTTCACCTTTCTTTCTTGGAAAAAACAACAAGGGAAGCAGGTCGAGGAGCTGACGAGAAGACGCCGGATCGCGTGGGTTGCCGCAATCATGAGGAAAAACTTTACTTACTGTCCTCCACTGCATACTACGTTTGTTAAAAGTTGTACAAAGCAAGAGGTTGTGTATTGTATAGTCCTCGATGACTAACAGTTAGGAGGATAGTTGATGAATGACGTTGAATTTGTGGTTCATGTTAGCAGATGATAAAGCCAGGACACATTGCATGAATCAAATTATATTTATTTTGTTTTCAATTAACAATTTGCTTTGATATTCTGTACATCTTTTTACATGCCTTTTTTAAAAATGTTTATGAATCATGTTTTATATATCTGCTTAATAAATACATTAAGTGACTCCGTTTCTGTACTGATTGCATCCACAAAGACCCTTTAAGTACACATAACTGGGCAAAGATACATCAAACTATTTAAAAAAAAACACCAAATACCCTCATTTTTACACGTGTCAACATTAAATGATGACAACAAGGCACAGTTGTATTTAACAAGTTAGCACATCTTGTGGCATTATAAAGTAATGTACATTTTTTCCCTGCACAACCTATGAAAACTTAACATGCTGAAAATAGCAAGCTAACATTAACTATGAGAGCTGCTTTACAGGTAAAATAGCTTGAACTTTATGTACAATAGTAATCAACTTAGCATAGGCTTCGAACACCAAAACTAAATCAGATGTATCGACGTTGTTTATCGCGGATAGTTTGTCCAAATAACGTTTTTTGGCAGTGGCATTTAGTTTATCCCGGTAGGGTCCCTTCTCTTTTTCTTTAAACAACTCCATTTCTTCCGTTCTTCTTTAATGTTACCTCGTTTTAGCCAAACACCCACTATTTTACCGCAGGTAAGCCGAGATCGTGCCTGTAAAGAAGGCGCCCACATCCCATAATGCAACACGCCGTGACGTACCTCCACATTCCCTATATAGTGAAAATAATGACCAAATACATGTTAACTAAAGAAAAAGGACATGGTGAGGACAGGAACATGTATATATATTTTGTCTGTTTGCTTCATGTTGTTCAATTCAATAATTCCTTTTTTTTAAACTTCACAACCCAGTTTTCAACCCAAAATTACCTTTTATTTATTGTGAGAAACCCCCCCCCCCCCCCCCAAACCTTTTGTTTTTGCTGTAAGCCTTCCAGTCTCATGTTACACCATCAAAGGTCCATCTGGATCAAACAGGGGTTTGTAGCATTAGCATTCCCCTAATTGGACTGAACCACTTGTAGTTTGTCTGGGAGAGGGGGAATAGGAGCTAAACAATTCTTTCCTGTTTTGTTGTTATTTTTTGTGTGTAGTTAAGTACACCATGGGTTTACACCGTGTTATTTGTGTATATGTTTAGTGTTTCATTATATTTTATTTTTGTGTATAATATATTGTATGTTTGGTCCCTGCTTGTTCATTTGGTACAGGCCTAAGGTGGAGCTTGCCCTTATAAATAGAAAGCTATAAAGCTTATCAAGTCAGGTATTTTAGTATGCGACCATGTAAATATATTCATCCTAATTTACCACCTTTTGAGGATCCACTGAACCCCTGTCCAGCTTGTTTAAAATTATTCCCTCTGACCACTGGGCCATCTCTTACAGACCCAAATAACGCACTTCCTGTTGAAGGAATTCACATTGGTCCCTTTTTAGGTGTAACCCAGCATGTCGTAGCCGAGTGAGCATGGCATCTAAGTGTTTTTCATCATTTACCCCTGTGACCTATTTGTCATCAAGATAGACTGCAACATGAGTTAATCCTTGCAGCAACCCTTCCGTGGTCCTTTGAAATATGGCTGGTGCAGAAGCCACTCCAAATGGAAGACGATTGTATGTAAACATCCCCTTGTGGGTGTTAATGGTGAGATACTGCTTGGAGTTTTCGCCCATTATAATCTGCTGGTAGACATGACTCATATCCAGCTTTGAAAAAGACAAGCACCCAGACAAGGTTGTGAAGAGGTCTTCCACATCGATCTTAGACCGCATAGCAAAATTTATAGATCTGGGACAATGAAACTTTGGCACCGCTCCAGGTTTAACATGTATTGTCGCTGTCATCCCCTTGAGAGTTCCTAATTCCTCCCTAAAAACTTCCTCTTGACGCTGCAGTATTTCTTGCAATTTCGCTTTAAGCGTATCCTCATTTTCCTTTATTCTCACATTTTGGATTTCTTTTTGCAGCGCCCGAGGAGCGATTGGAGGTTAAAGTGCCTTGTTCAAGTGATAGGGGAAGAGAGTGCTGTTCAATCACTCTGATGTAAAAGTATTTAAAGCAAATACACACACACATTAAGACTCAGTTTAATGAACATCATCAGAATTTTTACAGATTTTACAGCTCTGATTGTTTGTTTGCGATTTTAACTTGAGACAAATTTGAATCACACATTTAATGTTCATCACTGATCCCATTAATAAACACTGATAATAAAAACTAGTGTAACACTAAAAACACTGACAGTGATCAGCAGAAAATGTCCGATGTGATCAATAGGACGAGGGTCATAATTTATAATAATCTGTGTTCAGTTCACTCTTGATCATTCATCATAATATGAAGATCAGAATAAAAGCATCAGTTGATTGTGTCTCATCAGCTCCTGTGATTCTGGATCCAAACTCAGCTCATCCACGTCTTGTCCTGTCTGATGATCTGACCAGTGTGAGAGACAGCGGGAGCAAACAACCTTTACCTGATAATCCAGAGAGATTTGATGAGCATTACTGTGTTCTGGGTTCAGAGGGTTTTAACTCAGGAACACACAGCTGGGATGTGGAGGTTAAAGAGAGTCGATACTGGAGTCTTGGAGTAACTACAGCATCAAACCAGAGGAAGGGAGATGATTTCTTTAACACTGATGTCTGGAGTGTGGAGTATGATCCGTATGGACTGTCGCGTGGTTTTTGTGTTGAACAGAAGCTTGATCGTGTGAGAGTTGATCTGGACTATGACAGAGGAACGGTGTCATTCTCTGATCCTGTAACTAACACACATCTACACACATTCACAACCACCTTCACTGACACACTCTTTCCATTCTTCTGGTGTTGGATTGACGCTCTGAAAATCTTACCGGTCAATCGTCAGTAAAAGTTACTCCTGTAAGTCTGGATCGATCTGCTTTCATCTTTTACAGTCTTCATGTTGCTAGTATTTGTTCTCAGAAATGCTCTTAAAGAGATTGTTAATTAAAAAAATGAAAATTCTTTTATCATTTACTCTCATGTTGATCCAATCCTGTATGAGTTTCTTTCTTCTCTTGAACATAAAACAATATATTTAGAAGAATGTGGGTAACCAACTGTAGGATTTGAAAGTGAACCAAACACAAATGAATCTTCCGTGTGATTCTTTCAAACATAATTCCACACAGAACTCAACACTCCAGACCTCAAATCACCAATCCAACCATAAAGATCCAGGCTCCAGCCAGTCTACGAAAACCCCCAGTAAGAATTTTATGAGCCAACTAAAGGAAGAACGTTGTCAAGTTAGATAGTTTGGAAAAGACTGATTGGTTCAGAGATGGCATGGCTCGGTAGGACCCACCAAGATAACGGCAGAGGTTGTGTGATCCCAAGACAAAGGATGTAAAACAGACCTCCTCCTTCTTGAGGACCTCTGAATGACCTCAGGGTTGAGATCTCTCAAAACCACAGAGACAGAGACTTTACATATAAAAATACATAAAATCATCCGAAAACAATTCTTGACAAACTTATAATCAAACATCGTTCAACTACATAACTCTATATTGTGTCTACAACCTCTCTATATGTATATTATGCTTAGATCACATATAAGTCATGTAATTGTTATAACTATTAGATGTTTGAATGAAAGTGTGTCTTATTTCCTATTAGTACGATCATATATTCTTAATTCAGAATATGGCTTGATTGAAATCTGTGTAAAATGTTTTGTGTTCTTATAATAGGAATCATGTCTAAACTGTACCCTCTTTACACTCTGCTAGAGCTGGAGAGTAAAGGGATCACATAACGCATGATTTACGATGAGAGGTGAAGAAAATACCACCTCTCCAATAAAAACAGTGTCTAATTGGTCAGAATTCATCCAGGAGGCTGCAAACATTTGAGTTTAAAATCTTAGACCCGAACAAAGCCTTGTTGAGAGAGTTATGCTGAAGAGTTACATGGCTGTAGGGAGAGCCATGACAGACGGACGAGTAACCATGTAGGCTAGCAGACAAAAGAACCCAAATCAAGATCAGAAGAACATGGGTTTAAACAGCTTCATTCAAGCCATCTAACTTGTCTTACTTTTCTTTCTTTTTCTTAGTTCTCTTTTCTTTTCCGTTGAGAGTCTCCGTTCCAAGTTAAGTTCTGCTGAAGTTTCGGTAAAACGTTTCGACTGCAAAACCCGCTTCCAACTTCAAAGACTTTAATCCAGGGGTGCCCAACCCTGTTCCTGGCGATCGACTGTCCTGCACAGTTCATCTCCAACCCTAATCAAACACACCTGAAGGTCTTCAATTCAGGTCTTAACAACCAATTAAGGCCTTCAGGATTACTTGAAAATTAAAGGCAGGTGTGTTTGATCAGGGTTGGAGATGAACTGTGCAGGACAGTCGATCGGCAGGAGCAGGGTTGGGCACACCTGCTTTAATCCATCCGCCAACACACCACGTGATTGGCTGGCCCAGGACATCTATCCAGGCACGAGGAGACCGCTGGCCAATAAACGGACCTGGGAAACCCCCTTTTACTACGGACAAAAGGAATCCCCAAAGGAACGCAAAGACAAATGCAAGTAGCCTCCAGACTCTTAACTGAACTGGTGCATTGATATAAAATTGAATAACCCGCCTAAGAAATGATAGAAGGGTTAAATTAAAGGGGGGGTGAAATGCTGTTTCATGCATAGTGAGATTTTTACAGTTAAAGAGTTGGATTCCCATGCTAAACATGGACAAAGTTTCAAAAATTAAGTTGTAAGTTTGATGGAGTAATTCTGTTCCAAAAATACTCCTTCCGGTTTGTCACAAGTTTCGGAACGTTTTTTTCGAATACGGGCCTGTGTGACGTCAGAGTGGCCGGAATTTCCTTATACGGGTCTTAAGGGCACTTCTCCCGGAAGGGCGCGCGCGCATCTGTAGCCTAGTGCGTGCGAGAGTACGCCTATGCCCATCAGAGTGCTGGGCTCGACTGCGCTGCAATAATAAAAATGGCACCAAAAAAGTGTGTTTTGGGTTGCCAGGGCAAGACAACACTGCACACATTTCCAAAGAACCCAGCGTTAAGGGACCTGTGGATGGATTTTGTTTTTCCAGAGCAGCAACGGAGTTGTGCAAGTGTTTTTGTTTGTTCCCTTCATTTCGATTAAAACTAAAGACTTTTTGGAGATATGAAGGATGCAATACTACTCTATAGGTACTCAAGATTAACATGAGATTGAGTGAAACTGAGTGTTTCACCCCCCCTTTAATGATTGATGGTTCGTTCAAGTCATGTCTTTTAAGTACATATAGAAACTTGAGATTTCACCATCTCACTCTTAAAACTCATTCTTTCCTCACTCTCTTTCTTTCTGCAACTCGTATGAATGTGTGTGCATGTGTTTGTGTTAGATACTAGTTTTATGTGTTAGAATAATCAATAAAGCCTTGTTTATATTTTAAGATAATTGTTCTTGTGTTATGTGCTTACAAATTTAATGTCTTAAACTGCTGATCTAAGTTACCCTGCTAATAAATAGTGTTTCACTATAGTTTGGATATTTATATCCGTTGCAGAGGTGATAGTTACGGCCTGTTCAAATGAACGCTGGACGAGTCATTTGCTCGGCCGTATAAGTGATTGTTTTAAGATTAATTATAAATTAATTGATAATTCGTTTTGAGCTAAATTGGCCTTCTGGACCCTTAAATACATATTAGTATTATTATACGTGTGTTTGTTACACAACAGTTTTTTAATTTTTTTTATTTCATGCTATTTTTAGAGGAACGGTGTCATTCTCTGACACATCTACACACATTCACAACCACCTTCACTGACACTGTCTTTCCATTCTTCTGGTGTTGGATTGACTCTCAGAGGATCTTACCGATCAATACTCAGTAAACGACTCCTGTAAGTCTGGATTGACCTGCTTTCATCTTTTACAGTCTTCATGCTTCCAGTATATGTATGTGTAAAACTTCTCAGAAAGGCTCTTAAAAGGATTGTTCATTCAAAAATGAAAAATATTTTTAAAATATGGTAATAAGAAAAAACAAAAAGATGTATCCAAACTTTTGCCTGTATGTTTCATATGTATTTCATATATTCCACTTGAAGTAAGTGACCGACAGTGTCAGTCATGTTGAGCTGGTGCGTCTCCTCTCCTCTGGATGTGAGGAATAGATAGAGGAAAGAACAGGATGTCTGACGGAGAGCAGGGCGACGGGGGCGGGGAATTGTCCGGAAGAAGCAGAGGGACGTTAAGCAAACAGTCACTTTGAGTGATGGGCGGCAGGAAGTGTGGGCGTCGGTCTCTCCTCTTTTGCTCCTCCCATTTACATACTGGCTCCGCCCTGAAGCCACGCCCACCCGAGTCGTTCCAGTGTCGTTCTGTGGTTTGTTCCCTCTTCCTGTCTGTTATTTCTAAACTCTGTATCCACTGGCTGAGCTCTGACGCCTCGTCTCTGATTTTTACGAGTTTATTTTTGTCTATTCTCGTCATCTTAGGCATCTGTCCCCTCCAAACTTCTTCAAACAAATACTCTTCCTTTTCAGTCCTAATTCCCACGCCGCGGGTCCTCGCTGTATTGTTTAGCCGTCCGCCATGATGCCAGCACTGACCGCTGACCATTTGCGGCTGTTTATTCATGGCTGTCACATCCTCTTTTTGAGGTTTTGCAGGTGAAATTTTGGGTAATTGCCTGTCTTGTGTCTGAATGCATTTGAGTCTGTTAAAGGGTGTGTTTCGGTGAGATCCACCTGTTAACGGGTCAGAACGGTCAACAGATTGACCCGATATGTTTCGGGTCGTGTTTAAGACTGAACGCAGGCGACGATGGGGTGGTAAACTAGCAGACAGACCCGTCAGACCCACCGTACGGAAGAGCGGAGCGGGCTGGAGGTTAACCATGTGACGCTTCCCACCGTCCTTGCTAGTTTCATCCATGCTGGAGTCTGAAGGAAGAGCAGAGATCAACATTTTCATCTCCACAAAATCCATGTTCACAGATTAAAATTATTTAGATTAAAATAAATAGGGGTTCTCCTTCACGCCAAAAACACTATTTTTATTATTATATTTATATAATTTTAACCCAAATGATGGGTTCAGCCTGTTGGGTCATTTCATTGGTGTTACATGTATGTTTAGTGTATGTTCCTTGGTTGTTAATTCACTCCACACACCTGCTTCTGTTGAGTTGATTACCTTCCCGGTGTATTTGAGTCCTCAGCTTCCTTGTTTCATTGTCCGGTATTGTCTTTGCTTTATGTGGTTGTGTGCGATCTTACTTTGTAGAATAATAAATAATTTATTGTTTGAATTCTCCTGCATTGTGTGATTATTACAGCCACAGCATGACAATTGGGTTATTTTAATATTTTTACTCAGGTGCTCGCTGTATATAAATAACCCTAAAAATGGTTGGTTTTAACTTAGCATTTTTTAGAGTGATGTTTAGACAAAAAGTGAAACAAAGTTAAATAAATAATACGTCCGTCGCACGATGATGATCATGTTTGGCATCTAAAATATTGAAAGCTCCTGGGTCAAACTGTTAGCAACATCCATAAACTATCATTTAAAAATAGATTTGTAATTAAATAAATTTATATTTCTGATTAACAAAGGAAGGAAAGGACTTCTCTTAGATTGACTTTAGTTGCAATTATAAAAAAGCACCATTGTATGTCAATGTTTTTTTGGGCATATAATACCATGTTAAAGCCATTTTTAGACTCTGATGGTAATAATGTAAACACAATGATATATAAATATGGTAACAACACAGTACTGTGGTATATATTAAATGCAGTATTACCACTCACTTTTAGTAAAGTGGAGTGACATTTCTGAATTAAATTGTTCTGGAAGCAACATTATCAATGATGACAAGAATAAACAGGTTCAAACAGTAAACAGAGAGACACAGCAAGAAATGAGAATGAAATCAAGAGATAAATACTTTAGAAAGAGAAGCTGAATGAGAATCAAACATCTACCTGATGATGATGAGGTCAGATTTACAGACAGATCAGCATGAAGAGCCACTTACAGTCTGACGGCTTCAACGCTTATCAAACACACTCAGCACCTGTTGCCATGGAGTCCTGCAAGACCAATCAGCGTCTCTCAATCTCCCTTCTCTCTCTGTCTCTCTTTCATGTCGTGCCCTTCACCAGCATGAAGCATGTGCAGCTCGCCTCTCTGTCTGTCCATCAATTATGAAACAGACGGCAGGACAGAAGCTCTGACCAACACAGTGAACTCACTCAAAATCCACATGATTACCGACTGACATCCACATGATCTCAGTCAAGAAACAGATTAAAGAATCACTGCCCACTATTTTCTTTGACATGTATTATTTTTTATTGTATTTTATTTCCAACATTACACTCATTATTATTTTTTTTAAACTATTTTAATCTTCCTTGCATTGACAATTTTCATTCATCCATACCTGCAAGGGACTGACTCAGTCACTTTCTCTGATACTGTTGGCTTACCTGATTCAATCCTTGTGTTTGCACGTTTCAATAAAGAACTTTTGAATCTGCGGTCTCCTCTTCTGATAGCAACATGACATCATGACTTTGGGTAAACATACACGCCACTTTCAAGTCAAGTGGCATGTTATCTATACGCATTTTCAGCAATCCGCGTGTATGTCCACGCCGAAACGAACCGTCATCTTTTGCATGTATGTCTACGCCGTTAAATGTCCGAGTGATTCCGCGTGTATCTGTACGCCGTTAAATGTCAGAGCGAAACAAAGCAAAATGAATATCTACATCTGGGGAGCGATATTTTTTTTCCTAGGATGGTAGGGGAAGAGTCATAAATGCTATTAACCCCAGTGACGGGTAGGTTTAGGGACGGGGTTGGGGTAGGTCATATATTTATATACAGGTATGTAACGTTAAGTCAACGGCGTTGATAAACACGCTGAAAAGCGATTATGCGTGTTGATAGCACGCCAAAAATGGAAATACCAATTGGCGAGTCATACATACACCATTTCATGAGATCAGTCTGATGATAGTGACAGACGACCAGAACCAAATCAAAATGGACACAGCGGGAGTTTTTCTTAAACCGGAGTCTTTCCTCACCAGTCAGCACAATATATCAAAATGGCAGGAAGATAGATGAGTATGTGGAGGAATTCCTGAAGGTGTTACCTGAGGGTGTGGGATGATCGTATCCTTATCAACTGCTTCCAAGATGGATTAGATGACGGGGAAAGACTGTTGAGGTTGCTTTCCTGGATTGGGGAATAGTGGGATACTCTTGCGAGGCGGCCATAGCGGCTAGAGACTCTGGATGGGCAGAGACAAGGGAGCACACTGTAGTCTCAAAATGATGAAACCAAAGATTCAACTGTATGCACCACAACGCCACAGTACGAGGTCCAAAATTGTGTCACACATCAGTTTTTCGCTCGCAGCAGTTTGCATGCAGACATTGTGGGCCCGGAAGGCTGTGTCCAACAGTGCGGATCTTACATAGAAATTAGCGGATCCTCCCCTCATGTCCGTTAGGGTGGCCCTGAGAAATCACTCCACTTTTCGGGTGCCACGTCCAGAGTCCGTTCCAGAAAAAGAGATTCAAGAGTCCGTTCCAGAAAAAGAGATTCAAGAGTCCGTTCCAGAAAAAGAGATTCAAGAGTCCGTTCCAGAAAAAGAGATTCAAGAGTCCGCTATAGAAAAAGAGATTCAAGAGTCCATTCCAGAAAAAGAAATTCCAGATTCCGTTCCAGAAAAAGAGATTCAAGAGTCCGTTCCAGAAAAAGAAATTCCAGATTCCGTTCCAGAAAAAGAGATTCAAGAGTCCGTTCCAGAGAAGGAAAATCCAGAATCTTCCACATCCTCCAGGCTCGAGCCTCGGTATTGAAGGCCGCTTTCGTGGGCCCACTTTAGATCGGCTGGAAGAAAGGCAAAGTGGAGTTTCCCCTGGCGACCTTCTGAACACAGGTAAACAACAGCCCCATGGCTTCTCAGAGAACGTTGGTCTTTTTGTCTCAGTAGGTCTGCCGAAATCGACACTCCAGACATCGGCATGTCAGTCTAGCCAGCACTCCAGATGCCCATCTCTCAGCCAGCACTCCAGACGTTCTCAAGCCAGCCAATCCTCCAGAAGCACAGGTGTACTTCAATTTCCGTGTCCGCATAGCTTTCAAAGTATACTCAACCACGGATGAGCGCAGATGGCAGAGTTCGACACATATGCAGTACCATTGTTGTGACTCTTCTGTCTCTTCTGTCTTTGCGTATGCGCAGCTGTACGTGCACAGTCTGCCTAAACCTCGAAACTCGAGTGGATCCTCAAACTGTTGCCAAAACCTCATACAGTAGCTCTACTCGTGAATGAAGTCCAACATGGATTTTTGTTTGCAGTGCAAGGGTAAATAAGTATAATATTATATAAATATAATAAAATATAAGTAAGGACAGCGTTTTCTTTATTCAAAACACAATGTGTGTAAAGGCTAATGTTGTATTTGAGTGGTGGAGAAGACTGTGTTAGCCTAATTGCTGTCTAGTCATAGCCAATTACAGCCCATAACACTTTGTCTTTTATAACACAATCTTTTTGCCAAATATATTAAAATGCTGAATAAACCTCCATTTGAGGTCAATTTTTGGATAGTAAAAAAAGGTAATATTATGACACCCACAAGTGTCTAATAATACATAAAGCCACAATAACTTTGTGATTATTTCTAATCTTTGCAAAGTTAAAAACTATATGACATTCTATCTAAATTGTAGCCTATTTATATTCTTTTATTTGTGAATCTATATGAAGAGTTCAGATGCAAAAGCCTCTAAGTGCCATTTAAAATTTTCTTCTAGAATGATATTTTTTATCAAGCTTGTATATTTAAGTTCAGTAATTTCACTTAAATGGCAATGAAGATTACCTATTAATTGTCATTTAAGTGAAATTACTGAACTGCAGAATGTATGGATGTCTAGCTATACCCCTCAAAATCAACTTTTCTCAGTATATAATTTTTTGTCTAGTAATTTGAATGTTGTTTTCGAAAGGAGATGCAAAGAAATTACAGATTGCTGGGTGTTAGATTTTTTAGAGTCACTTAAGTTATTTGCTTTAAAAAGTCTTTTAAAAGGTCAATGACGTCATACAATCAGCATCATTAGCAGAATGCTAGCGTGTTATGGGCAACAACAACTCATCCTGTAAGAAATCGAAAGGACATAGATCGACAAGAAATCGACCTATAACCCATGTTGAACTTGCAAAACCTTCATTCAAATCTGAGATTTCTCAACGGCAATCGGGTGAAAGAGACAAATCTCGCCGTCTAGCTCCATAGACTCCCATTCATTCTGCACTCGGACGATCGCCCCCAGTGGAACTCTGGTGGAACTACAACCAAAATTCGGTACAATAGGGCTTAATAGGGCTTTCCGTAGGCTTTACGTAGACTATTTGAATTCGTGATTGATGGACTACCAAATTAAAATCTTAAACGGAATGGTCAAATAACGTTATTATCGCTTAATAGTAATTTTAAATAAGCGAATAATCACCATTACACTCATTAAATTAAAGTTGCAACTTGCAGGTAATCGCATACACTGCGATAAATAATGTAGAGTCCTGGTTGCTGCAGTTCGTCTCCGTGCCGCGGGGTATCACTGTGACGTATCCACTCCTCCACGTGAGCGGAAGTGCGTCAGTGGTCCGTGTGACCAGAGGACTGTAGAGCTCACGGTAAGAGAGTTTATTTAATGTCTCATAACTATCATAAACACATAAAACAAAATTGAATCTGAAATAATTCGTTTGGCGCGTCACATACGCGCTCATAAACTCACTAGGTTTGTTATAAACACACACACACACGTAACAGATCAGAAGCTCAAAGTCACATGGAGGTTACAAACCACACAGATTTACACAACCGCAGTTAAAACATGAAGAACAGACACACGCAAATATACGTGCACAGCATGAGCGATGGATATATAAAGGCTCAGAGTCTGTCAGACTGTCAACAGTGTGTCTGAAACTGGAAACAGTCATTCATAACACTCACATGATGTTACATTGAATAACATATACTTGGTTTTTATTTCTACATTATATTTGTCCAAAAACGCTAAATTGATTTTATGTATGAAGGAAAATAGCCTTTTTCAATGTTTAGTGCCTCTCTCTCTCTCTCTCTGTGTGTTGCGCAATTATAATATAAGATATTATACAAATATTAGCCTATAATTTAACATTATAATCTCTAAAATGTGTAAGCTGTATATACAATACCTGTCAAAAATTTGGAAATATTTTTTGAAAGAAGTTTCTCCGTGGCTGCATTTATTTGATAAAAAATACAGTAATATTGTGAAATATTATTACTATTTAAAATAACTGTTTTCTATCTGAATGTATGTAATTTATTCCTGTGATCAAAGCTGAATTTTCAGCATCATTACTCCAGTCTTCAGTCCCACAGTATGCAATAGTATCCCATAGTAGTGTATGAAATGTGCTATATAAATAAACGTGCCTTGCCTTCAGTGTCACATGATCCTTCCGAAATCTCTAATATGATGATCTTCTGCTCAAGAAACTTTTATGATTATTATCAGAAGCAGTTGTGCTTTAATATTTATGCAGAAATGGTGATTCTTTTTTTCTTCTTCTTTTTTTAGGATTCTTTGATGAATAAGAACAGGATTTATTTGCATTTACATTATTTTTTTTTAATTAAATTGAAGTATTTGTAACATTATAAATTTCATCACTGTCACTTTGATCAATATAATGCATCCTTGATGAATACAATTATTAATTTCTCTCTCTCTTTAAAATTTTACCACAAATGTTTGAATGGTATCACAGTTTCCATAAATATATGAAGCAGCAGAACTGTTTTCAACACTCATAATAATAATCAGAAATGTTTCTTGAGCAGAAGATCATCATATAATGATTTCTGAAGGATCGTGTAAAACTGGATGAAAACTGGATGCTGAAAATACAGCTTTGATCACAGAAACAAACTATATTGACACAGAAAACAGTTATTGTAAAGTGATATGTTGTATGATATTGAATGTGTGTGTTGTCAGATGGCGTTCAGGCTCCTGGTGCGGAGAGTGTGTGGAGTGTCTGTGCGAGATCTCCAGCGTCTGCCGGCCAGCGTGTCGTTCTCCTCGTGTCTGATCCCGTCTCCTGCGCTGCTCTCCCGCTCGCTCCCGCTTCTCTCCTCCCGCAGGAGTGTGTCGTTCAGCGTGCAGGACCACGACGACTTCACCGAGAGGGTCATCAACAGCCAGCTGCCTGTCCTCATAGACTTCCACGCACAGTACGTACACACACACACACACACTAGTGTTGTCACGATACCAAAATGATTGTTTCGATACCGATACCAAGTCAAGAATTGCGATTTCGATACTTTTCCTGAAAAGGGAGAAACACTCTCAAATATCATTGCTGTGCTTCATTTTAAAACTGGGACAACTTTCTAATCATATAATACACTAATATATGAACAGCAGATATTAAACATTTGAACAAAATATGAAATATCAAAATAGAAAAAATAAATTAGAGCAAGGTAAAAAAAAAAGTATAAATTTATGTCTCCAAAGTGCTTCGCTGGGGCGAGAGCCGTTGGTAAGGCCATCTCAGGGAGAGCTTTGTCTCAGCAATTGTTAGTGTGAAGTGTCTTGCTCGACTATGGACCCAGCAGCGGACACGCAAGAAGGTTCCACAGCTTGGGGCTGGAGTGCCAATCGTCTGCAGAAGCAGAACCTTCCTGAGGGGGATTGTCATGGGGGAGCCCCATAACTCTCACAGGTCCGTGAACCGGGGGTGATAAGCCAGTAAGCGGGTCACGAGGAACTGACACTCCCTTGTAGAACATAACCGATGTTCTAAGCCGATGTACAGAAGTGCAAATCAACACATAACTGAATGTACATAAACACAGTGCCAGTGGCCGTAGCGACAACAACTGTGAATATACGCAGTTAGATAATAGCCCCATAATGGCATAGCACCTCAGTAAGTACACAAACACAGTCGTAACTGTAACTACAACTGAATATACGAGTTAACGGGGTAGCACATGCACGTACAGCATCGGTCGCTGTAGCTCCAACTCAGTACACGCAGTTAGCTCAGTATTAGGCACTGAAGGATACGGGGCAACACCGCTGCACGAACACATGTGTAAATGAATGCAGCGCAGGTCGCCGTATCGACGGAAACTGTGAAATGCACAGATGTTTCCACAGTTGACAGTGCAACAAAATAGCAAAAACACGTCCTTGTACGTGCAGTGTAGTGGCCATAGCGACAAAACTGAATATGCAGTTAGATAGGATAGCTGGTTGTTGCACTGAAGGACAGAGGGCAACATAACAGCACAACCCATCAGTGTGCACATTTCAACATCTGTGTGTATAATGCAGGTCGCCGAAGCGACCGAAACTGCATGGATATGCGCAGTTCAACATAATGGTCAGTTACGTTGGCAACATAACAGCATAACGCTTCAGTGTGTACGCAAATGCAGCGCAAGTCGCCGTAGTGACAAACTGTGACTAGGCACAGTTAGATAGGATAGCCATGGAGCACTGAAGGATACAGGGCAACGCGATAGCATAGTTACATTAGTGTGCACAACAACACAGCGTCAGAGGCCTAGCGACAACGACTGTGAATACTTAGTAAATCAGAATAGCCGGTTGCACTGAGGATACAGGGCAATATTTAGCGGCGTAATCATAACACATCAGTGCGTCAGCGTGTACACAGCGTCAGTTGCATCGCACAACAACTGTGCACATAGTAATCAGAATAGCCATTTGCACTGAAGGACACAGGGCAATGTACAGCGGCATAAATCATAACACATACAGTGTGTTGCATGTACGAAGCAGCGTAGTTGCATCGCGCCACAACTGTGAATATGTAGTAATCAGAATAGCCATTTGCACTGAAGGATACAGGGCAATATACAATGGCAAAATTCATAACACATATCAGAGTGTAGTGAGTACATAAACACAGCGTCAGTTGCATCGCAATAACTGTGAATATGTACTGCTTAGTAATCAGAATAGGTAGGTAGGGTCAATAGGACCCGCACATATCTGGCATGTAGCAGCCATCGGATGCGGGGAGGAAACGTGGTGAGTAACCTCTATTGCAACTTCCACGATGACTTCAGATAAGACTTCTAGCGTGAAGAAAGAGATTCTGATGTAATTGTCGCCCATGCTATTTATACTGCCCGCGGACCGGTCAGCATTTGCATGTTTGCGTCAATTGGCCAGCTGGCGTTAGCCTATAAGATTTCAGTGAAAATGGAGAAGGAAGGAGTTCCCATATGCGTCAGTATGACGTAATGTCGAAGTGACCGTCTTGAAAGGGAACTGAGAAACTTTTGAAACTAATGTGGTCACACGTCAAACTATTTTTTACTGGATGTTTACACCACATGACATCAAAACTTTTCTTTAAAAGTTCTAAAGGTTTCTAGAAATGGTGTGTGTGTGTTCAGATCAGTGTTGATAGTGTGTGTTTGACGCCTCACTGACAGGTTTGTGTTTATTCAGAGATCATGTCAGCTGATCTCAGGTCAGTTTCTGCAAGCCTCAGCTCAGTCTGATTTGAGTTGTAAATATAAAGTGTGTGTGGTAGGAAGCGTCACTCAGATAATCTGATTGCTGGTGTGTGTGTGTGTGTGTGTGTAGGTGGTGCGGCCCCTGTAAAATCCTCGGTCCTCGGCTGGAGAAGGCCATTGCCAAACAGAAGGGCCGAGTCGCCATGGCCAAAGTGGACATCGATGAACACACAGACCTCGCCATTGAGTACGGGGTACGACACGCCGTTATTAACACACATTAACACACGTTTGTTAAAGCTGAGATAAAAATAGGTTAGAAAAACTTAAACTGAACTAAATGTTGCCTTGGTGAATTTTGTTGTGTTTTTTCACTTGTTTTATTTATTTGTTATTAATTTTTTTTTTTTTTTCGAATAAAAATGACAAAAGCACAAAACAATTTACAACAAATGAATTTTTTTTAAACTAAAATGAAAAATAAAAGTGAATTTAAAAAAATGTATGTATACTCTTAGTGTATTAATATTACTGTTTCCAACATTTCACTCCTTACATTTTTTACTGTTTTATTTATTTTATTTCCACTCTTTATATTTTTTTACTTCCCACTCCTTAGATTTTTTACTATTTTATATTTTATTTCCATTTTTTACTGTTTTATTTCCACCCACTAGGTTGTTTTGTTATTTCCAACATTACACCTACTAGATTTTTTACTGGTTTTCTTTCTTTTATTTAATTTTCTTTTAATTTAAATATTTTTTTTCCTAACATTACACATGATATTTTTTTACAGTTTTATTTTATATAGACCATTTTGCTAAATGTAAACAACACTGGTCCAGAAGCACTTCCTGTTTCAGTTTTTTAACACTACATAAACGTTGGGATAAAACACAACCAACAGAACATATAAAATTGAATCAAAAAGTTAAACAAACATCTTTAAGATGTTTTCTTTACATGTGAAATAAAGAAACCAGTTACAAACTGAAACAGGAAGTGTTTCTGGACCAGTGTTGTTTACATCTTGCAAAATGGTCTATATTATTTCCAACACTAACTACACACACTAGATTAAATTCTATTATATTCCCAGGACTACAGTCAGTTGAATATCATATGTACAGCATATATAGGTTTTTATATTTATTTAGATATTAATATATACTCCCTGTATATTAATATTACTAAAAATAACACTAGTATGAGACTGACAGCTCAGAAAGAATGAAAAAAAACACACTTTCATTACTGACATTACAAACAAAATGATGTATTTTATTTCAGCTAGTGCAAAGGCAGTTAAAGTCTAGTTCAAGTTAAACTAACTAACTTATACGCAAATCCTAATTAATAAAAACATAGACAAATGACAAAATCACAACCAAAATGACTAAAACTTGAACTAAAGTAAAAATGAAATCAGAAAACCAAAATATTAATATAAACTATAATAGTGTCTCAGTGATACAAAAATAACAGTGTTTCTCAGACCACAGGAATAAAATCTAAATAGATTAATTGTTTTTTCACATGATAATCTTCATTTCTCTACAGTGTTTTTCCAGAAGTCTTTTATTATTTCTCTGGCATATTTGAATCTGATTGGTCAATCACGGCAGTCAGATGTTTCTGATTATTGACTTACGTCAAACAAAAATGAAAATAAATGATTCCTCCGATTATTATGGGATGCTGATTGTTCCTGATGTGCTGTATAGGTGTCTGCCGTTCCCACGGTGATCGCCATGCGGGGCGGTGATGTCATCGACCAGTTTGTGGGCATCAAAGATGAAGACCAGCTGGATTCCTTTGTGCAGAAGCTGATTGGACAGTGAAGCTGTCAATCAAGCTCATCTAGCCCCGCCCACCTTTGGAAACACCATTACGTCTGATTACAAACACGGACAACTGCTGCAACCTGGACCTTCTTCGCTTCACCATCTCTCCTGCTTACATTAACTGTGTCTGTGTCGTCATGTGCTTTTTAGGGGGCAGTGCTTTAACCTTGTTTACTGCGGTACAAGTGTAGTAAAGTGTTGTCGGAGAACTGACCGACTCATCCGGGCCACACGAGGGCGACCTTCCAGCGTTTCACACCAGAAGGCCTACTAATGTGAAAGTGTGTGATGATTTCAGACGTGTGTGTGTTTGTCTCCATTTGCTTTTTTTTTGGATATGACTGTGAATGCGTGGGATTGATGATGGTTTTGTTTAGACTTTAACTCAAATAAACTGTAATATAACTAACTAGTCAGTCAAGTGAAATTATGAATAAAGCAACTGTACAATATTTAACTTGGACTGTTGGCTGGTGTTGATATATGTATAAGGTTAATTAATCTAATTTTGTGTCTCTGGAAAATAGTGATCTATGGCATTATATGTTGAATAACATGTTAATGAGGGATTTGTGGACATTAATGTTTTAAGATTTGTGGAGTTAAAGTTGTAGTTTTTATATAAAAGATTATACCTTTGGGGTAAGATGAGCCACACAGAATTAGCACAGAGCGGCATGTTCTTATTTGTTAAATTGAATATTTATTGCAATTAATGTGGTTATTATGTAATATTTCCATGAATATGATGTACATTTAAGGCATCTTCGCTTTTTTATTAAAACCAATAGGTTAGTTGAGTGAAATATATATAGGCCTATAATATATATGAGATAACGGTCGATATGATCACCGTTTTACGGTCTGTGTTTGTGAATCTCCAGAGAGGCGGCTCTTCTTTTTACTGAAAGATTCATAACCCAAATAACCCCTGTGGGATTCATTCATATACCTGTCTTTCATCTAAAGCTGCGTGCCTGAAAGTCGCAAATACCATTCCTCTTTTTAATAGCAGTGCAGTGATGATGCAATTCACCAGGTGTGTTTGAGCTCATACATCATCATCATCATCAACTGCAGCTCTTTCATGACTCAAACTCCATCCAGATTCCAGACCCAGATGTTTATTTTCTAGGGCTCTTAAAAGTGACTTTTATATCCTGCATCCTAAGACAGCGCTCTCTCTCTCTCTCTCTCTCTCTCTCTCTCTCTCTCTCTCTCTCTCTCTCTGCGCTGCGGTTCTTCAATCTCGCCGCATGATATCATCCAGCAGAACTCCAGCCGACCAATGACAGCCTGCCATTACCTGACCGCACATGACATCATCAGCCACGAGCACTTCCTCTCAAAAGAGCTCAGTGTTATTTAAGTAGCCTATACTGTTATAGATTTTAATTCATATTTTAATTATTTGCTTTAATATTTATTCTAAATGTCTTTAAAGTTTGTATTTATTTATTTCAGTTGTAGTTATTTTACTTAACAAATATCGCCCCTTAATACAAAAAAAAAAAAAATCAAAACTATACACATGCAACGTATAATATCTTGTTTTTATCAAACATTTTATACTACAGTAAGTCTCCATGAGAGTTTAGAAGAGCTGATTAACCCGACGCTTTTGTGTAGAAAGTGCTGATTAAAGTATCTCAACATCTTCAGTATCCTGAATGACTGTGAAGTGATTCATATTTTAATTAGTTGCTATAATAAAAAAAATGTCTTTAAAGTTGTTGTTGTTGTTTTTTTCAGCTGTGGGCCTATTAGTTATCAGGCCTAAATACAAAAAAAAAATCTTACATAATTATGCAACTTATATTTATTGTTTTTAGCTTTTTATTTTGTGGTGAAACAATTTACTAAATCAAGTCAACATTAGGTCTCCATGATCTTAGAGCTGATTAACCCGACGCTTTTGTGTGGAAAGTGCTGGATAGATCTCCAGTACCCTGGAAAACTGAAGTGACTCGAAGTGAATGAGCTGCTGAGAGACGCGTTATTCGCGTTACTGACGCGCTGTCCGCGAGCGACGCACAACAGGGTAGAAGAAGAAAGAGTGACGGAATAGAGAGAAAATCAACAACTCTTCCGCTCCGAAACAATAGACCACACCTCTCTCTCTCTCCCTCTCTCTCTCTCTGTGACCATATAAGGCAAAAGCACAGAGCATGAACAGAATTCCTCCGCGCTCTCGTTTCTTTCACACTCCGTCACTTTCCCCTTTCTCATGTTTAATGATTTTTCTCTCTCTCAGGCTGTTTGACTTGAAAGTCGCGCTTTTCTTGCTATATATACACCTCAGATGCTTAGTGACTGTGTGTGTGAACTCAAGATCGTCGCATTTGACATTAACATTATATTTTAACAAGTAGTAGGCTAGGCCTACTCAACACTTGGACAACTTTACAGTTCTCATACTTGTGTCAAAGCTGTCCAGCTGGTCTTCAAGTGTGCAGGAGAGAGGGAATAATGAACAACAGCAGCCAATGAAATAGAGTTGCTGCAGTGACGAGGACAATATTTTGCCATTGGCTTTTGGATTATTGCAGAAAATAAAATCTGTGACCAACAAAAGTTTATGATTCTTGTTTTTTAATATTTAAAAACTGTCAAATCGATAAATCGCGATTAACATAAATCGCATTACATAAAAGTTTGTGTGTGAAAAACTATGAAGAAACAGTAATTTCAACAAAAAATACATCAAAAGTGAAGTGTCGTGCAGGGAATAATGAATGTCAATTTACGGGTTTTTAAATTACACAATAACTTGTTCTTTTTCACTTGCAACAACTAAATTTAACAGTATTTTACTGTAAATTACATTAAATGTAGGCCAGTTATTTACCGTATAGTACGTACATTTTCTGTTAACCAATTGCCAGTTTTTCACAGTAGCATTTTTACGGTCTTTTACCATTAAAATCACAATATTTTTTTACAGTGAGTGTGTGTATGAGTAAGTGTGTCTGTGTGTGAGAGTGTGTGAGTGTGTGCAAAACACTAAATTCCTCTGATCTGTTTACAGTAAATATCTTGTTTGCATATGCATTATTTGTCAATTAAACACTCTTTAGATCTGATACACGCTGAACTGCACACGTTTCTCTCTTCGCTGTGTGTGATGTGTGACTTCACTATGAGGGAGGCAGACAAGGGCCAAATTTCACAAGGAAAGGAACTTTTTGAAAACATTCCCGACGCGAGTGAGTCAACAAGCCGACCGGTGCTTCCTGCACTCTGATTGGAGGAGAGCGGGCGGGAGGACACACACACACACACACACACAGATCAGGATGCGTCGTCCTGCTCTCGCTCTTCTGTTGATGCTGCTGTTTTTAATTATTCTGAGGTTTTCTTTGGAGCCACTTAAGGACAAACACAGAAACACACACACAGAGAAAGAATCATGGGAGTGCCGTAAACATTTCTGACACACAAATAGCTTGCGTTACAACAGACATTAAAAGTCATAGTTTCTCAGAAGTAAAGAAAAGCACAAAGGTTGCAAACACACTGCAGACGTTGCATGAATGCATTCACAGGGAAACACACCCAGCGGCCGGGACACACCCAGACCGGGCGGCACACACAGACAGTCACACACACACACACACACACACACACTGCAGAAGAGAGAGAGAGAGAGAGAGAGAGAGAGAGAGAGGTCAGAAGTGACCTTATTTGGTAATCTGTCTCTCTCTCTCTCTCTGTCTGTCTCTCTGCATCTGGTATCGCTCAGTGTGTGTGTGTGTGTGTGTGTGTTGAAGTGTGACTGTGTGTGTGTGTCTTTGTGACTGTTTGTGTGTGTGAGTGTGTGAGTGTAAGTGTGTGTGTAAGTGACTGTGAGTGTGTTTGTGTGTAAGTGTGTGTGTGTGTGTCTGAGTGTGAATGTGTGTGTGTGTGTGTGTGTGTGTATGATACAGACCTTTGACATTGCATTCGAAATTCCTCTAGTTGCCCAATCAGCAGAGATTGATTGACTCTAGATTGATTTTCCCGAGTGGAGAGCGGAGAGAGAGTCAGTGATGATTCAGAGCGACCGAGGCTCTTCCACAAACATTCCTGGCGTGCTGATAAAGACTCCCGGCAGGTCCTGCGTCCCTTTCCCTGGACATCATCCTGCATTCCTCAGATACCTCAGTGAAGCGAGACTCCCAGACTCCCGTGTTCTCATTCATGCATGCGTTTTACTCTGCTCTGATTCTTGCATGACAATCTCTCCTGCAAACACACATTTGCATTTGCTTGTATTCGATTTGTATTCAAAGCAACACATGAGAAATATTTAAATGGCTCATATACAACAGTTGTGTTTTATATTGCAAATGCAATATATGCAAATGCAATAATGCAAAAAATAAACAAATTAGACAATAATATAAAAAACAAAACACAAAACACATAATAGAGCAGATAAATGCTTTCACGTATATTTATTTTTGTACATATATGAAGAGATGTGCAGATATCATTCAGGTTTTACATGTTTGCGTGCTTTGATCTTTAATATGTTTCATGTTTGGGATGTTTTGAATGAGTTTTGATTTGTTTTTGAATTCCACAACACTGAGACGCCAATAAATCATGTTTAAGTATTCAGAAATTAATATGACAATAAAATTCAAATACACACACACACACACACGTGTGTGTGTGTGTGTGTGTATTTGTCTGTTTTATATATTACTATTTATATAAATATATATAAATAGTAAATATATAAATATTCAGAAATTAATATGACAATATAATTAATATCATGCTAATAAAATAAATAAATATTAAATATATATTTATGTTAGATTTATATTATTATAAAATATATTTATATTATAAATATTAAATAGGCTATAGATTAAACATATACACATTAAATTGAACATACAATAAAAACATACATACAGACCCATAAGATGTATGGATAGACGGAGAGATCTGTGATAAGTCAAAAATAAACTTTTAAAATAGTAAAATAAACTATATGCACATAAATATTTGAAAGGAGATAGTAAAATAAGCGCTTTGTGGAATGCAACTCAACACTGCCACCCATTATTTATTAAAAGAAAGTTTTTCTGAAGAAATTTCCTGATTCCAGACATTCCTTTATGTTTATATATGTGTGTGTGTGTGTGTGTGTGTGTGTGTGTAAACACGGTCCGGCGACTTATATGGTCACAAAAGCCCAAAGTCGCGCACATACCTCAGTCATTAAACACACATACGGGCCCCTGCGGCTCCAACTATTTCAAGTTCACCCTCTGACGCGAACTTTGCCGCTTCGTCACGCCCACACGCCGCCTGTGATTGGCCGAAGCACTAGGGAATGAAGAGCGAGCGGGCTGTGATTGGACGAGGGGCGGTGACGGGAATCACAGGCCACGCCCCAACCGGGACCGCACCCCGAACCATTACAGCAGGACGGAGTTCAACTACCGAGTGGAAGAGGGAGGGAAGAGAAAGAAAGGAGGAAAAGAAAAAAGAGAAAACTTGTGCGCAGTTGCTGTGGATTGAAAATTGAAGTTTGGAGCGCAGCGACACGAATCCACACTGAATCCCTGGAGTTTTTGACAACCGTCCTCCCGAACGTCTGCATCTGATTAGCAGGTAAACCTTCCTAAACGGTACCGGTTTGATTGTGTGTGTGCACAGAAGCAGGAAGCGCGCAGCGCGCGACACTCACTCACTGACGCGACCTGATTTCACTGCACTTCCTAACTTCCGAGCGAGAAATCGTTACGCTTCATCGTTATTTCGTTCGAATGGGAGCTGATAACCTGTGACGCGTCAGATCAGATCACCCACCACAAACAACGCGAGGTGAGTTTCAGGAAGTGCTCATGCACACCGGCTCTCGCGGGCCTTAAATGCGTTAACGGGACAGAAAACCGTTATTGTCTTGTGCAGCAGTACGAAATGAGCTTGATGTAACTTATAGTGACGAGAGACGTTTCACGGGCGCTCATTACGTCATCGCTCGGGTTAAACTGGGCCGAGCGGTGCGTTTTCCGTTCCCACACGAGCTTCAGGACAAAACTGATTTAACGAATTATTACAGGAGTGGGGACATTAACGTGCACACGGGAGGTCCTGGACCGTTTCTGACACTTTTTAAGGGGTTCTGGAGAAGTGACTGTTACAAATAGGTTAAGTGGAGCGCGCACGCGCTCTCAAACTTCGATGAACGTATTTGCGTGCGCGCGCTCGCTATCTAAAACGATATAATATCAACCAAAGTCTGCAAGAAATGTACATTAGACAGTTTATATTATTTTATATTTGTAAAGCGCGCACACGGTTGTTCGTGGGAGCGCGCTGCGCGAGCTCGTGCTATTTGGGCCGACTTTGCAGTAATGTCAACCCTAAGTTTTAAAAATAAATTGGTTTGTGTTGTATTTTAAGGAAGGTTGTATGTAAAATAGCATAACGCACTTAAACTTTATTCGTTATAACTTACCATAGATGTAGGCCTACATATTTATGGTTTACACGACGACGACAAGAAAATGAACAGGATGTTCATGAAGAAGTGAAGTCAGTCATTGAGTGATTGACAGTTAGTTCACACGATGACGTCATCTTAATGTTCATGTACTGATTTGCTTTTGATTTAGTTGTGTTGTAGTTTAAATCACACACATCTGCAAATATTAACATAGACTAGTTCCACTTTCTTAGAGGAGGTCTGCTGTGTGTGTGTGTGTGTGTGTGTGTGTGTGAGTGTGACCTGGTTTCCTGTCTAGGACGCTGTGACCCATTAAAAGCACATGCTGGTCTTATTCTGCATTTTGTTTTAGTTGTTCTCGTTTGTTAACCCTGACATGTTGTCATGTTTAGGAATACTACTACGGCACAGTACTAGTGTATGCAAGCCCTGTCAAAAGATCATATTTACTAGCTGAACATTATTGCGAGTGGGAAACAGTTTGCCAGTGAGAAAATATGACGGACACAATGGATGCTACAGTACATTTGTACATCACCATCTTGAAAAGTGTTTTGAACGCACCTGATGTTGTAATTTAAGATCTTCCCAGCTTCCCAAGAGGACTTAAACACACCATACGCATGAAATACCTGGACATATTTTCCAAAATGTACAGTATACAGCCAGAGGTGATAACATTCACCATATTTATCTCTCTTTATGACTCATTATTTCATCAAACCCTCATAGATTAGAACATTTTGAAATACAAATAAGCGTAAAAATGCGAAATATTAAGTAAGCCAGTAGCTATACTGCACTGGAATCATTGTAACGTGACACACTAAAACATTTTCAGCTTTATTGTGTGCTTTCAGTGCAGAGTAAATCAATAAGCAATGTAAAGCCATGCATTGCAGTTATTTTACCGTGTGCTGAGGGTCTTAGTCCAATGCAAAGTGCGGTAAAATCACGGTAACTTGAGTTACTTGTTGCTTTTTCTTTCATAAGATAAATCGTTGCATTCATTAGTAACACTAATTGTATTGAACTACGCCTCTGTAGGCTGTTGTGCGTCTCATAAGGAGTTTTGTGTGAATATCTTTCTGCATCCTCAGGAGACTCGTGAATTAAACGACTGTGTTTCCTGAGAAAAGTCCCAGCTAACGGAACGCTCTCATAACTTTAGCTAACGATCTGGCAAGATTCTCTCAAAGTTATGAACAAACGCTCTTCCAGTAACATTAATAGAACGTCTGTTCAATGTTATCTGGTCTTTAATAACGTTCTCAAAATGTCAGCAGCACAAAAACATTATACATCATTCATGGAACGTTTTATTTGGAATTTTATTAGGGATGCACAGATATGAAAATTTGGGCCGATACCGATAATTCTTTATATTTGAAGACCGACAACCGATATATTGGCCAATAAATAATATTAAACCAAATTTTTATATTATTTATGAGAGCCTGATTAAAAAAATTTAATAAAATCTCACCATTAAAATTCACATCCCAAGCACACAATCATAATGTTCTCATTATAATTGTATCTAGCCGATATGACAGACTTGCGCTGCACGTGTTGTACTTTACTGTATTTCAATCATATTTCCAGCAATTCAAAACCCTCATGTTGAACAGTGCGCATCTGAAGAGTCTCAGCTGAAGGAGATAATACATTATTTATCGGATTTAATATATCGGTCAAATCTTCTTATCGCCGATAACAATAACATTAAAAATGATCATAGCTATATCAGCTAGGGGTGGGGGAAAAAATCGATACAGCATAGTATCGCGATATTTTCTGTGGCAATACTGTATCGATATACACTGGCGCCAAGTATCGATCTTTTATTATTTAAATTAAACAGTGTTGTGCCTGAATGCGTTCATTGAACAATAGTTCATGAACTCGTTCATATTTTAGGCGAACATGAACTGAACGTACTGTATTACTGCCTGATGAACAACATTATGGTGTCTGAACGCACGCACGCTCTCTCAGTTTAACTTCGTTCAATTGGGTGCCATATTTCTATAGAGCCTTCCAGGCAAAACCCGGTTAAAACACACCGTAAACAGGCCTTAATATGTAGCAAAAAAACACCCAATCTGGCAACACCAGCCACCGCCGCATGCGTCATCAAAACAAAAAGCAGCATGTAGTCAAGGAAACCGGGATAGCTCACAGCCGAAGCCACTAGGCCAGACAAACTCACGGAGGTGATTGGCATATCACAACAGCTCGCGCTTTATTTCCCCAATCAAACTTGGGGCAACTGTCTGTCCCACGCTCCGTCCACAGCGGTACAAACAAAACATAAACAGATCAAATAAAATGAGCACCATTACCTGCATACATGGGGGACTTGAGGCACACGGTATACACTATCTGTATGGTATTGTATACCATAGACAGTTTAACAGGGCGCGCGCGCAGCTCTTAAAGGGGCCACACCTTATATCCACTCGTTACAGTATGATCATTTAAACGATAAAATAAAATGTATGTGACATGAACAAACAGATGTTGACAAAGTTTTCCTTTGCGGACATAATTTGAAGTTGGAAAAATGTAATAAATTGCAATATATTGCAGAATATCGCAATATGTTTAAAATCGCAATAATATCGTATCGTG